>CM056057.1:51900964-52502255 GCA_029574335.1 Rana kukunoris
GGGTGGAAAACCTGTTCTGCAGGGCTTATAACCAGGGGGAGTCTGGGCACTACTTGTCGCCCCAACTCCACCTTCTGGAGAGGAAAACACCCGGACCAGGACCTGACCCAGAACTGGGGATCACCCCAGGACTGCTTTTACACCTCCCCTTTCCCACCGCCACCCAAACATTGCCTTTACTCTCCTTACCTGGCTGAGAAGGCAAGTCTACAACTGCTGGGGATCCCTAGGAACCTTACCCCTTCTGCCCTTACGAACAGGTCTCGTACTAGGGGTATCAGAATCAGAGAAACCGACCCCCCTCTCGATCCCCCCCACCACCAGACACAGGAACAGAGGACGTCCAGAACCAAGTAGGAATGGGCTGCGAATCCCGAGAGAGGGGATGCAAAACACCATCCTAGGCATCTTATGCCTTGCCACGGATACCACAGATTGCGCCAAAGGGGCCTTACCCCCTTCCCCCAGATTTTAAAGGGGAAACTCTCGAGCCGCCCGACTTATGACCCAATCTTCCTGACGACGGCCCCGGACTCCCGGAACCCATCACAAAAGACTGGCTCTCAAGAGTCACTCGCTGCGCCAGCCAGCTGGAGCGGGGCAGGAGGCCCGGCCCGCCGACGAAAACAACGGAAGCACAGACTCCCCAGACCCCCCAGGCCCCGCAGGGGGAGACACCCCCCAAACAGTGCCCGAAAAGGCCGAGGGGCACTGGCTAAAAACGTGCCCCATAAACACGCGCACAGATTGCACTGAAATTTATTGCACCCGCTGGCCAAGTGCCCAGCTTCATTACACTTTGAGCAAAAGGGTTCCCTACAATCCCTACTGAAATGCAAAGGACTGTTGCATCTAAACAGAGCTTAGGTTGCCCGGATAGAATGCAAGGATCCTATCCCTCCCAATATAACCTGACGCAGGCACATGTGTCACTGATAACCCGATGCGTCTAAGCCTTACTGAGACAGACCAGGCACCAGTCCAGATCCCCTTGGTATCCAAAACTTTCCTGGCGGGGCCACATCACCTGGCCGTACCGCCCCAACCATGTTGTGATATCCTCTGCGGGAATAGATTCATTTCTAACCAGGACTGACACCCTTTTTATTTCTTCCTGTCTAGACAGGGGGACTGCTCTAAAGGATTTTCACGAGGATTGATTCTTCACCACCTCCCGTCTGGAGATAAAACTCTCCATTAAGACGGGGGTACCAAAACTTACATCATACTCCAGGGAAACCCGAGGGGTGGATAACAGCAAAGATGTCTGATGCCTTAAACCCAAGGGCCAACACCATATCCACCATCTCGTCTCTCCCCGGAGGACGACCAAACTCTTCCAACAGCGCAGCTGCACAACGTTTATGGCGCTTACGCTCCACTCCCCCCACACCTAGTGGCAGCTGGGCACTGAGCCCCTAAAAGCCATCGTACCATGGGCACTATAAAAAACGCCAAGCTGTACCCTACCACCAGTGACATCTGCAAAAGACAACCCCACTTTTAGGGCCGACCAACCCCAGCCTCCTGGGACCCACTGATTTGGGGAGGAGGCGGGGGGAGATCAGAAACAAACAACATTGCTAGAATCAACATTATCAACAGCTTATACTTAAGTCTTTCCCAGGGGCCCCGGGCACAGCAGGTGCACAAGCACCGGAAACACCCCCAGCAGAAATAATTGCCGCCGGAGGGTCCCCGCACCGCCCGGAGAGACCCACTTGGGGCTGACCCGTATGCTCCAAAACCCCAGAGGGTAACCCAATGTCATGAAAATCAGTACTCTGGTCCGCTTTGGTTGGCTCACCCTCCAGCAGCCGTATGTGGTCCATCACAAGACATGGGCTAGTTATACTACCTGCTCGCAATCACCCCACTCCATGCGCTGGGGGGTCATCGCCACGGACACAGAAACTGAAGGGCCGGAGGGGGAAACCACAAGAGGCACCCCACCACCCCGGCAGCAAGTCCACAGAAAAAGATGACCCAACAGTCTCCGCAACAGTGGAGCTGGCACCCCCAAAACCCGGGATGAGACCGAAGGGTAGGTATCTCACCCCTCACCGTGAGCAGTGTCCTCAGCAGAAATCCCACGATCCATGGCACTCACACCCGCGGAACCTCGTCCTTTACTCTCATTGCTCTACATCTATCTTCATTGCTCCAACAGCATCCTTCACACCCCCCGGCAACATCCTGCACTCGCCCACCGTCCACAAGTCGTCTCCCATCTCCTGTACTCCTTTGCACGCTGTCCATGACCACTGCAGCTACCTCAGTCCCGGCCCCAAACCGTCCGCGGTGGGCGTTACTCGTCGAAGGGTGTTCGTTGGTCGATATACCCGGCTCCACACCAGCTTCAGCGGTAACAAGTCCCGCAACCCGCAAACCCGGTGTGTCACTTTCGCGGCAATACCCTCGGCTCCACTGCCCCGCAGCGGCAGTCCCCGCGACCCTCGCGGCATCCACCGCAGCAGTAGTAAGCCTCGCGACTCGCGGCACACACATTCGCGGCAATACCCGCCGCGACTTCGTCCTGCGTTCCTCCAACCTCCATGACTTCCTCCTCGTCCACAACAACCCCGGGAACCGCGCCACTTCCGGTCCCCCGCGGTGATCACGGGGGATCCGACCAGGCCTCCAGGCTGGGCGCCCCCTGGTGGCAAAGGGGAAATTGGCACCTCAGCCTGGGAGCTACGGCGAGCAGCCTGGCTTCCCTTATCGCAAACTTCCATCAGGCGTTCCTCCCTCCAACTCATCCATCTCATCAGTGTCCATAGTAGACTGATCCAACAGCCGGTTCCAATAAATGATATACTCACTCAGGGTCGTTTTCAATGCTCTGAACACTCAGGCGATAGCCCTTCCGCTTCTTTTTGCCCACCCGATCTCTGGCTGTTCTTAAGCGTGCCAGGTCTTCATGCACTACCACCAAAAAGTCCATAAGCCTATCCAAGACTGCATAGACCTCCATCCGACGGCCAGTAGCTTCAAAATCACTTTCACCTGGCTGCTGCTCTGCTGCCATGCAGAGAGAGCAATCTGGGACTCCAGATACCTGAGATCCTCATCTGATGGTCTCAAACTCTCCACTGTCCTTGAAATGGTATCCGGCCCCTCTACAGGCATAGCTTCCCTCACCGCCCGGGAAATAGAGCCTCCCCCTGGGCTGATAGCTTCCATGGCTCTCTGGAAGTCCAGAGAGCCTCACACACACGTCCACAGACCGAGGATGGCGACGCCCCCGTTGTTCTCCGCCATTTCCGCCGCCCCCCCCCCCCGATGTAAAAGAGCTTGATTTGGGGTAGGGGGCCTGGCCGAACATGGCCGAGAGCATCGGTGGGTGTCCCCCCCCCCGGCGGAAGGCGGCGGCGAAGACCGGTGCGGGGCTGGAGCCCCCCCCCCGCAGAAAACGTCTGGAAGACCGAGGGGCTCCGCCCCCGTTGTTCTCTGCTTTTTTTTTCGGCCGGCCCCCCCCCGATGTGAAAGAGCTTATTTTGGGGTGGGGGCCTGGCTGGACATGGCGGAGAGCATCGGTCTGGGTGTCCCCCCCCCGGCAGAAGACGGCGAAGCCCGGGCCCAATGGGCTGGTGGGTGCGGGGTCCCGGGCAGAAGACCCCCGGAGCTGACTAATAAATTATTTTTTCTTCTGTGTGTGTTTTTTTTGTGTTTACACTTTTCCACCCGGTGAATGGGTAGGGGTACGATGTACCCCATACTCATTCACATAGGGTGGGGGGCCAGAATCTGGGGGCCCCCTTAATATAGGGGGCTCTCAGATTCTGATAAGCCCCCCGCCCGCATACCCCGACAACAACAACGCCAGGGTTGTCGGGAAGAGGCTCTTGTCCCTATCGACATGGGGACAAGAGTGCTTTGGGGTGGGGGGGCAGTGCCCCCCTCCCCCACAGCACACACTCCCCCATGTCGAGGGCATGTGGTCTGGTACGGCTCAGGAGGGGGGGGGGGCGCTCGCTCGTCCCCACCCCATTCCTGTCCGGCCAGACTGCGTGCCTGGGAGAAGGGTTTGGTCTGGATCTGAGGGGGAACCCCACCGCCGTTTTTTGGCGTGGGTTTAACCCTTATGTTCCAGATCAAATCTAAGAGCCTGTTGTGCACCTGAAGGGGGACCCCCACGCCGTTTTTTTTTTTTTCTAATTTGGGTGGAGTTCCCCTTTATCCCGGTCCTGTCAGGGGGAATGCCTGCTCGTCTGTCCCTACAATGTATGAACAGCGATCTGTCATTTCCCCTACACAGTCCCACCCCCTTTACAGTTAGAACACACCCAGGTAACATATTCAAACCCCTTCCGCGCCCCTAGTGTTAACCCCTTCCCTGCCAGTGTCATTTTTATAGTAAGCAATGCATTTCTATACCATTGCTCGCTACAAAAATGCCAAATCTCACAAAAATGTGTCCGCCACAATGTCGCAGTAGCCAGAAAAAAACAATGATAGCCACCATTACTAGTAAAACAAAAAATTAGTCCAAAAAAACCCATAAGACCAACCCCTACTTAGAACTTTTGCCCAAACCAATCAAACGCTTATTGTGATTTTTTGCAACCAAAAATATGTCCAAGAATACTTATCGGCCTAAACTGAGGGCAAACATTTTTAGAATATATTTTGGGGGAGATTTATTATAGCAAACAGTAAAAAAGATGTTTTTTTAGTTACCAAATTGTCGCTATATTTTTGGGTCAAGCAAAAATAAGAAAAAACGCAGAGGTGATCAAATACCACCAACAAAAAAATAAATAAATTTTTTTAGGGGGGCGGGGGGGAGGATGAGGATGCCAAATTTGTTTGGGGGCCACGTCGCACAACCACGCAATTGTCAGTCAAAATGACGCAGTGTTGAAATGCAAAAAATGGCCCCGTCAGTGACCAGTAATATGCTCTGGGGCTCAAGTGGTTACAAATTAAGAATACACTAAAGTTAGCCCAATTTATGGCCATAATGTGAAAGATGATGTTACACCGAGTAAATAGATACCCAACATGTTACACTTTAATATTGCACACACTCATGGAATGGCGCCAAACTTCAGTACTTTAAAATACCCATAGGCAACACTTTTTTATGTGTTTCAGGTTACCAGTTTAGATTTACAGAGGAGGTCTAGTGCTAAAAGTATTGCTCTCGCTCTAACGTACGCTATGATACCTCACATGTGGGGTTTGAACGGGGGTTCAATATGTGGGCGGGGCTTACACATTTAAGGCCCGCCCACATATGGAAACATTCTTCAAACCACACATGTGAGGTATCATAGCGTGCGTAACAGCAAGAGGAATATTTTTAGCACTAGACATCATCTGTAAATCTAAACTGGTAACCGGAAACAATAAAAATGTTGCTTGTTCGCTTCTGACTGCGAGCTACTAGGGACAGGGGCGTTTACTATTTAGGTTTGTTACGTAAAAATTCTATAAGACCTCCCGTTCAGCTTGTAAAGCATCACTTCAGGGGGACCAAAAAAAAATGAAACACCTCTAATGCTTTCATCCGCCATTGCAGATTTGATTCTGGTACTGCATTTCGAGTGAACTGGGCATGCTCGAACACTTAGTAAAAGAAGTTGGAAGTTTCATCCTGAAAATGACTTGCATCTTTCTGAGCATGCTCAGAAAGCTTTTTTTTTGGCTTAGTAATTTAAGGACATCCTTAACAGGTGTAAGCAGTTACAAGTGCACACAAACTAGAGGCTGACATTTCTTCATGTGTTTCCAATTGGTTCATTAGCACACATGTTATAAAAAGCGTGGATACTGCATGTGTCAGCTGCCCCTCAGAGGGGGCAGATTTGCTGGCTGGAAGTAATGGCGGAGCGAAACAGAGATGTTTTGGAGCAAGTTTTGTATTTTTTGATGTTTTCTCTGCTACATAATTTTGCTAAATGTTTCTCAAGATGTTAATGACTAATGTTTTAATATCCTGTGGGTCTATCCTGTTATTTCAAAAGCATGATTTATTTTCCAATGACTGTGAAATAAACGTTGGTCTTTTTTGTTTTTAGGTGTTTTTATATATTTTTGGTGTGTTTTATTTGTAATTTTTTGTTTTGCTTTCCTTGTTTTGTGGACCAATAAAATTACTTTCAAATTTTGAAGTTTGTTTTGTGATATTTTTTTCATGCTATGGATTTCAACCGCTGCAGCTGAAATAGTTTGGGCCTAAACCATCAAGTGTGATTTGTCTCTAAGCTCTTTCCTTCCTGTGTATGCATGAAATGTTTAGTCACCAGAAAAGGAAGGACAAAGCGGTAAGTATTGTTTCCTAGAACTGATGTCCAGACTGACTTTTAAAAGCACATGTAGGAAAAGCTGCAAACATGGCCTGTTGGAGGGGGGGGTGGTGTATTGGTGGACAGGCTTGAAGTGCTGATTTACAGCGCTGTGCTTGAAACTAGCACAAGACAATCCTATTCTAATTGTGGGTTGTTTGAGGGAAGCCAATTGAGTGTTAGAACCCCTGCTAGTGTTTTTAGGTTGGGCTTTGTGTCCCTTTTCCTAAAATTGGCTTCACTTCCTGTCACACAGCTGAACAGGAAGTGAGGTTAAAACCCTACCAATGGTCTTTTCTTTGGGACACAGGTCAATCTAACTAGTGTCACCATTAAGCAAATTGCACTGCAGTGTACACCCCAAATGATTAGTTATTTTGGGGTTTAGTAAAGGCAAAGCCGCTCTGCAGTAGAAGCGTAGGCAATGAAAATCAGAAGGGAAGCACTGATGGTTTTTACTTCCAATCCCGCCAAGTTTTGAGTTTTATTCTTCCTTGCTTGTCCACTTGTAGTGCAAAGTGGATTTGCCTTTAGTAAATGGACCCCAAAGTCCAAGATTCCTACTAATTTGGGGTGTACACAGCAAAATGCCATTTCCAAAATGGGAAACTATTTATATTGATCTGTGTGTCCCCCCAACAAAACATTACTCAGGTGTTTCCCTCACTTCCTGTTTGGCGGTGTGGCAGGAAGTGAATGAATTAAGTAGAAAGTGACAACATTTGTGAGGTGTCTTTACTTTACCTATCAGGGGTGCAGGCATCCCCAAAACAAACAAGAAAAATAGTTGATTTAACATTGGGTGGTGTTTGTGGGGGTCCCTAACACACATTCATACATATTAGCAACGCTGGATCCTGGCCTATTGGCATGGTTATATTTTCTTAAGCCTCTCAATAAAATGATCTGAAATTTGGGGTAAAACTGGAACAATAATCATCACTTTTATTTTTTGGATTTCTTTCATTTTGGATAGAGTTGGGGGGGGGGGGGGGGGGGTTAGAAGCTCGGTCAGTTTATTTTGTATTATCCCTGTCCGTTTGGGGAGATTGGCCTTCACTTCCTGCCCCATAGCCAAACAGGAAGTGATCGAAAAACTAGTAGCAAATTAAGGGTCTCCTGTGCCCCCCCCCCCCTGCCCCACCCCCAGAACTTGTGTGTGTCCCTTCTGAAAATTCCTGGGTGGGTCATAAAAAAACAGGGTGTGGCCTTGACAGGAAGGGTGGGTCATTTTTCTGTTAGGGGGGTGCCAAAATTTGGTCAGGCCTAGGGCAGCACAAAACCTAAATATATCCTACTGCATATTAGGGCTTATTTAGACAGGATCCAATTTACAGCATGTTTTTAGATTGTGGGAGGAAACCCACACAGGGAGAACATGCAAACTCCAGGCAGATAGTGTCACGGGGGGCGGGATTCGAACCAGCAACCCTTTTGCTGCTAGGTGAACATGCTACACACTACACTACTGTGCTGAACGAACATGATCGCAGCTGAAAGCATGAGATGTTTTTTTTTTTTACCTTCCAATGCCATGCTTTCCAGCCTGGAGGAGACAGATGTGGGGTCTAATTGACCCCGCCTTTCTCTATATAAAGAGACCTGTCACACACTAGTGTCCTATTACAAGGGATGTTTACATTCCTTGTAATAGGAAGAAAAAAAGTGAAAAATAATACAAAAAAAGGGACAAACAAGTGCAATTAAATTAAAAAATATTAAGTTAAAAAATAAAATAAAATCCAACTGGAATTTAAATGCTCCCCCGTCCCTAGTAGCTCGCACTCAGAGCCCCGCGAACACGCATGCAAGTCCCACCCCACATATGTAAGTACATCCTTCAAACCCCACATGTGAAGTATCATAGCGTGCGTTAGAGCGAGAGCAAGGGGATAATTTTAGCACTAATCGACCTAGACCTCTGTAACTCAAAAGTGGTAACCTGAGAAAAAAAAAGTCAAGCGTTGCCTATGGAGATTTTTAAATAACGAAGTTTAGCGCCATTCCATGAGTGTGCGCAATATGAAAGCGTGACAAGTTAGGTATCTATTTACTCGGTGTAACATCATCTTTTACCTTATCCCTAAAAATTGGGCTAGCTTTACTGCTTTCTTTTATTTTGTCATTCATGAAACAGGTTTTTTTTTTGAAAGCCAAAAAAATAAAAAACGTTTGCAAATTTTTTGGCACAAATACTGTTGGAAATGTGTCCGAAAAAATGGCCGCCACTTTATTCCCTAGGGTGTTTGTTAATAAAATATATATAATATGTTTGGGGGTCCTGAGTAAGTTTCAAGGAAGAAAAATATAATTGTTACATGAAGGAGAGAAGCCCGCAATGCCAGAATATAGGCGCGGGGTATGGAAGTGGTTAAAGTGCAACAATAAAAGTGAAAAATTCCTTGAAATTTTCGTACCATGGGGGGGGGGAGGCAATTAGGGCCGCGGCATCAGGAATTATGGGGCCCCCTTACACAGCTTCAGGCATGGGCCCCCTGGAGCAGAGAATAGGGGGGGGGGGGGAGTGCTGCCTGATATTAAGAAGGGGGGGGGGCTGCCGCAATTTGATAAGCGGGGGGGTTCCTTTACTAAAAAAATACATATAGAAAAATATATATTAAAAAGGGTGGTAGCCATCCGGGGGCCCTGGGGACCACTGGGCCCTTTAATAAAAATAAACCTCTGGGCTCTTTAATGAAAAATAAATTACAATATCTATATATATATATCTATATATATAAAAAAATAATAAAAAAGGGGGTTGCCTTGGGAGCTCTGGGCCCTTTAAAAAAAAATAACTACCAAAAATCTGAAAAAAAAATAACATTGGGTGGGAGCTGCGGTGGCTCAATGTGAATGGCACTGCGCTGACAAGCCATTCACCTCTGCAGCCAAGGGTTCGGATCCCGGTCTCTCGGCTACATGTGAATTGAGTTTGGTGGTGTCAGCCCGGCTCCCGATGGGTGTGCTATGCAAGGTACGCCTGTGCTTAGTACGCCCACCCCCCCCCCCCCCCCAAAAAAAAAACACCACACTTGCACGCACTTTGGCCATGAGGTCTCCTAAAATAAAGGGAGGCGAAGGACCCATCGGGCTCCCAAGTGTAGCAGGTGGGGTGAGTGGGAGGCCCCCCTCACACCCACCATTGCCACTGGGGGCATGGAGAATGATGGCGATTGCAAGTCCAGCTCCTCTCTCTCGACTTCACGCACAAAATACACTTTAAAAAATAAATTAAAGTAAAAAGTAACAAACCTGGGGAAATTGTTTATAACATTTTTAGAAGCAAAAAGGTTGTCATCTGGGGCCCTCTGGGAGCTTTCATAATTATATTATATATATGTTAAAAAAATAACCAAAAAATATATAATTTTTTTTTTTTTTTTTTAAAGGTGGGGGGTTGTCATCTGGAGCCCTGGGGATCTCCGGGCCACTGGGGACCTCCAGACCCCTAAAACAAAACATTGGCCCTTTAATAACAAAAAATATGGGGGGTTGCCACCCGGGGCCCTGGGGGCCTCTGGGCCCCTGGGGACCTCCAGACTGCTAAAAAATATTAAATTCCAAAAATTGGCCCTTTAATAAAAAATCCTACAAAAACCAACTAACAAATATATATACAAAAAAAAAAAGAGGGGGGTTACCATCTGGGGCGCTGGGGGGCCTCCAGGCATCTGGGCACCTCCGGACCCCCGAGCCCCTTACAGGTGTACAGGGCCGCCATCAGGAATTTTGGGGCCCCTTACACAGCTTCAGGCATGGGCCCCCTGGAGAAGAGAACCGGGGGGGGGGTGCTGCCGCATGAAATTGAGAAGCGGGGGGGGGTGGTGCCGCAAAGGGGCGGGGGGGCCCTTTACAAAAATTTTGACAGAAATAAGAAATAAAGAAAAATATATATAAAAAAGGGGGGTAGCCATCCGGGGCCCTGGGGACCTCTGTGCTCTTTATAAAATAAAAATAAAAAAGAGAGAAAATACATATATATATATTTTTTAAATATAACATTTATCGAAAAAAATTAAAAAAACAAGGGGGTTGCCTTCCAGGGCCCTGGGGACCTCTGGGCCCTTTCATAAAAAAAAAAAAAAAAAAAATATATACAAAAAATATATATATTTTTTTAAATATATATATTTTATTTAAAAAAAAGGGCTTGCCATCTGGGGCCCTTAGTGGCCTCCGGGCCCCTGGGGACCTTCGGAGCCCTTAAAAAAATAAAAATAAAAAAAAAGTTTTTTTTTTTTGTTTTAGGGTGGTTCCCATCCGGGCCCCTGGGGGCCCCTGGGGACCCCCGGGCGGTGTAATCCCTGTACCCCCCTAATGGCGGCCCTGCAGGTGTACTGCCTGTACCCCCCTGATGGCGGCCCTGGGTGTAATGTCAGCATGTGAAAAATGACATTCTGAGGAAAAAAGCCATTTAAAACTGACTCGCGGCTATAATGAATTGTCAGCTCCTGGAAATTGCAGGAGAATTCATTCATTAAAAACACCAATAAAAAAGCGTGGGGGTCCCCCCAAATTCAATAACCAGACCCTTTAGGTCTGGTATGGATATTAAGGGGAACCCCGCCATCAATTTAAAAAAAAAATGACGTGGGGTTCCCCCCAAATATCCATAACCAGACCCTTCAGGTCTGGTGTGGAATTTAAGGGGAACTCCACCCCAAATTAATAAAAAAATGGCGTGGAGTCCCCCCTAAAATCCACACCAGACCCCTTATCTGAGCACGTTGACCTGGCCGGCCGCAGAAAAGAGGGGGGGACAGAGCGCGCCCCCCCCCCTCTCCTGAACCGCACCAGGCCACATGCCCTCAACATTGGGAGGGTGTTTTGGGGTGCCCCCCAAAACACCTTGTCCCCATGTTGATGAGGACAAGGGTCTCTTCCCCACAACCCTTGCCCGGTGGTTGTGGGGGTCTGCGGGCAGGAGGCTTATCGAAATCTGGAAGACCCCTTTAACAAAGGGGCCCCCCAGATCCCGCCCCCCCCCTGTGTGAAATGGTAATGGGGTACCTTGTACCTCTACCATTTCACGAGAAAAAAAAATGTAAAGGGTTAAAAACGACAAGAGCCGGTTTTTGACAAGTCCTTTATTATCTTCTTTCTTCTTTCCTTCGGGTTTCTTCTTCCTCCTCCTTCTTCTTCCTCTGCTTCTGTCTTGGGTCTTCTATTCCCGCATCTTGCCCGGCGTGTTCTTCCATCTTCTTCCGCTGTCCTTCTCGTCCGCATCTTCTTCTCCTTCTTCTTCTTCGCCGGAGGCGCCGCTTCCAATTGAAATCCCCGCTGTCTGCCGGACCACGCCCCCCCCCTCTGACGCCACGGGCAAGCTCTTAGGAAAGTCCCCGTGTGGTGCCTGTGCGTCAGAGGGGGGCGTGGTCACATGTTCCAGAAAGCGGGCAATTCAATTGGAAGCGGCGACTCTGGCAAAGAAAAAGCCGCGCACGAGCTTCAAATTGAATTGCCCGCCCTCTCACTTGTGACCACGCCCCCCTCTGACGCACTTGCAGCACACTCCTAAGAGCTTGCCCGTGGCGTCAGAGGGGGGGCGTGGTCCGGCAGACAGCGGGGATTTCAATTGGAAGCGGCCGCTCCGGCGAAGAAGAAGAAGGAGAAGAAGATGCGGACGAGAAGGACAGCGGAAGGAGAAGAAGATGGAAGAACACGCCGGGCAAGATGCGGGAATAGAAGACCCAAGACAGAAGCAGAGGAAGAAGGAGGGGGAAGAAGAAACCCGAAGGAAAGAAGAAAGAAGATAATAAAGGACTTGTCAAAAACCGGCTCTTGTCGTTTTTAACCCTTTACATTTTTTTTTCTCGTGAAATGGTAGAGGTACAAGGTACCCCATTACCATTTCACACAGGGGGGGGCCGGGATCTGGGGGGCCCCTTTGTTAAAGGGGTCTTCCAGATTTCGATAAGCCTCCTGCCCGCAGACCCCCACAACCACCGGGCAAGGGTTGTGGGGAAGAGACCCTTGTCCTCATCAACATGGGGACAAGGTGTTTTGGGGGGCACCCCAAAACACCCTCCCAATGTTGAGGGCATGTGGCCTGGTGCGGTTCAGGAGAGGGGGGGGGGCCGCGCTCTGTCCCCCCCTCTTTTCTGCGGCCGGCCAGGTCAACGTGCTCGGATAAGGGGTCTGGTGTGGATTTTAGGGGGGATTCCACGCCATTTTTTTTTACATTTGGGGTGGAGTTCCCCTTAAATTCCACACCAGACCCGAAGGGTCTGGTTATGGATATTTGGGGGGAACCCCACGTCATTTTTTTTTTAAATTGATGGCGGGGTTCCCCTTAATATCCATACCAGACCTAAAGGGTCTGGTTATTGAATTTGGGGGGACCCCCACGCTTTTTTTTCCCTTTTTTTAATGAATGAATTCTCCTGCAATTGCCGGGAGCCGACAATTCATTATAGCCGCGAGTCAGTTTTAAATGGCTTTTTTCCTTTGAAAAATTACATTTTGTGCAGAGACATTTCTAACCACGGGAAACATGCGCTTTTTCACATGCTGACATTAGAGACCCCCATAGTACGAAATTTAAAGGAAAATTACACTTTTATTATTGCACTTTTAGCATTATTAAAATCACTGCTCCCGAAAAAACGGCCGTTTTAAAAAATAAAAAAAGCATTGGTACATGTCCCCTGGGGCAGGACTGAGGTCCCCAAACACTTTTTAGGACAAAACTTGCAGATTAGCCTTTAAAATTCACAATTAAGATTTCCCCCCATAGACTTATACAGGGAGTTCGGCGGCGGCTTTACTTATCAATCACATCGCGCTGCTGCTGCCGCCGGTTCATGCGCCTAATTAGGGCTTCATCCAGCGCACCTATTAAGGCATGTACCGGCGCAGCGCAGAGTCATTAGTAAATCAGCCCCTGTGTCTCTATCTATCTCTCTCTAACTCACTGTCTGTCTGACTTCTCTCTCTGAAAGCAAGCCGGAACACACTACACAAGGCCGCTCGGGAGGCAGCCTTTTATAGTGTGGGGCGTGTGCTAAATATATAGTGGTAAACAGTTGTTTACTAGATTTTTCCAATGTGCTATCGAGGGGGCTTCTTCCTTTTTCCAATTTAGGACTATCGTCTTTCTAGCATAAAACAACAGTAGTACTACCTGTGTCCTCCCTCCCAATGAAACATTCTTCTTCCTTACCAATCCCAATAGGCATACCATTGCCTCCTGTTACAGAACTATTGATGTTACTATAGCCGTTATTCTTAGAATGTCCCTCCAAAATGCCACTATCTTTGGACATCTCCAAAATATATGCATAAAATCGCCTGAGATGTCTGCACATCTCCAGCAATTCGGAGGGTTAGATTGCGAGATCTTATTTAACTTATGTGGTGTAGAGGACCCCTCAAACAAAAAAGATGGCTTGAGAAACAACAAGAGTATAAGACTGTAATTAATAGAAAAGTGGAGAATAAACGTCTATTTCAGAGCCAAAGTTTATTTGCGGAGGGGGAGAGTGTAGGCCACACATTGGCACTTTTAGCCAAAACTAACTCGACCCCCTCCAACTTACTTGCAATTCGGACAGCAACGGGGGAGACATGCTCGCAAACATCTGTAATCTTGGACACATTTGAGGCATATTACCAGGAGTTGTACAAGTCAAAAAGTAGGGGTGAAACGCCACAAATGAACAAATTCCTAAGGAAAATAGTAACACCAGCTCTATCAGAGGAGGATAGAAGGTCCATAGAAGCCCCTATAACCTTAAAGGAATTACAACAGGCATTGGGGGGGATGACCAATCAGAAATCCCCAGGACCAGATGGTCTACCAGCAGAAATTTACAAACAGTATAGCGAGGTGCTGCTCCCAGAACTGCTTAAGGCGCTAAATTGGGCACTAGAAGGGGGGAGGCTATACGCTTAAATGTCAGATGCCATCATTATAGTACTACAAAAGGAAGGGAAAGATCCACTGGACACAGCATCCTACAGACCAATATCCCTGTTATGCTCTGACGTGAAATTACTGGCAAGGGTGCTGGCTGCCAGGATAAATAAATGTATCCAGAAACTTATACACATTGATCAGTCTGGTTTTATACCCAACAGATCAACCAGCATTAATATTAGAAGATTGTATCTGAATCTACAAACGCCAACAGTGAAGGTGGGAGACAAAGCCAGCCATCTTGTCCCTGGACGCCACCAAGGCGTTTAATAGCCTTGAGTGGGACTATCTTTGGCATGTCCTGGAAAAATTCGGATTTGGCCCCACCTTCATTATTTGGATAAAAACGCTTTATCCAAGAGCAAAAATAAGAATTAACAATGTATATTCGCGGTCATTTAAGCTAGAAAGGGGGACAAGACAGGGATGTTCCCTGTCGCCTCTTCTTTTCGCTTTAGCAATAGAGCCACTGGCTATTGCGATTAGAAGCAACCAGGATATACAGGGCTTCCAGAGAAGGGCAGGAGAGGAAAAAAGGTCACTTTATGCAGATGACATCCTGCTCTTCCTGGGGGACTCCACAAAGTCCTTAAATAAGGCACTAGAGATAGTGGAGGCTTTTGGTCGACTTTCGGGCCTAGTGATCAACTGGGAAAAATCTGTACTTTTACCGGTGGACCCAGCGGGAAACATGGTATGTGCAGAAATACCCCAGTTGAAAATAGTGGAAAAGATGGAATATCTGGGTATAGTTGTGACTTGTGACCCAGAACAGTACATAAGTAACAATCTAGAGCCACTCCTGGTCAAACTTAAAAGGAAAGCAGAGATCAATACATTTGGCCCAATTTGTTTACATATTGTGAAAGATAATGTTACGCCGAGTAAAATGATACCCAACATGTCACGCTTAAAAATTGCGCCCGCTCGTGGCATGGCGTCAAACTTTTACCCTTAAAAATCTCGATAGGCAACGTTTAAAAAATTCCAGGTTGCATTTTTTGAGATACAGAGGAGGTCTAGGGCTAGAATTATTGCTCTCGCTCTAACGATCACGGTGATACCTCACTTGTGTGGTTTGAACACCGTTTTCATATGCGGGCGCTACTCGCGTATGCGTTCGCTTCTGCGCGCGAGCTCGTCGGGATGGGGCGATTTTAAAAAAAACATTTTTTTTGTTTTCGTATTTATTTTACCAATTTTTAACACTAAAATAAAATAAAAAAAAAATTATCACTTTTATTCCTATTACAAAGAATGTAAACATCCCTTGTAATAGAAAAAAATCATGACAGGTCCTCTTAAATATGAGATCTGGGGTCAAAAATACCTCAGATCTCATATTTAGGCTTAAATGCAAAAACAAAATAAAAAAATGTAAAATGTAATTTTTTAAATAACATAAAAAAAAAATGTCTCTTTAAGACGCTGGGCAGGACTGACGTTTTGACGTCACTTCCGCCCAGCAGAGCTACGGGGATGGATGAGGGAAATTTTTCCCTCACTCGCATCCCCACTGAGCACGGGAGAGGACCCGATCGCCTCCGCCGCTACCGACGGCTCCGGCAAGCGGCGGAGGGCGCAGCGGGAGGGGGGGGGTCCTCGCCCGCCACCGATCCGCCGCGGAGACCGCCATTATCGTTTGACTGACCGCCCACAGAAGAGATGGATATCTCGGTTGTGGCTGCTGCCGTTACGAGATATCCATATTTAAAGTCATGACGTATAACGGCGGTGGGCGGTCGGCCTCTGAAAATCCTCGACTTGCCTAGATCTTCCTATACCAAGATATTTAAATTGTCTCATGGGGGAGCTCATGTCCATAATGGGGGTGGGAGTGCCCCAAATCCACAATGGCTCAAAAGTGATATGGTCCAGAAATATTTAGACAGAACAAAGTTGGATAAAGCACCTGGACCAGATGGCATCCACCCACGGATCCTAAAAGAATTGAGCTCTGAAATTTCAAAGCCACTGTATCTAATATTTAGGGACTCATTAATGACAGGAATAGTACCACTGGATTGGCGTAGAGCCAATGTGGTGCCTATATTTAAAAAGGGAACAAAGTCTTTACCAAGTAACTATAGACCTGTTAGTTTAACTTCTATAGTTGGGAAGATACTGGAACGTTTAATAAAAGACCACATGGATGAGTTCTTGCTGGAAACAAACTATTTAAGCAACAGACAGCATGTATTCATGAAAGACAGAAGTTGTCAGACAAACCTGATTTCCTTTTATGAAGAGGTAAGTAAAACCCTGGACAGAGGCGTGGCTGTGGACGTGGTATACTTGGATTTTGCAAAAACGTTTGATACAGTTCCCCACACACGGCTCATGTGTAAGGTAAGGTCTACAGGATTGGATATATCAGTTTGTAAATGGATAGAAAACTAGCTGAAAGACATGATTCAGAGAGTTGTGGTTAATGATTCTTACTCTGAATGGTCCAAGGTTATCAGCGGTGTACCCCAAGGTTCGGTGTTGGGTCCCTTACTTTTCAAAATATTTATAAATGATATTGGGTCTGAGATCAAAAGTAACATTTCTGTCTTTGCAGATGACACCAAGCTATGCAGTGGAATAACGTCCTTACAGGATGTCTCCAATTTACAAGCCGACCTCAATACTCTGTCTAATTGGGCGACTATGTGGCAGATGAGGTTTAATGTTGATAAATGTAAAGTTATGCACTTAGGGGCTAAGAATATGCATGCATCATACATGCTAGGGGCAGTACAACTGGGGGGATCTGTAGTGGAGAAGGATCTGGGGTTTTTAGTTGATCATAAGCTCAATAATGGCATGCAATGCCAAGCTGCGGTTTCCAAAGCGGGCAAAGTCCTTTCTTGTATTAAGAGAGGTATGGACTCCAGAGATAGAGATATCATTTTGCCCCTGTACAAATCATTAGTAAGACCTCATCTGGAATATGCAGTCCAGTTTTGGGCACCAGTTCTCAAAAAGGATATCGGAGAACTGGAGAATGTGCAGAGAAGGGCAACCAAACTGATAAGAGTCATGGAGGAGCTCAGCTATGAGGAAAGATTAGAAGAACTGAATTTATTCACTCTTGATAAGAGGAGAATAAGGGGGGATATGATCAACATGTACAAATATATGAGGTCCATATAGGGCCAGATTCACGAACACTTGCGCTGGAGTATTTGGATATGCGCCGTGTAACTGTGATGATGCGCCGTCGTTTCTATGTGCCCGTACCCACCAAACTAGATGCGCCCAATAACGGGTCATTTGCGACCGGCGGAACGTTCCGACGCCAGAGTATCGTCAGCGCTTATTTTCGCTGGGCGCATCAGTCGCGCCCATTGATTTCCCCTGCAAATATGCAAATGAGGGATTTTTCACAATTCACGAACGGATTAGCACCATACGCTGGCTACATGCGCCGCGCGTATCTCGTCCGTCCGGCGCAAAGTTATTTCTACAAAAGGCTGCTTTATCTTTACTCCAGATGGCCACAGGTCAGCAGGAGAGCAGCTACAGCAGCGTTACCGACGATAAGAGCTAGCTGAGCACCCCCACTTGCAAGGACAACACCTCTGTGTGCCAACATGCCAGGGGCAGGACAACACCTCTGTCCATGCTTGTCTGTCAAATTTTACAGCCATGGAGGAAGACATCATAGGTCTCCATAGCCGAGATGACGGCTGACAGCTCCTGGCCATTAAAGTTCAGCTTTCTCCTGTGTGTTTGCGGGGAACGGGAGCAGCCATCTCAGAACAAAAGTAACATCACTGCGGGGAGGGGGAGCAGGATATACTTTAGTGCCGGAATGGCGCTTCTACGGGCGCATTTAAACGCCCAACGGAAGGCATTGCGCTGACGTTTCCCGTGCAGTGGTGCCGACGGAAGTTGTGAGCATGCGCACAAAGGGGGCGAGTGGAGCCTCACTCACTGCGCATGCTCCGTGGTTGATGCGCTGAACGTAAGCCTCTGCGCTGGGCTCCGCCCATCATTTACATATGATCACACCCACTTCCACTTGCGTCGGGTTACGCCAGCGCATTATCGTTACTCTGGCGCAAGTTTACGCGCAACTGCTATGTGAATTACAGGACTTGTGCTGAAAGGGTCTTCAGAGTAACGTAAATGAGAAGCGTTACTCCAGAGGAAAGATACTCTCATCTACCTGAATCTGGCCCATAGTGAACTTGGTGTTGAGTTATTCACTTTAAGGTCAACACTGAGGACAAGGGGGCACTCTTTACGTCTGGAGGAAAAGAGATTTCACCTCCAAATACGGAAAGGTTTCTTCACAGTAAGAGCTGTGAAAATGTGGAACAGACTCCCTCCAGAGGTGGTTCTGGCCAGCTCAGTAGATTGCTTTAAGAGAGGCCTGGATTCTTTCCTAAATGCACGTAATATAACTGAGTACTAAGATTTGTAGGTAAAGTTGATCCAGGGTAAATCCGATTGCCTCTCGGGGGATCAGGAAGGAATTTTTTCCCCTCCTGTAGCAAATTGGATCATCGCTCTGCTGGGGTTTTTTGCCTTCCTCTGGATCAACTGTGGGTATGGAGTTGGGTGTATGGGATTGTACTGTGTTTTTATTTTTTATTTTTTTATGGTTGAACTGGATGGACTTGTGTCTTTTTTTAACCTAGCTATGTCTCACCTATTTCAGCAGCATTGTTGGGGCTGCAGTGTCATGTGCTCCCTGGTCAATAGGAAAAAACAGAGACTTTCCCCAATTAACTTTAAGCCCGGTAAAAGATGAAAAGGTATTCAGTAGTTCTAGAGCACCTTCCAAAGAAGGACCCGCATCTCTCAAAAACAAAAGCATATCATCTGCATATAGGGCAACCCTCTCCTCCAACCCCCCCACTCGAAGTCATTGGATATTTGGAGAGGTCCTAAGAGCCTCTGCTACAGGTTCTATTGCCATTGCAAAGAGTGCCAGAGAGAGGGGGCAACCCTGCCTCGTACCTCTATACAACCTAAAATATGATGACAATTTTCCTCCCCATTTTACAGCTGACGTGGGTCTCTCATATATTGTTTGAATCCATTTAATAAACACCAATGGAAAACCCATCCTCCTAAGTACTTCCCATAAGAAAGGCCATTCAATTGTATCGAAGGCCTTCTCTATATCTAGAGAGGCTACTGTCCTGGATCCTGTATATAAGGGGTGGGGTGACTTCCAGTGGCCCATGAGCTGCTCGGAATGCTTTCAAGGGAAAGCCAGATGACGGCTGAAAAAAACAATATCGGGGCTATTGCTGATATCTTCAGCTATAATCCCAGTAAACCACTTGCAAACCACAAATTATTGCGGTCCGGAATTGGTTAAATTATCTGCTTTTGTATATAGCTCCCTGACAAGAAGAGAGCAATAAACTGACCCATTTATTTTGAGGCCACCCTTCACATACTGCAGATCTTTCAAAATTGGTGAAGGAGGCCATAACATCATTTGTAGGGGGTTTACATCTGCAGAAAATTACTCACCCTGGTAGTTGCTTTAATTTCAGGAGTAGTAGACTGCTGGTTTTGTGACACAAGTTTACTGCTTCAGGCAAAGTTATTTTTTTTCATCTATGCCGCTATGTTTTCCTGCATGGTAGATAGCTGGGCTTCTGTATTTGTTTGTTGCGCCACCAGATTCTGCTGAAAAACCACAGTTGACACGTGATACTTTGCATTTGCTTAGCCACCACAAATGCTTTTAGTATTACTTCTCAGATCCAAAAACAAAAAACAAAACAAAAGGGAGTTCTTTTTTTTTTTTTTTTTCTTGTGCCTGTTAGCATCCTCCACCAGTTGTGATATTCAGGGTGTTAGCTCAGTTGCAGGACAAAAAAGTGTGTTACAAAATATAGTCTCAGTTGCATAATTAGTCCGAAAAAAAAAAAGACAAAAGTCCACCTAGTTTGACCAATAAAAGGGAAAATGATCCAATCCTATATACACAATCCTAATCCTCTACCCACAGTTGATCCAGAGAAAGGCACAAAAAATATTGCTCCAGCAGGGGACATATTGCTTCCTGATCCCCAAGAAGCAATTGGATATTCCCTAGATCAACTTTACCTATACATGTTAGTATCCAATTAATATTATGTACATTTAAGAAAATAATCTATGCTTTTTTTAAAGCAATCTACTGAGATGGACAGAACCATCTCTTGAGAGATTTTCACTGCTCTTACTTTGAAGAAACCTTTCTGTATTTGGAGATTAAATATCTTTTTCTCCAGATGTAAAGAGTGTCCCTTGTGATACCTCAACACCAAGTTCACTATATGGACTACTTCTGTATTTATACATGTTCATCATATCCCCCTCAACCATTTGCCTACTAGTCTCTTCCACCTCCTTCCTGCCCAGGCCAATTTTCAGCTTTTAGCGCTGTCGTACTTTGAATGACAATTGCGTGGTCATGCAGCATTAGTACCCATACCAATTTTTTTCACACACATAGAGCATTATTTTGGTGGTATTCAATCACCACTGTATTTTTTTATTTTTTTTTCCTAAACAAAAACTTTGAAAAAAATGTTTTCTTAGTTTTTGTTATAAAACATTTTGCAAACAGGAAAAAAATTTCCTTTCCTAATGTGCACTGATGAGGCTGAACTGATGGGCACTTATAGGCAGCACTGATGGGCACTCTTAGGCCTCGTACACACGAGGGGATATGTCCGCTGAAAACGGTCCGATGGACCGTTTCAGCAGACATCTCCGCTCGTGTGTATGGGCTAGCGGACAGATTTCTCCACCCGACAGATTTCAAAGCATGCTTTGAAATCTATCCGGTGGGAATCTGTCCGCCCGACATGTCTGCTGGTTAGTACACTTACCAGCAGACATGTCGTCCCCCACCGCCGCCGCGCCGCCGCCGAATGGATTCGGCGCATGCGCAGAAGTGTTTTACTTCCTGGTGCGGTGACGTGGCGGTGACGTGGCGGCGTCAACGTCACCGCCGCGTCACCGCCACGGGGAATTTGATCCGATGGTGTGTACACGCCATCGGATCAAACTCCCGATCGGACATATCCGATGAAAATGGTCCGCGGACCGTTTTCATCGGATATGTCCGATAGTGTGTACGAGGCCTTAGGCCTGCACTGATTATCAGGACACTGATGATCAGTGCCATGATTATTAGTGTAGTTGTCCCCTTTCACACTTGTCAGTTACCGGCTCTCTCCTCTAGTCACGCTGTTTACATTGTGATCAGCTGATCACATGGTTAAGAGCCTCTGTGATTGGTTCTTTACCCTGATCTGTAATCAGCTGTGTCTGAAGCACACAACAATCACAGAGCGCAACGGGTGTGCAGGGGATGTGGTTCTGGGAGGACGTCAATAGACTTGACGACCCTGCTGTAGCCATCATTCAGCTATAGCATTAACGGCAAGTGGTTAATCTCCTCTTGTCAAGAGAATAAATTCAGTTCCTCCTAATCTTTCCTCATAGCTGAGCTCCTCCATGCCTCTTATGAGTTTGGTTGCCTTTCTCTGCACTTTCTAAAATTCCCCCAATATCCTTTTTGAGAACTGGTGCCCAAATCGGAACTACATATTCCAGATAAGGTTTTACTAATGATTTGTATATTGTTTTCAACTTTATTTTGCAGGCTTGTCTCCAGCAGCATGAAATAAACATGCACAGTGCCTCTAATCAGGGATGTATTTAGGTTTTGTGCTTCCCTAGGCCTGAATAAACTCGTGCACCCCTAATTTAAATATGACCCACCCCTTCCTGTAAAGGCCACACCCTTGCTGTTAAAGACCTGCCCTTCCCTTACTCTATCTAAAATTAAATAGAAAAGTGTTCCTAAAGTTCTACTTTAGGCCCAAAATTCTGATAATTTTATGGAGAGGACTAAAAAGATATAACCATGCCAATGGTACAGCAGAAAACATATAGCACAGTGAGGAAGGTTTGTGGTCCAGGATGATAGGACAGTCAAAATTAGAAGCTCTGCCCCCCTACAGTTGCGGAATGCTTGCCTCTCTGCCCAGTCTGCCCCCATAAGACTGGCGCTACACTAACAGTGCTACACTAATAGTGCAAGCCGGTGGAGACTCTTTCCGTGCTGCAACCTGCTGCCCTAGGCCTGGGCCTTGTTGGCCTAGGCCAGGATACAGCTCTGCCTCTAATGGCAATTCAAAGTCCTGAAAGCAAACAAAAATACAAATACTTGGCAGCATTAGTAGGAGCAGCAGCAATTTTACCCAGCCATGCAGGAATCGGACCTTCTCCTGTCCACGCTAAACCCAATGCAGCCTACACACACCTGAGACCCCTTCCTCCTTTTCCTAATTCCCTTTCACCTCCTCCATTCATTAATCATGTATTGTGTCTTAAAGTGCCCACTTTAAAATGGGAACATATACCTGCTATCCAGTATATATTCCTTCTGACAAGCATTATACACACTACTGTACAAAACTTTTAGGTAGGTGTGAAAGAATGCTGTTAATTAAGAAAGGAAGTGTTAATAGTTTATTTGTATCAATTAACAAAGTGCAAAGTAAATGAACAGAACAGAAATATTGGATGTGACCACATTTTGCCTTCAAAACAGCATCGATTCTTCTAGGTACACTTTCACATGTACATGCACCTTGGCAGGTAAGTTGTTCTAAACATCCTGGAGAACTAACCACAGATATTCTGTGGATGTAGGCTGCCTCAAATTCTTCTGTCTCTTTATGTAATTGCAGACAGACTTGATGATGTTGAGAGCAGGGCTGTGTGGGGGCCAAACTATTATTTACAGGACTGCCTGTTCTTTACGCTGATGATAGTTCTTAATTACATTGGCTGTATGTTTGGGGTCATTGTTCTGCTGCAGAATACATTTGGGGCAGTGGCGGAATTATAGGGGTGCTGAGGTCGCCATGGTGACCGGGCCCCTTGCTGGAGGGGGCCCCGAGGGCCCCCTGTATACAGTGCTTCAAAAGAAGGAGCACAGACAAGTTCCCCGATCCCAAGCCGAACTGTAATCGGCACTGTGCGGGGAGCTCGTCACAGTCATTACAAACTGAAAGCAAAGTGTGTGCTCTTTGTCTCCCCCTACAGTGCAGTACCCGGCAGGAAGAGCTGCTAAGGTAAAAGACTGACGTTTTTTATCTACTGTGTGTGTGTGTGTGTTTGCATGCCATGTATGTATGAATGTGTGTGTGCATGTGAATATGTATGTATGTATGTGTGAGTGTGCATGTATTGAGACTCAGACTGCAGTGGTTGCTATAGTATACTAAAGTAAAAGTATACAGAGCAAACTTTGTCTGCAGGCATGAAAGATACAGCCACAGCACCTGTGATCATCATTATCATGCTGAGTGATGATCACACTGTACAGCCTATATTATACTGTACTTCATGTGACTGTAGTGTATATATGCTATATACAGTACAGTCACATGAAGTACAGTGTAATTATCAGCATGATAATGATGATCACAGGTGCTGTGGCTGTATGTTTCATGGCTGTAGACAGTGTTTGCACTGTATACTTTTTCTCCAGGCTTTTTTTCCGCAGAAATGTGGCACTTCTGAAATCTGCACTCTGTACGTAGCACACCCTGGACTCTGTACGTAGCACACCCTGGACTCTGTACGTAGCACACCCTGGACTCTGTACGTAGCACACCCTGGACTCTGTACGTAGCACACCCTGGACTCTGTACGTAGCACACCCTGGACTCTGTACGTAGCACACCCTGAAATCTGTACGTTGCACACCCTGGACTCTGTACGTAGCACACCCTGCACTCTGTATGTAGCACACCCCGGACTCTGTAAGTAGCACACCCCGGACTCTGTACGTAGCACACCCCGGACTCTGTACGTAGCACACCCTGGACTCTGTACGTAGCACACCCCGGACTCTGTACGTAGCACACCCGGACTCTGTACGTAGCACACCCGGACTCTGTGCGTAGCACACCCACCCGGACTCTGTACGTAGCACACCCAGACTCTGTACGTAGCACACCCGGACTCTGTGCGTAGCACACCCGGACTCTGTACGTAGCACACCCAGACTCTGTACGTAGCACACCCGGACTCTGTACGTAGCACACCCGGACTCTGTACGTAGAACACCCCGGACTCTGTACGTAGCACACCACGGACTCTGTACGTAGCACACCCTGCACTCTGTATGAAGCACACCCCGAACTCTGTACATAGCACACCTTGAACTCTGCATGTAACACACCTTTAACTAATGGCGGATTTATCAGGGTCGCAGCAGTCGCCGTTGCGACTGGGCCCTGTAATTCCGCCAAGTCTGCCCGTTTGAGGTGCCCGACTGCCGCCTGCCAGTGTGAGGGGTCCACCTGACTGTCATGCCACTGTGGAGGGGGGCCCTTCATGATTTCTTGCACCGGGGCCCTGAAGTCTCTAGTTACGCCACTGATTTGGGGCCAATCACACGCCTCCCTGCTGGTATAGCATGATAGATAAGTATCTGCCTATATTCCTCAGCATCCTAATCAAATCTCCAAAAAGGCCGCCCCAAAATATGCAAGGAATCTACGCCATGCTTCACTTTTGCCAAATATTACATTTTTTTACCCATTAGTTTAGAGTACCTGATTACATTTTTCTGCACCCCAACCACTGCATTCACAGTCCTCAATGTTGCCTGCTTTTTTTTGTTTCTTAAGCCTCATACACACGATTAGACTTTCATCTGACTCTTCAGTGGATTTTGGTCCGAATAGGCATTGACCGTGAACTTGTTTTGAAAACGCACGGCAGAACATTTTCAGCCAACTTTCACCAAATCATGTGTTTTTCAGCTCTTTACTGCCATACTTTGGGAAACTTCTGCTATTGTTGTCTGATCTTTAGCATTGTTTCTGAGCATGCTTGCTTGTACTGTGGACTTTAGTCCAATGGACTTGTGTACACGATCGGATTATCAGACATTTGTTGCCGAAAAGTTTGAGAGCATTCACAGCGAACATTTATCCAATGAAAAACCGAAAACAATTGTCCGATGGAGAATACACGTGGTCGGATTGTCTGATAAAATAAGTCTGTCGGACAATTGCTGTCAAAAAGTCTGATCGTGTGTATGGGCCTTTAAATAGAGTTTGAATAGCACATCTTGAAACCCCAGTCTGCTTTGAAATGAGATTTGCCTGGGAGAGACCTTACTGATGAAGTACAACTGCATTGGGATCAATTCACTAATGCCGCGTACACACGATCGGACATTCCGACATCAAAACCGTGGATTTTCTTCTGACGGATGTTCGCTCAAACTTGTCTTGCATACACACGGTCACACAAATGTTGTCGGAAATTGCGAATGTCAAGAACGCTGTGACGTACAACACTACGACGAGCCGTGAAAAATTAAGTTTAATGATTGCGAGCATGCTTCAAATTGATTCCGAGCATACATAGATTTTTTGTGTGTTGAATTGTGTACACACGGTCGGAATTTCCGACAACAACTTCTGTTGTCGGAAAAATTTGAGAACCAGCTATCAGATTTTTGTTGTCGGAGATTCTGACAGCAAATGTCCGATGGAGCATACACACGGTCGGATTTTCGGACAACAAGCTCACATCGAACATTTGTTGTCGGAAATTTTGACCGTGTGTACACGGCATAAGAGTTAAATTAACAGTTAATAAATAACTGCATGCAGTAACAAATTGTGCAAGTGTTTAATTCATTAACCACTTGCCGACCAGGAGGCATTGTTATATGGTGGCAGACCGGCACGGTCCTGCAAACCGACGTAGCTGTATGTATCCCTTTAAGCGGGATAGCAGAGAGGCAGAACAGGGACGTGTGTGTGTAAACACACAAATCCTTGTTCTGTGAGGAAAGACAAATTATGAGTTCCTATTAGCTAGGAACCATGATCTCTCATTTTCCCCTAGGTCAGTCCCATCCCCCTACAGTTAGAAACACAATTAACCCCTTGATCGCCTCCTAGAGTTAACCCCATCTCTGCCAGTGAAATTTATACAGTAATCAGTGCATTTTTATAGCATGGATTGCCTTATTAATGCCAATGGTCATACATTTTGTTTGGGTACAGCATCGCATGACCACGCAATTGTCAGTCAAAGCGAAATAGTGGCAAATCGCAAAAAATGGCCCGGTCATTGAGCAGCCAGTTCTTCCGGGGCCGAAGTTGTTAAACTTTTTGGTTAAATACTGAATGCAAAAAAAATGCTGACAATTAAAAATGATGAAAAAAACAGCGTGCAGCCAGCCCCCCCCCCCCTCCAGTCTTTACTTTACAGACCATGGCAAAATTAAAACAAAAATAGAGTGGGGTCATCCCATAAAATCCATACCAGACCCTTATCCGAGTATGAAACCCGTCAGGTCAGGAAAGGGGTGGACAAGTTCTCCCCCCCCGAACTATACCAGGCCACATGCCCTCAACATGGGGGGGGTCTGGGTGCTCTGCCCTCCCACCCCAAAGCACCTTGTTTCCCTGTTGATGGGAACAAGAGCCTCATCACCACAACCCTGGCTGGTGGTTGTGGGGATCTTCAGGTAGGGGGCTTATCGGAGTCTGGAAGCCCCCTTTAGGAAGGGGGCCCCATATACTCCCCTCTTCCTATGTAAATGAGTATGGGGTAACTTGTACCCCTACCCATTCACCAAAAAAGTATTAAGTAATAACAATTCCCTTATTAAAAAAATATAAAAACAGTGTCCCTCGATGTAAATCCTTCGTCAATCACAATGCCCACACACCGGCGAATCAAAAAAAAAAAAAAAGGCACCCGCCATCCACGAAGGCTAAGTACTTTGGTTAGGTTTAGCAATGTTAGAGAGTGCTAAGTCTATCAACGGCGAGAGCAAAAAAAATATATATTTTCTCTTTGCAAGTTTTTGCTATTGCTCTCTACTTTAAACAACTGTAAAAAGGAAACTTTTGAAGTTGAAGGCATTAAACTGAAGCTTTACAGAGGGGAGAAAAATCTTGGACAGTGTGGTCACTAGGGATGAGCCGAACCCCCCCCCCCCCCCCGTTTGGTTCGCACCAGAACCTGTGAACGGATGGAAAGTTTGCGCAAACTTTAAAACCCCATTAAAGTCTATGGGACTCGAACGTTCAAAATCAAAAGTGCTAATTTTAAAGGCTAATATGCAAGTTAATGTCCTAAAAAGGGTCTGGGGACCTGGGTCCTGCCCCAGGGGACATGTATCAATGCAAAAAATAGTTTTAAAAACTGCATTTTTTTGGGGAGCAGTGATTTTAATGAAGCTTAAAGTGAAAAACTCCTTTAAATATCGTACCTGCTGGGTGTCTACAGTATGGCACAAGTGGACGTGTGGTCCCTGCAATATGGATGAAAATCATTGAGAAAATGCACCCAAATTAAAAAGAAATGAAAGGCGTGGGGCCCCCAGGCCCTATATACAGTAGGTGACCGCGATCTTGTGTCAATCTCGCTACCTTTCTCTGTGAGATTGACCACCTGTGAGCCCCGTTACAGGAGCCAACACCAAGCTGGCTCGCCACGATAGGAAAAAGCCGTCATAGAAGCAACGGGGATCCGACTTGGATTCCCACCAATTCTAGCCGCGGCGTTTGGTATGAATCATGAGGGGGAACTTTTAAATAAATAACCGGCATGGGCTCCCCCCAGGGGCATACCAGGCCCTTAGGTCTGGTATGGATTGTAAGGAGAACCCCTACCCCTACAATCCATACCAGACCCATATCCAAGCACGCTGCCCGGCTGGTAGGGAAAGGAGTGGGGACGAGCTAGTACCCTGTCCCCATGTTGATAAGGTCAGGGACTCTTCCCGACAACCCTGGCAGTTGGTTGTCGGGGTCTGCGGGTGGGGGGCTTATTGGAATCTGGGAGCCCCATTTAATTGGGGGGGGCCCCAGATACCAGCCCCCCACCCTGGGTGAATAAGTATGGGGGTACATCGTCAATAAAATAAACACACAACACAGGGTTTTAAAATAATTTATTAGTAGTCAGCTCCGGGGGTCTTCTCTGCTCTGCGGGGGTCTTCTTTGCTCTCCGACAAATCTTCTTCTGTCTTCTCCGCTGTCGTCTCGGCGTTCCCCGGTTCTTCTCCCGCTCGCTCTCCGGTGTATTCTTCAGGGCTAGCCGCTGCTATCTTATTTGAAGCTCTCTTACTAGCGGCAGCCAGCCCGGTCTTCTTTGCCGCCTTCTGCCTTCTTCTTACATAGTTACATAGTTAGTCAGGTTGAAAAAAGACACAAGTCCATCCAGTTCAACCAAAAAATAAATAAACAAACAAAATAAAACACAGTACATCCCATACACCCAACTCCATACCCACAGTTGATCCAGAGGAAGGCAAAAAAAACAGCAGATCATGATTCAATTTGCTACCGGAGGGGAAAAAATTCCTTCCTGATCCCCCGAGAGGCAATCGGATTTACCCCGGATCAACTTTACCTACAAAACTTAGTACTCAGTTATATTATGTGCATTTAGGAAAGAATCCAGGCCCTTCTTAAAGCAATCTACTAAGCTGGTCAGAACCACCTCTGGAGGGAGTCTGTTCCACATTTTCACAGCTCTTACTGTGAAGAAACCTTTCCGTATTTGGAGGTGAAATCTCTTTTCCTCCAGACGTAAAGCGTGCCCCCTTGTCCTCAGTGTTGACCTTAAAGTGAATAACTCAACACCAAGTTCACTATATGGACCTCTTATATATTTTGTCCCATCCAGCGAGAGGGGGAGCGCGTGCGGCGGAACGCCTGCATTATGGCGCTTTTGTCAGCATAGTTCAGATATTTAACGATGACATGTCTGGGCTTAGTGCGATGTTCCACATACTGACCGATGCGATGAGCGCGTTCAACAGTGCAAGGTATGCAAAGCCCCAGTTGTTCAGGGATGACTTTAGCGCATATATTTGTAAGCTGGGCACTGGTCACCGACTCTGGCAGTCCGATTATGCGCAAATTGTTCCTTCTGGAACGACATTCAAGATCATCTAATTTGCTCCATAGTTCTCTGTTTTCAGCGGTAATGCGGGCTAGAATTGCTGACTGGGCAGTGGAGTCATCTTCTAAGGAAGAAATCCTATCTTCCGCCTGTGTGATCCTCTGGGCTTGTGCCTGCACTTCTAGGTGGAGCTGTTCTAGCCCCCTGTGCACCGCGGCATCAACTGTGGCAGTCAGAGTGGGTCCTAGCAGGGAGACTACCTCATGAGCAATGCCCGCTGGTGAGGTAGGATCCACCGTTTGTGTGACCTGGGCAGTGTGCAGCTGTGAGGACTCACCCGAGCATGCATGAGCGGCCGCCATTTTGGCTGCGTCTGGAGCCGCGTCTCCCGCGGGGGGTGTTGATATCACCGCTCGAGCGTACGATCGCTCCAGAAAGCGGTCCATGTGTGCCCTCTATGTAGTGGGATCGGATGGGGGTTCCCCCGAAGCTCTGGCCGGGCTCTGTAGCAGAGGATAGGAGGATGGCGGCGGGAGCAGCGTCTGACTACCGCTGTCTCATGTGGCGCCGGAACCGGAAGTTATGGACCTCTTATATATTTGTACATGTTGATCATATCCCCCCTTATTCTCCTCTTCCCAAGAGTGAATAAATTCAGGTTTTCTAATCTTTCCTCATAGCTGAGCTCCTCCATGCCTCTTATCAGTTTAGTTGCCCTTCTCTGCACTTTCTCCAGTTCTCCGATATCCTTTTGAGAACTGGTGCCCAAAACTGGACTGCATATTCCAGATGAGGTCTTACTAATGATTTGTACAGAGGCAAAATTATATCTCTATCTCTGGATGTAACGGCTACGCCGTCACCATGAATAGGAGATGAAATGGTAACTACTTATTCTGGAGGATACTCAGATTAAACCACCTGGTTGCTCTATGATGTTAAACAGAGCTCATGGGGTTATTTCATCACAACCTCCTGCGGTATATCTCCTATTGATGGTGTGGTGCATCTACCATAGGTTATTTGAGAATCCTGGGTATATGTCTCAGTCACTACAAATATATGGTATCATGCATTCAAGAACATATCATAGTATGCAATCCAGGATGTAAAGTATTCTGAGTATACAGGCTTGATACAGTCAGCTGTGGGTACTTGCGGTTTAGATGTGACCAGGTGTGCGGTCCCTTCCTGAAGATTGATTAGTAGCAGGAGCAGGATGCCTCTATGGTACTGTAGATTGCGAGCTCTGTGGTCAAGCAGCAGGTCATAGAAAGTAACAGGGTCCGTGGGTAGAACTTGGTGCTGTAACCTGGTGGTCTCCTTACAAGGTGAGGACTCTGTGGGACTCTGGAGGAGGTCTTGGGTTACAGATGGCGGCGAGCGTCAACTACAATAACCAGACGCCGAGCCGTGATCAGAGGAGGTTTAAATAGGTAGCCTGTCGCGGGACACACGCTGGGCGCGCTTCCGCGTTCCAGCGTGGAGCGCAGGATTCGACGGCACGTCGGAAATGACGAGATGAGGAAGCTGGACGGGACGCAGGATTCGACGGCACGTCGAAAGTGTCGATGACCCGGTGCTGAATGGAGCGCAGCTGTCTAGGGATGATACAGCTGCGCTCGTTCTGTATAAAGTAACGCCTATGGTGTTACATACTCCCCTCCTCAAGGGGCTCCCAAATATACACCCAGAAGGTGATGGTCTATCAGGGTATCTGCGGTGGAATTGTTTGACGAGCCGGGGAGCATGAATGTCGGAGGAGTCTACCCAGGAGTCATCAAGATGGCTGTAACCCTTCCAACGGATTAAATATTGCAGGGAAGATCCATGTCTCCTGGAATCCAGAATTTTCTGTACCTCATATTCAGTCTCGCCGAGAACCTCAACAGGAGAAGGGGGTTGAGGGTCTCTATTAGGGAACGGATTAGGAGTGAAAGGCTTAATGAGTGAGACATGGAAAGAAGGATGTATCTTCCAATCCGGAGGTAGAAGTAGTTTAACGGTATTGTTGTTGATGATATGTGAGATGGAGAATGGACCAGTGAATTGGCGACCGAGTTTTCTTGAAGGGATATTAAGACGTAGATTTCGAGTGGAGAGCCAAACCAAATCTCCAATTTTATATGTAGGAGGTGGAGTTCTGCGGGAGTCATAATACTTCTTTTGTCTTTGTTGCGCTGCAGTGAGATTAGAATGGAGTATTCCTAGGGTCCTCTTTAAGGTAGAGAGGTAATGTTCTACAGCGGGAACTTGGTTAGGGAGAACGGAGACTGGGGCAGATTTGGGATGGAACCCATAGTTTGCATAAAAAGGAGAGAATCCGGAGGAAGAACTAGAAGCGTTATTATACGCAAATTCGGCATGAGGAAGAAACTGCATCCAGTCGTCCTGTAGATGGGTGCAATAACAGCGTAAATACTGTTCCAGTGTTTGGTTTACTCGTTCTGTTTGTCCGTTTGTTTGCGGATGATAAGCAGTGGACATTCGATGATCAATTTGCAAGGCCTGGCAAAGGGCTCTCCAGAATTTAGAAATGAATTGAGTGCCTCTGTCCGAGATAATCTGGGAGGGCAACCCATGTAGTTTAAGTACATTCTGAAGGAAGGCTTCTGCAGTCTCTAGAGCAGTTGGTAGATTTTTTAATGGGATGAAGTGAGCCATCTTTGTTAATAAATCTACTGTAACTAGAATTGTGTTGGCACCTTGGGACCTGGGGAGATCGACAATAAAATCCATAGAGACCACGTCCCAGGGTCTTTCAGGTATTGGGATTGAAGTAAGGAGTCCGTAAGGTGGCTTCCTGGAATGTTTGTTGGAGGCACATATCACGCAGGAATTGACATAATCACTGACTGTCTGTGAAAGCTTGGGCCACCAGTAATTTCTTTTAATTAAATGAATGGTTTTACTTATTCCTGGATGACCTGCCAGAGGAGCATCATGAAGTTGTTTGAGAAGTAGAGGTTGTAAAGAGGCAGGCACGTAGATCTTATTGTTGTAGGTGAATAACCCGTTAGGTTCCTTTTTGAGACCCTGGGGGATTTGGGGTACTTCGCTAGGGAGAGATTGGATCAGTAAATCCAAGAAAGGAACAGATGCTCCAATGAATCGATCAGGTGGAATAATAGAAAGGGGAGGTGTTTCAATTGTCTGGTTGTCATGCATACGTGACAACGAATCAGCCTTGACATTCTCTGTACCAGGACGATAGGAGATGTTGAAATCGAACCTATCAAAGAATAGACTCCATCTGACTTGGCGGGCAGAAAGGGTTTTACAGGCCCTCAAATGTTGCAAATTGCGATGATCGGTGAGGATGGTAATGGGGTGTTTGGAACCTTCCAAGAGATGTCTCCAATTACTTAGGGCATCCTTTATGGCAAGGAGTTCTTTTTCCCCAATGGGGTAATTTTTTTCAGCAGGTAATAATGTCCTAGAGTAAAAGGCTACCGGATGTAGCGGTTCAGATAATGAAGCTTGTTGGGAGAGTACAGCTCCCAAAGCAAAGTGCGAGGCATCTACCTCTAAGGTGAAATAGTAAAGTGGGTTAGGAAGTTGTAGGATTGGTGCGGAGGTGAAACTGAGCTTCAGAAGGTCAAAAGATTTCTGTGCCTGATCAGACCAGAAAAAAGGCGTCTTGCTACTAGTGAGATTGTTTAATGGTTTCACGATCGTAGAGAAATCCTTAATGAATTTTCTATAGTAGTTAGAGAATCCGAGAAAACGTTGTTGTAGAGCCTTCCTGGAGTGGGGAACTGGCCAGGATAATATGCACTGTACCTTCGATGATTCCATCTGTATTCCGTTTGGGGTAATTAGATATCCCAGGAAAGAAATGCTGCGCTGACTGAAAACACACTTTTCAAGTTTGGCATATAAAGAGTGTGTTCTCAATCTGGCCAAAACCCAGCGTACATGTTTGATGTGTTCTTCGGGAGAATCTGAATAGATTAAAATGTCATCCAAGTAAATCACAACACAAACGTCGAGCAAATCTCTGAAAATGTCGTTGATGAAATATTGGAAGGTTGCAGGTGCGTTGCATAACCCAAAGGGCATTACGGTGTACTCGTAGAGGCCATAGCGTGTTTTAAAAGCTGTTTTCCACTCGTCACCAGACCGAATTCTTATGAGATTATAGGCACCCCTCAGATCTAGTTTAGTGAAGATCTTTGAGGTCTGGAGTCGTTCGATGAGTTCCGGAATTAATGGAAGTGGATATCTGTTCTTGATAGTAATGTTATTGAGTGCACGGTAGTCGATAATTGGTCGGAGTGAGCCGTCTTTATTTTTTACGAAGAACATGGCTGCACTCGCTGGAGAGGTTGAAGGTCTGATAAAACCTTTTTTGAGGTTCTCATCGATATAATCCTTGAGGTGTACAAGTTCAGGTTGGGACAATGGATAGATCCGAGCAGTGGGATCGGTGCATCAGCTATAAGATCTATGGGGCAATCATAGACCCTGTGTGGGGGAAGCAAGTTTGCTTTGGTTTTGCTAAAAACGTCGGCGAAATCATGTAGATAAGGTGGAAGGTCAGGAGGGTAGATCTCTGTGAAAGAGATAGAACAATTAGGATAACAGTTCTCTTTACAGAAAGAGGATTGTAAGGTTAAGGAACTAGTAGACCATTGGATAGTAGGCTGATGAAGACGTAACCAAGGTAATCCGAGTATTATTGGAAATAGAGGTGATTGGATGACATCAAAAATGAGGCTCTCAGTATGACCTGGAGCGCAAGTCACCCAAAGGGGTGAGGTTTGGAATGTGATTGGACCTGTGAGAGAACTGGAACCATCAATGAAAGTGAGTGACACAGGGGGTTGCTTAATCACACAAGGTATTTTATTAGTATCTACAATCTTAGAGTCAATAAAGTTTCCACAGGCTCCAGTGTCGACCATTGCTTCAGTGGAGAAACTTTTTTGCTCCCACTGTAATGTAAGAAGAATAATAATGTAACGATTAGAAATTGTACCAGTGAAATTAAATTTGTTTTTGTGGTGATCTTTACCTTCCGAATTCCTTTTAAGAAGGGGACAGGTGGATACAACGTGGTTAGGAGCAGAACAGTACATACAGAGGTTTTGGTCTCTGCGGCGTTGTTTCTCCGCTGTGCTTAAAGGACCTTTAATCGTACCAAGCTCCATAGGAAGCTCCTTGGGGGGAGATCTGGCTCTCCTGAAAGGTGAAGGAGAAAACGCATTGGCACGTTCAGCTCTTCTCTCTCGAATACGTCGATCTATGGTAATGGACAGTTGCATGAGATCCTCTAGGGATGGTGGAAGTTCTACACGTGCGATTTCGTCTTTCAAAGTTTCTGTCAGGCCTAGCCGAAATTGGTTCCTGAGTGCGACATCTGACCACTGGGTCTCTCGGCACCAACATCTGAATTCAGAAATGTAGTCCTCCACTGGTCTTTTCCCCTGTTTGAGATTTCTGATGGAATTTTCAGCAGTCAACTGTTTGTTGGGATCCTCATAAAGGAGGGACATTTCTGCGAGAAAAGTGTCCAGAGCTCCAAGGAGATCTCCGTGTTCTTCTAGATAGGCGTCGGCCCAAACTCTCAGTTCACCCCTGAGGTATGAGATGAGGGTGAGAATTCTAATCCTATCAGAATAGTAAGTACGGGGACGTAGCTCGAACATCAAGCGACAAGAGCTGATGAATTGCCGGAAAAAATTCTATCCCCAGAGAAAGGTTCTGGAGAACAGACTTTTGGTTCTGGTCTCTCTCTAACCTGAGCAAGGTTCTGCTGGCGGAGAGCTTCATTTTCAAGGCGGAATTCATTTAAAGAGTTAGTTAGGGTATCTACCCTTTGAGTGAGTCCCAGTAGATGATTCGCTAAATCAGCGGGATCCATCTATGTATATATAAAGTCTGGTTATTCTGTAACGGCTACGCGCCGTCACCATGAATAGGAGATGAAATGGTAACTACTTATTCTGGAGGATACTCAGATTAAACCACCTGGTTGCTCTATGATGTTAAACAGAGCTCATGGGGTTATTTCATCACAACCTCCTGCGGTATATCTCCTATTGATGGTGTGGTGCATCTACCATAGGTTATTTGAGAATCCTGGGTATATGTCTCAGTCACTACAAATATATGGTATCATGCATTCAAGAACATATCATAGTATGCAATCCAGGATGTAAAGTATTCTGAGTATACAGGCTTGATACAGTCAGCTGTGGTACTTGCGGTTTAGATGTGACAGGTGTGTGCGGGTCCCTTCCTGAAGATTGATTAGTAGCAGGAGCAGGATGCCTCTATGGTACTGTAGATTGCGAGCTCTGTGGTCAAGCAGCAGGTCATAGAAAGTAACAGGGTCCGTGGTAGAACTTGGTGCTGTAACCTGGTGGTCTCCTTACAAGGTGAGGACTCTGTGGGGACTCTGGAGGAGGTCTTGGGTTACAGATGGCGGCGAGCGTCAACTACAATAACCAGACGCCGAGCCGTGATCAGAGGGGGTTTAAATAGGTAGCCTGTCGCGGGACACACGCTGGGCGCGCTTCCGCGTTCCAGCGTGGAGCGCAGGATTCGACGGCACGTCGGAAATGACGAGATGAGGAAGCTGGACGGGACGCAGGATTCGACGGCACGTCGAAAGTGTCGATGACCGGTGCTTGAATGGAGCGCAGCTGTCTAGGGGATACACGCTGCTCTCGTTCTGTATAAAGTAACGCCTATGGTGTTACAATGTGTGTGCTAATGAGGTCAGCTGGTAAACTCCTTCTTATGTCTTCTGGTTTCTCCATCCCAGATTCTATATACCCGTCAGTATCAGGGTCAGGTTGAGGCGAAGACACAGCTGCATAACAGTAGCAGAACCACTACCACCACACCCACAGGATAGGTACACAGTCGGTCAACCTGGTAAATGATGCAGACTCACCTGAGGTGCAGAGTCAGGAAATACTAACCGGTGTTTACCAAAGCTCCTGATGGTGGAGATGGATTTTGCTGCATGTGGCAGGACCAGGTCGCAGTAATCAGGCTAGTGCCCAACCAGGAGGTGAACAAGCCAGGGTCCAGTGGAGATAGATAACAGGTAGTGGGATCAAAAAGAAGGAATCAGTTAACAAGCAAAGGTTGATAGAGTAGTTGCTGGTTGGGATCAGGCAGGAGAGAGCAAGTCAAGTACAACAGTCGGGTCAAATGCACATAGATAATTACAGCAGAGAGGAGCAAGGGTGATTACTGAGGAGGTGAGCACAATCTGGACACAGGTGTGAGGAAATTATTAAAACGGGAATTCATGGGGATGAAGTGTTTAGGATTCAATTAAACTTCTCAAGAAGGGAATTATTGGGTAGGGCGCTGTCCAGGGTTTCAGTTGTCATCAGAAGTAGAGAGAGAATGATTGCAAAGGTTTGGTATATCAGTAGGGAGGAAAATTATTAATGGAAAGATATTGTTTGTTGTGTAAGTATAAGGATTTATTCTAAGCTGACAAAGAGGATGGTAATTTTAAAGGATGGGTTCACTTTAATTAGGGAAGTTCCGGTACAAAGTGAACTTTGTTTTTTTGGAACCCTCCCCTTCCGGATTTGGATTATGGGGGAGGTTTTTGCAATACCTCTCTTAGACAGGTACAGAACCCCAGATTCCGGGGATAGATGGTAATGGGAGTCACACCAGATCCCCACCCCCTGCTGTCTCTTGGGGGGTAACACACTGTGTAAAAATGAAAGAGAGGAAGAGGGGTATGTAGGGGACGGGTCGTTGCGCAATGCGGCAGTAGGGAAGGGCAATAAAGCTGCAATGTTCTTAAGGGATTCCTCAGGTTGGCTGATGGGAGCCGAGAGACGAGCGATTGCTCGGCCTGGGCTGAAAGAAAGTTACGCTGGACAGGTAAGTGTCCATTTTTAAAAGTCAGCAGCTGCAGTATTTGTAGTTACTGGCTTTTTAAAAAAAAATAAAATTGAGGTGGACCTCCACTTTAATGCTATATTGGTACATAGGAGAGCTGGAACTTAGGAAAAAAAGCAAACTTATCATTTAAATCGTGAGGAATTTACAGTCCTTTGTCAAAGTCAAGAAAAAAAAAAAACTTGGCACGTCTGGAACTTCCACAGTCATGCCAGAGGCAAGCAAATCTCTGTCAATGGGTAGTTTTCAACTTTGAAACGAGAGGATGACATAAGAGGACTCTCTCCCATCTACCACCCCCTTCCTTCAGGACTAAATAAATGTAACTGCAATTTCTACTCAATTGCCAGAAATGCACTTTAGATCTACTGGCTTCACAATCGCAGTGTGCTATGCAGTAATCCCTTCTTCAATTGTCCTTCAGCTTTCATTAATGTGAGCCAGATAACAAAGGCGCAGTGGCTGTATTAATGCTGCCCTAGTACAAATATTGTTCATTTCAGCACAAAGGCGAGAAAACGTCTTGTCAATTGTACTTTTACAAAGCCATGAGCTGTGTTGAAGAAGGACTTTTATTATCTTAAAGTAGGCCAACATAGCTATAAACTTAACTGATGTCAACAGACAGCAAACAAATTAACATTAGGCCTCAATTACCAAAGTATTTTAAAGGGACATTGCATGAAATAAAGTACAGCATTTATTATTAAAATACATTTTTCATAGACACATGTGAAGGTTCTCAATAATCTTGGTCATGTATTGCTAGTAGTACTTAAAGTGTATGTGTAGTCAAATGTTTTTTTGACAAAGTAAGGTAGGATGACCAGACATCCCCAGTTTCAAGGGACAGTCCCCGGATTGAGGACACGGTCCCCGGACCAAGTCTGTCCCCGGTTTTGTCCCCGGATTGGATTTGAACAGGGGCTGGGGCAATTTCAAAGACAGTCAGTGCAGAATTATAAAAAAAAAAAAAATGTATTACACCCCCCGCTGCCCCTACTAGCTTAGGGAAGTGTATTTTTTTCCCATTATCTGTGCCCCTCTCTGATGATCATGTGCTGTCGAAGTGTAGGGAATATTTCTTCAGTTTCGGGTGCATGCCCATTCAGCTCCACTCGCATGTTCTTCTGCCTTGTCTCAAGTCCCGGTCAGCCCGCCTGCCTTCTGATCTTCCTCCGCTGCCCACCCAGTAGTTGCCAGGGCCTGGAGAGTAAGACTTGACAGGCTGTGAGGCGGTAGGCAGAGAGTCACTGATTGCCGCCATTACTAGTAAAAAATATATGTCCCCGGACTTCATTTTAAAAATCTGGTCACCTTAGAGTAAGGCCCCTTTCACATTGTCCACGGCTTAGTGGCGTTATCCCTGGTGTGCACCCTATGCACACCAGGGATAACGCCACTAAGCCGTGGACACTTCGAAGCAAACCGTTTCACGTGTTTGATCCAGAGGGATTACCTGACAAGGATCACACAGAACCTTTAGGGGCGTTTTGAAAGAAAATTACCCCCTTCCCACATCGGGAGTGTGACCATTTTATATAGGAAGGGCCTCAACCCTTCAGTGATTTGTTTTCGAACCCACTCGTGACCACTATCATCCCAACTAGGGACCTCTCTCTTTTCCGCAAAAGCCAGCGAATTGAGAAATAATTTTATACGGTACAACTCCCTGGCCCCTGCTGACGGCTCTCTTCTAAATCAAGAGACCAGAAACGCGTCGGGCATTCTCCACTTTGTCCCACGGAGATTGTGCTTTTTTATTATGTTGTATTATAACACTGTGCTGTTATGTGATTTTATTTTCCTCTCTATTTCTTTCACTGGGTGCTTTTTTCTAACCCCTGATGTTCCATGCCTACTTAGTGACTGCCACAGAGAGGCAGTGGACCATACAGGTCACCTTCCCAACAGATATCTATTTGTACGTGATTGGGTCCATACTATAACTTATGTATTAAAAGTATATTTTTTCTGAACTTGGCCTTCAAAGTCCCGTCTCTTTGGGGGTATTTCTTAGTTTTTTATAGCTACTAGGGATGTGGCCATTTTCAGAGTGTCCGGATGTGTAAAATCCTCTCTCTTTTTGTCTTACATTACTACAGTGAGCCGAGAAAAATAAAGTTCAATGCTTCCGAGCATGCGTCGACTTGATTCTAAGCATGCATGTTTTTTTCTTAGTTTTTCCATACAGACGAATGGAAATTTCTGTCGGAAATGTTCTCTTTCTAAGTCCGTCCGGAATTTCCGAAGAAACAACTCCAATGGGGCACACACACGGTCGGAATATCCAATGAAAATAAATTCCGTCTGACTTTTTTTCATCAGACATTCGCAAACGCAGCCACTGTGCCATCAATTGTCACCTGTGCCATGCCATCAAAAGCAATCACTGTGCCATCAATTGTCACCACTAGGGATGAGCTTCATGTTTGACTCGAACCCATGTTCGAATCGAACATTAGCTGTTCGAACGTTCGTCGAAAATCGAACAAAACGGGTCGTTCGTGCCAAATTCGAATGACGCGCCACGGCCCATAATTCACTGCGGCATTGCGCGCTGATAAATGGCCAAGCATGCTGTATGTCCCGCATGCTTGGCCAATCACAGGCGCAAAAAATGAAGAGCCATAATTGGCCAAAGCTGGGTGGCTTTGGCCAATTATGGCTCAGGGCTTTAGCACACGCCCCACACTTTAAAAGGTCGCCTGCTGGGTGGCCTCGTGTAGTGTGTTGCGGCTTGTTAATGAGAGAAGTTGTATAGAGAGAGATAGAGAGACAGTGTCTTTTCTACCAGATAGATAGATAGAGCAGGCAGGCTAGTCAGTTTAGCTTTATTTACAGTGTGTAGAGGATATATACATCCCTAGGAGTTGTACATATATTTATATACTGCATAGCTTAGCTAGATCAGCTATTTCTATTTGTCAGGCAGGAGATTGTGCTAGCTGCAGTGTTCTAACGTGTTGTATTGCCTGTGTGCTGTTTAGTTTACACCTAAACGTACTCTTTGTTTACTGCACGTGTGTTGTTTAATAGCACCTAAACACATTTTCTGTTACTGCACGTTTGCTGTTTAAAAGGCACCTAAACGCAGTTGCTATAACTGCACGTTTGCTGTTTAATAGCACCTAAACGCATTTGCTGTTACTGCATGTGTGCTGTTTAAAAGCACCTAAACGCATTTGCTGTAACTGCATGTGTGTTGTTTAATAGCACCTAAACGCAGTTGCTGTAACTGAACGTTTGTGTTTAATAGCACCTAAACGCAGTTGCTGTTACTGCACTTGTGCTGTATATTTTTCACTTAAACCTACTTGTAGTTTACTGCACTTGTCCTCTCCAGTTTGTACCCAAAGGTACGAGGTGTGTGTACTGATTTTGTCCTGTGCAGGCCATTAAAATGTCTGGAAGGACAACAAAGAGGCAGAGAGTCACGAGGGAAAGCTGGCTCTGCATCTAGAGGCAACGCTGGTGGTGGACAAGGTGCATCCTCTTCAGCACGTGGCCGCTCGTCCTTTTCGGGAGCTGGCCGTGTTGAGCCTCAACATGCAGAGAAATTATTAGAGTGGATGACTAATCCTTCCTCATCCTCTCTCACCCAGGCTGAGCTTAGTTTGTCTGGCAAAGCAGCTGCCAAGGCGTCCTCTTTCCCTCTGCACAATGGCATCACACAATCCTTCCCTAGTCCCACCATGTCCTCCTGAGGAGTCCCCCCGAACTGTTTCAACACAGTGTTGGGTACGTGCTGCATGAAAATGGGCAGCGTTTTGAAGGCTCCTATGATGGAACACAGATAGAGGAAGGCATTGATGTGAGCCCAGAGAGAGGGGGTGCCCGAGAGGGACAGCAATCTGGCAGTGATATTCCCCCAGCTGGAGCATACTGCCAGGTTTTCGACAGTGATGAGGAGGAAGGGGATGATGAGGTCACTGACTCTACGTGGGTGCCTGATAGGAGAGAGGAGGAGGAGGAAGAGGAGGAGGAGGACGAGGCACAGGCACATCTCCAAAGAGGCACAGTGCCCTCCAGGGGCCAGCTTAAGGGCAGCACACCAACTGCATTACATCGCAGAGCTACGCCTGTGCAGGGCACTGCTGTGTCTCAACATTACTGCAAAAGTTCTTTGGTGTGGGCCTTTTTTGAGACATGTGCATCAGATCGCACCGTTGCTATTTGCAACATATGTCTCAAGCGTATCTTAGGTGGTCAAAACATCACCCGCTTGAGCACTACATGCTTGACCAGACATATGTCGACCTGCCATGTAGTTCATTGGCAAGCATACCAGAAAGACCCACACCAAAGAACCAAGTGGACCTCCCCTTGCCCCTCATCAGCTGGGACCTCCAACCCCACTAGACCCTCAGTCCTCTCTGAAGCCTGCACTGATAGGACTGAAGGTGTAGAAATAGGTGTGTTACAACCTAGTAGTACATGCGGGCAATCTACTGATAGTACCAGACAAATTTCCCTGCCCCAGCTGCTGCAGCGCCGAAAGAAGTATTCTCCCAGCCATCCACATGCCCAGCGGTTGAATGCTAGCTTAGCGAAATTTCTAGCACTTCAACTCCTACCTTTTCAGTTGGGTAGATTCTGCCCCTTCCGTGAGTTTGTGGAATGTGCGCGGTACCTCAGTGGCAAGTTCCCAAACGCCACTTTTTCTCACGGAAGGCGATTCCGGCTCTCTACCGGCATGTGGAAGGCAATCTCCATGCCTCGCTGGACAGGGCGGTCAGTGGTAAGGTGCATATTACCGCTGACTCATGGTCCAGCAGGCATGGACAGGGACGTTACCTCTTTTTCACGGCACATTGGGTGACTCTGCTGGCAGCTGGGAAGGACGCAGGGCAAGGTACAGTAGTGTTGGAGGTTGTTCCGCCACCAGCCTCCAAAACACTACTACTGGTTGTGACACACCTCTCTCCTCCACACCCTCCCTCTTCTTCTTCCTCTGTGGCCTCTTCCTGTGCTGATGCCATGCGGTGCTAGAGCTGGTGTGCTTGGGAGACAGGAGCCACACTGGGGCCGGGGTTCTGTCAGCTTTGCAGGGCAGGCTCAGAGGTGGTTGACGCCATGCCAGCTTAAGCCTGGAATATTGGTTAGCGACAATGGGGCCAACCTCCTCTCTGCCCTGCGACAGGGAAAACTGACCCATGTGCCCTGTTTTGCGTATGTCCTGAATTTGGTGGTGCAGTGGTTCTTGGGCAGGTACCCGGGCTTACAGGATGTCCTGAAGCAGGCCAGGAAAGTCTGTGTGCATTTCCGGAGGACATATAATGCCACTGCTCGGCTGACAGACCTCCAAAGGGAATACAACCTGCCCAAGAACCGTCTAATCTGTGACATGCCCACCAGATGGAACTCTACATTGGCCATGCTGCAGCCGCTGCACATGCAGCAGAGGGCCATCAATGAGTACCTGTGCCAATATGGCAGCAGAACTGGGTCAGGGGAGCTTGGTTTTTTTTCCCCACGCCAGTGGGCCTTGATCAGGGATGCATGCACTGTCCTGTCACCATTTGAGGAGGCCACGAGGATGGTGAGCGGTGACAGTGCATGCATCAGTGAGACTGTCCCTCTTATTCACATGTTGGAGCACACGCTACGTGGAATAATGGACAGAGCACTTGAGGCAGAACAGAGGGAGGAAGAGGAGGACTTCCTTACCTCTCAAGGCCCCCTTTATCCAGACAGTGGTCCTGCTTGCCCACCTAGCACACAGGAAGAGGACGAGGAGGAGGAGGGATCAAGGGATCACTTACAGTCCCAAGGAACCCATGGACTTTTACATGGCTGGGATGAGGTGGCTGCGGATCCTGTTGTCCTCACTGACCCAGAGGACTGTGCCCCCAAATGCCTCAGCAAACCTACGCTGCATGGCCTCCCTGATCCTGCAAAGCCTGCGTAAGGATCCTCGTGTTCGTGGTATCAAGGAGAGGGATCATTACTGGCTGGCAACTCTCCTTGATCCACGCTACAAGAGTAAGGTTGCGGAGCTTATCTTGCCGTTCAGAGGGAGCAGAAGATGAAACTTCTTGCAGAAGGGTCTGTGCAACACGTTTTCAGAACCGGGGGGGATTACCAAATCCTGGTCCTGGAGAACGTGTTGCTGAGGCTTCGGTGAGTCACAGAAGGAGCGGCGGAGAAGGTGGCCGTCTGAACGATGCGTTTAGACAATTTTTTAGTCCAAAGCCCCAAGGTCTGACCGGTTCCAGCAACCATCGCCAGCGTCTGGTTTACATGGTGCGGGAATACCTAGGGGCAAGATCCGACTTGGACACCTTCCCCACCGAAAATCCTCTGGCTTACTGGGTCTTGAAGATGGATCACTGGCCAGAGCTTGCACAGTACACAATTGAGCTACTGGCTTGCCCTGCATCCAGCGTTCTTTCAGAATGCACATTCAGTGCTGCTGGAGGCTTTGTGACCGATCACAGAGTGCGCCTCTCCACCAAATCCGTCAATAGACTGACCTTCATCAAAATTAATCAGGCTTGGATCAACACCAGCTACCAAGAACCTGATGCAAATGCTCTTTGTTGCGCACCAATTACAGTATGACATGGTTTAGATTCTACGTAACAAACCTACAGTCCTTGTCTTGTTTGCACTGCCTGTATACTGCTGTTAAAAGTATATAGGGCCAAAGGGTCTTGTCACTATAGCGGGCCCCCGCAAAGCTGCAAAGGGCCCCCCAAATTACTTTCTTTAATGTGACATGTCACTGTCGTCAGCGCACCCCGCTTCTCATTTTTAATGTGCCATGTCATTTTGCTTAGGACCCCAGGGAGGTCAGGATTGGCACTGGGTCTTGTAATGACCTGGGGGGAGTGGTGATGGGGAAACTCATGCTATTTTTTTCAATGATGTGTATCCATATTTCAGGGATCAAACATTACATTAAAGCCGCAAGCAGTATTACATTTTTTTTTTCTTATAGTAATGTCATGTTGTGCAGGGAAATTTCTAAACAGTGCCACTACTATAGACACCCAGGAGGTACGATATTTAAAGGAATTTTACATTTTTTTTTTCACTTTAAGCATCATTAAAATCGCTGCTCCGGAAAAAACTTTTTTTTCGATTGATACATGTTCCCTGGGCAAGACCCGAGTTCTCAAAAAGACGTTTTCCAACAATAAATTGAATATTGGGCTTTAAAATTATCGTTTTTGAATTAGAACGTTCGAGAGTCCCATAGACTTCAATGGGGTTCTAAATGTTCGCGCGAACATTCGATATGTTCGAACGTTCTGATGTGAACTAAACGCGGGGGTGTTTGGCTCATCCCTAGTCACCACTAGTCACCACTGTGCCATGCCAAATGCAGCCACTGTGCCATGCCATCAAAAGCAATCACTGTGCCATCAATTGTCACCACTGTGCTATGCCAAATTCAGCCACTGTGCCATGCCATCAAATGCAGCCACTGTGCCATCAATTGTAGTTTTGTAAAATAACTATTTTTTATGCTTTTTTACCTTAAATTAATCTAAACATTTAATGTTACTAATTTAAATTTAATTTACTTTTCAATAGATTTTTTTTTTTCAAATAAAGAATACAGATAAATTATGACAAAAGGCTGAAATTACATCATCAAAACATTCAACAAACCGGGCATAATGACAGTAACAATGACTCAATTGATTTCAAATTTCCCAACTATGGGTTGATTAAAGGAATCCAGCGAGCTTAATAACAGAGGAAGGGGCGGAAAAAGAGGTGTATATGGTAATCTTGCGCTCAGGGAAACCTGCCTGTCCCGGACACCCCTAATGGGATCAATCTGTGTCCCAGCCAGGCGCCTCCCAATCCGCCTCCTCCTATAAATTTATTTGATGGGAAATTAGTGGGTTCGAATTTGGCTTCATTGAACCTCTAGCTCATACTAACAAAATAAGATAGGCCTATAGTGTTACCAAATTGCCCATATGAATAACCGGACGAAGAACAAAGAACATTACCTTCTGGTCATACAACTGTCTTAAAAGAGTAGAAGTAAAAAAAAAGAGAGAGAAAAGTGGGGGTAAGAAAGAGGGAAGGGAAGGGAAACATGAGCTTAACTAGTACTGAAGGATGCAGGTTGCGTGGGGTGTACCCCAGTCGCCAAAGGTATACCACAGTGGGATGCCCATGATCCCCACACGGCTTCAAATTTCTGATTCGTGTTTGAAAAGAATGCTGGCCAGTTTTTTCCTGCACCATGATCCACGAAATCTTGCGTTTTATTTCTGCAATGGAAACCCTGGGCTGTTTCCAAGCCCTGGCGATGGTAATTTTAGCCCCGAGGAGCATAAATCGGATCAGCTTCTGATTGGGCTTGGATATACCCGGAATCCGAGCATTTAGGAGAGCTACAGGAGCCGTTCTGGGGACCGAGCAACCAGTGACTGTACAAATGAGGTTAAAAATCCTCTTCCAGATTGGTCTGATTCTGGGACATTCCCACCAGACATGCACCATCGAGCCCAGGAGCTGACAACCTCTAAAGCAGCTGGGATCTGATGATGGGTAGATGGCCGCAAGCCTGGCGGGAGTCATATACCACCTCATAAGGACCTTTAAGTTTGCTTCCATCAGGGAAGTATTCAAGATGCCCTGATAAGAATCAGAACAAGCTGCCTGCCAGGTCTCCAACTCCCACCCTATTTGGAGGTCTGCCTCCCAAGCCGTCATATAGGAAGACTTCTCAGTCGGGCGGGTGAGTGAAGAGTAGATGACAGATATTCCTCCCCTTTGTCCCATGGTCTGCCCGCACCAGAGCTCATAATCTGTAAATTTGGGAGGTAGAGGCCTATCCGTCCATAAAGTGTGTAGGAATTGTGATATTTGTTTGAATCTGAATTTTTCAGTGTCAGGGATGTCCAATTTAGTCACACAGTGGTCTAGTGTAAGAGGGCCTTTGGATGTGAAGAATTGTCCTATGCGGTACAGACCCTTATCCAACCACCAACTGAATGCTTTCCTGTCCATTCCCGGTGGGAAATCCGGGTTTTGGAATACACTGGCTAGAGGTTGACCTTTCGAAACCAGGGCAGGAAGGTTACGAAATCTATCCCAAAGGGCGTAGGATTGAGAAAGGGAGGGGGACAAAATGGGTGGTCTTCTCTTTTGGGGGCACCAGAGTAAGTGTTCTGTGGAGAACCGGGGGACAGCTTGACCCTCTATGTGGACCCAGTCTGGTTTGTCCAGTTTAGAGTAAACTACGGATAGTTGAGCTAGTCTGGCAGCTACGAAGTACTTATATAGGTGCGGTAGTCCTAGTCCTCCTCTTTTCTATGGTTATATAGCGTGTTTTGGGGGATTCTGTAACCTGACTTGCCCCAAATGAATTTGAGTATTTTGCTTTGTAAAGTCTGCACGTGATCTTTTCTGATGGGAATGGGAAGGGAGCGGAATAGATATAAAATTCTAGGAAGTAAAGTCATCTTTATAGAGTTAATTCTGCCCAGCCAGGAAAGATCATACTTAGCCCAGTTATTCATGTCGGCCGTAAGTTTTTGGTATAGGGGAGGATAGTTATTTGTGTAAGGGATTCTGTCCGAGCTGTTAAGGAAATCCCTAGATATTTGATAGATGAGGGACACCATTCAAATTTGAATGACTGTTGGAGGAGAGATACTGTAGGAGGTGGAAGGGATACGTTCAAGGCTTGTGATTGGCATAATTGACTTGGAGACCTGAGAATTTAGAGAATTCCGAAATTACCTTACAAAGGTTTGGTAGGCAAAGTAATAGGGAAGTTAGAAATAGTAGTAAGTCATCGGCAAAGAGCCCACATTTATGAGTTTGATCTCCACATGAAACGCCTCGAATGTCGGGGTTCTGTCGAATGGCTATCGCTAGGGTTTCAATTGCCATCGCGAAAATGATTGGGGAGAGGGGGCATCCCTGTCTGGTACCCCTTGCTATGTCTATTGGAGAAGAGTAGTACCCTTGGATTCGAATTTGGGCCTTTGGTTTAGAATAGAGAGCTTGTATTACACCCATAAATCTTGGGCCAAAGCCCCATCGTTCTAGTAGGGGGAGAAGATATTGCCAGGACACAGAATCAAAGGCCTTCTGCAGATCAAGAGATAGAGAGAAAGCCTTTTTGTTTCGGACCTCCGTCCCAGTTGGATTGCAAAATTGAGACAATGTCCACTGCCCTTCTCACTTGATCTGGGCCTTGTCGACCTGGAATAAATCCGACTTGGTCCTTGTGAATATATTTATTAATGAAAGAGGAGATACGGAGAGCTAGAATTTTTGTAAGAATTTTTAGGTCGTTATTTATCAGAGAGATGGGGCGATAGTTACAGACTTCTTCTGGGTTTTTATCCGGCTTTGGGATAACCGTAATGTATGCTGTATTAAGTTGCGTACCCAGAGGGGTGCCTTGAGTTTTGGAATTAAAAAAGTTTGTCATATGTGGGACTAGGGTATCTGCAAATGACCTGTAATAGAGGGCCGACAGTCCATCTGGGCCTGGGGCCGAGCCCTTTCGGAGGCCCTTGATTACTGTCGCCACCTCTTCAATCGAAAAGGGTGCTTCCAGCCTGTCTCTGTGTTCTACATCTAAGGATGGGATGGGTAGGCTGTCCAAAAAGTTGTCAATCGAAACCCTGGGAATCTGTGGAGGGGCACTATACAGGTCAGAATAGAATGTTTCGAATGCCTCCAGGATCTTTTTAGGGTTGGATGTAGGTTCTTGACCTGCCAAGCGTATTTTGGGTAAGGAGTGAAACCTTGTTTTAGGGGACAATTTGGTCGCTAACAACTGGCCTATTTTCCTTTTTTGGGTGTAAAATTTATTGCCACTCCAGCGGAGAGATCTCTCCGCCTTCGTTGTGAGGGCTAAGTTAAGTTCTAATCTCAGCTTGTCAATATTCTCTAGTAAGGCTAAAGATGGTTTCTTTTTGTGTTGTGCCCTTAGGGTCCTATAAGACTTCTCCAGACGTACAATTTCTGCTTCGTGTTCTCTTTTGATTCGCGTGGAGATCTGAATGATCTTCCCTCTAATAGAGGCTTTATGGGCTGCCCACAGGGTCTCCGCAGAGATATCCTCAACATTGTTAATTGTGAAATATTCTTGAAGGGCTTTATTAATTTCCGTTGTAGTGGTTGGATTGGAAAGAATGGACTCATTTAGCCGCCAATGTCCGTTCCTTGCCATACCTGCTAAAGAGCGGATGGACATGATGACCATAGAATGGTCAGATAGGACTGTGTCTCTGATTTGGGCCTTGATCACTGCCGGAAGTACAAATGAGGGATTAAAATATGATCGATCCTGGCATAGGTACTATGCGGGTGAGAGTAATGAGTGTTGTAGTCCCTCTTTGAGGGGTTAGACTCCCGCCAAACATCCGTCAACCCCCTGTCATGGAGTAGTTTGGTAATTTTCAGGCTGACCCTAGAGGGTCTAGTAAGTTGAGCGGACAGAGGTCTGGATTTGTCCAAACCCTGGTCAAAAGCCACATTGGAATCCCCCCCCAAATGACTGTACCTTCCAGAAGTGGGGTTAAAGTGTCCAAGGTTAATTGGAAAAACTTGTCTTGCCTTTGTTGGGAGAATAGTATGAGACCAGGGAGTATAGATGACCCTCAATTTTACCTTTAACCAGTATAAATCGTCCCTCTGGGTCTTTGAAGTCAGAGAGATACTCAAAGTTACAGGATTTGGAGAAGAAGATTGCGACCCCCTTGGTCTTGTTCTCGGCATTAGCCAAGTAGTAGAAGAGGGGAAAGTGAGAGTGGACAAATTTGGGACTGTACCGCCCAGGAAAGTGGGTCTCTTGGATCATGAGAATGTCTAGTTTGAGTGATTTGTAGCTATCAAAGATCTTTCGCCTTTTGACTGGGGAGTTCAGGCCTTGAACATTATGTGTGGCTATGTTGAGGGAGCTCTGTACGTGGTCAGCCATGGGGAACTGAAAAGCAACTCTGTCTGTCTCTACCTCCACTCACCCTGAGATGTCTTCTGTCCTCCCAACCTTGCCATTTGTCAGGATGGATGACTGGCAGCCCAGTGGACATTCCTCGATCGTAGGTACTGCAAGCTGAAAAATAATAAATGGTTAGGCTCATGTGGGAAAGATGGGGAATAGAAAAGGAAAGGACAGATTCGAAAGAGAGAAAGAAGTGGTGAAGAAGACTCCCAATCCAACTAAGGAAAAAGAGAAAAAATAAGAAAAAATACATTCTCGGGGAGGGGAGATGCTCCTCGAGAATTTCTACCAAGGTAGATCAAAAAAGGGCTTGCTCCAATTGCGAACAAGCGACCTCGCCCCCAGAAACCTTCTGGAGTCTAAGGGAGAGGTGGAGGTACATGGGGCCCACCCCAGCCAGGGCGCCCCTGAAAAATTGGTTACAACAACTATCAAAAAACGAAACCGGAAGGAATTGAGTAATTCTAAACCCAGTTTGGTCGGATCTAAATCCGATCCGGATGTCCCCCCGTCCCCCCCCCAACGGGGATCGAGGAGGAGGGGACCTCAGAAGCAAGGTGGGGACAACCCCTGCGGAAAAATTAGAATAAATGAAGAGATCTTTTTAGCAGGAGAAATACTGTTGAAATGTCAATTATCCAAAAAGTTGATTCTTCTGATCAGAGAACGTCTAAATCTCAGGCATAGGACCGACCAAAAATCTTGAAAGTTTAAGGAGTATATGACCAATGTGTCAACCGAGATCTGGGTAAGTGGGGTCCACTGTCTCTAGCTTTCTTAGATCTCGACCTGGTCCAGAGTAGGGAATTAGGGCTGGTAGGGGTCGGTCTCTTGGAGGTGTTTGGGATGCTATGAGAAGTATCCATGGCGGGTTCTTGCGAGATGAGCTTAAGGCGCTGTAGTAGTCTTTCTCCATCAGGAAATTTGAGAAGGAGTAGTTTTTCCCTTTATCCGAGAACTTGACCGCAAAGGGGGAATGCCCATTTATATTTTATATCCTTTTGGACCAGGACTAGGAGTAGCGGCTTTAATGACCGTCTTCGCTGCATTGTGGAGGGAGAAAGGTCTGCGTATATTTGGACGGGATGACCTTGGCACAAAACACTGGGCACAGAACGTGCTAGTCTCATGACTTCATCCTTTACAGCGTAAAAGTGGGGTTTGGCGATGATGTCCCGCGGTGAGCCGTCCTTTCTGGGTGGTCCCAGGGCTCTGTGGGCTCTATCCAGCTCTAAGCGAACTTGAGGGATGTTTGGAATCAAGTTCTGGATCAAATTTTGTACCGCTGCTGTAGTGTCAGTGATGGATTCGGGCAGTCCCTGATCCGAAAATTGTATCTCCTGGATCTGCTCTCCAACTCGTCGATCCTGAAAGGGCCACATCCAATTGCTCCTGTACTGTATGAATATGTTCTGAGTTCTGGTCTGTGGCTGCCACCGTTTGATCAAGCTTGTCTTCTATCGCTTCAATTCTGGTGCCCAGATTCTGGAAATCTGCTTTCAAATCTCCTGTTATTTTGGTAGCAGTCTGAGCGAGTCCCCTATCCAGGAGTTCAGCCAGAGCCTGATATAAGTCAGTCACAGAGAATGCAGACGCTGCTGACAGGGTGCTGACAGAGAATTGAGCAGGCTGGCTCCTTATGTTAGTTCCTATGAGTGGTAGTGCAGAGCCCTCCCTATTTATGCCCTCCATATTACTGCCTGCCAGGGGTTCTGTGGGAATTGTTGAGGGGGGACATGTCCTGCTGGTAACTTACTTGGACCAGTGGGGTAAAAGGCAGGGGTACATATTTGACAAAATCCTTCCCTCAGGCATCTCCTCAGCTCCGTTCTTGTGAGGTGCTGCAGCGGCGGCCATCTTGGATTTTTGCCGTTTTTTTAAATGACTAAAATGCGGCTTTAAAGTGTCCCTTTAAAAAAATTTGATGATAGGGGGGTGCCCTGGTGTCTGGGGAAGCCGTGTGTGGTGATAGTTCCCCTTCCAGCCCGTTTTTGGCTGACTTATGGGCGCCGCTGGTCTGGGGTGGTGAGGAGCTCCCGGCTCAAGCAGCCATCTTCAGAGCTCCGCGCATGCGCCTCCTTAAATTTAATTTATGTTATTTCACACATACACACCGTCCATCTACTCTTGGTCCGGCCCTCGAGTCAAAAAGTTTGCCTCCCCTGCATTAGTCTAATGTTTCATTGATCAAAGTTCCAGAACAGAGTACTGAAAAAGGTAAGCTAATTTTATTATTTTTAAGTTTTGCTACATGAATAGAGGCATGTAACAAATATATAGTACATATTATCCCAATTTGACAGCAAAAGCAAAAATATTGTTTAAACCACCTATACGTTTTCTTCGGTTTTCATTGTACTGAATATGCAGTCATTTATTTTACCTATTATTATGCTTTGCATTAGGGCAGCCCATTCAATATGCACTACAATGGATGAAAATCATAGCTGCACTTTTTTTTGCCTTGTGCGTCATGGTGCTCTACAGGTAATGTACAGTGCAAGCTGCTGTACTTGTGTGTTGGGGTGTGTTATAAATGCCATTCTATATGAATAGCACCACAATTTACTGTACAAAATTGCCATGAATTAACCTGTCATGTAGTAATGAGCAGTAAACAGCATGTTTTACAGTATGTTATTACGGTGCATAGCTGTGATGCCAGCCTTGACATGTAAATGTAATTAATTGTAATGTAATGTAATTCATGCTGGGGTATGTTCCTGACACTCAAAAATGAGGATGCCACTTGGACAGGTGGTGAAATGCGTTCAATATTTCAGAACTAGTCCAGTTGAAGATGACTAACTACTACTAGCGTTTATTATATTATATACTGTATGTGTTTTTATTTTTTTAACTGTGTGTGTTTAGCACCCGCCTGTAATTTTCAATGCTATTGTTGCCGTAAAAGAACAATCTGCAGGATTGCGGGTTTGCTGCCAAATTGAGGTCAGCATTATTTTACTGGAAAAACAAAATGGACACTGGACAGGGTATCTTAAATTATCAGGGGCTAATCCTCGTGTGAAAATAAATCTGCATAAACATAGCATGACAATAAGGGGTGTTAGGTGGGAAAAAAGACAGGGGTTTCAGCGCAAAGGTGAATTTGTTAACCCCTCCAACATTTTAAAGTAAGTCCAGCCCAAGCCCGCGGCATCATAGGGGGGTTAGGCTCACTTGTTGGTTCTTGGCTGCCTCACCAGTACCCCATGCAGCCTCTCAGTGCCATCAGCCTAGCCTCATCAATGCAATGCATCCTAATCAGTGCCCATCCATCAGCTCTGCCTTACCTGTGCCCATCAATGCAGTCATCATGAATGTCATCATCAGTGCCAGATCAAGCAGCCTCATCAGTGTTGCCTCATCACATCAGTCAGTGCCATCCATAACCCACTGTGCCCATCAATGCAGTCTGATCAGAATGAAGTGCCCATCAGCGCATCCTTGCATGGGGAGAGAGGAGAGCTGTGATTTACACAGATCAGGGATCTCCCACTTACCCAGGAAGGCTGTTGTCTTGTCACACAAAGTGATGTTGGACCAATTTTGCAGGGGAAAGTCAAACTTTCATGTCACACCAGTGTGAACTGGGCCTCAAAGTCATCTGCAGCAATGTCATTAGCAGGGATGACAGGCATGTTTGGATTCTAGTCTGAACTCACCTGAGCTCTCCCACCCACCATCAAGCTGTCACAGTGTTCCACCAATCATATGTGGCTGAGATATTTTTCCACACCACAGCCTCACATATACATACTGTACCTCTTGTATATGTACAACGGCAGAGTTGGGAATGCCTCAGCTGGGGTATTGTGACAGCTTGATGGTAGGCGGGATATAAAAACACTATAATTTTAGAATTCTCTAGAATACAGGGGGAAGCAAAGAGAGCAGCAGCCTGTGGGTTACTGAGCAGGCCTAAACTAAATTTACCTAATAGCCTATACTAGTCTAGGAGGGTGAAACACAAATATCATGGGCTGGATGGTGGAATTACACTTGAAAACTTAGGGAAACTCTCTAAACCTAGAACGTTCCTTGACAGGTTCGCTGGCTGCAGCCACAACAGGATACTGCATAAAATCTACCACACCTGGGACATGGAGTCGGCGTCACCCCGCTTGGGTGCTTCAGCAAAACAGTGTCATCTGCTCTCCAAACCAGCAGACCGAGAACTAATACCAGTCCTTTTACCTCAAGCATCATACACAGACAAGATGTTGACAGAAGAACCAAAAGAATGACTCTATTAAAATTCAGACACATACTTTATACCCCACAGGAGGACATCCCCCTCTTGAGGATATTAACTACTTGAGATCCGCGCTATAGCCGAATGACGGCTACAGCGCGGACCTGAATTGCCAACAGGCCGTCAATTGACGGCCTCCCCTTTTGGCGTTCCCCGCGCACGCTCCTGAGCGCGCAGCGGGGAAATTCTGTGTTGGCCGTGTCCCTTGGACACATCCAATCACAGATCATGGCGAACGGCCAATCAGAGTGGCCGTTTGCTATGCGATCTGCGCGCCCAATGAGAGATGATCTCATATGTAAACATAAGAGATCATCTCTCATTGCTTTTTTTACACAGAGACAGCGTCCTGTCTCTGGAGAGGAGACCGATCTGTGTCCCTTGTACATAGGGACACAGATCGGTCACCTCCCCCAGTCCCCCCCCCTCCACACACAGTTAGAACACTATACAGGGAACATATTTAACCTCTTCCTCACCCACTAGTGTTAACCCCTTCAATGTCAGTCACATTTATACAGTAATTAGTGCATATTTATAGCACTGATCGCAGTATAAATGTGAATGGCGCCAAAAATGTGTCAGCCATAATTTCGCCGCCATTACTAGTAAAAAAATAAATAAAAATTCTGTCCCCTATTTTGTAGGCGCTATAACTTTTGCGCAAACCAGTTGCTTATTGCGATTTTTTTTTTTTTGTTACCAAAAATACGTAGAATACGTATCGGCCTACACTGAGAAAATAAAAAGTTTTTTTTTTTTTAAATTGGGCTATTTATTATAGCAACAAGTAAAAAATATTGTATTTTTTTCAAAATTTACATTTTTTTTTGTTTATAGCGCAAAAAATAGAAACCGCAGAGGTGATCAAATACCACCAAAAGAAAGCTCTAATTGTGGGGAAAAAAAGATGTCAATTTTGTTTTCGCACGACCGCGCAATTTTCAGTTAAAGCGACGCAGTGCCGGAAGCTGAAATTTCACCTGGGCAGGTGGGGGGTATATGTGCCCAGTAAGCAAGTGGTTAACATGACAATACAAACTTAAAACACCAATCCAATTAACAGCTAACAACTAACAGTGATCTTAATTAAAGGAACACTAAAGGTTCGTTTTTATTAGATCAATTGATTGCTGTAAGCTTGAGCAATTAAATATCACTTACCTCGTTTTTCCTTTTGACCTCCAAAAGTAATCCAGGTTTGAAAATGCCATTTCCTGTCTCTCCTCTTCTTGCTTTCCACCAGCACCTGAGCTGTTTTGCATTGTGGAAAGCAGAATGTGCTCACCCCCTCCCTATGACTACAGCCCTGCGTGAAGATGCTCTCTTATCCCTCACAGGCATGGAGGCTAAACCTAATGGGAACTGTAGTTCCCATTAGGCCGTGATGTAGCAAGAATGAATGTGCACCGCAAACCTGGAAGTCAGTGAGAATAATGATTCAGGAGTGACAGAGGTGAATAAAACAGCTCGATTTCAACAGGTATCAAACTAGTTATAATGCAAAACATTACTTTTTACTTTATCAGCTACTGTCAGACTTTAAAAGGAAAATATTTTTGTCTTTACAACCCCTTTAACCACTTAAGACCAATACGCTGGTAAATGACCCAAGGAGTTTTTGCGATTCGGCACTGCGTCGCTTTAACAGACAATTGCGCGGTCGTGCGACGTGGCTCCCAAACAAAATTTGCGTCCTTTTCTTCCCACAAATAGAGCTTTCTTTTGGTGGTATTTGATCACCTCTGCGATTTTTATTTTTTGCGCTATATACAAAAATAGAGCGACATTTTTGAAAAAAAAACACTATTTTTTACTTTTTGTTAAAAAAAAATCAAATAAACTAAATTTTAGTCAAACATTTAGGCCAAAATTTATTAAGCCACATGTCTTTAGTAAAAAAAAAAAATCGCAATAAAAAAAAATAGCTACCTAGCGGGAACAGCGACACTAATACAGCGATCAGAAAAATGATCGCTTAGTGACGCTGGCAATAGGGAGTGAAAGGGTTAACTAGGGCGGTGATCAGGGGGTTACAACTTTATTAGGGGGGGTGGGGGGGCTATCCTGAACCTAACACTAACTGATTTTACACTGCCTGTCACACTGACACTAAATGCAGTGATTAGATCACTGCATTCAGTGACACTGTGACAGGGGGGTGGGGGGGCAGATCGCAAGGGGTTAAGTATGCCTATGTGTGTGTGTGTGTCAGTGTAATGTTGGTGCACACTTACTGTGAGGTGTTTCTCCCATCTCAGCGGTTGGAAATACCGCTGCGATGAGAGATTACATCACTTCTCCCTTCCTGTGTAAACACAGGAGGAGGAAGTGACAGGGCGGGAGAGCGCAGGGATTGGCTGGGAGCGATCGCGGGGGGGCGGGCAAACACAGACATCCGCCCGCTCGTCCCGGATCGCTCCCGGAGACACGGGGACCTCCGCACGCCGCGGAGGGGGTCCCGATCGGACCCCTGACCCGCTACTGGGTGAGGACGTAAATTTACGCCCTTGTGCCCATCCGTGCCATTCTGTGGCCGTAAATGTGCGTGCGGAGGTCCTTAAGTGGTTAAACAGTAATCTAATTAACAAACATAACATCCCACAAAAGTTTGGTAACAAGTAAAAGTGGACACAATACTAGCAGACAGAAAGAAACAACAGGCGACCCAATTAACAATGTGAATTCAGACCACAATGGGAGAGACACAAACTTGTGTGTTCTGTCCACTGGATAAGTCATTAGAAGATAAACAATGTTCCAGCACTCTGATAAAGTGGAATTAATGTATCTTCATAGATTTGAGTGATATTGTTGATAAATATTTCTGTCCCATTTAAAGTAGCCTCTCCCACCCAGTCTACAGGTGGGCCAACATATTTCCTCTGACCATTCACCTGTACAAAAAGATTAAAGTGATATTAAAGTCTTGTTTAAAAAAAAAAAAATAACAAACATGTCATAATTACCTGCTCTGAATGAATGAATGAAAACGTATATAGCGCAGCACATGCGAAGTAAATCGCCTCTGGGCGCTTGTTGTTCCTGTCTCCTTTGAGATCAAAAGAGATGAGTCTTAATCTTTCTCCTGAAGACTAAGTAGTTCTCCTCCAGCCGAATGCTGGCTGGTAAGGCGTTCCATAGTCTGGGACCTTGGACAGCGAATCTCCTGTCTCCTTTGGACTTGTATCTGGCTTTCGGTATCTGAAGCCGATTTTGATTGGTGGATCGTAGAATACGATTGGGATTGTGAACTTTTAATTTTTCGCATAGATAATGGGGAGCATTCCCATGAATACATCTATGCGTTAGACAGAGAGCTTTAAAGGTGATTCTGTCTTTAACTGGTAGCCAGTAAAGGGATCTCAGTGAAGGTGAGATTCATTCCCACGGTTTTTTTCCCAGTCACAAGTCTGGCGGCCGTATTTTGAACGACTTGAAGACGAGCGATTTGGTACTTGGGGAGTCCGAGGTAAAGGGCATTTGCATAGTCCAGTCTGGAGTTTACAATTGCTCCCACCACGACCGCTATGTCTTTCTTGGGAATAAAAGGCGTGAGTCTGCGTAGTAGGCGCAGCAGATGGTGAGATCCGCTGACTACTGACCCTATTTGTGCGTTCATTGTCATGTCGGAGTCAAAGATGACCCCAAGACTTTTGACTTTGGCGCTAGGGGTGATGATTTTGCCCAGAATGGGCGGGGGGATCCAGGTTGTTGCCGATTGATTCCTACGCTTGGCGTGAAACAGAAGAAGTTCTGTTTTCGCTCCGTTGAGTTTGAGATAACTCTTTGTCATCCAGTCCTCTATCAAAGAGAGACAAGTCTCTAGATTGAGGTGGTGATCCTTTTTATTGCAAATGCGGAAATACAGTTGCGTGTCGTCTGCATATGAATGATAGAGCAGTTTTTGGCTGCTGATGATTTCGAAAAGAGGACGCACATAGATGTTGAATAACATTGGCGATAGGGGAGATCCTTGAGGGACCCCGCACGATAATGTGCGTTGTTCAGAAGTGAAGGGTCCTAGCTTCACTATTTGCGATCGGTTTTCCAAAAAAGAGGAGAACCAGGATAGATCGCTTTCTGCGACTTTGGCTATTTTGGCCAGTCGAGTCAATAATAGCTTGTGATCTACTGTATCAAAGGCTGCGCTTAGGTCCAGCAGAACCGGAAGAGAAGATTCTCATTCGTCTGCGGCCTCGAGAACGTCGTCCCATATCTTAAGCAAGTTTGGTGGGGATAATATCATTTGGCGCAGTGTTGTTGCGCAGAGTGCCGATGATATTTTTTGTGGTCTGAATGGAGATGGGTTCCAGCGTGAACTCACCTAACTGTGGTGAATTACTGCCGGTGCTGTGTAAATAACTACGGGGGGGGGGCTGGGAGAGCAATTGTTTTGCTGAATGCTTTGCCGGATTGCCTCAATTTTGTTAATGAAGCAATCCGATAACTCATCGCAAAATTCTTGTGTATCCAAGTTGGGGGCTTCAAGACATCCTGGATTCATGGTCTGAGTGACCAGCTTGAAAAGTTTGCCGGGGGCGGTTTAGGGCACCGTTGATTACAGCCTCAAAAAATAGTTTTTCTTGGCTTCGAAGATTTGCTTGTAGTATTTTCTGGTTATTGCCTTTTAGATTGAGAGGTTCTCATCTGAAGAGCTTCTTTTCCAGGCTGCTTCTGCCCCTTCTGCACTCTTGCTTCAGTAACGCCAGCTGGTTGTTGAACCAGTGGAGTTATTTTTCCTGATCTGGGTCTTTCGTTTCGGCGCTATCAAGTCAGCTGACTGCAATAGTGCTGTGGTTTATGGCCTCCAGTGTTTCTTCCGCTGTTTGATGCGGCTGAATTGTGTTTATTTTTTCCCCTAACGTGGCTTTGAAGAGTTCCGAGTGGAGCTTCTTCTGACATCTGGTCCAGTGTGTTGTCACTGGATTTGATGTTTTTGTTAAGGGGGGAATTCGGAAATAATGAATTTAATTGCATGGTGATCTGTCCATGGCAATGGTTCATTTTCCAAGATTTTTATTTCCAGATCTTGTCTGAAAATAAGATAGAGCGTGTGACCTGAAGCATGTGTGGGCCCACATACTAGTTGCTGAAGCCCTAATCCTTCCAGGTGGTCGATGCAGGCGTCGGCAATGGGGTCTTGCGGGGAGTTGGCCCAGAGGTTGAAGTCCCCGAGCAGCAAAAGGTGTTTTCTGTTCAGGGTATAAGTGGAGACAAAGTCCGTCAAAGATGGGAGCAGCTGCGACTTGGGGCCGGGTGGCCTATAGCAGAGTAGAATCCGGGCGGTCTCCTGGCCGTTTACTTGCAGTTGAAGAGTAAGGGTTTCCATGAATGGAAGAGGGTTTTGGAGGCTTGGTTTTGTGATCACAAGACGCGTCTTATGGATCACCGCCAGTCCTCCTCCTCTTTGCCCTATTCTGTTTTCAGTTATAATACGGTAGTTTTCTGGCACCAATTCTCCTAGAATGGTGTTACAGTCGGCTGTGAGCCAGCTCTCTGTAATAAAGAGGCAGTCTAAATCATGTCGCAATAAGAAATCATGGATTTCTAATCGGTGTTTTACTGCCGATCTAGTGTTGATCAGAGCACATGATATGTGCTTAGGCTGGGGTAAATGGCTGCGATTTCTGGCAGTCGATCGGTCCTCAAAAGTCGCAGATTTCTTAGGGCTTTTTTGGTGGTGGCCGGCAGAATTGCGGCAAATCGACCCAGATCCCAAATGTTCTCCGCCGAGTATTGCCGATTAATCATGGCCGCCATGGAACCAAGGGACGGGGGGGGGGTGGATTCACAAGGATAACTGAATCCTCTGATCCTGGCTTGGTCCAGAGGAAGGCAAAAAAAACCTGACCACGCTGCGCCAATATGCTGTGGTAGGGAAAAAAATTCCTTCCTGACCCCTAAAGAGGCGATCGGGTTAAGCCCTGGATCAAGTTTTAATGAATTTGAGAGGGGGGAGATAGGGCTGGGTGGAGCAAGATGGCCGCCGACCTGGCAGCAGGATCCAGGCTGGGGGGGTACCAGGCTGAGTGGCGCCTGGGGGGCTAAAAAAAGATGATCGGAGGGCAAGCTCTGCTGGGGTAGGGGGGGGCTTTCTGGCCCGATTTGTGAAATAGTGCCGACTGTTGGGGGGTGGGGAGCGGCGCGCCGATAGGCTGCGGATGAAGCCGCGGCCTTTCCTGAGTCGCGGCTGCCGCGAATCTCCACCGACCGGCGCGGAGGGAAAAAAAAACACCGCGCCCGAGGGTAGCGGCGGTTTGTGGGGATGGCTGGCGAAAAGGACGCCCGAGCGGGGGTAGGGGTATGGGGGTGAGGAGAGGGGAAGAGCCGTGGGGATTGGGGGAAGCTACTGTGGCTTGTCCTGAGAAGGACGGCCACCTGCAGCTCCCAAGGAGTGGCTTACCAGGTCAGGTGAACCGGGGGAAAGCCGTGGAAGTCCTGGAGGGGGGAGAGGAGCTTGTCCGAGTGGCCAGTGGCAGGTGGATAGATGACAGGGAGGTGGAAATCCTGCCTGCCTGTCTGTGAGGCCTGGAACCGCACAGTGGGGAGGACCCTGCACTATCCCTGAGAGAGTGACCCGTTTGAGAGTGTCCTGCTCTCTCGGTGTCTGACTGCACACAGTGGTTTTGCACAGAACAGCCTAAATCCTCCTCTTCTCGGGTCCCCTGCCAACGCTCCTAGCCCATCCCTCCTGCCAAGTGCCCCCACAGCAAGCAGCTTGCTAAGTGGCACCTGAGCTGAGCCACTGCTCAAGGTGTCCAGTGACACATGGAGCCTCAGCCCTGCTCCCTCCATCTCATGATAGCCCACTGGCTGTGATTGACAGCAGAGGGAGCCAATTGCCCCCACTGCTGCCAAAAGCCGATCAGGACTGTGAGTTCCTTGAGAGGTAAGGCTCTCCTGGACATCGCTGGATCAAGAGGGGGCTCAGGTAAGTATTAGGGCGCTGCTGCACACAGAAGTGTATTATCTTCATGCATTTACAACAACTTTCATAATACATCTTTCAATCCACTTCAGGAGGGATGCTTTATTGCCCTTATTCAGAGAATTAATCCAATCCTCACTTTCAGTGCTCATCACATTGTTGTCCAGGGTTGCCAACCGTAAGTATTTTTACTGGCAGCCAGTAAAAATTGGGGGCCAGATCCACAGAGAATTGCTCTGGCGCAGTGTATCAGAGATACACTACGCCGCCGTATTTTACCTGGCTCTAAGTCGAATCCAGGAAGATTCCGGCCCGTAAGGTACGGCGGCGTAGTGTATTTCTCACGGCGGAATCGAATTACGCGATTAGGGGGCGTGAATCATTTAAATCAGGCGCGTCCCGCAACGATCGAACTGCGCATGCTCCGTTCAGAAATTTGCCACCGTGCATTGCGCGAAATTACGTCGAAACGTCGTTTTTTTTTGTAGCATAAATTACGTACATTTCTATTCACGGACGACTTACGCAAAAAATAAATACATTTAAAATTTGACGCGGGAACGACGGCCATACTTAACATGGCCAGTCTAACTATAGACCAGATAATAGCAGCTTTAACTATACGCCGGAAAAAGCCGACTAGCGACGACGTAAGAGAATGCGATGACCGATCGTAACTTCGTGGATCGCAGTAAAAAGCTAATTTGCATACCCGACGCGGAAAACGACGCAAACTCCACCCAGCGGGCACAAAAATATAGCGTAGATCCGAAGGCGTACGAAGACGTAAGTCTGTCAGGTCGAAGCCCGAAGCCGTCGTATCATGGTTTGAGGATTCAAACTAATGATACGACGCAAGTAATTTGAAAGTACGCCGGCGTATCAGGAGATACCCCGGCGTACTGGCTCTGTCGATCTGGCCCAGGGTACTTTTCTCTTGCCAGTAAATGCCAGTGACAGGAAAAGGTTGCCAGTTAAAAATATGGCTGTGACTCTTTGCTCTGAACTTTGCATCCGCAGTTCCAGTCCGAAGCTGCAAAGTCTGGCGGGGGTGGTTCTTGTGCATGTCGTGCGATGTCAGTTTCATGTGTGTGCACCCATTCTTTTTAATTTATTTATTACTTACTATATTGAAAATAAAAACCGCTTGCGACCGCCAGACGAGTTTTTACGTAGACAGAATGGCACGGCTACGCAAATGGGCATATATATATGTCCCCTTTAATTTTCCGCCATGTGGTCGTTCGCACGCCGCTGCCGGCGCGCTAGCGACCCTGACGCAAGCTCCATGACCGTGCATGCGGGACCCATGGACTCGATGTCTGCCAGTGTCCTGTGATCGGGTCCAGGGGTCAAGTCCTGCGGAAAAAAGTGTGGGAACTCCCACCCAAGATCCACTCTCCTGCCATAAAAAAAAAAATGATACGCTCATATGCATAATTATTAAACCACATTTTTTTTCTGCCGCGAGTTATCGAAATCCTGCGATAACTCGCGGCAGACCTCCACAATGTCTCTTGGGAACAATGACAAAAGCTCCCAGGAGACATTGCGGCTTAGAGGAAGTGACAGAATACCCGCACACTACATGATGAATCCATATACAGGAAGCGGCCAGTAACATAAAGGATTACTAAGGTTCGTCTGCCCCTGACAGTGACTCGAGCTGGGCAACTCGAGTGAAGGATTGGCTCGGACGGCTCGGCTGCTCTCAGCTGCTCTAGTCCTGCAAAGGGAACTGCGTTCCTGCTGTGAAAAAAGTGCAGGAACTCCGTTCCCACGCGTTCCCGCAGGACTTGTGCCCTGATCGGGTCACAGAGCTGAAGATCGGGGAGATGTCAGTGTAAACACAACATCTCCCCATTCTTCCTAGTGACATGTCACTGATCGTCTGTTCCCTGTCATCGGGAACAGCGATCAGTGACATGTCATGGCAAGCCACCCCCCCCTAACAGTTAGAATCACTCTCTAGGTCACACTTAACCCCTTCAGCGCCCCCTACAGGTTAACCCCCTCTTTACCAGTGTCATTTTTACAGTAATCAGTGCATTTTTATAGCACCGATCGCTGTAAAAATGACAATGGTCCCAAAATGGTGTCAAAAGTGTCCGATGTGTCCGCCATATTGTCGCAGTCACCATAAAAATCACAGATTACCGGCCATTACTAGTAAAAAAAAAATATTAATACGTATTGGCCTAAACTGAGGAAACATTTTTTTTTTTTTAGATATTTTTTGGGGATATTTATTATAGCAAAAAGTAAAAAATATAGATTTTTTTTCAAAATTGACGCTTTTTTTTTGTTTATAGCGCAAAAAATAAAAACTGCAGAGGTGATCAAATACCACCAAAAGAAAACTCTATGGGCCAGATTCAGGTAGATGGGCGCTTCTTTACTTTGGAGTAACGTTTCTCATTCGGCGCAAGTACTGTTATTCACATAGCACTTGCGCGTAAACTTGCGCCGGAGTAACGAAAATGCGCTGGCGTAACCCGACGCAAGTGGAAGTGGGTGTGATCATATGTAAATGATGGGCGGAGCCCAGTGCAGAGGCTTACGTTCAGCGCATCATCCACTGAGCATGCACAGTAAGTGAGGCTTCACTCGCCCCCTTGTGCGCATGCTGACAACTTCCGTCGGCACCACTTCATGGGAAACGTCAGCGCAATGCGTTCCGTTGGGCGTTTAAATGCGCCCGTAGATGCGCCATTCCGGCACTAAAGTATATCCTGTTCCCCCTCCCCGCAGTGAAGTTACTTTTGTTCTGAGATGGCTGCTCCCGTTCCCCGCAAACACACAGGAGAAAGCTGAACTCTAAAGGCCAGGAGCTGTCAGCTGTCATCTCGGCTATGGAGACCTATGATGTCTTCCTCCATGGGTGTAAAAGTTGACAGACAAGCATGGACAGAGGTGTTGTCCTGCAAGTGGGGGTGCTCAGCTAGCTCTTATCGTCGGTAACGCTACTGTAGCTGCTCTCCTGCTGACCTGTGGCCGTCTGGAGTAAAGATAAAGCAGCTATTTGTAGAAATAACTTTGCGCCGGACGGACGAGATACGCGCGGCGCATGTAACCAGCGTATGGTGCTAATCCGTTCGCGAATCGGGTAATATCCCTCATTTGCATATTTGCAGGGGAAATCAATAGGCGCGACTGATGCGCCAAGCGAAATTATGCGCTGACGATACTCTGGCGTCGGAAAGTTAAGCCGATCGGAAATGGCCCGTTTTCTGTCGCATCTAGTTTGGTGGGTACGGCCACATAGAAACGACGGCGCATAATCACAGTTACGCGGCGCATATCCAATTACTCCAGCGCAAGTCTTGCTGAATCTGGCCCTATGTGTGGGGAAAAAAAGGACGTCAATTTTGTTTGGGAGCCACGTTGCACGTGCAATTGCCAGTTAAAGCGGCGAAGTGCCTAATGGCAAAAAGTGGCTTGGTCCTTGGCCAGCCAAATGGTCCGGGGCTTCAGTGGTTAATATCAACCTTAAATCACATTGTTAATTGCATATTGTACTTGTTTATAGCCTACATACTGAAATTTGCACTCAATACTGTAATTTTGTAACTTTTGTTTTCAATACATTTTTATTGGTTTTATTGGTTCTTTTCTCTTTCTTTTTTTTCCAAGTACAAAAAATGTACACTTAAACAAGATTCTATCACATATATTTTCTTTCTATTCATTATTCAATATACAGAATCTGATTAATATCTAAAAATCACATTATCAAAATGTCTCACATTATGTACCTCCATGTATTCTACTATCTTCCATTCTCATTCATCATTTCATGCATTCATCCAACATCAACCATTTTGTATCTTTTTGAAATGCAAGTAAAAACTTGGCTGTACCCGTAAATTTTGGGTGTCGTGTCAGTAAATTTCAATTTGGTAGGTTGGCAACACTGTTGTTGTCCATCATTAGAGAACAATCTGCTCTCTCCACGGGCCATAATCAGTGGGTAGGAGGCTTGCCCCTAGCCTCCTCCAAAAGCCCCCTGTCCCGGTTGGGTTTGTCACAGGGTCCCTCATAAATATAAAAAACAAGCTACCATGAGTGTGGAATTTTCGCTTTTTCAGAGCTGTCCACACAAATAAAAATAAAAAAGTCAGTTAGCAGTTTCCACCACAAGATGGCAGCATTTGTCATGCTGCTAGGAAGGGCTCTGCAATAAACCAGCATAGTATTACCTTGCTCAAACCTATATAGATTATTAAAACCTTCTGTATTGAGCCTGCACCTATTTTTAGACAGTCTAGGCAACAAAGAACCAGGGGTTCAGCAGGATCACTAGAATAAATAGCCGTATACCAACCTGACTTGGCTGGAAGCTGTATTTGGCAGATGGAACTGTTTGCAGTTTAACAGACCTGAGTAAAATTAGCTGAATTAAAAAAAAAAAAAACAGACCCCCCCCCCCCTCTTTTTTCCTCCAGCTCCACTGGAAGCTCTTATCATATAACTAATGACATATGCAGGACAGGAATGGATGCTGTCTATACCTTCATTTATTGCTGCACAACGTGCCTGTATCAGCCCAACACCCGGGCTCATAGAAATGGAATTAATTGCAATACATTCCATCACCACCCATTACAACGAAGCGGAGATTAAACAACGATCCTGTTAGGCAGGATCAGTAATTAAAAACTCCGTACCGATTCTGCTCTAAGGCCAACTTATTTGCTGTGGAATTTCAAAGACGGCGGACGTAAAGGTTAAAAGCATGCCTGGCCCATCTGGGGTTACTGCTTGTGTAGATTCTGCAGGGGGCTGCCATAGACAGGCTAAAAATAAATGATAGATCCCCAAACACGGAGCCAGTGGCTTTAATATGACGCAGGAGAGGAACATCTGTCTCCCCCCCACCCCCCTTCCCCAACAGTCTACACACGGTAGTGTACCCCTGTGTGAGCTTCATACAGATGGTCTAGAGAAGAAATTGTATCCTAATGTAAACCGTGATAGAGGAGGAGGAGAGAAGCGGAGTAAGCGAGGAGAGGGGAGCAAAACACGCCAGAGGGGGAGACATAGCAGAACACAGTAATACTCATATAGGTGGAGGAAGAAGGACCAGAGTTGTCTGCAAAGAATAATTTGATTTGATTTTCATACAATGCGTTGGCGTGTTTTGTGGCGATTTACCCAAAACACAGCACTGCTCAAAACACTCCTAAATGAGCTCGCAATTAGAAATGAACAAATTGTCTGCAGTCTGCAGGTGCTCTGCCAAATCCGTCCACATTCTGTGCCGTTGGACATTTGCATTACAATTTTTCGTTTAAAGTGACCTTTTGTCATCTCCGAGCGTTCAAACACAGTAATCTGCTCCAATGACCATTGAATTCACATTTATTCTACCGCAATGAGCAGTCCAAGCTAATCTGTACTGTTACAGGTATATGAATTCAAATAAAATAAAAAGTCAGTGGCCTTAAATTCCGTGTCCTTGCTAGGGTGACCACGCGTCCCGGATTGTCCGGGACAGTCCCGCATTTTGCAGGTCTGTCCCAGGCACCTTCATTCCAGGGCAATACAGTGTCCCGGAATGAAACTGACACAGCCACCCCCCCGGGCCAATCTGATGCCCCCAAATAAGGCCACCACATCACTGCTTTACTCACTGACAGTATTTGTCCTGGCTGGGAATGGTTGGAGGAGCAAATCCCTGCCCCCTGCTTGTGATTGGAGAAATCATAAATCCCGCCTCTTGTGTCCAATCACTGTGCTGTGATTTGTTACAGCACAACCTGATTTTTTGGAAGGGAGGGTGTCCCTGAATGGTAGTTTGGAAATGTGGTCTCCCTAGTCCTTGCCCCAACATCAGTGAGGCAACACTGTCACACGATGGACTGAGGTGGCTTTGATGTTGGGGCTTGCTCCTCATTCTACCACACCATGTGGAAACTCTAAGGCCGCGTACACACGAGGGGATATGTCCGCTGAAAACGGTCCGATGGACCGTTTCAGCAGACATCTCCGCTCGTGTGTATGGGCTAGCGGACAGATTTGTCCACCCGACAGATTTCAAAGCAAGCTTTGAAATCTATCCGGTGGGGATCTGTCCGCCCGACATGTCTGCTGGTTAGTACACTTACCAGCAGACATGTCGTCCCCCACCGCCGCCGCGCCGCTGCCGAATGGATTCGGCGCATGCGCGGAAGTGTTTTACTTCCTGGTGCGGTGACGTGGCGGTGACGCGCCGGCGTCAACGTCACCGCCGCGTCACCGCCACGTCACCGCGCCGTCCGGCGGCGGGGAATTTGATCCGATGGTGTGTACACGCCATCGGATCAAACTCCCGATCGGACATATCCGATGGAAATGGTCCGCGGACCGTTTTCATCGGATATGTCCGATCGTGTGTATGGGGCCTAAGGTCTTTCTGTATAAAGAGCTCTATCCTGGGATGATCTTTCCCCCATGGGTCGGCAAACTGTACTTCACTGGATATTCCACCAGTACATTTCTGTATACTGTGTGGTCTAGTTACAAGATGCATAAGAATTATATAAATGTAGATTTCTAAAAAAGAACCCACTTGTGTAATCATGAACATTCAAGAGGTCCTGAAGAAGCGGTCATTTCTGCAAAACGCGTTGACCCTAGTTCCTCATCTTGACAAGCTACTGTATACATGTTTGTAGTGGATAATGTTTTGTTGGTATCTCTGTATTTGGGGACAATACTAAGCTAAGCTAAGCAGGGCAATAACTTCTCCGCAGGATGTGGAAACCTTGCAAGAAGATCTGAACAAATGAATGGGGTGGGCAACTACATGGCAAATGAGGTTTAATGTAGAAAATGAAAAATAATGCATTTGGGTGGCAAAAATATGAATGCAATCTATACATTGGGGGGGGGGGGCTGTGGGGGAATCTAGGATGGAAAAGGACCTGAGGGTCCTAGTAGATGATAGGCTCAGCAATGACATGCAAGGCTGAGCTGAAGCTAACAAAGCAAACAGAATATTCGCATACATTAAAAATGGGATCAACTCCATAGATAAAACAATAATTCTCCCACTCTACAAGACTCTGGTCCAGCTGCACCTGGAGTATTCTGTCCAGTTCTGGGCACCAGTCCTCAGGAAGGATGTACTGGAAATAGAGCGAGTACAAAGAAGGGCAACAAAGCTAATAAAGGGTCTGGAGGATATTAGTTATGAGGAAAGGTAACAAGTAGGGTTGTCCAGATACCGATACTAGTATCGGTACCGATACCGAGTATTTGCGGGAGTACTTGTACTCGCGCAAATGCTCCCGATACCTAAATCGAATACTTTTTTTGTATTTATCAACATGTTCTGTGAAAATTCTTTGTTTTTTACTACTGCGTGACAAGAAAATAAAATTTTTTTACTAATTTTTATTCTTTTATAATGTCTTGAGTTAGAGTTCTTCATAATTCTAAAGAAAATATCCTTAGTCTGTATTGTGGTTTGAAAACTGTCACATGACATTTAAAAAAAGTATCGGTATTCGGTATCGGCGAGTACATGAAAAAAAGTATCGGTACTTGTACTCGGTCCTAAAAAAGTGGTATCGGGACAACCCTAGTAACAAGCACTGAACGTATTCTCTCTGGAGAAGAAATGCTTGAGAAAGGATATGATTTCAATTTACAAATACCGTACTGGTGAGTGGTGACCCCACAATAGGGATACAACTTTTTCGCAGAAGGGAATTTAATAAGACATGTGACCACTCACTAAAATTAGAAGAAAAGAGGTTAACCTTAAAGAGGAAGTAAACCGTCTCTAGAAAAATAAATAAAATAAAACTGCAAGACGAAGACATAATGAGCGAGTATGCATAGCATACTGATGTGGACGAGAAGGTCTGGGTCGCAGTCTCCGCTCTACTTCATCCAAAAGGTGTTCTATTGGGTTGAGGTTAGGATAGTCAAGTTCCACCACTTCAAACTTGCTCATCCATGTCTTTATGGACCTTGCTTTGTGCACTGGTCCAAATCATTTGGTGGAGGGGGCATTATGGTGTGGGGTTGTTTTTCAGGGGTTGGCAATGGTGGCTGGTGCTCAACATTTTTGCAGGGGGCACAAACAAACTGAAACATTCTTAAAAAAAAAACAGCAATTGCAGCCTTACTGTGCCCATCAAACGCAACCACTGTGCCATTAAAAGCAGCCACTGTGCCCATCAAATGTAGCCACTGTGCCCAATAAAAGCTGCCAATGTGCCATCAAATTCTGCCACTGTGCCCATCAAATGCAGCCAATGTGCCCATCAAATGCAGCCACGGTGCCCATCAAATGCAGCCACGGTGCCCATCAAATGCAGCCACGGTGCCCATCAATGGCAGCCACTGTGCCCATCAATGGCAGCCACTGTGCCCATCAAACGCAGCCATTGTGCCCATAAAATGCTGACAGTGCACCAATCGAATGCCACCACTGTGACCCCCCCCCTGCGTGCACTCGCAGGCCACCTTTTTTGATGCATTTTAGAGCCTATGGCTCTAATCAGGTGTTTAAAAAAAAAAAAACCCCGCTGTAATTCAGGTGAGCAGACAGGGGCCAGGCACCTGAATAGGGGGTGACAGCAGTGGGCGACCATGGATAGATTAGTGCAATGCATGAATCTATCCATTGGTCATAGAGGCGGAGAGAGGGGGCGGCGCCCGTGCGTCCTTATGGATGCACCGCCACTGGGGGTTAGGCTTGACCCCTTGGTTCCAGTGATGGGAACTCTTATGCCACGTTCACACGATCACTTTTTGTGATGTAAAAAAACGTTGTTTTTTCTCACGAAACAAAACAACGTTTTTCAAACTGCATTTTAAAAAACGATGTATCCTACACACCATCGTTTTCTGAAAATGCTCTTACAAAGCGCGGTTGCGTACACCACGTTCGACGGCACTCTGTTCCATTGAAGCTCCCGTCTCATAACTTGCTTCTGAGCATGGGCGGGTTTAAAAACGTTGTTTTAAACATCGTTTTGCCCACACACGATCATTTTAAATGAAGTTTTTTAAAACGTTGTTTAATTTCATCACAAAAACGACCGTGTGTACGCGGCATTAAAGCCTCAGCATACCAAGACATTTTGGACAATTTTATGCTCCCAACTTTGTGGGAATAGTTTGGGGATGGCCCCTTCCTGTTCCAAAATGACTGACAAAGCAAGGTCCATAAAGACATGGATGAGCGAGTTTGGGGTGGAGGAACTTGACTGGCTTGCACAGAGTCCTGACCTAAACCCGATAGAGCACCTTTGGGATGAATTAGATTGGAGACTGCGAGCCAGGACTGGAATGTCATTGAAATTCTTCATGTGCATGTAAAGGCAGATGTCCTAATACCTTTGGTAATATTGTGTATTTCATATCATTTACTACTACAAAAAGCCGGCCAAACATTAATAGATTCCCCCATCCAAGCTCCAGGTAAGTACAGTGTACTTGTATATAGAGGGCCAGATTCTCTAAGAATTCCGGCGGCGTAGCGTAAGCCAGTTACGCTACGCCGCCGCATCGTACTAGAGCAAGTGCTTTATTCTCTAAGCACTTGCTCCGTAGGTTTCGCCTGCGTCGCGTAAATCGCGCAGCGTAAACCTGCGCAATTCAAATGGGGCGGCTTGTATTTAAATTAAGCGCGCCCCCGCGTCGAATGAACTGCGCATGCGCCGGCCGGGGAAAAAGCCCAGTGCGCATGCTCCAGCTCACGTCGGAAAGCGTCGCTGAAACCGACGTCAAAACGACGTGAGTGTCATTTACGCAACTCCCTATTCGCGAACGAGTTAGTAAAACGACGTAAGCGACGGAAAAAGCCGACGCTGACCCAACGCCATACTTAACATGGCATCCGACGGGACCCGACGGCATCCGACGGTACTTCGTAAGGTTACTCCACATAGAAGCTGGGGTAACCTTACACGAACAAAAACGACGTACGCGACGACGGGGCGGTGTAAAAGCGATAGAGAATCGGCGTACTACCGCATTTGCATATGCAAATGCGAAAACAACGTAAAGCCCACCTAGTGGCCGGAGTTATCATTACACCTACGATCCGCAAGTGTAATGGTTTTACACTTGTCGGATGTAGAAGCGTATCTATGCAAAAGTGATGCTTAGCATCACGCGCATAGAAACGAGACAAAAAAAAACGCGATACGACGGGGTATCTGAGATACTCCGTCGTAACGCCTCTGAGAATCTGGCCCAGAGTCTGCATTAAAATGAACCTGTTGTTTTTCTGACTTGGACAATTTGCACATTTATTTTGAGTCTATTTGTAAAAAATACACATCTTTCCTCCCCTACTAGTTCCCCCTTTGCTGTAGGAGGCCACATGCGGGTTCCCTGCCTCCTCAATCGGTAACTTAATGTCGGAGAACAATGAAATCAATGGAGATTCTTTACGTGTTTGTCTACCATATTATATTCCTACTGGGGTGAGATACAAAGCATAGTCTTTATAGTCTTTTATAAAATATATATATATTTACTTAAGAGATCAGCGTGATGTAAATATTTTTCATAACTATGTGTTAATGTTTTGAAATCCTTGTTTCATTGTATAAGTTGTATTGATGGAGGCAGACGTATTTCTACATTACATACTCGGGATCGGTTTCCTGCTTTGAAAAGCTACACAATGGTTGTGTAAAAAGTCATATACAAATTACTTTAAATTAAACGCAACAATAGTCAGAAAGGAAAAAGGAATTAGCGCGCTCTGGGCTGCGGCAACTTTCTACATTTATTGAATAGTAGCAGAGTTCACCTTAGCTGAGTTTAAGCCCTGGTTCACACTGGGCTGCGGGAGTGAAGCCGTGGGAGTTCAGCTGAACTCGCACGATTTCACTCCCGCTGCTAGTCCCGATTTCGGCAGCGATTTCAGAGACATCTGTACAGGTTTCTGCACAGATGTCAATGTAAATCGCAAGCCCGAAATCGCAAAAAGTAGTACAGGAACTACTTTTTGAAATCGGTGTAGCGCCGTAGACGCAGCGGTGCACCGATTAGGATGGTGTCATTGCCGACAATTGCCGTCAAATTCCGCCGATTTGAGATGCGATTTCACATGTGAAATCGCATCTTAAATCGAAGCAAAATTGTACCCATTGTGAACCTAGGCTTACATTGATATGTTTAAAAAAAAATATTTTTTTTAACTCATAGCATGTCAGAGGTGACCCTTGCTACCGTTCAATTAAGAAGAAAACTTGCTGCAGCCTGGATTGCCTTGATTCTTTTATTGTTTTTGCTGTTTAGTTGAAAGAACATTTTATGTGACTTTCAAGTTTTTACTTATTTCCTTTTCTGATCAAATAACCGGAGTACAACAAGGTCGACCAGCATCCGGGAGCTGTGATGAGCTACTCATCTTGAGCGGTATACCTACACTGTATTGTCAAATGTATTGAGACATCTGTCTTTACACGCACATGGGCCCGGATTTACAAAGAACTTGCGCCAACGTATTTCTAGATACTCCGCGTAAGTACAAATATGCACCATCGTATCTGTGCGCCAGACCCACAAACTAAGATACGCCTAAAAACAAACTTCATACCACCGACGTAACTTGCCTATGCCAGCGTAGAGTGGGCGCATATTTACGCTGGACGCATGTGGCGCTCCCATTGATTTTCTATTCAAATGAGGGAGATACGCTAATTCACGAACGTACTTGCGCCCAGTGCATGATTTACGCTGTTTGCGTAAGTTTTACGTTCGGCATAAAGTTATTCCCCATAGATGAGGCACAACCCATGCAAAGGTATGGACCAGGGAACACAAGCCTACGTATTGTACGTTGGACGTTTGTGAATATGGGCCGACGTGGGTCTGGCTGGGCGTAGGTTACGTTCACGGCGTACACAGTGATCCAGCGTATCTTAGGCAGTTGTTCAGACGTGGTTGTGAGCATGTGTGCGGGGATATGTGCACGTCTCGACACATGCGCAGTCCGTTTTAAGTACTTGTCTGGCGCCCGACCCATCATTTGCATGGGGTCACGCTTCATTAGCATGGATCACGCCCACTTCCAGCCCACTTCCACCTACTTCCACTTACGCCAGCCTGCGCCTTCAAAATGTACACTACGCCAGTGCAGAGTTGGGAGCAATAGCTTGCTGAATTCAGTGCATGCCTCTCCGCGCTGCGCCGGCGTAGCGTAAAAGAGATACGCTACGGCGGCATAAATGTGCGCCAAAGTCTGTGAATCCGGGCCATGAACTTTAATCCGATTGCCTCCTGATGGATCAGGAAGGATTTTTTCCCCTGCTGTAGCAAATTGGATCATGCTCTGCTGTTTTTTTTTGCCTTCCTCTGGATCAACTGTGGGTATGGAGTTGGATGTATGGGATTGTACTATGCTTTTTATTTTGTTTGTTTATTTTTTTTTGTGGTTGAACTGGATGGATGTGTGTCTTTTTTCAACCTGACTAACCATGTAACCACTTAAGACCCGGACTATTATGCAGGTAAAGGACCTGGCCAGTTTTTGCGATTCGGCACTGTGTTGCTTTGACTGACAATTGCGCGGTCGTGCGATGTGGCTCCCAAACAAAATTGGCGTCCTTTTTTTCCCACAAATAGAGCTTTCTTTTGATGGTATTTGATCACCTCTGCGGCTTTTATTTTTTGCGCTATAAACAAAAATAGAGCGACAATTTTGAAAAAAAAATCAATATTTTTGACTTTTTGCTATAATAAATATCCCCAAAAAAGATTTAAAAAATTTTTTTTTTTTTTTTCTCAGTTCAAGCCGATACGTATTCTTCTACCTACTTTTCTTATTTACAAAATAGGGGATAGTTTTATGGCATTTTTATTAATAATTAATTTTTTACTACTAATGGCGTCGATCAGCGTTTTTTTCCATGATTGCGACATTATGGCGGACACATCGGACAATTTTGACAAATTTTTGGGACCATTATCTTTTTCACAGCGAAACGTCCTATAAAAATGCACTGATTACTGTGAAAATGACAAATGCAGTTTAGGAGTTAACCACTAACCAAAGGAGTAGTAAAGAAAAAAAAAATGTTTTGCTGAAATGACTGTTTACAGGGTATAGAGACATAATAGTTAACTGATTCCTTTTAAAAATGATTAAAACTAGATAACAATCAATCATATAATGTACCTGCAGTTTAGTTTCGTTTTTAGACTAGTTTCAGTTTGTTCTGTGCGTACAGAGACACACAGAACAAAAACAAACGAACACAGGGCAGTGTTTGTTTTTAAAATGAATCTCATTGGTTCTGAGGAGTTTTAGACGCATAGTAATCACATCTTCTTGATCATGGACCACAATGAAAAGCTACCATGAGTTTTTTCATAAGGAGCCAGACAAGCAGGAAGTGTGGAGTTCAGCAAGGGATTACAGCAACTTTTAAGCAAAAACGGACATGGAGAACATGAAAGCGGGACTGCTATAAGGTAAAGCAGGCTATTTAGCATTAAAAAAAATCCTTTACTGATCCTTTAAGTATGACCTCATGTGTGTTTCTAACTGTAGGGGGCGGGGCTGGAAGTGTGATGTCAGTGGTCGTCGTTTCCTATATCAGGGAACAGACGATCACTGACATTGCCACAGTGAAGAACGGGGAAGGTGTGTTTACACACACCTCTCCCCGTTCTGCAGTTCCTGTGATCGATCGCGGGACACCGGCGGTGATCGGGTCTGTGGGTTCCGCCGGCGGCGCACGACCCACAGCTGGGCTCTTAAAGGCGACGTACCTGTACGTGCCTGTGCCCAGCCGTGCCATTCTGACGACGTATATGTGCAGGAGGCGGTCCTTAAGTGGTTAATGTCATCCCAGGCTACACACGATCGGAAATTCTGACAAGAAAAGTCTGATTTCAGCTTTTGGACGGAAATTCCGACTGTGTGTAGGCTCCATCGGAATATACATACAGTATAGATTCTAGACTGAATGCTGAACAGAAATCTTCTGCTGCAACTATAGTAGACATGTGCATTCGTTTTCGTCAGAAAATCTGTTTTTTTCGTTATCGCTTTAACAAACGATAACGAAAGTGCAAGAAACGAAAAAGGAAAGATCCGACATAAAAAATGCTTTGTTTTCGTTGCGGTAAAAATTTGATATAGAGAGATTCGACATTATAGGGAAAAGATTTGACATCATAGAGAAAAGATTCGACACTATAGAAATAATAGATTCGACATTACAGAGAATAGATTTCGATTTATGAGACGTAAAGATTAGACGTTCCGTCGAATATTCTTTTGATCATTCACCATCAAACAAAAAGATTCGACGTCCTGTCGAATATTCTTTTGACCATTCGACAGAAACCAAGTATTGGATTTTCGGATGAAAGCTATTCCCCAACGAAAAACGAAATACATCAAAACGATTTTCGGGAGTAACTAAATAAAAAATTTTCCCAAACGAAAACGAAAAAACGAAACGAAATATTCCAGTCTGCATGTGTCTAAACTATAGTGTTTTGACAGTCAGCACTGACAGCTGTCAAAATGCCAGGAACGAGGCTACATATGACTGCAGGCAGGTGCCGCTTAGCCAAAATGTTTCCGCCTGGCTCCTTCTATTTTTCAATCAAGGGATGTCATCGGGAGGCAGCCAGCAGGGCCACCCACTGAGCAGAACCATGTACAGCCAGCTTTAGGTTAGCCATAGACATGATTAGACGATGCTCATCAAACCTGGAAATATTCCCATAACACTAACAATCCTCTCTACCAAAAATACTGGTCACAAAACGCACACGCTGATGCAGGAAATTGTGGTGGGCGTTGTGTTCGTATTCCAAAAGATGCAAAAAATAGTCGTGGGCAAAGATCAATGGAAAAAGCACAAAATATTCCAACTCTGCAGATTCATTTTTCTGGTGACGATCATCTACGACTCGCAATCCCTGTTTCTTCAGAACGCTGTCCGATGTCTGTTAGTAGCCTGAGGCTAGGTGTGAAATTATTATCACTTGCAAGCAAGAGATTTAACTCCTTGCTGACATTTGCTTTATTTGCAATTCATTGATGTAAACTGTTGTCAACACGGGTTACATCGCTTACTAACAAGCAATTAGGATTGCCAGCGTGGCCCCAGGCTTAGGCTATGTGCATAAGGCAATATTTGCTGGCGTCCCTCACCTGTCACGTTTTATGTGATGGCGGATTTAAGGGCCCATTTAGATTTATGTGTGTGCGCGAAGAGGTTTTTTTTTAGTTTTTTTAGCTTTAGACAGGGGCATTATCATGCATTAACATGCATTTCCATTGGGATTTTCTATGCATTTTCATATTTTAAATTAGGAATATTAAGGGTTAACAGCCATTGACCAATACAAATATTAAAAAAGAGGGTGAAGTACGTTGTGCTGTCATTTAACCGCTTAAGGACCGCCGCACGATCATTTACGTCGACAGAATGGCACGGCTGGGCGAATGGGCGTACAGGTACGCCCCCTTAATTTGCCGTTGTGTGGCGCTTGAGACCCGATTGCGAGCTCCATGTCCGGGGGTTTCCCACAATCATGTCACGGAGCTGAATAATGGGGAGATGTCAGTGTAAACAACATATCCCTGTTCTTCCTAGTAACATCCTCTTCCTTAACTTCCTCTCATCGGGAGCAGCGATCAGTGACGTGTCACTCGTAGCTATGCCCCTAAGAGTTAGAATCACTCTCTAGGGCACACTTAACCCCCTCAGTGCCCCCTACAGGTTAACCCCTTTACTGCCAGTGTCATTTTTAGGCCGCGTACACACGATCAGACATGTCCGAGGAAACATGTCCGCCGGACCGTTTTCATCGGACATGTCTGAAGTGGTCTTTTGGTCTGATGTGCGTACAAAATCACCATCGGACCAAAATCCCCTCGGACCAGAACGCGGTGACGTAGAACACACCGACGTGCTGAAAAAAGGAAGTTCAATGCTTCCAAGCAATTCGACGCATGCGCGGGATTTTGGTCCGATGGTTGGGCGTACTAACCATCGAACCTGTCCGACGGACAGGTTTCCAGAGGACAGGTTTCTAAGCATGTTTAGAAACTTTTGTCCGCTGGAAAACTGTCCGATAGGCCGTACACACGATCGAACATGTCCGCTGAAACTGGTCTGCAAACCAGTTTCAGCGGACATGTTCGATCGTGTGTACGCGGCCTTACAGTAATCAGTGCATTTTTATAGCACTGATCGCTGTAAAAATGACAATGGTCCCAAAATGGTGTCAAAAGTGTCCGAAGTGCCCGCCATAATGTCGCAGTCACGATAAAAATCGCTGATTGCTGCCATTACTAGTAAAATAAAAATATTAATAAAAATGCCATAAAACTATCCCCTATTTTGTAGATGCTGTAACTTTTGTGCAAACCAATCAATTAAGGCTTATTGCGATTTTTTTACCAAAATATGTAGAAGAATACATATCGCCTAAACTAAGGAAAAATATGTTTTTTTTTATATATATTTTTTTGGGGGATATTTATTATAGCAAAAAGTTAAAAATATTGTATTTTTTTCAAAATCGTCACTCTATTTTTGTTTATAGCGCAAAAAAATAAAAACAGCAGAGATGATCAAATACCACCAAAAGAAAGCTCTATTTGCTCTATTTGGCCCCATACACACGAGCGGACAGATTTGTTCAAATCTGTCTGTCCGACAGATTTGAACAAATCTGTCTGCTGGGATTTTTGTTTGCTCGCGTGTACACACGAGCAAACCAAAATCCCCGCCAGCAGAGAGCGCGCTGACGTGTCGGTGACGTGGCGGTGACGTTGACGCCGCCACGTCACCGCACCAGGAAGTAAAACACTTCCGCGCATGCGCCGAATCCATTCGGCGGCGGTGCGGCGGCGGTGCGGGACGACATGTCTGCTGGTAAGTGTACGAACCAGCAGACATGTCGGCCGGACAGATTCCCACCCGATAGATTTAAAAGCATGCTTTGAAATCTGTCGGGTGGACAAATCTGTCTGCTCGGCCGTACACACGATCGAATCTGTCTGCTGAAACGGTCCAGCCTTAGTGGAAAAAAAGGACGTCAATTTTGATTGGGTGATTGGGTACGACCACGCAATTGTTATGTCGCGTACACACGATCGTTTTTCGGCATGAAAAAAAAACAACGTTTTTAAAAAACGTCATTGAAAATGATCGTGTGTGGGCTTCACGACCAAAAAAAAAATTTGAGCATGCTTCATTTTTTAACGTCGTTTTTAAAAATGTAGTTTTTCAGGTTGTAAAAAATGATCGTGTGTGGGCTAAAATGACGTTTTAAACCTGCGCATGCTCAGAAGCAAGTTATGAGACGGAGCTTGAATGGAACTTCCCCTTTAGAGTGCCGTCGTACGTCGTACGTTGTACGTCACCGTGCTTTGCTCATCATTTTTTTGAAAAACGATGCTGTGTGGACAACATCGTTTTTAATGATGAAGTTGGAAAAATGTTGTTTTTTTTCCATGATGAAAAACTTCATTTTTTTCCATGCCGAAAAGTGATCGTGTGTACGCGGCAACAGTTAAAGCGTCGCAGTGTCGAATCGCAAAAAGTGGCCTGGTCTGTGGCCAGCCAAATGGTCCGGGTTAAAGTGCACATAAGTGCCTTGTATTCAAAATCAAAAAGTGACAAATGAATAAATATAGTATCTATATATATATATATATATATATATATATATATATATATATATATATATATATATATATATATATATATATATATATATATATATGTATATATATATACACATGTGACATATAAATATACTTATAACAAATTCATTATAATATATACTAATTCAATAAATTAAACGACAATAATCCCAAATTCATAAAGTCCATGTGCTGTTATATAGAATAAAATAAAAAAAATGATGGAAAAAATCCTAAACTGAATGGTGATAATTATATAGAAACATCACAGTACTCCAGTAGTGCGCCTCCTAAAATGAATGTGCTTTTGGTGATTACCCAACAGCGCTCCACTCAAAACTGATAAATCGCCTCTTACCAGATATTATGACCTCATTACAGGGTCTAACCTGGCCTTAGTGAGAACACCCCTTACTTAGGGTATAGCAACATGGCTCCCATCCAAACATCACATCGCATTTCCAATAGCAGTATGGCCTCTTAATGCAGGTCTCCCAAAACACCTTCCGCAGCAAGCCTAATGCCGCGTACACACGATCACTTTTTGTGATGTAAAAAAACGTTGTTATATTTCATGAAACAAAACAACGTTTTTCAAACATCATTTTAAAAAACGACGTTGCCTACACACCATCGTTTTCTGAAAATGCTCTTGCAAAGCCCGGTTACGTAAGACACTTTCGACGGCACTCTGTTCCATTGAAGCTCCCGTCTCATAACTTGCTTCTGAGCATGCGCGGGTTAAAAAACATTGTTTTAAACGTCGTTTTGCCCACACACGATTATTTTTTGTGACACAAAAACGACCGTGTGTACGCGGCATAAGGCAGCGTGCTCATAGCGTATGAAGCAGGATTTATATAGAGAGAGGAAGAGGAACGCTCATTGTGCAATGTCTACAAAAAAATGTTTTATTTAAAAAAAAGACATACAGGGGGTATAGAAAAGAACCCCCCCCCCCCTAAAATAATCACATTTTGTTGCAGCCTGAAACAAAGACAGACACAATTTTTGCTTCATCAGTGCAACTTATAACATCCAAGTGAAGGATATAACACCAACATGTCAGAAATCAAAAACAGAATCACTGAGTTGGAAAAAGGATCATCCCACTTATGTCAGTATTTTGTTGAGCCTGTTTCTTTAATTACAGCCTTTAGTCTGGTCACACAGCCACTTTGCAAGTTCCAGAAACTCAGAGCAAGAAGGGATTTTCCTGTCATTTGCACCTATTGCGATTAGCAGCTTTCCATTAGCAAAAATCACTGTTTTGTTCGCTGCCTCGTGCAATTATGTATGCGAGTATGTGGTACCTAGGGAATAGCCACATCACAGTTAACAAATTTGCAAAGTTAGATATTTCAGAATTCTGTAACAATTTAGTTACAGTTCACTTAACTCAGATGTTTTGTAAACAAGCCTTTTGATAGGATTTGAGTTTTTTTTGTTTTTTGTCTTGTTATTACGTCCCTTATGACCAGGGCTTTTTTTCAGGGGGAACTTGGGGGAACTCAGTTCCACCACCTTTGGCTCAGACCCTTTGGTGCCTGCTCACCACAATCACTTGTAAACACAGAAGTCTGGTTTCTGTGTTTACAAGTGACAGCTCTGCACTCTGTCCCGGATTTACATACATTGGCGCATATTTATGCCGCCGTAGCGTATCTTCTTTACGCTACACCGATGCAGCGCAGAGAGGCAAGCACAGAATTCACAAAGCACTTGCTCTCAAAACTAGGCTGGGATTCTAAGGCGTAAACCGGCGTAGGGGGAAGTGGGCGTGAGCCATGCAAATGAGGCGTGACCCCATGTAAATGATGGGCCAAGTGCCAGACAAGTACTTAGAACGAACTGCGCATGCGTCGTGTCGTGGCTGCATCCCAGTGCGCATGCTCACAATCACGTGGAAACAACTAGACATGTGCAGACTGGAATATTTCGTTTTTTCGTTTGGAAAATAAATTTATTTAGTTACTCCCGAAAATCGTTTTGATTTATTTAGTTTTTCGTTGGGGAATAGCTTTCGTCCAAAAATCCAATAATACTTGGTTTCTGTCGAATGGTCAAAAGAATATTCGATGGAACGTCGAATCTTTTTGGTTTCTGTCCAGTGGTAAAAAGAATATTCGACGGAACGTCGAATCTTTACGTCGAATCGTACATTTCCGTTCGAATATTCCGCCTACAAGAATTCTAATGTTGTATGACTAGTAATACTGTCGAATCTATTCTCTATAATGTCAAATCTATTTTCTCATAAATCAAAATCTATTCTCTGTAATGTCGAATTAGGGCAGCACAGTGGTGCAGTGAGTAGCACTTTCGCCTGGCAGCAAAAGGGTCGCTGGTTCGAATACCGACCACGACACCATCTGCCTGGAGTTTGCATGTTCTCCCTGTGTCTGCGTGGGTTTCCTCCGGGTACTCCGGTTTCCTCCCACACTCCAAGACATGCGGGTAGGTAAATTGGATCTCGTCCAAATTAGCCCAGTATACATGTATATATGTGTGTATGACTGTGTGTCCCTAGCGTGTCAAGATCCTACGGGGTAAAAATGACCGCACCAGCCAAGCAGACACTGGCTGGAAAAAGCGCCCAGAGGCGATTCAGTTCGCATGCATTGCGCTATACAAGTCATTCATTCATTCATTCATTATTTCTATAGTGTCGAATCTTTTCTCTATAATGTCAAATCTCTCTATATCGATTTTTTTTTCCGCAACGAAAATAAAGCATTTTTTATGTCGGATCTTTCGACTTTCGTTTCTTGCACTTTCGTTTGTAAAAATTTTCGGACGAAAATGCATTCTAACGAAAACGAATGCACATGTCTAGTAACAACTGCCTAAGATACGTCGGATCACTGCCTACGGTGTGAACGTAACCTACGCCCAGCCATATTCACGTCCAACGTAAACTACGTAAAATTTCACGGCTTGTGTTCCCTGGCCTATACCTTTGCATGGGTTGTGCCTCATATATGGGGAATAACTTTACGCCGGACGTACGACTTACGCAAACCGCGTTTATTATGTGCCGGGCGCAAGTACGTTCGTAAATTGGCGTATTTCCCTCATTTGCATATTTGAATCGAAAATCAATGGGAGCGCCACATGCGTCCAGCGTAAATATGCACCCCCTCTACGCCGGCAAAGGAAAGTTACGTTGGTGGGATGAAGCCTATTTTTCGGCATATCTTAGTTTGTGGGTCGGCGCATAGATACGACGGCGCACATTTGTACATACGTCGGCGTATCTGGAAAATCTGAATCTGGGCCTCTGTGTGTAACCCCCCTGAACTCTGCACTCTGTATGTAATGCAATCCTGGTATTTATTGACCCTTTAACCACTTCCCCACCGCGCCATAAGCATTTTACTGCTACGGCGCGGTGGAGTTGCTTTGACACGACGTCCCTGGGACGTCCTCGTGCACTTCCGCGATTGCGCGTCCCCTGGGACGCGCTCGCGAAAGTGTCCGTGCTCGCCGGGTCTAGAAGACCCGGCGCATCACGGATCACGGTAAATTGCCGCTGATAGCGGCCGTTTACCACGTGATCGCGCCGTCGAATGACGGCGCGATCACTTGTAAACAAACCGGCGTCATTTGATGACGCCGGTTCCTCCCTCTCCTCGCTCTCCTCTCTGTACAGTGTGCGAGGAGAGGGGGGGAAGCGGGGTGTCAGCAGCTGAGCTGTGGCTGGATCTGTGACAAATGCAGTCACAGATCCAGCCATCCCTCAAAACATCCCAGCTCTGCCATCCCCTAGTACCCTGCAATCCCCCCAGTACCCAACAATCCCCCAGTACCCAACAATCCCCCACAATACCCCAGTACCCCACAATACCCCAGTACCCCACAATACCCCAGTACCCCACAATACCCCAGTACCCAACAATACCCCAGTACCCCACAATACCCCAGTACCCAACAATACCCCAGTACCCCACAATACCCCACAATACCCCAGTACCCAACAATCCCCCACAGTACCCCACAATACCCCAGTACCCCACAATACCCCAGTACCCAACAATACCCCACAATACCCCAGTACCCCACAATACCCCAGTACCCAACAATACCCCACAATACCCCAGTACCCCACAATACCCCAGTACCCAACAATACCCCACAATACCCCAGTACCCAACAATACCCCACAATACCCCAGTACCCAACAATACCCCAGTACCCCACAATACCCCAGTACCCAACAATACCCCACAATACCCCAGTACCCAACAATACCCCAGTACCCAACAATACCCCACAATACCCCAGTACCCCACAATACCCCAGTACCCAACAATACCCCAGTACCCCACAATACCCCAGTACCCAACAATACCCCACAATACCCCAGTACCCCACAATACCCCAGTACCCAACAATACCCCACAATACCCCAGTACCCAACAATACCCCACAATACCCCAGTACCCAACAATACCCCAGTACCCAACAATACCCCAGTACCCAACAATACCCCAGTACCCCACAATACCCCAGTACCCGGCAATGCCCCAATACTCAACAATACCCCAATACTCAACAATACCCCAGTACTCGGCAATACCCCAATACTCTGCATGATACTCGGCAATACCCCAATACTCGGCAATACCCCAATACTCGGCAATACCCCAATACTCGGCAATACCCCAATACTCAACAATACCCCAATACTCGGCAATACCCCAATACTCGGCAATACCCCAATACTCGGCAATACCCCAATACTCAACAATACCCCAATACTCAACAATACCCCAATACTCAACAATACCCCAATACTCGGCAATACCCCAATACTCTGCATGATACTCGGCAATACCCCAATACTCTGCATGATACTCGGCAATACCCCAATACTCTGCATGATACTTTGCAATACCCCAATACTCGGCAATACCCTGTAATACCCTGCGCGATACTCTGCAATACCGCCTATGGGGATTTTTAAGTAGCGAGGTTTGGCGCCATTCCACGAGTGTGCGCAATTTTGAAGTGTGACATGTTGGGTATCTATTTACTCGGCGTAACTTCATCTTTCACATTATGAAAAAAAATTGGGCTAACTTTACTGTTTTGTTTTGTTTTTTTTTAGCACAAAACAGTTTTTTAAAAAACACGCGTTCAATAAATTTCTGCGAAAATACCGTGCGAGATAAAAAGTTGTAACAGCCACCATTGTATTCTCTAGGGTCTTTGCTAAAAAAGCATATATAATGTTTTGGGGTTCTATGTAATTTTCTAGAAAATAAATGATGATTTTTCCATGTAGGAGAGAAATGTCAGAATTGGTCTGGGTGTTCCAGAACGCCTGATGGCGCTCCCTGCATGTTAGGCCTCTGTATGTGGCGACGCCGTGTAAAAGTCCCACACATGGGGTATCGCCATACTCGGGAGGAATAGCAGAATGTGTTTTGGGGTGTAATTTGTGGTATGCATATGCTGTGTGTGAGAAATAACCCACTAATATGACAGAAACAAGTTTTTTTTTTTTTTTTTTACAGAATTTTCAGTCGTTTTTCTTTTATAGCGCAAAAAATAAAAAACCCAGAAGTAATCAAATACCACCAAAAGAAAGCTCTATTTGTGTGAAAAAAAGGACAAAAATTTCAAATGGGTAGAATGTTGTATGACTGAGTAATTGTCATTCATATTGTGAGAGCACCGAAAGCTGAAAATTGGTCTGGTTAGGAAGGGTGTTTAAGTGCCCAGTGGTCAAGTGGTTAATACCCTTCTACTGTTTGTGAAATCTGAACGGGATCATGGTTAAGTTCCTGCACCTATTTTCTGAGAAAAAAAGCTCTGGCGATGTCACCATCATAATCAATGCCAACGTCAGTACTTTTCAGTAGCAGCTGCCTTGCAGTTAAAATTGAAAAATCAATGATGACTAACTGATGATGACAACAGGCAGCAGACATATTGGCTGCCATCAGGGTAGTCATCAGTGTTTCCTGATAATGTTTGGCACTGGTCTGTGATGATTTTTAAAGCAGATGAAACTATAATGAATAATAAAAAAAAAAGGACCCAAGGAGCTTTATACCATAATATAATAGCAGACCTCAAAATTTACACTCGCCTGCTCGCGTATTGCGAGTAAATTTTGAGGTCTGGCGAGTGTGGGCTGCCTGGGGGGGGCGAGCAAGGAGAGGAGAGTCGCGCCGCCGCCTGGTTGTTAATAGCGCGGGTCAGGAAACATTACAACTTTCAATCTAATAGCTGCGCGTGTCATATACAGCGCTTCCCCCTTTTCCGGGCACTTTTTTAATTGACAGATCATCACTAGTGTTGCTCACGTATATTCGCATTGCGAATATTCGTTACGAATAATGCATATATTCGAGTATTCGCGAATAAATCGAATATCGCGATGAATATTCGCTATTGCGAATATTTGTATTTTTTCTAATTTATTTTTAAAACAGATCACATCCTAGTGATCTCCATCGACGTCTAAAAGCATTGCTGGTATGATTAGAGACCCTGGGCCGAGTAGCTGAGGCGATCCTTTTATGTTGCCGAATATTCGCAATGCGAATATTCATATTACGAATATTCACGAATACTTTCTCTGCCCTTCTGTGTTTTGTGTATATATAAAAAAAAAAAAAATTAGCTTTAGTTTAGTCATATAAGTTTGTGTAAGTAGAGTTAGTGTTTAGTGCATATTAGTTTAGTAATCCAGGAAATGATCTCCGTTTTCGCGTGTCGACGAGAATTTCGCAATCAATTTCGCATTCGCATTAGCGAAATTTCGCAAAATTTTTTTTTTTGATAAAATATCACGAATATTCTATATTAACGAATATTTCACGAATATTCTTCTATATATTTGTGAAATATCGCGAAATCGAATATGGCGTATTCCGCTCAACACTAATCATCACCCATCTCAGGATTGGATTGATGATCTGTCTATCAAAGTTTCCCGGAAAAGGGGGGAGCGCTGTATATGACATGCGCAGCTATTGGATTGAAAGTTGTAATGTTTCCTGACCCGCGCTATTAACAAACAGGCGGCGGCTCGGCTCCTCTCTTACACAGGTAGGATGTAATGTGGGGGGGACACCCGGCTGCAATGTGGGGGGGACACCCGGCTGCAATGTGTGGGGGGACACCCGGCTGCAATGTGGGGGGGACACCCGACTGCAATGTGGGGGGGACACCCGGCTGCAATGTGTGGGGGGACACCCGGCTGCAATGTGTGGGGGGACACCCGGCTGCCATGTGGGGGGGACACCCGGCTGCCATGTGGGGGGGACACCCGGCTGCAATGTGGGGGGGTCACCCGGCTGCAATGTGGGGGGGGCACCCGGCTGCCATGTGGGGGGGGACACCCAGCTGCCATGTGGGGGGGGACACCCGGCTGCAATGTGGGGGGGACACCCGGCTGCAATGTGGGAGGGGACACTCCTGGCTGCAGTGTGGGGGGACACTCCTGGCATGCAGTGTGGGGGGACACTCCTGGCATGCAATGTGGGGGGGGGGACACTCCTGGCTGCAATGTGGGGGGGGGACACTCCTGGCTGCAGTGTGGGGGGACACTCATGGCATGCAGTGTGGGGGGACACTCCTGGCTGCAATGTGGGGGGACACTCCTGGCTGCAATGTGGGGGGACACTCCTGGTTGCAATGTGGGGGGGGGACACTCCTGGCTGCAATGTGGGCTGTCACTCTCAGCTGTCATAGGTGCTGTCATAGGCTGTCATAGGCACTTCCATCTTCTCATGGTCTTCCTTCTGGGTTCCAACTCTTATGTCTTAAAAATTCTACCCGTCAGCATTTTTTCAGTTTAATTCTACTTTAATAAGTGCCAAACTAAATTATAGTCTGTCTATAGCTATTCTTTATTTATTAATAGAGAAGGTAAGGGCTAAAACAATTGTCAGATTATTTTTACTGTCTGTATCCCATGGATAGCTTTCCCTTTACTATAGGAACGTGAGGATATTGTGCTGCTCAGACCGTGGTCACCAGACCAGGTGGATGATTTTCCCCCTCCACCTCTTGTTCTGGTGACATCTGTAAAATATTGAATTTCCCATCACTTTCTATCTCAATGGCATTTGTGACCAGGAGGAAAAAATAGAGAGGGTTAATCTACTTAGCAGGAACACAAACTGCATGAGGACATATCCAATGTGTTAACAGTTTCTGCATAAGGATACTTTGTTGTTATTCAGCCACTGCTGATTTTGGTAAATTTTCTTACCACAAAAGTTCATTTAGCTGACATACTAACTGACATATCAGCATGGATGTCACACCACTTCCTTAACCACTTAAGGACCGTGACTCTTTCTGAGATTTGGTGTTTAAAAGTTAAAAACTGATTTATTTATTTTTTGCTAGAAAATTACTTACAATCCCCAAACATTATCTATTTTTTTCTAACATCCTAGAGAATAAAATTGCGGTCGTTGCAATACTTTGTGTCACATTGCAATTGTGCAGCGGTCTTACAAGCGCACATTTTTGGCCAAAAAAAACACATTTTTGGATTAAAAAATAAGACAACAGTAACGTTAGCCCAATTTTGTTTTTATATTGTAAAAGAAAATATTACGCTGAGTAAATTGATACCCAACATGTCATGGTTCAAAGTTGCGCCCACTCGTGAAATGGCGACAAACATTTACCCTTTAAAATCTCCATAGGCAACGTTTAAAAAATTCTTCAGGTTGCATGTTTTGAGTTACAGAGGAGGTCTAGTTCTATAATTATTGCTCTAGCTCTAATGATCATGGTGATACCTCATATGTGTGGTTTGAACTCTGTTTTCATTGGCGGGCAATGCTCACGTATGCTTTCGCCTCTGCGTGCTAGCACGTCGGGATGGGGCACTTTAAAAAATATATATTTTCTTTTCTTATTTATTTAACTTTATTTTTTTGTATGTTGACACAAAAAAAGTGTGTCACTATTATTCCTATTACAAGGAATGTAAAAATCCATTGTAATAGAAAAGAACATGAGAGGTCCTCTTAAATATGAGATATGGGGTCCAAAAAACTCAGATCTCATATTTAGACTAAAATGCAATATATATATATATATATATATATATATATATATATATATATATTTATGGTCGTGGCCCTCTGACCGAGAGTGATGTGGATCACATAAACACGCGACAAGACTTACAACATAAATAGACCTGAAGTGTGCCTTGGTGGTCTGGTCAGTATGCCAAGAAAAGGGGGCATACCCAAAGTAAGTAATGGGTAGTTGTTGAAGAAGTATATGCTGAGAAGTGCCCTGAAAAAGGGAAGGGCGGGAGGGCGTCGAATGCGATTGAATGCGCAGACTCACGGACATGAGGTGAGCTGGGAAGAGTCGGCCCAGTGACGTGTAGTACTGCACACTGAACCGACAAAGAGCATGTGTGAGTGGGCTGCTTAAATACCCTCCGGGCTCCTCCCATAAACTCAGGCCACCATACTGGCCTTCTTATTTATGGTTGTGGCCCTCTGACCGAGAGTGATGTGGATCACATAAACACGCGACAAGACTTACAACATAAATAGACCTGAAGTGTGCCTTGGTGGTCTGGTCAGTATGCCAAGAAAAGGGGGCAAAAGACTCAGTTAGGGAAATAGCTTATATTGATTTCTTGTATTTATTGAGCCAGCTTGGTAAAAGCTTGTGCCATTCCTTCCTGAGGATTTGGGATGTATGTGGCAAAACAAGGATACTTCCCAGCAGCCTGGTATCTCGATTACGTGGTCTGGTACTCCCTGTTGGGAGGCAGTTGAGGCTGCTCTAATTCGGAAAGAATGTCCAGAGAACCGACTGGGATTTGAAGCCCAAGTTGCTTAGGATTCTGACATGCTTGACAACTGTCTGCCACTCAGGGAGCTGGTTTAGAAAGGGTAGCAACAAGCTACCATCAGATTGGCTGGGTAGATGGAGTAGTAGTCGGTCGAGCACCGTCACTGGGCGTCAGGCATTGTTAGTCTGAAACAGGTTGATGTCAACTCCCGGGGCTGGTTTGTTGCGTTTGCAGACTGAGAGTGTAGGGGTTCGAAAGCGAGTCGGGTGGCGTCGGAGCAGTGTCTGACTGCCGGAGCCACTGACTGTAAATTCACTAGGTTGTAGGGAACCGTAGAAGGCCTGGTAGATGGCTGCTTGGATGACTATGCTGGGCAAGGCCCTAAATGGGGAAAAAGAGGGCACTCTTGAAAGGTAGGCGCTCGCCACTGACTACAGGTTGGTGCTCCTGTATGCTCTGTAGAAGGGACTTGACTGCATGGGCTCGAGAATACTGACAGTTTACTGGGGTCCTGCAGGGACAGGAAATGCTGGACGCCATCTAGATATGGCATGATAGTATTGTGAGAAAGGGTCAGCTGCGTGTGGCAATACGATATGAAGGCTAGGACGTGTCTAACGTTGCCTATTGCTGCTCCGAGGCAAGTGGCCAAAAATTAGCAGTTAGTGTTCCAAGCAGTGCGATAGGCCTTCAGTGTGTTGCGTGCCAAGAAGTGGTTAATAAGCTGGGTTGAGTTGGTGAGATGCTACTTCAGTCCATCGTCAGCAATGACCAGGGTGGGACATTGCTTTTTTTTTTTTTTTGCGTTTTTTTTTTTGTTGTTTTTTTGCGTTTTTATATTTATTCATTTTTTATTTTATTTTGCGTTTTGTAAAGGTCATGTGTTGCAAGGGTCTTAACAAGGGTGTCAGGCTGCTGAGATGATTTTGCGTGGTTGCACGGATCTCAATCAGTGTGGGGCTGCTGAGACGATATTACGTTTGCAAGGGTCTCAACAAGGGTGTCAGGCTGCTGAGACGATTTTGCGTGGTTGCAACGGTCTCAACAGGTGTCAGGTTGCCGAGGGGCTGAGATTGCGTGGTGGCAAAGGTTTATTTATTTATTTTTTTGCGTTTTTTTTTCTTTATTTTATTTTTTATTTGTTTGCGTTTTGTAAAGGTCATGTGTTGCAAGGGTCTTAACAAGGGTGTCAAGCTGCTGAGATGATTTGCATGGTTGCAAGGTCTCAATCAATAAGAATTGGGTTACTGAGAAAGGATAGAAACACCTGGTTTGTTTGTACCTTAAGCAAGCAGTATAAGGTAGAAGGACAACTCCTGTTTGAATCGTGGTTCCGTAGGGGAGACAACGAATGGTAGCAAATTGATAGGACATAAAGAATGTAATAACATTCTTACTTGCGACAGTGGGCCATGCAAGTGAGTTTGCGGCGGACTGTGGCTGGAGTGAAACTTGTCGGGAAGGTGTAGCGTGATGCCGTGCATGGGGCAAAACAATGAGGTTTGGTCTAGAAAATAGAAAACGAGAAGTGCGTATCAATGCTTTGTAAGCTCCACTGCGGGAACCAAACATATGGTACGGGTGACATGGGTGTCATTTGACATGACAAACAAGCTAACGAATCCTACCTGGGACAGTGAACGTGCGACTGGGTTTGCTTTGGACTGGAGTGGATGTGCAACACATCCGAAGAGTGTGGTGTGGCGCCATGCATGACGCACAGGCAATAACAGGCAATAGGCAATAACTTTGGTAAATAAATGAGAGAGAAGAACCGTGAACAAACGATTCGTAAGTTCCGCTGCAGGTAATTAAAAACAAACGGGAACAAATGGGGGAACAATGAATGACAACGGTAGAAAGCATGCAATGTATCTGATACAAAACGGTTGTAAAAATGCATGAAACAAATTCGATACGAATCGGTAGTAAGGAGTATTGAACGAATCTGATACGATTTGGTTGTAGAGTGTATGCTACCCCTTGCTTTGAAACCGAACATCTACCAACCACCCATCCCCCCAGGCTAATCAAGTGCAGACAAGGCACCATGTGAGTCAAATTACCACCTCAATCTGCCAAAGAACCCATACAAACACATGCTAATCTCCAAATGGATTTACAAATGAATCGTATGTTTGGCAGAAGGAAGTTACAAATGTACTACGCCTGAGCCAAATGATGTTGGAACATGAGCAACAATAACTCAGAGGCAGATTTTTCCAAAAGAGATGCAGAATAGGAAGCATAACGAATTGCAAGATTGCACAAGATACGAAAAGGTTTGAATCCTACATGCGACAGTAAGCGGGAACCGCCGGCGAAGACCATGAAGGGAGAAGCCACAAAGCGATTGCGATGTCGAATGCGATTGAATGCGCAGACTCACGGACATGAGGTGAGCTGGGAAGAGTCGGCCCAGTGACGTGTAGTACTGCACACTGAACCGACAAAGAGCATGTGTGAGTGGGCTGCTTAAATACCCTCCGGGCTCCTCCCATAAACTCAGGCCACCATACTGGCCTTCATATATATATATATATATATATATATATATATATATATAGGGCCAGATTCAGGTAGATGAGAGTATCTTTCCTCTGGAGTAACGCTTCTCATTTACGTTACTCTGAAGACCCTTTCAGCGCAATTCCTGTAATTCACATAGCAGTTGCGCGTAAACTTGCGCCAGAGTAACGATAATGCGCTGGCGTAACCCGACGCAAGTGGAAGTGGGTGTGATCATATGTAAATGATGGGCGGAGGCCGGCGCAGAGGCTTACGTTCAGCGCATCATCCACGGAGCATGCGCAGTGAGTGCGGCTCCCCTCGCCCCCTTGTGCGCATGCTCACAACTTCCGTCGGCACCACTTCCTGGGAAACGTCAGCGCAATGCGTTCCGCTGGGCGCTTAAAAGCGCTGGCGGAAACGCCATTCCGGCGCAAAAGTAGTTCCGTTTCCCCCCACCCCAGGGAAGATACTTTTGCTCTGTAATGGCTGCTCCCGCTACCCCCAGAGAGAGGAGGAACCTCAATTTTAATACCCAGGAGGTCTCTGTCATTATCTCGGCTATGGAGACGGAGAATGAATTTCTCCATGGCAAAAAAAGCCGCAAGACCAGCCGGGAGAGGAAGCAGGGCATCCTGGAGTCGATTGCTGCCAGGGTCAATGTCCTGGGCTACTCCACCCGGACTGCTGGGGACATACAAAAGAAAATAAATGACCTGCGGCGCAAGGTGAGGGACAAGGTGGCCTCCATCAGGAGGCATGAGAGGGGCACAGGTGGTGGTCCCCCATGTCCTGTCACCCTGACCGCAGAGGAGGAGGTGGTTGCTCGCTGCCTGGAGAGGGAGCAGGTGGAGGGGGTCGCAGGCTATGACTCCGTGGAGGAAGGCACAAGGACAGGTAAGTGTTTTATAATCCCCTATTTGATGTTTTGCATTTGGGGGGGTGGGGGGGGGACATGTGCCAAGTGTGTGGGACCACCAACATGTGTCTGCTTTGTGTCATCCACAGATGACGGAGCTGGGCCATCATCTGTCAGCCTGCATTCCACCCCATCCCCCCCACGCCATCATGTGCCCGAGCCACTGGGTGGTGAAGAGGTTGTGGAGGAGGAGAGTGGCCACACCACACCTGCCGAGGTGGTTGTGGAGGATCCTGCTGTGGCAGAGCAGGACTTTTCATTAGTCTTGTCTGTCTCCTCCCCTTCTCCTGGCCCGTCTGTCGTCCCCTCCCCCATCCTTGGAAGCCCCTCAAGGGCGACACCTTCCACCCGAGGACATCCATCTTCGGGCCCCAGGAAGGCGACCCAGAAGACCAGGGGGGTGTCTGATGGTGTCCAGGACCAGTTGGCGAGGGATCACGCCAGACAGACAGAACAAATGGGGGCCATAGCGGACCACTTGCAGAAAGTGTCTGACAGCCTGGGCTCCGTTGCCAACCTCAGCAACGCAGTGCAGGATGTCAGCTCTAACTGCGCTGCAGTGGTCACCACTTTGGGGGAGGTGCAGGGGGATATCCAGCACCTTACTGCAGCCGTCCAGGCCAACACTGCTGCCATCCATGGGAACAGTGCTGCCATCCGTGAGCAGGGGAGGCTGAGTCGGCGGGCCCAGCATTACCAGATGACCCGTCAGCTCCGGATGCAGGCCCAGACGAACACATACCTTGGACGGATAGCCAGGGCCTTGGAGGGCACGCAGGCCACACCTGCCAGGAGTGGCCCACCTGGGGATCAGCCACCTCCAGATGCCCCCCCACCCCCACCCACTCCATCCAGGCAGCTGCGGAGCCAGAGAGGGGCCCCCAGAAGAAGCCCCCGGCATCCCCGATGAGGCCTTTTTTTTGTTGCTGGTTTTATATTATTATTTTTGACATACTCAGGTCATGAGTTTATTTTATTTTTTTCTCAGGTTATGAGATTATTTTTCTTGTATTGATCAGGATATGATCTTTCTAATTTATTTTTGTACTGCACACGGTCAGGAGTGCAGGGGACAGTGTGAATGGTGTGTGAATGTGAGAGGGTGGCACTCCTGAAAGTAAGGGGTGTCACCCTCGGCCGTGGTGGTGAAGTTAACCCCACGGCTGTATGAATGACGTGTGAAAGGTGTGTGAATGGACAGTGACATCATTGGGGCCTTGACGCTGGCGTTACTGCTCCCAACTCCTACATGCTGGACTTGGGCTAATCCAATGCGATGTGCATGTGGTGTGTGTGATCTAGGGACATCAGTGGTGTACACGCGTGCACTGTCTGTGTAATTAATGTTTTGGGTTAGTGTCCAAAGATGCCTACGGCGAGGACCCTCCTGACTGCTCTTCCATCAGCAGACTGGGTGTCCTCTGGCAGGGGGGGACTGTGTGGGTCGGGGGTCAGGTCATCACGTATGTCAATATGCAGGCCTTTTTTCATAGCAAAGTTATGTAGTATGCAACATGCACCGATGATCTGACACACAAAGGTAGGGGAATACAATAGGGCCCCCCCAGACTTATCCAGGCAGCGGAAACGGGACTTCAGGAGCCCAAATGTTTGCTCAACCACTGCACGGGTTTTGATGTGTGCTTCATTGTATTTTCTCTCTCCTCTGGTTTGGGGGTTCCGGAAAGGAGTCATTAGATGGGGTCCCAATGCATATGCAGAGTCACCTGTAAGGTAAAAGACAGGAGAATGTTAGTCATGCATGTGCGATTTCTGTTGTGCATGACGGGAGGGGATAGTCATGCCTGACTCCCATGTCACTCACCAACCAGCCAGCTGTCCCCATACATGTTCTGGTTAAATTCTGCTGGGATGGGGCTCTGACGGTATATGAAACTGTCATGGCTGGACCCGGGGTGTTTGGCACGGACGTGCCATATGAGGCGTTGGGCATCGGCTATCACCTGTACGTTGATGGAATGCCAATGCTTCCGATTGCGGTATATGTGCTCTGTGGCACTGGGGGGCTGTAGGGCCACATGTGTGCAATCAATGGCCCCCACAGTGCGTGGGAATCTGGCAATGTTGTAGAAATCTGTCATTGCCTTCTGCCGCAGCTCCTCAGTGGTGGGTCTGATGAACTGGTTGGACATGCGTCTGAGGATTGCAGGGACAACCTGGTGCACACATCTGCTTATGGAGGATTGTGACATCCCAGCCACCACTCCACTTGTACGCTGGAATGATCCACTTGCAAGGAAATGGAGTGTTGCCAGGACCTTCACCAGTGGCTGCACTGCTTGTGATCGGTGTGTCTTGCTGGTGATGTCATCCTGCAGGGTTGTGGTTAGTTCAAGTATTGCATCAGGGCTGAATCTGAAGAGGCGATACACCTCCTCATCCCCCATGCCAAAGAGGTTCATACGAGTGCGGTATATCCTCTCACGTGCCCGCCTTCTTGGTTCCAGGGGACCCATCAGTAGTTCTAGGACCACGAGTGCCCCTGGCATGTTGGCACACAGAGGTGTTGTCCTTGCAAGTGGGGGTGCTCAGCAAGCTCCTATCGTCGGTAACGCTGCTGTAGCTGCTCTCCTGCTGACCTGTGACCGTCTGGAGTAAAGATAAAGCAGCCTTTTGTAGAAATAACTTTGCGCTGGACGGATCAGATACGCGCGGCGCATGTAGCCAGCGTATGGTGCTAATCCGTTCGTGAATTGGGAAATCTCCCTCATTTGCATATTTGCAGGGGAAATCAATGGGCGCGACTGATGCGCCCAGCGAAAATAAACGCTGACGATACTCTGGCGTCGGAACGTTCCGCCGGTCGCAAATGAGCCGTTATTGGGCGCATCTAGTTTGGTGGGTACGGGCACATAGAAACGTCGGCGCATCAGCACAGTTACGCGGCGCATATCCAAATACTCCAGCGCAAGTGTTCGTGAATCTGGCCCATATATATATATATATATATTGTTTTTATATCATTCTAAAAATAAAAGAAAAAAATCCCTTTGGGTGGAAGTGATGTTTTGACGTTGCTGCCGCCCTGCAGTGATATGGAGACGGGTGGGGGCCATCTTCCCCTTCATCTTCCCCATCTTCCCCTCCCTCGTCTCCATACTCAGGCAGGGACAACATCTGATCGCCTCCGCCACTGCCGACGGTTTCGATAAGCGTTGGAGGGCACTGGAGAGTGGCGGGAGGGGGCGCTCCTCTCCCGCCGTAGAGACCACTTTTATCTGAAAGAGGACCGCCCACTGAAGAAAAGGATACCGGGGTTATGGTAGCTAGCTGCTACCATAACAACGGTATTCCTCTTCAAATCAGCGACGTATTCCTGCGGCGGACGGTCTGTAAATGGTTAAGCGAAATCTCTTTAAAACCCAGCTGATAATATTCCCGTGCCCCCTCCATGACTTTTTCATCAAGGTAAATAATGCAACCATCAATCCCTCCCCTCACGCCAGGGTCCTAGGTGTAATCCTAGACTCTGTCCTGTCCTTTTAGCCCCAAATCCAATCGTTGTCAAAAAGCTTGTAGAGTTCACCTACATAACATCTCTAAAATTCACCCCTTTTTATCTAATGAAACCTCCAAGCTACTCATTCACTCCCTTGTTATCTCTCGCCTTGACTATTATTGCAACTCCCTTCTCATAGGCTTACCTCTCCCTTCAGCCTATCAAGAATGCTGCTGCCAGACTCCTCTACCTTAACAACTGCTCAGTGCCCACCACCCCTCTCCGCCAGTCCCTCCGCTGACTTCTGATCGCCCAGCGAATTCAATTCTAAATACTAACAACAACATACAAAACCACAAATCACAACTCTGCCCCAAGCTACATCGCCAATCTTGTCTCCAAATTTCTCCCAAACCGTCCTCTCTGCTCCTCTCAAGATCTCCTGCTCTCAAGCTCCCTTTGGAACTCTCTACCTCAATCTGTCTGGCTGTCTCCTACTCTGGCTGACTTTAGGCGATCCCTGAAACTCATCTCTTCAGGAAAGCCTATCACGCCTCAACTAATGCGCTAATGGGATCACTTACCCCATCCTATTAGATTGTAAGCTCTTAACCCTCTTGTATTTTATTATATTGTAACTGTACTCATAGCTGCCAATTGTCCCTGATTTCGAGGGACTGTCCCTGATTTAGAGCAATGTCCCTCTGTCCATCATTCCTGCTCATTTATACTTAATTCTGGTCTGATCTATATAGATGTATATACAATTCACTTTTTATCTATCAAAAAGTGTTTTTCAGCACAAACCTTTAATCTGATTTCTAAATTGCTGAATTTGTAAATTCCAAATGCCAATATAAAGGAATAGTAGTGGTAAAAAAAGCACTTGTGGGATTACTCAATCTTGTTTTTTGTACAATTCTCCTTTAAGGGAGCGTGGTCAGGGGTGTGTCCTATGCCTGCATACTTTTGCTGATAGGTGTCCCTCATTCCCATCTCAAAAAGTTGGGAGGTATGTGTAGAGTCTCCCTTTTGTATTGTAAAGCGCTGCTTGTAAACTGTTGGAGCTATATAAATCCTGTATAATAATATAATAACTTAAGTCCTGATAAAGTTCCTAACCCGGATAAATTGGGAAGGTGGTGATTTTGGTGCCGAAACTTGTGGAATGTTTAATATGATCACACTATGAACCATTAAAGTGATTTAGAATTTCTCACCGTTTGGTTTATGCTTTTCACAACTTTAGCATTAGCCCCGCAGGAGCCACTGTAGACTTACTGGTTCTTTCCCACAAACGTGCAGAGGCAGCCAGGCACTCAATCTGGCTTATTGAACATTCTAGGGGTTTGTCTATTCATTTTTTATTGCTGATAGGAACATGGGAGGGGATTAGGGGTGAGTTGAGATACTCCAAAACGCTTGAGCAAAATTCTGCAGAGGACACATCTCTCTCTCTCTCTAAACAGCACTAGCACAGTCTTTCCCTCACACCTAGGAACAATTTTGTAAAAAAAAGTGTAGCTAGACTGGAACAGTTTATAGGTTCATGGCTGGGGACCATGAAGTTACTTTAGCACAGATACAGCTAGGTAGGTTCATGGCTGGGGACCATGAAGTGACTTTAGCACAGGTTCAGCTAGGTAGGTTCAAGGCTGGGGACCATGAAGTGACTTTAGCACAAGTTCAGCTAGGTAGGTTCAAGTCTGGGGACCATGAAGTGGCTTTAGCACAGGTTCAGCTAGGTAGGTTCAAGGTTGGGGACCATGAAGTGACGTTAGCACAGGTACAGCTAGGTAGGTTCAAGGCTGGTGACCATGAAGTGACTTTAGCACAGGTTCAGCTAGGTAGGTTCAAGGCTGGGGACCATGAAGTGACTTTAGCACAAGTTCAGCTAGGTAGGTTCAAGTCTGGGGACCATGAAGTGGCTTTAGCACAGGTTCAGCTAGGTAGGTTCAAGGCTGGGGACCATGAAGTGACGTTAGCACAGGTACAGCTAGGTAGGTTCAAGTCTGGGGACCATGAAGTGACTTTAGCACAGGTTCAGCTAGGTAGGTTCACACCTGAAGACCATAAAAGTAGCTCTAACAAAGGAGTCTCTACTCACAGAATCCTGGAACAAGATTAATCCATAGGTGCAGCCTCTTGTAAATAAACCCAGCATCTAGTTCCAGGGCCACAAGCAGCCCTCCTTCCTTTCAGCTCACTGATACATTCTCTCAGGATGGAAAAAGGACATTCTCCTCTGGGCTCCAAACCTATTTAACAGCACCCCAATCACCGACTGAGCACACTTCCAGGGATTGGCTCCGCCCTGCTCAATATTCAGGGTAGTCATTTGAATATCTCCCTTCCTAAGCCCCAGAAACCTCTTCTAGAAGCAAGGGGAAGCAGTCATACTCTCAGTTTGTGATGCCCTGAACTGACTAGACCAAACGATCATTCCTCTTCCAGTTACTACATATGCCAAAAACTAAATTTGCATAGTTGCCCAATTAGAGAACGGTACACAAAAAAAAACCTGACAAAAAAAAATCAGATCCTTCCCTACTCCATGCAAAACTAGAGATGGCGATGCAAGTAGTTGTAAACCCCAATTGAAGGAAATTTTGTTCGTTAAAGAACTGAGTATCATAAAAATCGCCCCTTTTTAGGTAAAATACTTGTATTTACTTTTTAATTAAAATTATTAGTGCTGCTGATCTCCTATGGAGTCTTTGCAGTCACTTACTATCTACATGCACTCCTGTGATGGCCACATAGCATCTTTCATGGTAGGTTTGATGATGGTGACAACTGACAACAGTGGACCACGCCTGTGTAATGTGTGTACAGTGTACAAACAGTCACTTCTAGCTCCAAGGTGACAACTCTGGAGCACAATAGGGAGATAGACAGACAGGCACTGTTACCCTTTCCCAGGACTTTTTTTCTCAAACAAAAGGTGCTGGAACTCAACCACAACCCCCCCAAAACCCCTCCCCACACACACCTAACAAACAGTAGGTTGGTCTTAAAGGGGCATTAAATACCAGGATTGCATTATGTACAGAGTGCAGAGTTTAGGAGGGTTGCACACAGAGCTGTCACTTGTAAACACAGAAACCGGACTTCTGTGTTTACAAGTGATTGTGGTGAGCAGGCACCAAAGGGTCTGAGTCAAAGGTGGTGGAACTGAGTTCCACCATGTTCCACCTGAAAAAAAGCCTTGCCCTTTCCTAAACAAAGACCTTCATGGCAGGATCACCAGCTAATATTTTTAATAAAGCTGCACAATTAAACAAATTAAAAATGACTTTGAAATGAAAAGTTTAAATCCTATATGAGATTTTAGTGTTTGGGTTTCCATATACTTTAATTGCAATTGATTGTTCTAATGATCTCTCATATAGATGATGATAATTAGGAATAATAGTGATGTTAATCCTATAAAAACAGTAAGAATAATGAGTTATAGCACAAAGAAAGGCATTGACAGACAAGCCTTGATACACAGTGCTTTTTTGTCATCCAACAGTGTTCTCTCCCTGGAAGCAACGTAGAAACACTCATCAGCTCAGTTACTAGCGTATCCATCCAATCACAACTAGCTCTGTTCCTGCTAGTATTTTATTTTATGTCTCTTCTTCTGTTTCCTTATCTGCCATTTTTTTTTTCTCAAGCATAGGTTCACATTTTCTAGCCATTTTGTACACTTATCTAATAAGAGGTTAATGTCAGTTCATTAATGCACTCATGTATTTATTCAATTACAACATTTTTTAATACAATTAATTTTAATACTAGAAATTGTTATTATATCAGCTTCTTTTGAAGCTCTGTGTAGGCACAATAAAATGGGAAGCAGATAGGGTCACGCTAGGGCTTTGCTGCAGTACACTCCACATGTGCGGAAGGTGAACATTAACAGGAGAGAAAAAAATGTGCAGAGAGTTGACCTCATCACTATGTCGATTATAGGTGTGCGCAGTCCATTGCATTACGGTGTGCACCCCACAGCTCAAACACACACGCCATTCTCAGTAAGACAGTGAGAGAATTGGAAGTGCTCTGTGCTGAGAGGCTTCCTGTTCATTCACAAACTGAAGCATAGTAAACACGGTTTACTATGCTACATTTATGATTGAACACAGTGAGTGAGCGTGTTCACTGTGTTCATTTAGAAAAGGAAGGGGCCAGTAAATAACATATTATCTCCTCTCCGCTCCCCATCTTAAAACATCACCTGCAGCAGCAGGGAGGAGAGGAGAGGAGGGAAGCCAGCAGCACTGCGGTGGGAAGAGCGCAACACGGGCGGAAGCCCTTCCCAAAAATCAGCTTGTGCTGTAAAAAAATCACAACACAATGATTAGACACAAGAGGCGGGATTTATGATTTCTCCAATCACAAGCAGGGGCAGGGATTGTGCTCCACCAGGTCAAGTACTGTCAGTGAATAAAGCAGTGATGTGGCGGCTTTTTTGGGGGGGCATCAGATTGGCCCGGGGGGGGGGGGGTGGCTGTGTTTCACCCTGTATTGTCCTGGAATAAATGTGCCTGGGACAGACCTGCAAAATGCGGGACTGTCCCAGGAAATCGCCCTTAAGTGATCTCAGTTGCTGCAGCTACAGAACAATAGAGTGCACTGCGCACAGCCACATTTTAAACAGCTCAGAGTGACCACTAGGGGGCTCACAATTGTAGTGTCCTACAAACCACAGGGTTGGGAAGGTTCAAGGGGACAGTAGTGTTTGAAGAAAGCTCCACCCCCAGCTGTATGTGTAATAGGAGCAGGTACAGCATTTTGATAAAAGGTGGAACACTGGTATATGGGGGGGGGGGGGGGGGTATGGAATTGCATAGGGAGATTTTTGGAAAATGTTGCTGAAGGTAAATTTACTCTTTAAATTTAAAGATAAGGTGAGATGTAGGGATTAATTAAAAATATATATATATTTTGGGCCAAATTCAGATACATTTGCGTATCTTTAGAGCGGCGTAGCGTATCTTCTTTACGCTACGCCGCCGCAACTTAGAGAGGCAAGTGCTGTATTCACAAAGCACATGCTCCCTAAGTTATGGCGGCATAGCGTAGATGGACCAGGGTAAGCCCACCTGATTCAAAGTGGGTGGAAGGTGGGCGTGATACATGTTAATGAACCGTGACCCCATGTAAATGAGGTGCCGAACGAACGCCACATGCGCCATCCGTGGACGTATCCCAGTGCGCATGCTCAGAATCACGTCGCAAATACTCAATGCTTTCGACGTGAACGTAACTTACGTACAGCCCTATTCACGTACGACTTGCGCAAACAATGTAAACAACGGAAAATTTGACGCTGTTAAGATGTCTATACTTAACATTGCCTGCGCCTCATATAGCAGGGGTAACTTTACGCCGGTCGTACGCCTTACGTAAACGGCGTATATCAATGCGCCGGGCGCATGTAGGTTCGTGAATCGGCGTATCTAGCTCATTTGCATATTTTTAATGGGAACGTCTAATGCGTCCAGCGTAACTATGTGCCAACGATACACCGGCGTAGGCAAGTTACGCCGGACGACTGAAGCCATGTTTTTCGGCGTATCTTGCTTTCTGAATCTGCGTAAAGATGCGACGGCACACATTTGAAATTACGGCGGCGTATCATTTTTTCTGAATCTGGCTCTATGTTTTTATGTGTAATCACATGCTGTAAAAACAGCAGGGCCAGGTATGCATGGGCAAAAAAAAATAGGTAATCGTGTACACATTTTAAGGTGCCAAAAAGCCAAGCGCTAGAGAACTTAATACGACTAGCGCTAGTAACAGTGATTTTTTTGTATTTTCAACTGAAAAGTGGGGGTTCTACTTTAATATTACCCTGGTGATAGCTTCCATGCTTTCCCTGCACCTCCATTGTTACCTCCTATCCTCCATCCCCAATGCTTTTGTTGTGCCTTTAATGCAGATCAGTTGTTATTGGCAGATGCTGCCAGACTGTATCTGCAGCAGAACAGAATATATTCCTGGTTCACCAGTCTGCAGGGAGCTTTATGGAACATGACTGTCCCTTAGTAACAGGATCTCTTCTCTCAGACACACACAGATGCCTCCCGTTCACATGCTTAAATATCTGCATTTGGCACGTACTTTTTTAAACCCAAAGAGAATGTCATTTAGTCTGCTAAAGCACTGTGAATCATAAACATGTGTCCTTTATGTTTAAAGAGGAAGTAAACTGGCAGGGTTAAAAAATAAAATAAATATATATATATATATTTTTTTGGACCTGCAAAAAGCCATAATAAGCTAGTATGTATCTCATACTAGCACATTATGTAAAACTTACCTGCAAACAAAGCCCTTCATCCATGCATTGTCACTGCTGGGGGCTGCATTCATCTTCACCCATCTTCCTTCCGGGTCCTAGGAGCCGCCATTCACGGCACAAGATTCTGAAGGAATGGGTGGCTGTTCCTTCAGAGTGCATGCCCCGATGACGTCATTGGCTGCATATACAATAAATATCTCCTAAACGGTGCCAGTTTAGATGATATTTACAGTACCTTTTAGGTAAGTTTTATTATAGGCTTACCTATAGGTGCAATTAATGGATGGGAGTTTATAGCCACTTAATTACTATACCAGTTATTGCCGGTTTTTCACCATATTTTGCATCTCAGTGCTGCTAGAGCCCTTTTGCACTCTACTTGCACTCTGATGATTGAAAGTCTATGTGACAGGGTGACAACACAGGAGCACCACTGGGAGACAAGGGCAGAGTGGGGCCACCCTAAAAGAGGAAGTGCCTTCGTGAGAACCTTTAGTCTGGGTTCACAGTCACTTATGCAAATTGGATGCGGATGACAGGATGACAGGAGATTGTGACCAGGTCTCAATGGAGCCGGTTCACACATCTCCGGGCAAATTGCACAGGGGTCCTGTGCATTTATGGCTCGTTTCAGGTCCAAATTTAGGCAGAAATTTGGGCCCGATTCGTCCCTGAAATGTCTGTGCACAAAGCAAGGTCTATAAAGACATGGATGAGTGAAATTAGCGTGGAGGAACTTGACTGACCTTCACAAAATCCTGACCTCAACACGATAGAATCCCTTGATAAATTAGAGTGGAGACTGCAAGCCAGACCTTCTCTCCAACATCAGTGGCTGACCTCACAAGTGCGCTTCTGGAAGAATGGTCAAACATTCCCATAGACACACTTCTAAACCTTGTGGACAGCCTTCCCAGAAGAGTTGAAGCTGTTAGCGGCAAAGGGTGGGCCAACTCAATATTGAACCCTACAGACTAAGACTGGGATGCCATTAAAGGTAATGTGTGTGTAAAGACAGACTATATTGCCTTTTGGGAATTTAGTTTATACAGTATATATATATATATATTGTAGCAGAGCATCCCAGAGAGAGCCTGGGAAAGTCCAGTTCGGGGTTTATACCTCTCCCAGGCTCCTCTCTTACACGTTCAGGGATCTCTGATCCCTGATCCAGGTCAGGTGTTGGCCCTCTCCCCCAGGCCAATTTAAGCTCACCTGAGCTAACAGCCATTTCTCTGTCCTGGGAAACAGTGTGAATCTGTGAGAGCAAGGAGGCTGCTGGAAAACTGGTGAGAAGTGTGTGTTTGAGCTAACAAGCGGTAGGCTTGTTTAGCTTAGGAGTTAGGACCTGCTTAACGTGTAGTTAGAGCCGAGACACGGCTAGGTGTTTGTTTGACTATTTTTGTTTTGTTTTCTGCACACTGTACAGCACCTGTAAATAGACTTTGTATAGCACCAATAAACATCCCACTGTTGTTCACTGATCCGATGGACTTTGGTATCTGTGCTGGCTCATCCCAGGGAGCTTTTGTACCCGCTACCTATCCCCAGCTTACATATGGTGGAGGCTGCGATCAGCAATAGTAAGTTACTATTTAAAAAGCCAGTACCTAAAGTGACAACATGGAGGAAATCCTCAAACAAATGGTGCTATTCAATGCTGCACAACAGCAAGCAAACGCTGCACAACAGCAAACTAATGTTGCGCTGCAGCAAGCCAACGCTATCGCACAGGAGCAATCGCAGAGGCAGATTAGTGCTGTACAGGAGCAATCGCAGAGGCTGTTTGAACAGCTTGCCACTGCTGCAGAAGCGGATAGGAAAACCCTGACTAAAGTTGCAGAAACGCTAGCACAGTGGGCACCTGCGGAAATCAAGGATATTAGAGACAAGCCTTCAGCCATCCATGTGGCTCGCTTTCTGTCAAAAATGACTACGGATGATGATCCAGAGGCCTTCCTGCTAACATTTGAACGGACCGCTGAGAGGGAAGATTGGCCTAAAACCAAGTGGGCAGGACTGATCGCCCCCTTACTTTCTGGTGAATCGCAGAAGGCCTACTATGATCTGGAGTCGGCAGAAGCGGGAGACTATGAAAAGGTCAAGCAGGAAATTCTGGCGCGACTCGGTGTCACCTTGGCCGTTCGAGCCCAACGGGTCCACAGCTGGTTCTTCCAAATTGAGAGGCCCCCAAGATCGCAGATGTTCGACCTAATCCACCTGGTGAGAAAATGGCTACAGCCGGAGTCCCTGTCTGCGCCACAAATAGTGGAGCGTGTGGTCATGGACCAGTTCCTGAGGTCACTCCCAATTCCCCTGCAGAGGTGGGTGAGTCAAGGGGACCCCAAGTCGGCAGATAACTTGGTGGAACTAGTCGAAAGGTACTTTGCTGCAGAGAACCTGGTCACCACCCCAACAGCCGCACGGACTTTCCACCCAAAGCCACGGTCTCCCCAGGCAACCGGTAAGACTGTTCCAGGGGAAGTGGGTGGTAAGCATGGCAAGGAAATAGGGGGGAGGATCTTTGGTGCCAGGACTGAAGTTTGGCGTCCCAAGCAAGGGAAACCACTGCCTGTCAGCAAACCAACTTGGGGAAACATCAGGTGTTTTCGTTGCCAAGAGCTGGGACATGTTGCAGCAAATTGTCCTTTGACTGATGAACCAATGCAGTGTGATCTGTCTATTAGAAGGCAGTCTATGTTTGCTGCTGTTTCATGCGCTGCAGTGCCAAATGTGGGGAAACACATGTATCACATGACTGTTAATGATAAGCCTATTACGGCCTTACTGGACTCTGGAAGTCTAGTTACTTTGGTTACAGCTGAGATAGTTAAAACTGTGAATTTTCATGAAAAAAAAGTTGCTGTGATCTGTGTACATGGGGATACCCGGGAGTATCCTATAGCCACAGTTCAGTTTAAAACTGGCTTAGGTACGGTGTCCCATGCAGTCGGACTTGTGCCCCACTTGGTGCATGAGGCCATCATTGGTAGGGACTTCCCTAAGTTTTGGGAGCTGTGGGATCGTCCCGACCCGGTGGCAGTACCTAACTCAGTCGCAGAGCCAGAGCTCCTGGCTACTTCCGATATTGTGGGTTCAGGGGACTCATCTCAGGGCTCTCCGAGTTTTCCTTTCTCGGTTATGGCAGGAGAGCTGGAGGAGCCTGAGGAAGTCCCCACAACCAGTAGAGCCGGACAGCCGTCTGCTGACTCGGAGCCTACGTTGGAGTTTACTGACCTCAATGTGCACAAGGAAAATTTTGGTACTGAGCAGAGAAAAGACCCTACCCTTGCCAGGGCCTGGGAAAATGTAATGGTGATTAACGATGTACCTGTTGAACCAGGGGATAGGCCCTGTTTTCCTTATTTCAGCAGCAATGATGATTTACTGTATCGTGTATGTAAAAAGAGTGATGAAGTTATTGAACAGTTGGTGGTCCCTAAGCCTTATAGAAGGGTGGTGTTGGAACTTGCCCATGGGCACTTGCTAGGAGGCCATTTAGGGGTTGAGAAAACCACTGAAAGAGTGTTGCGCAGGTTTTACTGGCCGGGGATACAGAAAAATATTGAAAATTATTGTCAATCCTGTCCGGTGTGTCAGATGTCAGCCCCCCAGCCCCACTTCCGAAGTCCTTTAGTGCCCTTGCCCATTATTGAAGTGCCCTTCGAGAGGATTGCCATGGACCTTGTGGGTCCGCTCCCCAAATCCGCCCGTGGTCATCAGCATATCCTTGTGATGATGGATTACGCTACCCGTTATCCTGAGGCCGTTCCCTTACGCGCCGCGTCTGCTAAAAACATTGCCAAAGAGCTGTTTATGGTGTTCAGTCGGGTTGGCATCCCTAAAGAAATCCTTACAGACCAGGGTACCCCATTTATGTCACGGATAACTAGGGAGCTGTGCAAGTTATTTAAGGTGACGCAGTTGCGAACCTCTGTGTATCATCCGCAAACAGATGGCTTGGTGGAACGTTTTAATAAGACGTTAAAGGGCATGTTAAAAAAGGTTGTTGACAAAGATGGGAAAGACTGGGACTTCCTGATACCGTACCTGATGTTTGCTATCAGGGAGGTTCCCCAGTCCTCTACAGGGTACTCTCCATTTGAGTTGCTTTACGGGAGACACCCTCGGGGACTCTTGGACATAGCCAAGGAAACTTGGGAGGGGGAACAGACACCTCACAAAAGCATAATTGAGCATATCGCTCAAATGCAGGACAGAATTGCAGCAGTAATACCAGTGGTGAAAGAACATTTACTACAGGCACAAGCAGCCCAACAGAGAATATACAACCGGGGGGCCCAACTCCGTGTTTTCTCACCGGGTGACAGGGTCCTCGTATTAGTTCCCACTGTTGAGAGCAAGTTCCTGGCTAAGTGGCAGGGCCCCTTTGAAGTAATTGAAAGAGTTGGGGAAGTCAATTACAAGGTGTATCAACCAGGTAAAAGGAAGCCGGAACAGATTTACCACGTAAACCTGTTAAAGCCCTGGAAGGATAGACTGGCGTTAACTGCAAGGTCCCTACCGGTAACGCCTAAGGGTACTGAATCCCCTCTGATCCCTGAGGTCACGATTCCAGACACCCTGTCATTTTCCCAAAAACAGGAAGCTAGAGAGTTCCTGATAAGGAATAGAGAGAAATTTTCAGAGTTGCCTGGCACGACTTCAGCGGTTCAGCATGATATTGTTACTGAACCTGGGGTCCGTGTCAAGCTCAAACCGTACCGAATTCCTGAAGCGAGGAGAAAGGACATCAGTGCTGAAGTTAAAAGAATGTTGGAGCTAGATGTCATTGAGGAATCCAATAGTGATTGGTCGAGCCCCATCGTGTTAGTCCCAAAACCGGATGGCACCTGGAGGTTCTGTAATGACTTCAGGAAGCTTAATGCAGTGACAAAGTTTGACACGTACCCAATGCCCAGGGTAGATGAACTTATAGACCGACTGGGCAAGGCCCGTTATCTGACCACTTTGGACTTGACCAAAGGATATTGGCAAATACCCCTGACTAATAGTGCCAAAGAAAAGACTGCGTTTGTGACCCCGGAGGGATCATTCCAGTATAAGAAAATGCCTTTTGGGTTGCAAAATGCCCCTGCAACCTTTCAGAGGGCCATGGACAGGACCCTAAGACCGCACCAGCAGTATGCTGCAGCTTATTTAGATGACATAGTGGTGCATAGCACTGACTGGGAGTCTCACTTGCCCCGTGTCCAAGCTGTCCTTGATTCCCTCTTCAAGGAAGGTTTTACGGCAAATCCTAAAAAATGTGCCATTGGTTTGGAGGAAGCCAAGTATTTGGGCTACACTATTGGCCGTGGAGTTATTAAACCCCAAGTGAATAAAGTAGAAGCCATCCAGGAGTGGCCACGTCCTGCAAACAAGAAGCAGGTCAGGGCCTTTCTTGGCATTGCGGGATATTATAGAAGGTTTATTCCAAATTTTGCCACTATAGCTGCCCCACTGACAGACCTGACGAAAGGGAAAGACTCCGTAATGATAAAATGGTCCCCAGTAGCAGAAGAATCTTTCCAAGTCCTGAAGAAGGCTCTTTGTGCACAGCCAGTGCTATACTCCCCCGATTTCTCCAAAGATTTTTTGGTTCAGACAGATGCCTCTGATGTAGGTATCGGGGCAGTACTATCACAGGTATACAATGGGGAAGAACACCCTGTGGTCTACCTAAGCAGAAAACTCAATGATCATGAGAAAAAATATGCAGTCATTGAAAAGGAATGTTTAGCCATAAAGTGGGCCGTGGACGCACTCAGGTACTACCTGTTAGGGCGCCAGTTTGAGCTAATAACTGACCATGCTCCCCTGAAATGGATGGCCCAAAAGAAGGAGACTAATAGGCGGGTGAACCGGTGGTTTTTGGCCCTCCAGGATTATTCCTTTTCGGTAAAACACAGGCCAGGTGTTGAGATGGGAAATGTAGATGCCCTGTCCCGTGTTCACTCCTGTTGGGCTACAGGTGTTCCAACCCTGGGGTTGAAACAAGAGGGGAGGGTGTGTAGCAGAGCATCCCAGAGAGAGCCTGGGAAAGTCCAGTTCGGGGTTTATACCTCTCCCAGGCTCCTCTCTTACACGTTCAGGGATCTCTGATCCCTGATCCAGGTCAGGTGTTGGCCCTCTCCCCCAGGCCAATTTAAGCTCACCTGAGCTAACAGCCATTTCTCTGTCCTGGGAAACAGTGTGAATCTGTGAGAGCAAGGAGGCTGCTGGAAAACTGGTGAGAAGTGTGTGTTTGAGCTAACAAGCGGTAGGCTTGTTTAGCTTAGGAGTTAGGACCTGCTTAACGTGTAGTTAGAGCCGAGACACGGCTAGGTGTTTGTTTGACTATTTTTGTTTTGTTTTCTGCACACTGTACAGCACCTGTAAATAGACTTTGTATAGCACCAATAAACATCCCACTGTTGTTCACTGATCCGATGGACTTTGGTATCTGTGCTGGCTCATCCCAGGGAGCTTTTGTACCCGCTACCTATCCCCAGCTTACAATATATATATATATATATATATATATATATATATATATATATATATATATATATATATATTGTCAGGGATTCACTCCAAGTGTAAAGCATTAAGGACACCACCACTCACGTTTCTCCATTTCAGAGCTGGTTTTGCCCACTTTTATTTAAAACAAAAGTTCAAAACCAATAGATTCCCTTGTGGGGGTATTCAGCATTCCAGTTCTGCTACAGAAATAAACATTCGGCCTGCTTGGCTAATAACTGCAGCTCTCCAGCTCAGGCCTTATGCTTCAGGCCTGGGTCTGTCGTCCACAGACCGGACACTCAGCAACTCTGTGCTTATCGCTAGCAGCTTCGTGCTGCACTGGCTCCCACCTCTAGGTGGAGCCCTCCTGACTCCTGGGCCAGACTTGTCTGCAGGGTGGAGCCCTCTCCAACTGGGAGACTAGAGCCTTGGTTTGGCCCAGAACACAGCTGACCAATTAGTGTACTGGCTGTTCACTAGACCTGGACCCTGGCAGGGTACTGCCCTGCTATAATATATATCTTTAACCACTTCCCGCCCGGTCAATAGTCAATTGACGTCTGGGAAGTGGTTGTGAAATCCTGACTGGACGTCTATTGACGTCCAGCAGGCTAACATGCCGGCGCGTGCCCATGGGGGAGCGCAGCGCGGCTCTTTACCATGTGATCAACCGTGTTCAATCACGGCTGATCACAATGTAAACAGAAAGAGCCGCGAGTAGAGGAGAGCCGATCGGCGGCTCTCCTGACAGGGGGGATTTGTGCTGATTGTTTATCAGCGCATCTCCTCCTCAGATGCCCACACTGGACCACCAGGGAAGCCCACACTGGACCACCAGGGAAGGGGGCAACAATATAAAAACAAGAAGAAAAAAAAGAATAGATGCCAATCAGTGCCCACAAATGGGCGCTGACTGGCATAATATGGGATAAAAAAGTGATCCCCAGCAATGCCATCAGTGCCACCCCTCAGTGTCCATTAGTGCCACCTCTCAGTACCTATCCATGCCCAGTGCCTACCTATCAGTGCCCATCTGTGCCACCCATAAGTACCCATCAGTGCCACCCATACGTGCCACCTATCAGTGCCCATCAGTGCCGCCTATGAGTGCCCAGTGCCGCATATAAGTGCCGCCTATGAGTGCCCATTAGTGCCGACTATGAGTGCCCATTAGTGCCGCATACCAGTGCCACCTATCAGTGCCGTCTATGAGTGCCCATCAGTGCCGCCTATCAGTGCCCATCAGTGCACCCTCATCTGTGCCCATCATGGCCACCTCATCGGTGCCGCCATATCAGTGCCTGTAATTGAAAAATAAAACTTACTTATTTACAAAAAAAATTACAGAAAAAAATAAAAACGTTATCTTTTTTTAGTTGTTGCGCAAAAAAACTAAATTGCAGAGGTGATCAGATACCACCAAAATAAATCTCTATTTGTGGGAAGAAAATGCTAAAAAAATTGTTTGGGTACAGTGTAGCATGACCGCGCAATTGTCATTAAAAAATGTTTAAAAATAAAAAATTAAAAGAAAGTGTGACAGTGCTGAAAGCTGAAAATTGGCTTGGGCAGGAAGGTGCGTAATGTGCCTGGTATGGAAGTGGTTAAATATACTAAATGGGAGAAAGTTAGGAAACTTCAGCGTTAGGATTTCCATAGCTTTATAATCACCAGTCTGGGTAATTGTCAATCACTGACCATCACAATGGTAGTATTGTAAAGGACCCAGAGACCAGATTTGTCCTGATCCGGTCTCATGTGTATATATATAGATATATGGATATCTTTAGACTAGACTACTTTTGGACAATCAGTTATGTCTTGTTTACTAACAAACAAACTGCGCGCTCATACAAAGACAGACACATACACGTGTTGATTTAATGAGTTTGTCTTATATGCCGGTTGTGTTAATTAGAACTGCAATTACCTTATTCCAGCTAATAAATGCTTTCCATAACTCACCCTGCGAGCATCCGGCTCCCCTGGGATCAACTAATAAGCTGTCAAAACTTTGAGCTAAAACAAAGTTTCTCTCTTGATAAACAGAGCAACAAAGCCCATCTGCCAAGGCGAATATTACCCCGTCCGTCATTGTGCAGAGCATTGCAAGAAAGGACAATGGCCGTCTCTGCCGAGGCGTCTCTGCTCAAGCTGGTCATACACCGGTAGAATTTCATTAGAAAACCTTTGTTTTTAGAACGTTGGTTTGATTTTCTAATGGACAATGAGGTCAAATTGTTTTCTGTTTTTCACCATAGTGATAAAACATTTCAAAGGAGCAGGATGGGAAACTTTCCTCAAATTAAGAAAATTCCAACTGTGAAGATGGTTTTGGTTTTGGAAAAGGATGCACATACTGTAAGGAACCTGATTAACCCCTTCACACCTAAGGATAAAACAAATACCGTATTTATCGGCGTATACCGTGTACTTTTTTGCAAAATCGTAAGTGCGATATACGCCAAAACCCGCTTTCCCACGCCGAGTTTTGAATAATGCGCTGACATATACCGAGCGCAGTACACTCGTGTATAGTCGGGCAGGCTCGGCTCCTCTCGCGCTCACGTCCTGGACGTACAGGACGTGAGCGCGAGAGGGCGCCGCAGAAGGACGCCGGACCCGTCGAAGAGGACACCCGAAGCCCCAGACGCACGCCGGACCCGTCGAAGAGGACACCCGAAGCCGCAGACGCACGCCGGACCCGACGAAGAGGACACCCGAAGCCGGACCCGACGAGACCGCCGATGGACGCCGCGCAAGACACCAAAACTGTAAGTACAAAAAACTTTTTTTCCACAGGAATGGGGGCCACTTTAGGGGTGTGCGCTATACGCGGGAGCGAGCTTTACCCCAATAAATACGGTAATAAAGCCTAAACACATTTATGCAACTTTGACATGTGTTAGTACAATTGTACATCAACTTTGTGTATCCAGGTGGATTATACTTCTTTTTTTTTAAGTACCAATTGGGCTTTCATTTGGTGGTAACTGGTAATGGATATCTCTTATTTTTTTATTATTATTATTATTTATTATTATGAAAGGAAACCAGGCCCAATATAGTAAAAATAAATGTAATCGCTTAAATCGGAGTTCCACCCAAAAATTGAACTTCCGCTTAACCCACTCCTCACCCCCTTACATGCCACATTTGCATGTAATTTTTTTTTTGGGGGGGGGGAGCTTCAGGAGGAGTGGGACTTCCTGTCCCACTTCCTCCTTCCGCCGAGGGGCTGGTAAGGCAATTAGCTTAATCGCCTTACTGCAGCCCCTCCCTGTAGGCGTTCCCCTGGGACACGTCACAGGTCCCAGGCGATCGCCTGTCCAATAGGACGGCGCAGCGCCGTACGTGCATGCGCAGTGCCGCTCGCGCATGCACAGTGGGTGCTCGGCCGTGAAGCTGAAAGCTGTCACATCTGGGTGCCCACACTTGAAATGAAAACGCGTCGCTGGAACCATGGAGAAGGTTAGTGTATGTTTATTAAAAGCCAGCAGCTACACTTTTTGTAGCTGCTGACTTTTAATAAACATAAAAAAAGGCTGGAACACCCCTTTAAGCCCCGGACCATTTGGCTGGTTAAAGACCAGGCCACTTTTTGCGATTCGGCACTGCAACGCTTTAACTGGCAATTGCACGGTCGTGCAGCGTGGCTTCCAAACAAAATGTATGTCCTTTTTTTCCCACATATAGAGCTTTCTTTTGGTGGTATTTAATCACCTCTGCGGATTAAATTTTTTGCGCTGTAAACAAAAATAGAGTGACAATTTTGAAAAAAAATCTATATTTCTTTTTACTTTTTGCTATAATAAATATTCCCCAAACATATATATAAACATATTTTTTTCCTCAGTTTAGGCCGATACGTATTCTTCTACATATTTTTGGTAAAAAAAAAACGCAATAAGCGTTGTTTGATTGGTTTGCGCAAAAGTTAAAGCACCTACAAGATAGGGCATAGTTTTATGGCATTTTTATTATTTTTATTTTTTTTATTAGTAATGGCGGAGATCAGCAATTTTTATCATGACTGCGACATTATGGCGGACACATCGGACACGTTTTTTTTACAGCCATCTGTGCTATAAAAATGCACTGATTACTGTAAAACACTAGCAAGTAGTTAACTTATATGGGTTGCTGAAGGGGTTAAGTGTGTCTCAGGGAGTGCTTGTAACTGTTAGGGGTCGTGGCTTGCCGTGACACGTCACTGATCGCTGTTCCCGATAAACAGGGAACATGATCAGTGACAGTGTCACCTAGGCAGAATGAGGAGATATTGGGCCAGATCCACAAAGCCCCGCAAATCTCTGCGGCGGCGTAGCGTATAGTATTTTCGCTATGCCGCCGTACGCTAAGAAGGCAAGTTCCGTATCCACAAAGGACTTGCGTCCTAAGTTACGGCGGCGTAGCGAAAATGGGCCGGCGTAAGCCTGCACAATTCAAATGGGGAAGATGTGGGCGTGTTTTATTTAAATCAATCGTGACCCGACATAAATTACGTTTTTTTTTTAACTGTGCATGTGCCGGCCATTGCTCCAAATCACGTTGCAAAACATCAATGAAAACGACGTGAACGTAACTTACGCAAATCCCTATTCGCGAACGGTTTATGCAAACGACGTGAACGACGGAAAATTTGACGCTGGCCCGATGTCAATACTTAACATTACATACGCCTTCATACAGCAGGGGTCACTTTACGCCAGACATACGCTTACGCAAACGACGTAAAAACACTGCGCCGGCCGTACGTACGTTCGTGGATCGGCGTATCTAGCGCATTTGCATCATTTGCATATTCGACATGGAAAATATACGGAAGCGCCCCTAGCTTTCAGCGTAAGTATGAAACTTAAAGACGACGGCGTAAGATGGCGTATCTAAGCAAAAAAAACGGCGTATCTTGTTTTGTGGATACAAAACAAAGATACGCCGGCGCAGGTTTGAAAATACAGCGGCGTATCTGGAGATACGCCGCCTATCGTTCTGTGGATCTGGCCCGTTGTGTTTACACTAACATTCGTTCTTCAGCTCTGTGACCCGATCGCGAGACACCGGCTCGACCCCGCCACCGGCGTGCGTGACCACACGGCTCACAACATAAAGGGGACGTACCTGTACGCCCATTTGCACAGCCGTGCCATTCTGTCGACGTACATCACTGTGCGCCGGTTGGGAACCGGTTAATGTAGTTGTATATTTCTTGTTACTACCATGATCTACCACCAAAGAACAACCCAAAATATATTATCCTGCTCCGGACGATCACAGCAATATCGCACGTGTATGTTGTTTGTACCCATAGCACACCTAAAAACAATAGTGCTCATTTTGCTTTGACACTGATACTAATAAAAAATAAATAAAAAGTCCTGTCCAAAATATAATGACCCTTGGTTTTTGATCCTTACTTGACCCAAACACAAATCCTGGCACTGACCTAGATCAAACCTTGATCTAAGTATTTTTTCTTTATCTTTTTATTTTATTATTATAAATCCTATTTATTATTTTGTTACACACAGTATTTTTTTTTTCTCTGCAAGAGAGAGAAAGAAACAATGGCCCAGATTCACATACATTGGCGCATATTTATGCCGCCGTAGCGTATCCAATATACGCTATGCCGACGCAGCGCACAGAGGCAAGCACTGAATTCACAAAGCCAGTGCTGCCAAAACTGTGCTGGGTTTCCTAGGCATAAGCCGGAGTATGTGGAAGTGGGCGTGAGACATGCAAATGAGGCGTGACCCCATGAAAATGATGGACCAAGCGCCACTTACACCTGCTGACTTACACCTCCTTTATGGGGCATAACTTTACGTCGGACGTATGACTTTACGCGCACTGCGTCGGACGGACGTACGTTTGTGAATCGGCGTATCTCCCTCATTTGCATATGTGAATAGAAAATCAATGGGTGCGCCAAATACGTTCAGTGTAAATATGCGCCCACACTACGCCGGCGTAGGCAAGTTATGTTGGTCGGATGAAGCCTATTTTCAGGCGTATCTTAGGCCTCATACACACGATCAAATCTGTCCGCTGGAAACGGTCTGCTGGACCGTTTCAGCAGACAGATTCGATCGTGTGTACGGCCGAGCCGACGGATTTGGCCACCCGACAGATTTCAAAGCATGCTTTGAAATCTATCGGGTGGGAATCCGCCCGCCCGACATGTCTGCTGGTTAGTACACTTACCAGCAGACATGTCGTCCCGCACCGCCGCCGAATGGATTCGGCGCATGGGCGGAAGTGTTTTACTTCCTGGTGCGGTGACGTGGCGGCGTCAACGTCACCGCCACGTCACCGACAAGTCAGCGCGCCGTCTGCTGGCGGGGATTTTGGTTTGCTCGTGTGTACACGCGAGCAAACCAAAATCCCAGCAGACAGATTTGTTCAAATCTGTCGGACGTACAGATTTGAACAAATCTATTGCCTCGTGTGTACGAGGCCTTAGTTTCAGAGTCCGGTGCATAGATACGACGGTGCATATTTGCACTTATGCAGAGTATCTGTAGATATCTTTCCTCCCCATTTACAGAGAGAGAAAAACAGGGATGGACATCACAGTGACTGAACACTGTGGTAGCTAATTCACATAACATTCTTACCACGTATGACAAGCTCAATGCCCAACTATGGAAAAAATTGAAAATTCCTCCTTGCAGTGGGGCTGCACCTGCACTGCACAGGTTAACTGCTTGCTTAGGTCTAGGGCAGAGTACACTTTTATTTACCTAACCCTTCACTCCACTGGCAGAGATCGCTCCCCCATGTTCCTACAGGGTTTATTTCCTCTTTAATAATTTACTTGTTTTTCATGGGTATTTGGGAGGGTCTTTTCCAGTGTGTGGAAGTCCTCTACAGGTACTTCTGTTCTGTCTCAAGGACATTCAGCTAAACCTTCTTGTCCCATAAACTTCAGATACTATATTTCTTTGATCCCAGTTTTATTAGAACAAGCTAGGTGAAACTGCAAAAATAACATAAATAGACCTCAATAAGTACACTATTGCATACAATACAGTATAAATAGCAGAATATGGTACATTTTTACCCATATTATTCTTCTGTTATGTGAGGCTATACTCCTCCTTTTTGTTAAAAGCATACATTTTAAGTTCTCTAAGGGGTAATGGCGATAGATTGATTCTTAAAGAATGGTTGCTGTTTTCACTTCCTGTGAAGATTCTACCCAGAATTCTCTGCTTACTAACAACTTCCTTAACTACACACACATTGAATAAAAAAAAAAAGAGCTGAAGCAATACCAAAAAAGAACAATAGATGGAGCTTGCACACCACATATGATTGTCTTATGTAAATTACAAACCTGTTATTTCAACAACACAGATACAGGTAATCAGAATATAAGTCTGGTGGACAGAACAATTTCTATAACAAGCAGGGTAGATAAAAACTGTAACAAATTGTCCTCTGGTATAGAGACCTTATATAAAATAAATACATGCTTCCAGCCAGGTTCAGAACGGTCTTCTGGCTCGCACAGTGTTCAGAGGTATAACAAGGTAGCTGTAATCAGTGATTGTAAATTGTCCTCCTGCTTAAAAACCTTTATACAAAGTAGCAAATGCTTCCGACTGAAAAGACTGTTAATTATCTTGTGCAATGTGAATCTTCTATTCCTCGTCTCAGGAATGCTTCTGGCTGATTCTTCCTGACAGTTCATGCTGTGTGTAATGGCACATGCCTGTTCTGGTTTAGTATCTCAGATTATTCTTGGGCCTCCTTCAGCCGGGTGATTAGGGCCAGTCTACGAATCTCATCAAGAAGAATCAGTGGATTCTTGCAGCTGGAATTGTGGGGGTTTAGGTTTACCTGCGACCGCTCTTTCTCTGTCAATGAATGACAAGCTGACAGTGACCAAGCTGACATGTGGTGCGGTTACCTCTGGTTAGGAATGTAGGATCACAACTGGATATAGAAAGATGTGTCCAGGTTCTAGGGTTGCCACGTGTCCAGGATTCTCCTGGACAGTCCTGGTTTTAAATCATGTGTCCGGGTTTCAGTCTACCTGAAACCTGGACACATTATTCAGACTGGGCTGTGGCTCCCCAAGTAAACGAGAGAGTACTGGGGGGTGACGCGAAGGGGCGGGACTCCCGCGGGAGTCTATACCTGGAATTGGTGCAAATACCTGTATTATACAGGTATCTGCACCCCCTCCCCCTTGAAAGGTGCCAAATGTGACACCGGATGGGGGGAGGGTTCCGAAAAGTGGAGGTTAACTTTTGGGTGAATCTCCGCTTTAATTGCTGTGTGTTGAGTTATTTTGAGGGGACTGTTATACAAGCTGCACACTCACTACTTTACATTGAAGCAAAGTGTCATTTCTTCAGTGTTGTCACATGAAAAGATAGAATAAAATATTTACAAAAATGTGGGGGTTGTACTCACTTTTGTGAGATATTGTATTTTCCTAGTTAGGTGGTCGGCAAACAGTTATACTGTAGGGGACTGGCATAGGCAAATGCCTTTTTCTCCTTACCCTTTCCCTTTAACTGGGATCTCCACTTAACCTCACCCCCCCCCCTCCCCATACCACACCATGCCATTTTATGTTTCTTTAACCATTGCTTACTGGAAGGTGGGAATACTACCCCCGTCCAGCAAATCCACCATTGTCCCGCTGGGATCCTCTCATGCCCTGCCCTGTCAGTTCCATGTTTCTTAGGTCACTGAGAGGGCTGCCTACTCTTTTGGGTTCAGTGGATGGTACCCCCCCCACCCTTTCTTCCTTTGTAAAAGAGAGTCCCGGAGCTGAGAGGGAACTGATAGGAGGAGGGACAGCATGACAGGGAGGGACCGCAAGGAAGCAGGTGAGAGTCAGTGGCCTCTTTAAGGGAGTAGGAGTGGCCAGGGGGAAGGGAGGGGATGTGTAGCACTGGCCTAGAGGGAGGAAGTGATGTAGCGTCACTCCACCATTTTCCAACAAGGGAGAAGCGTCCCACCCACCCTCCCATGTGGTAGGCAGGCAGACGGGGGTGGCGGTGTTTGGGGTTTCTTAAGAGGAAGAAAGGCAGGAAGTTTTAAGACAAACGGTTGTACCCATAGGTGATATGGGGGATACGGGTACCTTTCGGTCAACGCAGGTTGACCACTGCGGACAGGTGTACTGCCTCTGAGTCGGGGGCTTGCCACTGAGGCTGAAGTTAAACACTTATTGTCTCAGTGGCCAATTGGAGTTGTGGTCTCTCAGACCACCAGGATGTTTTAAAATTTTGTAAAAAGTTAATTAAATGGTTATTTATGTTAATTGTAGTTGTGTTAAATAAATAGGCCGTATGGCCAACTTTACTCCACACTAGGGTGACCACATTTCCAAACTGCCATTCAGGGACATCCCCCTCCTTCACAAAAATGTTTTAACATTTTTCAGGAGCAGTGATTCTTATGATGCTTAAAGTGCAACAATAAAAATGAACAATTCCTCTAAATATAGTTTCTGGGGGGTCCCCTTAGTCTACCTGTAAAGTGGGGCATGTGTACCATGTATAGAACCTTTTGCAGCAAAAATTTTATTTCTAAAGAAAAAAAAGAGTCAAATCACATTTAAATTGACTCACGGTTGCAATTGCTGACACCCGGCAATTGAAAAGGAAAACAAAAACTAGTGCCCCCCCCCCCTCAGTCCTTTACAGCACCCATTAGCCATCAGCAGGAAAGCCCATTGACAGCTGAAGACTCATCAGTTGTTAGGGACGCTGGCTTACCAGCCCTGCTCTCATCAGGTGGCTGTGTCAGTTTCATTCCGGGACACTGTATTGTCCTGGAATGAAGGTGCACAGGACCTGGGACAGAACTGCAAAATGCGGGACTCTCCCGGGCAATCCGGGACACATGGTCACCCTACTCCACACAGGTGTCAGTCGTTTATTTGGGTAAAGTGGGAGGTGGAGTAGTCACACAAGTGGGTGGTCAAGAATGGGAGGTCGGTCCTTAACATGTCATGAAGCAGTAAGACACAATGGGCATAGTACAGAGGTACCTTTTACCTAGGTGAATGACATGTATTGGAGGTGGACCAAACCCTTTCTGTAAAATAAAAAAGGGTAAACACGCAAAAAAAATTCCAAGAAGCGGAGGGGTGGTCAGGAGACACTTTTGATTTATGGCTGAAGATCCGCTTTACACAACCCTACTCTGAGCCCTTGCTTAAAAAACCAGCAGACTGCATTTATCTTTACTAAGACATACACGCTCACGCTCTTGGAGTTTATTACTTAGTAACAAGATGGAGTTCCAACATTCCAGCTTCAGACTCAGAACCACTTTATCTTATCTTGCTTTGCGATGCACTCGCCAGATGGCAAATGCAGTTTGAGCGTGACCTAAAAATAGTCTTCAGAAATCCCTACGGGGGAGTGCATTGTATTTATAACACCTTTTTTTTTAACAACTGTTGGACCAAAAATAAGACATTTGCTCGATAAAAATACAGAGATTATTGACAATGCGTTTCACCATAAGGATGCTTGTTGAAATCTATAAGCTGCTTTTGCCCTCCACAGAATGCAAGCTAGTAAGCTGTAACAGATATAAAACCTAAAAGCCTGGGAGCCGTGAACAAGACTTGGCACACACTGCTGAACTTCAGCTAACAAATACACAGCTGAAATACATATACCGTATATAAGGAATGTCATTGATTGTAGCCAGTTGTTTGATTCAGGCACTACTTCCAGATGCTAAAGTGAGATCAGTGACCTATACTATATTACCAAAAGTATTGGGACACCTGCCTTTACACGCACATGAACTTTAATGGCATCCCAGTCTTATGCCGCGTACACACGATCATTTTTCGGGTTGTAAAAAACAATGTTTTTCAGACTCTAAAAAAAACAACGTTTTTTTCAACCCGATCATTAAAACGGCCTTGCCTACACACGATCATGAAAAAAAAAATGCTCTAGCAAAGCGCGGTGACGTACAACACGTACGACGGCACTATAAAGGGGAAGTTCCTTTCGGATGACGCCACCCTTGGGGCTGCTTTAGCTGATTTTGTGTTAGTAAAATATGATTCACGCTTTTCTGTCTGTTACAGCGTGATGAATGTGCTTACTCCATTACGAACGGTAGTTTTACCAGAACGAGCGATCCCGTCTCATAACTTGCTTCTGAGCATGCGCAGATTTTTCACGTCGTTAAACCCCACACACGACCATTTTTTACAACCCGAAAAACAACAACGCTTAAAACGTTGTGAAATTTTTTTTTTTTGCCCGTTTTTCAGAACCCGAAAAATGCTCTGAAGCCCACACACCATCGTTTTTAATGACATTAAAAAGAAACGTAATTTTTTACAACCCAAAAAGTTATCGTTTGTACGCGGCATTAGTTCAATATTGAGTTGGCCCACCCTTTGCAGCTATAACAGCTTCAACTCTTCATAAGGTTTATGGGTGTGTCAATGGGAATGTTTGACCATTCTTCCAGACGCACATTTTTGAGATCAGTCACTGATGTGGACAAGAAGGCCTGGCTTGCAGTCTCCAATCTATTTCATTACAAAGGTTTTTTTTTCTGTGCAGGCCAGTCAAGTTTCTCCACCCCAAACTCACTCATCCATGTCTTTATGGACCTTGCTTTGTGTATTGGCCCAATCCATTTGGTGGGGGGGGGAATTATGGTGTGGGGTTGTTTTTCAGGGGTTGGGTTTGGTCCCTTAGTTCCAGTGAATTAAACGCTTAAGGGGTCAGCATACCAAGACATTTCAGACAATTTCATGCTCCCAACTTTGCATGAACAGTTTTAAAGGATGGCCCCTTGCTGTTCCAACATGACTGTGCACCAGTGCACAAAGCAAGGTCCATAAAGACATGGATGAGTGAGCTTGGGGTGGAAGAATTTGACTGGCCTGCACAGAGTCCTAACCTTAACCCGACGGATTACATTTTGGATGAATTAGACTGCGAGCCAGGCTTTTCTCATCCACATCAGTTCCTGACCTCACAAATGCATTTCTGGATAAATTATCAAACATTCCCCCATGGGAACACACTCCTTGTGAACATCCTTCCCAGAAGAGTTGAAGCTGCAAAGGGAGGGCCAACTCAATATTGAACCCTATGGACTAAGACTGGAATCGTCATGTGTGTGTAATGCCACATACACACGATCGGAAATTCCAAAAAGAAAAGTCTGATGTGAGCGTTTGGTTCGAAATTCTGACCGTGTGTGTGCTCCATCAGACTTTTGCTGTCGTAATTTCCACCAACAAAATATTAAGAGCTGATTCTCAAATCCGATCATCTGTAGAAATTTCCAACGCGCAAAATTCCGCTGCATGCTCTGAAACAATTTGACGCATGCCAAGAAGCATTGAACTTAATTTTCTCGGCTCGTCATAGTGTTGTACGTCACCGGAGTTCTTGACGGTTGAAAGTTCAGAGAACTTTTTTGTGACCATGTGTATGCAAGCCAAGCTTGAAGGAAAATCTGATCGTGTGTACGTAGCATAAAAGCAGGCTTCCCGGTTCCCAATACTTTTGGTAATGTAGTGTACCTCGCTTTTCTCTACAGCAATTAAACAATCTGTCTTGGTCACTGACCATTCTGCAACCTATGATTGCGTAATGAAGTAGAAGCAGCATATGTATGAGTTCATCACTATGACGTCTATTCAAAGGAAACTTTGCATAGCTATTCATCCAGCAAAGCTGCTGGTACATTCAATCTGCGCAAATGGAGCACAATTGAATATTCTCCTTCTATTTACTCTACAGATTGTATGTTATTCATAAAAACTAGGGCTGTGGACATTAAAGATTAATTCCTCATTTTTTTGATCGATCAAAATTCTTTTGATCGGTACTAGTGGTGCAACGGATCGTAAATGATCCGTGATCCAAATGGGTCACCATATGCAGATTGGCACACCACGTGATCCGCGGAGCTCCGCTGCTGCCTCGGTTTCAGCCTAGCTCCCGGAGCGGCGGCCATTTTGGTCCACCCAGCGGCGCCCTAGGTGAGCCTAGAGCGACGCGCTGACATCATCACCTGGCCTCAACTGCTCCTGTTCGGCCGGCTTCTCTGGTAAGACTAAGCAAGCACTAATCTTCCTATACAGTGGGGGAGATGTGGACCATATTACAGTGGGGGAGATGTCTGTGGATATTACAGTGGAGGAGATGTCTGTGGATATTACAGTGAGGGCTATATATGGTGGTGATCCGAAAAAATTATGTGTGTTATAATTAATCAAAATTAATTGATTAAAAAAATAGATTGATTGAACACAACATTTTTAATCAGTAACAGCCCTAATAAAAACTATTAATTTGGCAAAAATACTGCATTATGGCCACTAGATGGCGATGAAAACCACAACGCCATCAAGTGGCCAAAATGTGGTATTTTCCCAAACATTTTTTTTTCTATGAATAAATAACATTTAGTTTGTTGAGTAAATTAGAGGGGGGGAGTTGGATTTTTCCTCATTTACACAGAACAAATATATCAGCAGTTTTACCGAACGAAAAACAATTTAATTTTTTTCTATAAATACACTCCACAAATTTCCTCTTCCCGACAGTATATTTGAACTGTTAATAGTGGTGAATAAACGTAGAGGCCTTATTGTGCCCCCTTTCAGTGCGAATGCTGCATGCAGACAGTTACAGCAGGCTGATATAAGCATCAATCCAGATATTTATGTAAGTTATACGTTGAAAAGATAGATAGATAGATAGATAGATAGATAGATAGATAGATAGATAGATAGATAGATAGATAGATAGACAGACAGATAGATAATTTTTCTTTTTTTATCTGAATAGCTATCAAGTTCCTTTTTTGGACGTCTTGATTTGAAAATAAAGCTGTCATGCTAGAAAACAGATTGTTCCATTGTTTATCTTTATCCTTCATGTGTCTCTTCTATCTTCATTCCAGAGAATTTAGTAGCAAAAAATGATCCTGATATTTCTTACACGCCTTCAATAAATCAGTGTTGCCAGAACATGAGTGCTCAAAAACCTTTATCTGAATATATTCATCCATAGCCACAAAGGATATAATATCCACTTTACGTGCACAAGATGTCTTTGTAAATGGAGATGTTTTCTTTTAAAAGTAGTGATCACATCTTCCTTGGGCTGTACAGAGCCTGTGCAGAGATCAGTGCCATCTTAATAGCATCATGGGCCCCTGGGCAAAGTAATGCTCTGGGGCCCCTACAATGATGACAGTGCAGGTAAACAGACATCAAGTAGGTAGGAGGCAGACTGCCTCCCCTGTGTATCAATCACTCTCAGTGCCATCATGGGGCCCCCAATTTCGGGGCAGCGTGGGTTCAAGGACCAGCTGCTTTGGGGAAAGTGCAAGGGCCCCCCATGCAGCTGGGGCCTCTGGGCAGTGCCCAGGTGTGCCCTCTCATTAAGACAGCCCAGGCAGAGATCAAAGCTGTGGGAGGGGCCCAGCAGGTCCACCTACTATAAACTACCTGCAAAAAAATGAAGGCGGGGTGGATATAAGACCAATCACCCTGTGCAAAGAGAGAGAAAGCAGCAGTAGCCTCTCTTTATTATATGTATCTTCTGCAAAGCACGAAAATACATTAGTCAGTCCATGCTGGATTACTACAAAGTAATGGAATTTCTAGGATTTAGGTAAAAATGCACATGCCTCTTGTATTTAGATGTATACAAAGTGTTGCGCTATGAAAAATAATCTGTACATTTTAATCAAGTTATATGAATGTAACATAAACATATAAATGTTCAATGTGAAAAAACAGTTCCACAGGGATGGTAAAGAAAAAGTGAATGGTTCCAACAGCCAGAGATCGAAGATGGGTGGAATCATCCTTCCCTCCACCATAGAGGCCAATCACCAACACCCAAATAAGATGTCCTCTTACCAAAACTCAAGAACCCCCTGAAAACATGCAGTCAAACATGCTTTGGGGTCACTCTACCTATAGCAGTGCTCCAGCTGGAATCAAACTGCCGTAGGGATAACATCTCAGGATGTATTCCAGAGGAGATACTACCAACTTTCAAATATGTTGTACATATAAATAAGAAATGAGAAAGCTTTGGCTGTTATCCCATCTTTTTAGCTAACACCCAATACTCTGTGATTCCTTTGTCAAGTATTAAAGCATATTTCAAGCCAACACTTCTGTTTTAGTTTTAGAGGCGAGGAGGGGTTAGAACCTCTCGTCAGGTTTTTATTTATGTCCATGTCCCTGTTGAGGAGAAATAGAGGGCCAGATTCTTGTAAGAGATACGATGGCGTAGCTCCATATACGCCGTCGTATCTCTGTTTTTCTGCCTGGGTATCTATGCAACTGATTCTTAGAATCAGTTACGCATTGATTTGGCGTAGATACGACTGGCGTAAGTCTCTTACACCGTCGGATCTAAGTTGCAATGTCACACTTGGCCGCTAGGTGGCGTTCCCGTCGATTTCTGCGTCGAATATGCAAATAAGCCTGATATGCCGATTCCCCAATGTATTTGCGCGCCGTCTTCGTAGTTTGCGTAAGCGTAAGGTTACCCCTGCTATATGAGAGGTAACAACAAGAACCTGGGGAATGCCCAGGGAATAACCAAGCCTACTTACCGAGGGGTAACCTTGCGTAGGTCTGGCGAACGCCATGTTAAGTATGGATGTCGGGACAGCGTTGTGTTGTTCCGTCGTTTACGTAACTCGTCGCGAATAGGGCTTTGCGTTAATTATGTTGACGTCAAAATCAATGTATTTGCGGCGTACTATGGAGCATGCGCACTGGGCTACGTTTATGGCCAGCGATTGCGCAGTTCGTTAAAGCGGAGCTCCACCCGCATTTTTTCTTTTCAAAGTCGGCAGCTACTAACAGTGTAGCTGCTGACTTTGAATAAGGACACTTACCTGTCCTAGGCGCCCGCGCTGACGTCCCCCGCCGATGCCGATCCTCGATCCCGGCACCGCCATCCACAGTCAGGGAAACAGGCAGTGAAGCTGTGCGGCTTCACTGCCCGTTTCCTACTGCGCATGTGCGAGCAACGCGGCGCTTTGTGAATGGTCCGGCTGCTTTCTGGGATACACACAGTTCCCAGAATGCAGCGCGGCCCATTCACAAGAAGACACCGAGAAGAGGAGGAGGAAGAAAACCACACCGCGGATCATGAGGGCAGATTCGGGACTTCCGCATAGCAACAGCCTATTTAGGGTGAGTATTTTTTATTTTTTTTCCATTTAATTTTTTTTTATTTTTTTTTAGATTTTTGAAAAAAAAATCAGGGTGGAGCTCCGCTTTAATTTAAATACAGCACACCCACCTCCTTCCCACTTTGAATTACGCAGCCTTACGCCGGCCCATTTACGCTACGCCGCCGCTAATTACAGAGCAAGTGCTTTGAGAATACAGCACTTGCCCATAAAAGCTGCAAGGGGTAGCTCAAATGGGATATGCTAGGCTACGCCTAAAAAAACGGATATCTATGAGAATCTGGCCCACTGTCTTTATTTGTTCTGGTGATCATTGTCATCAAGTGATGGGAAACTCCGAAATTATGAGTTTTCACTAGGGCAGGAATGCATAAATCTTCCAATGAGGGCACTTGTTTCACTTGAATTGTTTAAAGATTAATTGAAATAGTTACATATAGTTACATAGTTAGTCAGGTTGAAAAAAGACACACGTCCATCTAGTTCAACCATAAAAATAAATAAAAAATAATATTGTACAATCCTATGAACCCAATTCTATACCCACAGTTGATCCAGAGGAAGGAAAAAAAAAACAGCAAAGCATGATCCAATTTGCTGCAGCAGGGGAAAATTCCTTCCTGACCCCCAAGAGGCAATCGGATTTTCCCCAGATCAACTTTACCTATAAATGTTAGTACCCAGTCATATTGTGTGCATTTAGGAATGCGTAATGCGAGGCTTTCTCCCTGGTGTGCACAAAGCCTCTTGGGGGGGGGGGGGCAAGCAGGAAGTTCAGGACACTCTCTTCTTTGCAGATAGAGAAAGGAACTGTGTGTTAGTGGGCGTTCTGACACTCCTGCTCGCCCCCTTTCCCCTCAAGAGGCTTTCTCCACACCAGGAAGAAAGCCTTGCCATACGGTGTGGAGTTACAGACAGAAGAACAGGAAGTGAGCATTTCTCAGAAGAAATAAGGACATTTAAAAGCAAAATGGAAGGATGAAATTAGTGAAGGAGGACTGCACTAAGATAAAGGAAGCTATTTAGGGGAAAACATTTTTTTCTTTACAACCCCTTTAAAGCAATCTACTGAGCTGGCCAGAACCAACTCTGGAGGGAGTCTATTCCACATTTTCACAGCTCTTACTTTGAGGAAACCTTTCCATATTTGGAGATGAAATCTCTATCTCTAGATGTAAAGCGTGCCCCCTTGACCTTAGTTTTGACAGTAAAGTGAATAACTCAACACCAAGTTCACTATATGGACCCCTTATATATTTGTACATGTTGATCATATTTCTTCTTCTCAAGAGAGAATAAATCCAGTTCTTGTAATCTTTCCTCATAGCTGAGCTCCTCCATGCCTCTTATCAGTTTGGTTGCCCTTCTCTGCACTTTCTCCAGTTCCCGATATCCTTTTTGAGAACTTGGGCCCAAAACTGAACTGCATATTTCAGATGAGGTCTTACTAATGATGTGTACAGGAGCAAAATGACATCGCTCTCTCTGGAGTTTATACCTCTCCTAATAGAGAAAATGACTTTGCTCGCTTTGGAAATCGCAGCTTGGCATTCCATGTTATTATGGAGCTTATGATCAACTAAAACCCCCAGATCCTTCTCCACTACGGATCCCCCCAGTTGTACTCTCCCTAGTATGTATAATGCATGCATATTCTTAGCCCCCAAGTGCATAATTTTACATTTATCAACATTAAACCTCATCTGCCACATAGTAAGCCAATGACACAATTCCCTCATTTTGGAAAGAAAATTGTATATAAATTATTGTGTTGCCTATTTTCATACATCCATTTAAAAGTAAAGCATTGAAATTGTCCATAGCAACTGCTTAAATGGATTTTTCATTTCCAAAATATAATGTGACAAACTAAAGGGCAGTGTGGCATGGGCATGACTTTTCAGCCCCTTTCTCACTGACCAAACGATTAGGTCTGCCTATCAGTTCTTCAGGCAGACCCTATGGTCCATAGCTCTCTTTGGAGCAGCGGATGTCAGTGGACATGTGTCCGCTGAGACCCTCTGGTATCGTATGCGATCCTGTGGATCAGATGACATTCGGATGTAAACAGACAAGTGGTCCATTTCTATCTGACTACCTCATTGAGAACAGCGGCTGTGTCCATGTCCACTTTGCATAGCGGAGCCAGAGACAGACCTGTCATCCACCTATTCAGTGGAGAAATCCCCCACTGAGCAAGCAGATCCGCTTGACGGAGTCCATCCTGTCTGAAAGGGGCCGGGTATTTCAGTCCTAGAAAGTGTCCCTTTTATCATCTCTGGTTATTGAAAAATATATTTTTTTAAATTATACAAAACACAGATGTATTTTTAGCAATTTTGTATTTGAAAACCTCATGGTCAAAGTCAGATTGCTCCATCAACACATATTTAAAATATCTATAAAAGACACAAAGAACATGAGCAGACAAGCTATATTGTGTATCATACTGAGACAAGTGAAAATTGTGTAACATACTTTTGTGACACTTCAGTTCATCCAGAAAGCATGCCTTTTTTCAAAAGTTTGTTTTTATTATTTTTTATTAAAATAAAACTCCAGGCAAAACACAAAATTCAGCAATATGTACTAAAAATATGTTTTCTTTTATACGCTCCTTGGTTTTTGTTTGTACCTTGTTTTTGTTGTCTGTCAACTGTGAATTTTTCATTAAACTGGGACTATAGGAAAAAAAGGAATGCCATCTGCGATGGTGTCTGTCAATATTATTACCACAAAAGTTTTAGTTTTCCTTTGTCTCTTTTTTAATACAGTTCTATTAACTGAAAAAAAAAATTATATATATATATATATATATATATATATATATATATATATATATATATATATATAGCAAATACCTATAAGCCGCGCACTCGAAATCAAAATAAGTAAATTGCAATTGTGCTAAAAAACCCTCTGTAGAGTAGCTGGTAGTGAGACCAAAGGTCTAATAATGTGTTTGTAAGAAATCAAATACATTTCAAACCGCGCTCTGAAAACCATATATGCATACATAAACAATAATATCACAAAAAATCATAAGTGAAAAACGTGCTAAAACAATGAATAATAAATGTCCAATATCAACGATTTCCAATATAGACAATTCCCAAAGGAAATTAACTTGAAATTAAATGTCCATAGACCACCACCAAAATCTTCTATCAATGTGAGTGATAAGAATCTTTGTAGACTGGGTGAGATGGATAGGCCCTATGCCTGACGCACAAATATGTACACGGAAGCGCCCCCCAATATTTAGTTGAGAAAATAAAATACCAAAACCCCAATCGCGTTCTTCGATCTACTAACCAAAAACGACTGCAAATCCCCAAAGCCTGCTACAAGACCAAAGGAGAATGAAGATTTGCAGTCCAAGGACCTTGACTGTGGAACGCATTACCGACTAATGTCTGAATGAAAATTTATCACCAGGCCTTCAGAAAAAAACTCAAGACCCAATTATTCTGAAGGATAAACAGAAGGAAAATGGATGCCAAGCGCCTTGAGGTGATTCAGTTCGCATTTGTAGTGCTATACAAGTTATTTACTCACTCATAGATAGCATCTTCCACCACCATCAGGCAAACAATCTACTCACCAGAAGAATTTGACACCTTGTTACAGGTAGTCAAACCAAGGTCTGATACCAATAGTAGTATGTCTTCTGAAGAGAGACTGGGTGAGATAGATAGAGTCTTGCTCCACCACCAGGCAAACAATTTATGCACCAGAAGAATTTGAGACCCGCTACAGAGAGTCAAAACAAGCGCTGACACCAATGGCAGTATGTCTTCTGAACAGAGACTGGGTGAGATAGATAGCATCTTCCACCACCACCAGACAAACAATCTACTCACCAGAAGAATTTGACACCCGTTACAGGAAGTCAAAACAAGCGCTGACACCAATGGCAGTATGTCTTCTGAAGAGAGAATGGGTGAGATAGATAGAGTCTTCAACCACCACCAAGTAAACAATCTACTCACCAGAAGAATTTGACACCCGTTACAGGTAGTCAAACCAAATGCTGATACCAATGGCAGTATATCTTCTGAAGAGAGACTGATCCTCGACACAATGAACTCCAACAAATTAATCATATATTAACAGAAAAGAAGAAGGGGCTCCTCATTCTGTAGTATGTAAAAATTCCCTTTATTCTATACGAGGCATCAACATAAAAAGCGATAAAAGCAAAATTGCCCAATTCAAAACATGCCGGCACGTCGTTTGCGTTCCACCTGCTCTCCAGCTAGCAGAAGTGACCTATGACCCGACACTTTTTGTCAATAATGTCTGATGTCATCAGGAGTCATGAGTATTAATTGTTAATCCTGCCCTTATATCAGTTGTTGTCAAACTTTCTTTAACAGGCCAAGCTGTTCAACAAAAATGGCAGTTACAGGACTGGGGCAAATAATGGTACGCTGCCTAGGGTGCCTGCAATGATCAGCTGTTATATGGTTTAAACTTTTTCCAAAAGAAAAAAAAAACTGTTTCTGCCTAAACGAGTTCTTTGGAATTAGGCTTTATATAGGAATTCCTGGAAAGGCAATTTTTACATAATTTCGTTGGCCCAGCTTGAAACAATGCAACTATGTATGTACTATATCTGCTGGATCCCTGTGGAAGATGAAGATCTCTGCACACTAGTTTCTGGGTATCATGTTGAGCATCTGCCCCACTGCATTCTAAACACAAGAGACCACCCGTTACACAAGCTGGACCAATGTAACTATAGAAGAATATCTATATCTGGAATTTATCTTTGAAGCAATATTAAAGTCTTATTTTATTTTTTATTTTTGTTTAAATTAACAAACACGGTATCCTTACCTGTGCAAAAAACACTGCACAGACCAGTCCAGATCCTCCTATTTTTGAGTCCCTGGCCCCTCCCTCCTGCCCCACAAAAAGCAGCTTGCTATGGGGGCACCTGAGCCGAGCCGCTGCTCTGTGTGTCCATTCAGACATGGAGCCACAGCTCGGCCCTGCCTCTCCCTCTCCTCATTGGCTAACTGACTTTGATTAAAAAATGGTGCCTGCTGCTGTGTTTCAGCCAAGCAGATGGGGGAGTCCCAGATAGCCGAGTCTCTTGTGCAACATCGCTGGTTTGAGATGTGGCTCAGACAATTATTAGGGGGGCTGAAGGGGGCTGCTACACACAAGTTTTTTTTATCTTAATGCATATCATTTTTTACTTTTTTTTTTTTTTTACTTTGGTTTTGTTTTGCATACAGCACCTTTCCATGTGCTCCTTGTTGCAAAGGCTAGTTATAGGTGGGGGCAGTGGCCATTTGTTTGGAATGCAGGGCCACCCTCAGCATTCAGAAGACAGAAGTCTGCCTTCTCCACCTCCCATAGGAGGGCTCAGATGTGAAGGGCCAAAAGGTAGGGCTCAGATGTGAAGGGCCAAAAGGTAGGGCTCAGATGTGAAGGGCCAAAAGGTAGGGCTCAGATGTGAACAAGGGCTTTGTGATGAGGGGGCTCTGTGGTGATGGAAGGGCCCTGATGTGATGGGTGAACTCATGCATGTATAAGTAAGACTGTGAGGAGGGGCTCTCATGCATAGCAGGCCTCTGATGTATGGATGAGGCCCTGTCTTAAAGGGGGGACTTTGATGTGATGGGGGAGCCTCTGACATTAATTACATGAAGGCATTTGTGTGCATTGTCCCAGGCTCAGGTTTCCCATTGATGAGTAACATTTATATGTTAAACTAAATATGTTGCATACATTTGAGGGGGGCCCTTCACCTATGATGACATCTTTTGTCCCAGGGCCAAAAGTAGTTTTTGTATGATATTGTTCCGTTTCTATACTGTGTGTAACATAAAAAATATTAGAATGGCTATGCCACACATTCCTGAATAATAGCACTTGCATATACGTCATGACCTCATTGGTATTTCATGTGTGTCTAACTTTAAATGACCAAGCTGACAGCCTGAGACATCAGACATATGAAAGATTATTAAAGTGTAAAATATAATTATGTATTTGTTGGTATTACTGATGTGGCAGCGCTGTCAGCTGAGGCTGTGTGCAAGAGACATGCTTCTTAAACGTATTAAACATTTATATAAGGGTCTCTCCAGGGACCTCTTTCATAAGATTACAAATACAGTGCTTGCTTTAGAAAAACAGGGAAAGCTTTGCAGAGAAAAGGCGATAACAATGAGGAAAGTGCTGCCAAGGGAGGTGGTATTTGCGGGCACGGTACATGTACGGTACGTGTACAATATTGGCCTAAAAGGTCTGTTCATGAAACAACATCATCTCAAGATTTTAGTAACAGAGCATGCATCCCAAGGCAAGTAAATGCATAGTTGGAAATATTTTACTTGGCAAAGAATACTCTATACTAGACACGTGCATTCGTTTTCGTTAGAATGCATTTTCATCCGAAAATCTTTTTTTTTTCGTTATCGTTTTAACAAACGATAACGAAAGCGCAAGAAACGAAAACCGAAAGATCCGACATAAAAATTGCTTTAAAAATTCAATATAGAGAGTAGACATGTGCACAGAAAACATTTTTTTTTTTTTTTTGTTCCGTTTCGTATCGTTCCGTTTTTTCGTTTCCGTTCGTTTTTGGTAAGACGCCCATTTACCTGTTCGTTCCTGTTCGTTTTTCGTACGACGCGATTTTTTCGGATTCTGATCGTTTCATATTTTCATCACCGTTTTATTTTTGTACATGCGGGATGGTTCGTTACTCTGTTTAATTCATGTTCGTTACTTGTTAGACAATAATTTTCGTGAATTTTCGTCAATGATTTGCATTCTGTATCTTGAAACCCTTTTCTTTTGCTATTTTCAGTCGTATGTTCATATGACATCTATAACAAAAGATTTGCATTCTGTATTTTGAATTCCTATTTTCTGTTCGTATTTTGTATTCAAAATACAGAATGCAAATCTTTTGTTATAGATGTCATATGAACATGCGACTGAAAATACTAACAGAAAAGGGATTTTCGTTATTTTGTACTTTCGTAAATATATCGCGGGATTCGCGGCACTTTCAACACGCGGCTCATCCATATTAACTATTGTTAAGCCCCATACACTTGGTCAGACTTTTTTAACCACAAACATAAAAACGATCGTTTTCCGTTCGTTCTCAGAAAATTAGTTTGTTTTCAAACTACATCAGAAAACCATTTTTGGGTTCAAAAGTCTGGCCAACTGATCTCCCTTCAGATGAAAATCCACAGAAAAGTTTATTTGGCTTTACTGTACTACTCACTGTACTAGTGTACTCAGCACAAAAGAGAAGCTGCTTCACTAACTACACTCACTCACTGCCCATTCAAAAAAACGAAAATGACATCTATAACAAAAGATTTGCATTCTGTATCTTGAAACCCTTTTCTTTTGCTATTTTCAGTCGTATGTTCATATGACATCTATAACAAAAGATTTGCATTCTGTATTTTGAATACAAAATACGAACAGAAAATAGGAATTCAAAATACTGCATGCAAATCTTTTGTTATAGATGTCATATGAACAATGAACATTCGAATGAAAAAGAACAGAAAAAGGATTCAAACAAAATACAGAATGCAAATCTTTTGTTAAAGATGTAATTTTCGTTCTTTTGCCGTTTTCGTTTTGTCATTTTTTTCGTTGGATCGTTCGTTAGTATTTTCGGTTGTTCGTTATGCGGCTCATTCGTAATCCCGTCGTTTTCGTATTTTGGTGCTTTAATTAACACATTATCCCGCGGGTACGAAAATTAACATTTTCGTATGAAAATAACATTCGTACGAACGGGAATGCACATATCTAATAGAGAGATTCGACATTATACGGAAAAGATTCGACATTATAGAGAAAAGATTCGACACTATAGAAATAATAGATTCGACATTACAGAGAATAGATTTCGATTTATGAGAAAATAGATTCGACATTATTACTAGTCATACAACATTAGAATTCTTGTAGGCGGAATATTCGAACGGAAATGTACGATTCGACGTAAAGATTCGAAGTTCCGTCGAATATTCTTTTGACCATTCGACAGAAACCAAGTATTATTGGATTTTCGGACGAAAGCTATTTCTCAACCAAAAACAAAATAAATCAAAACGATTTTCGGGAGTAACTAAATAAATGTATTTTCCAAACGAAAACGAAAAAACAAAACTAAATATTCCAGTCTGCACATGTCTACTCTATACAGGGGTCTCCAAACTTTCTAAACAATTGGCAGAGGGGTTGGACTGAGGTCAGTAGAAAATGCCTTAGTGTCAGTGTGATTAAACAATACCTCTTGGTTACCCGTGGGTGTCAAAAAATGTTAAAATGCCTTTGGTCGGTAGGAAAAGGAATAGTGCCCAGCCCCACCATTGGTATTGGTGTAAGAAATAATGCCAATTGTTGGTATCAGTGGGAGGAATGATGGCACATAAGTGGTGTCAGTGAAAATAATAGTGCGTAATCCCTGGTATCAGTGAAAGGAATAGTGCCATATCTTTGGTGTCAGTGAGAGGAATAGTGCCCAATTGTTGGCGTCAGGGGGAGGAAAAGTACCTCATGGCTGGTGCTAGTGGGAAGAATCGTGCTCCATCACTTGTGTCAGTGGGGTGAATAGTGCCCCATCACTTGTGTCAGTGGGAGGAATAGTGCCCCATCACTTGTGTCAGTGGGAGGAATAGTGCCCCATCTCTTGTGTCAGTGGGAGGAATAGTGCCCGTCACTTGTTTCAGTGGAAGGAATAGTGCCCCATCACTTGTGTCAGTTGGAGGTATAGTGCCACATCATTGGTGTCAGTGGGAGGAATGTCTTCCCAACCATTTGTGTCAGTGGGAGAATTAATGCCCCATTGTTGGTGTCAGTACAATAAATAGTGCTTCATCTTTGGTATCAGTAGGGGGATAGTGTCTCTTCTTAGTGGGAAGAATAGTGCCCAGGGGACCATGTAAAGGCAAGCAATGGGGCACATCTACCCTGTGGGTTGCAGCTTTAAAGAAAATAATAGAATAAAACAGAACAGAATAGAATTGAAAATAAAGGAATAGAATAAAAATAATAGAATAGAAAACAAATGAACGTAATAGAAAAGAATAGAATAGGGAAAAACAGTACAGAATAAAATATAGTCTTTTATTTGCTAGTCTTTTGTTTTCTATACTATTTGTCTCTATTCTTTTTTTTTTCCACAAAAGGTTTTTATTAAAGCAAATTCAAGGGTACAGTACAAACGTTTGTCAGGTTGCACATTTCCAGTACAAACATACAGAGGGTTTCATTGACAAACCCAAAACAGTACATGCAATTGACAAAATAATGGTGAATGAATCAATCAGAAGAAAAACAGTAATAACCTAAAAGAAACTTGGAAATCAGAACATGGAATATAGGCATAAGCGTATATCCGGCATATCAATTTTTCAGGGCAAGGCCGCCCCAGGAGTTGTCCCAGTTTAGGGTAAATCGCTTAACCTACCCATATCTGGCATTGAGTTGTAACCGTAAATGGTGGTAGACATATGTGCACATCCAGATGGTCAGATTGGTACAGCCAGTTGGACATGGGTCCACTGTCAATGTGGGAACAGGTTCCAGGGTTGGGGGCGTGTACTAGAAAAGAAAGGGACAGGGAGAGGGAAGAAGGAGGGGGTGAGAAAGAGGAGGGGTGTGGTCAAGAAGGGGGAAAGGAGGGGGGAGAAGGAGGAAGACAGGAATGGGGTGGGGGGGGGGGGCACTCCTCCGTCGCATCATTCCCGAACGCATCAGTTTGGGGTGAAGGTATACAGTGACAGGTGATCCCACAGAGCCGCCAGGCGAATCGCGCCTTAGGTAGGGAAATGGGATTTGTAGCTGTCTGAGGTGGTAAAATGGGTCCAGCAGGCCCAGGTTTGTGTGAAAAGTTGTAGCCGTTCCTGTGAGATAGAGATCAATTCCTCCAATTCCGCTATCTTTGCTACTCTAGACAACCATTCCCTAATGGTGGGTGTGGCCGACGAGCGCCAGTGTGTTGGTATGCAGAGTCTAGCCGCGTTGACCATATGCATGGCTAATGATTTGTGGTATTCGTGTTTGGAGAGGGTTGTGTGGTGGAGGAGGAACTGTGCAGGGTTGTAGTCTAGTTCGTATGTGGTAACGTTTTTAATGGTGGAGTGCACCTCAGCCCAGAAAGTCTGGATGGACCTACACTCCCACCAGATGTGAATCATCGATCCCACAGCGTCATTGCATCTCCAGCAGACGTTCGGGATAGTAGGCGAGAATTTATGCAATCGTGAAGGGGTCCTGTACCATTTGGTCAGGATTTTGTAACCATTTTCTTGGATCGCAACATTCATTGACCCTTTGTGCGCCAGTGTATAAATATTTCCCCAATCTTCTTCATCAAGAGAGATATTCAGGTCTCTCTCCCAGGACTCGCACAACTGCCTGGTCGCCGGGGGAAGGGAATCCTCCTGAAGGAGAGCGTAGAGGAAAGATATGAGATGTCTTTGCGGCGGGAGGCGCGAGCACAAGGCTTCGAACGGGGTAGGCCGCCTAGACCACGTCGTGGAGAGGGTTTTAGATGCAAGGTAGTGTCTCAGTTGTCTGTAAGACCAGAAGGGAAAAGACTGAGTGCGCAAATCGGCTACCAAGTCCTCGTAGGATCGAATGGTATCTCCACAGAAGAAATGTTTCGCTAGAACTTCCGCGTGTGGCCATTCCTCGCGAAGGAATGCAGAATCTCCTGGGGAAAAGTCCGGATTTCCTCTCAGAGACGTCAACGGACCTAGGTGTGAGGAGATCTTATGCTGAGAAACTGCCTTATTGAAGGCTGCCAGGGAGGGGTATATCAGCGGGTGTGCTTTAAGCGATTGGGGCCAGTGATGGGTCGGCAGCCAAGGGAGTACGTGCGTGGGCGTGTGGACAAAATGCCTTTCCAAAGTGACCCAAGCCTTCTCTAAGTAGTGTATCTTCCAGTCCACAATTCTGGTCAGGTGGCATGAAAGGTAGTATTTGTGGAGATCCGGCAGGTTAATCCCGCCCAGAGCCTTGGGGAGAGTGAGGCGTGAGTATTTAATACGTGGGGGTTTGTTGTTCCACAGGAAAGTCGTACAAGCTTTCCTGTAAGACGCAAAGAAGGAGGGAGGGAGATGGATCGGAATCGACTGCATCAGGTATAATAGGCGGGGAAAGACTATCATCTTGATCAATGCCGCTCGGCCAAACCAAGAGACATTCAGGTTGGCCCAGTCTTTCAAGTCGTTTTGGGCTTTAGAGAGAGCCGCTAGGAAGTTCAGAGCATAGAGATCAGCCATGTTTCTGGCGATCCGGATGCCGAGGTAAGTGATTGCGGTCTCTTTCCACTGAAATGGGAAATATTCCTGGCAGTGCGTTACTTCCTGAGGGGGCAGAGATATATTCAAAGCATGCGACTTGGAGTGGTTGATTTTGAGATTCGAAAGTTCTCCAAATTGACGTAGGTCTTTCAATAGGTTGGGTAGGGAGATTCTGGGGGCTTGCAGGGAGAGCAAAATGTCATCCGCGAAAGCGGCAACTTTGAATTCTTTGCCTGCAATAGACACACCTCTAATGTCTGAGTTGCTGCGCAGTCTGTTCAGGAGGGGTTCTAACGTCAAAACAAATATCAAGGGTGATAAGGGACAACCCTGGCGTGTCCCATTGCTGATGGAGAAGGCGCTTGACAGGAGGCCATTGGTCTTCACCCTTGCCGAGGGATTAGAGTAAAGGGCATTGATGTATGTAGTCATGCGGGGCATAAGACCAATTCCTCTTAAGACCTCCCGCATATAATCCCATGCCACCCTGTCAAACGCCTTCTCAGCGTCGAGGGACAAGAAAAAACCTTTGGAGCCAGAGGCGTGTAGCCAATGTTGTATGTTCAGAGCGCGAATGGAGTTGTCCCTAGCTTCTCTACCGGGAACAAAGCCTACTTGGTCCAATGTTACTAGGCCAGGAATGAGGGGAAGTAGCCTATTGGCCAGAATTTTGGCATACAACTTGATGTCCACGTTGAGTAGAGAGATAGGTCTGTAGCTAGAGGCCAGTAGGGGGTCCTTTCCCTCTTTAGGGATAACTGTCACATGGGCTTCTAAGAGCCTACCTGGGAGCGTGTTCGGGTCTGATAACGAGTTAAACATGTTAAGCATCTCAGGGGTCAGAATATCCTGGAAGGACTTGTAATAGACTAAAGGGAGTCCGTCCGGGCCCGGGCTCTTGCCTACTTTCATTTGTTTTATAGCTAGATGTAGTTCTTCCTTGGACAAGGGGCTTTCCAATGTCTCAGCTTGTTGAGAGGAGATGGGTTTAGGGCAGTACTCAGCTAGGAATTCGCGTATTCGTGACGTCCGTCCGGATGTCTCCGCGTCTACCGAGGCAGTACAAGGTAGATTGTAGAGGGCCGAGTAAAACTCTTCGAAGTGTCCCGCTATCTCCTCATTTTTAGAGAGGAGAGCACCATGTTTGTCTCGGATTTGGTGGATCCTGGAAGCGAGTTTGGCATTTTGTATCGTGCGTGCCAGCATTCTGCCGCTTTTGTTGCCGTGTTCATAGAACACCTTTTGCTGCAAGACATAACGTCTTCTGGTGCGTTTCCCTAGCTCGTCTAGGAGTGTACATCTAGCATGTAGCAAGTCTTGGAACACAGCATGCGAGGTTGACTGTTTGTGCGATGCTTCCAGGGTATTAATAGTTTTAACAAGAGACCTGATGAGTTCCTGATTTTGTCGTTTGGCGGCTGACGCTAATGCAATGAGTTTTCCCCGGAGAACGCATTTGTGCGCCTCCCAGAGTGTGACTGGTGTTACCAACGGGTTGGAATTTTCTTTGAAGTAGAGTTGGAGAAGGGATCTAATCTGATCAGTCGTTGCTGAATCTTTCAACATGGAGGGATTCAGGCGCCACGACTTAGAAGAGTTGTTCACTTCAGGGAAGACTAGTGTTACGGTTATAGGGTGGTGGTCAGATAGGAACATTGGTTCAATAGTGGCCTGGGACAGGAACGATAGGTCGGGTTGAGAGACAAAGAAATAATCGATTCTCGAGTATTTCTGATGAGGAGGGGAAAAGAAAGTATAATCTTTGTCATTCGGGAACAAGGTTCGCCAGGTATCGTGGAGTGTTAGGGCCTGTAGTTGCAGTTTGATCTGCCTAATCGCTCGGTATGGGAGTGTGGAGGTTCCGGAAGAGGTATCCAGGGTCGGATTCATTGGAGTGTTAAAATCTCCGCCCAGGAGTAGCAGCCCTTCCTGGAAGGTGGAAAGAAGGTCACTCACCTTCCTGAAGAAGGTAACTTGGTGTGCGTTCGGGCAATAAATATTGGCCAGAGTGATCGGTTTGGATGCATACGTGCCTTTAAGGAAGATGTATCTGCCGTCAGGGTCGATCAGAGTGTCAGCTAGTTGGAAATCGGCATGTTTAGAAATGAGTACGGAAACACCTTTGGTTTTAGAGTCCGGGTTTGTAGAATGGAAGGCTTGCCTATAAACATGGTTTGTTAGTTTAGGAATGTTGTCTGTTCTGAAGTGGGTTTCCTGGAGTAGCAGGAAGTGTGCCCTATGCTTGGTCAGCGCGGCCAGAACCTGAGATCTCTTCTCGGGAACGTTTAGGCCTTTAACATTGAGCGAAAGGCATTTAAGATAAAGGTGGTTTGATTTTTCCATTCGCTAGGCCCGGGCTCACGAACGCTGGGGCTCAGGTGTTACAGGTGTAGTGAGTGGATAGACCTACCCTGGGGCCTGTGAGGCGGTTGGCGGACGCGCTCGGGGGTGGGGAGGAGTGGCCCCCAAGTAGAGAAAGAAAGAGAGGAAGTTAGCAAGGAAGGAGTGGGGGCGCGGAGGAGGGGGGGGAGAGGTGTGGAAGAAGGGTCTAGAAGGGAGAGAAAGTAGGTAGATCGGGGAAACCTAGTAAGGTTAGATCCCGGTGGGGGAATTTGCGCGACCAGTAGGGATGGAGAGATACCGGAGGTGGCTAAATGGATAACCGAGCCACCTGGGGGAGGGACAAATAAGGGGTGGGAGGGGAAGGTCCGGAGCGTCAGCTGCAGTCCTGCTGGACAGCTGTGTGGGGGTTGTAAACCTTGAGAGGGGAGAGACGGATTGGCACAAAGGAGGACATAGCAAGAATGAACAGTTGCAACAATCGGATAGTAAGTTAAGGAGCATAAAACAGGAGGTTTCCTGGTTGCATTGGGGGGATAACAGTAATATAAGATGGGCGAAGAGATTAATAAAAGTATATCGCCTACAAAAGGTGGGGGGTCGGTGGGGTAGTCCAACGAGGTAAAGAATAACAGTGTAATAGTGGTCGTCATTCTACCGAGATCACAGATCAGTTAACAAGGCATAAAAAACCTACAAAAAAAAAACAAAGAACATAACAAGGAAGACATATTCATCCTATCACGACATCAAATTATAGTCTATATTAGATGAGAAAATAGCGGATAACAATTTTTCAGTCTACCAAGTTAAAAATTAGGACAAGAGAGGGCAGAGGTGGGGGGGGGAGGAGGAGGAGGGGCAGCGGGAAGAGGGAAGGGGGGAAGGGAAGGAAAGGAGGGATGGGGGGGGAGGCATATAGGGGGGGAACAGCTTCACGTTTCTGCCAAGGTAGCCCAGATTATCATTGTCAACAATGTGATAAGAAGACCTGAGGGGGTCATGGTAAGGTATTTGACCCTCATAGAGCCACGGATCCTGTCTAGAAACCACTCAGAAGCAAGAGAGATGCGGGGAGCAAAAGGGAGCACAAATGCATATTGGTAACATAGACAGTACTCGAACCCACTCGGCTCGCCTAATCCGGAATTTCCCAACTGTTCTGAAGCTCTGAGACCGGGACCAGTGTCGAGCGGCTAAACAGAGTCTCGTAGTGGTAACCCGACTAAGGGGACAGCATCTTAGCCACTACTTATGTAGCAAAGCAGTAGGGCAAGACTTACAATAATCATGTCCGCTAGATCAAGGGCTATTCAGGTGTAGCGACACACGAGCATAGGTACAAGGCGGAGCTTCAGAACCATTAAGAGTGCATGTAGAGATTGGCAGAATGATCATAGGGCTCATCAAACAGCTCATGAATCCCCCCCCCCCCAAAAAAAAAAAAAGGGGGGGGCCTACATATATTATTTCCCTAGTACAAAATCATAGATCATTTTGGAAGGTACAGATCCCGATCAACAGATTGAGGGGTCCGGACCTAAGGAAAGACGCAACATTGATAGTTCATCAAAGTCTAGGCACATGGTGAAAGACTGGAGTCTTTTTAGTGCAAGTGTTCATAACTAGCTAACAGGGCGGGATTCAGGTAGGGGTATGGAAGCATTGAGGAAAGGAGAGAGGAGGTGGTTGTCGAGGGAGAAATGTCTCAACTTACTGATCTATGTATCTCCGAATGACCTTACAGGCACTTACATGTCCCGGCCTCCCCTGCGAGGAGTATCAGCGTGGCCGGGCTGATGTAAGGGTTGATCTCGCCTAGCTTGACGATCACCTGGGGAGGTGGGGTCGAGTCTGCGGCGTCTGGATCTCTGTCGTTGTGCTTTGGGTGACGACATATGTGAGGTCGGTTTCCACGGTTCCGTCGGGAAATAGAACGAATACCAGTCCGGTATGTCAACAGGCGGAATGTCGAGTTGCTCACAGAAGCTCAGCAGGTCTTCCGGCGTGCGAAGTAGAGCGGTATGCCCTCTGGTGGTGGCGGACAGACAAAACGGAAATTTCCATCTGTATGGGATGTTGCGCGCTCGCAGCGCGTCCAGCAGCGGGCGTAGAGTACGTCTAGTTTGCAGGGTTATCTGTGATAAGTCCTGGAACAGCTTTATGTCAGCACCGTTGTACAAGATCCTTCCCCTGGCCCTGGCCTTCCTGAGAATCTCCTCTTTCAGGGGGAAATTCACAATGCAGCACACTATGTCTCGGGGGGGTTCAGAGTCCCTAGGAGGGGGTCTCAGAGCACGATGAATCCTCTCCATCTCAATCGGTGTCTCCGCAGGCCTTTCAAGTAAGTCATTAAAGATAGTGCATACTGTTTGTGACAGTGAGGTCCGGTCAACCTCCTCGGGGAGACCCCTCACTCTTATGTTGTGTCTGCGGCCCCGATTGTCCAAATCTTCTACCTGTCTATGTAATTCAAACATCTGGGGAAGGTGCATGTCATATGACTTTTGGACTTGCCTGATGGCTGCAGCTTGGATATGCGTGTCTTCTTCCACATCTTTCAGGCGGACGTTTATCGTCTGCAGGTCGGCCTTCAGGTCGGCTATCGCGGCCGTCAGGGTGTGTTTAATATCTAGGGCTACCGATTGTAAGTCTCTTTGCAGATCAAGTAAGCTTGGAGCTGCGGTTCTTCCGCCATCTGCTATGGGACCCACCAGTCTGCCAGGCGAAGTCGGGGTCAGGTTATGCGGCGTGTGTGAAGCCTGGGAGGCTAGCGACTCTGCGTTCTGTGTTGAGGCCCGAGTCCGAAACATCTCCGGGATGCTGGAGCCAGACTGGGTTCCGGGATCATTCAGGGACCGAGGGGTCGAGGAGCTTCTGTGCGTTCTGCCCATCTTTAAGTCAGAAGGAGGAGTCCCCAAACTACTAGCTTAGTGTCCTCAATGTGCCAGGGCTCTCAGATCATTGGGACATCTCGGGACAAAACCCCAGATGGCAGTTTATAGTGGTGTCAGTACCTCCTGATAGAGGCTCAGGGTCTTGTCTGGCAGGCCTCCAGTCCCTGGGAAGCTGTCAGGGCCGGGAGGGTCTGCGGTGGCTGATGGATGCAAGTATTTAGGCTTTGAGGGCCCCCAGATGGTGGGTAGCCAGCCACGGGAAAGTTCGGCAGGGAGTTGGGGGGTGGGTGTACCTGCTCGATGGGGGTCCTGAAGTGAGTCAAGCGAGTCCAGAGGTAGGGATGGAGGCAATCTACCTCGGAGGACCCGTAGGCCTCAAGATGGCGGCCGCCCAGTGGAAGGACCGGTCGGGGGTTAGCAGGGGGCTGAGCAGGATCCTGGGTGTGCCTGGGGATGAGCGGGCGGGAGCCTGGTCCAGGCCGGGTTCGAGGAAGCGGCAGGAGATCGTGGCGGAGCCGTAGGCCACAAGATGGCGGCCGCCCTGTGTGGGACGGGGCCGGCTGGGAGCAGGCAGAGAGTCTGGCAGGGGCCCGAGTATGTCCACGATCACCCGGCCCGGGATCCGATTATGGCCGGGGACTGCCCAAGACAATCCGGAGGTGTGGGGTGCAAGCCGCGGAAGCTCCGTAGGCCGCAAGGCAGCGGCTGCTCGGTGAAGGAGGGGGCCGACCGGGAGCCGTCAGAGCCAAACGGGGGTCCGGAACGTCACAGGCTAGCTGGCTGGGGTCCGGATTTCGGTCGGGCGTCTCTCGGGGCAATCCGGAGGGTGGGGATGCAGTAATGTACCGCAACGGATCCGTAGGCCGCGTAGGCCTCAAGATGGCGGCCGGGCTGTAGTGGCTGGAGCCGGCGTGGTGGTGAATCCGCACGGCTGGGGACCCACGGTCGATCGGGTGTTGTTCCGGGGAGATCTAGAGGTGGGTGCAGGTAGTCTGGAGGTGTGGGATCGAAATTTGGGTGTCCGATGGTTATGGATGTGGACTGGGTTTGTGGAGCTCACCCAAAACACGTCCTTCTTCCTCGGCAGTTAGACACGCCCCCTATTTGTCTCTATTCTATTGCTTTAACTTCAATTCTGTTTTATGCTATTATTTTATGTTATATTCTGTTCTGTTTTATTCCATTATTTTATGTTCTATAACATTCTATGTTATTCTATTCTTCCCTATTCTATCATTTTCTATTCTATTCCCTTTATTTATATTCCATCCTGTTTTATTCTGTTCTATTCTGTTTTATTCTAGTCTATTCTATAATCAGCCTAAGTAGGAATCGCCATGTTACTTTACTTTTATATCTTACTGTATTTATTTCAATATGTTTCCAATTCGAATACATTTTTTAATTTGATTTTGGATATTTCTTTAAAATGTATTACTATTGTGATTTGTTACTTTTTTAATCTCCGAATAATGACACTGTTGTCCAAATTTCGATTTGTAACTAAACGAATCGCACATGTCCAATTGGTATGTACTCAGCTCCATGGGCTCTGCACCGAAGACTTAAGCCTTGTACACACGATCAGTCCATCTGATGAGAACGGTCTGATGGGCCGATGAAGCTGACTGATGGTCTGATGTGCTTACACACCATCGGTTAAAAAACCGATAGTGTTAGAACACGATGACGTAAAACGCAATGACGCGCTGAAATTCTGAGCATGCGTGGATTTTTAACCAATGATCGTGCCTACTGACGATCGGTTTTGACCTATCGGTTAGGAATCCATCGGTTACATTTTTTTAACTGATGGTTAAATAACCTATGGGGCCTACACACGATTGGTTTTGACCGATGAAAACGGTCCATCAGACCGTTGTCCTCTGTTTAACCTATCGTGTGTACGAGGCCTAACAGTACACATCTCCCACTACTAAAAGCCCAAATCCAATTTTTGAAAAAATGCACTGTCCTTTTCAAAATAAAACAAAAGAGAATCTTTCACTGCTATATTCACCCTGTCCTACGCTAACTCACCCCTCTGAGACCCAGTGTGCTGCATCATTCAACCTGCTTTCTATGAGCCTAAAGTTTAATGAGCTATAATTTGAAGCACTGAGGACCTACCATTGCCTCAGGAAAAAGAAAAGGAAGAAGCCTCATAATGTGATGTGAACAGACAGAAGAAAAAAACACAAGTGATGAGGGGTGCTCCAAGATGTGGGAAAAGGGGCAAGAAATGGAAATCAGGGCATATTGGGGGAAATCTCTACAACAGGACACAGATAAAAACACCATCCTTCCATTGAGATCCAAGGAGATACCTGGACTGATCCACAAGTGCACTTGGGATTTCCCTGGAGCGGTGAACCCCACTTCGAGATGTCAAGTAGGTGAAACTTCGCAAGAATACACTGCACTGTAGCTTCATCATGTGAGATTTGGGCTACACATTATTCCCTGGGGCTCTGGTCAGAAGACAGTGGTTGGTGCCTACTTCACCCTCCACATGGGCTGTACTTCTCCTATGGGTCACAGAATGCAATTCGTTTTGCACTTCCGTGACCCGTTTTCAGCAGAGAGCGGACTAAAGTCTTCTCTCTGTTGACGTCACAGGAATCAGTCCAGGCACTGCGTCATCCCGACAATGGGAGTCTGGATCCACCAGGTGCCTGGACTGACACCGTCTCAGCCTTTCAGTGAGCCGCTGAGAGCCTGAGACGCCGTTGTCTGTGCCTTCACAGCTCAGAGCTCCAGTGAGTCTGGACTAGCGCAAAGATGCTGATTGACAGTCAGAAGCTCTCTGCTTGGGGAGCTGAGAGAACCGAGCCATTGGAAATGTTTGGTCGCTCATTTCTCAGTGTATAGGCGGCGGGGGACAGATGCAGCATTGGATTGATGCTGCATCCGCCTAGGTAAATATGATGGGGGAAAAACCCCAAATCCATACTTCTTTTAACTAACTGTATATACTCGAGTATAAGCCGAGTTTTTCAGCACATTTTTTGGCGCTGAAGATGTCTCCCTCGACTTATACTGTACTCGAGTCACCTTTTTGCGCCTGATCTCCTGGACTTTGGGGATCCGGTACCAGCCGGCCATAAAACTTGGCACACATATAGCCCCACTCTTCCTCTACAAGTGTGCTATGTTTGTTGTCTGGAGGACCTACGGCTGGGGAGTACTGAAGTTTCAAAGTCGGTAACCCCTTCCATAGGTCTCCTGGACTCGAAACTTGGCACACATGTAGCCCCAGTTCCCTTCTACAAGTGTGCAAGTGTACAAGTGTGCAAAGTTTGCTGTCTGGGGGACCGGGGAGCACCGATTTTTTCAAAGCGAGGCACCCCTTTGTACACTCGTACACACAGCAAAAACCAGCAAGACCGAGATTCCCGTTTGTGTGTACGAGGCATTCAGGTTTCTTGTCTGGAAATCTGGCCAGAATCTCGATGAGAAAAAAAGAGAGCCTGCTCTTTTTTTCGTTGAGATTCTTGTCGGCCTGTTTCCCGATGAGTGTGTATACTTACCTGTCGCAGTGGAAACCCGAGCATGCTCAAAATGACTTTGATGCATGCGCGGTAGCTTCCACGGCATAGGCAGGGTGAAGCAAGATGGCGGCCATGGCATCGAATGTGACGAGCGCATGCTCGTTGTATGCGATGATGTCACCAGGTTCTTTCCTTTCAGTGAGGCATGGGCACAGTGAGACATGGACACAGTGAGGCATGGGCACAGTGAGGCATGGGCACAGTGAGGCATGGACATAGTGAGGCATGGGCACAGTGAGGCATGGGCACAGTGAGGCAAAGTGAGGCACAGTGAGGCATGCAGATGGACACCCTTGGCTTATACTTGAGTCAATACATTTTCCCCTTTTTTGGGTGGAAAATTAGGTGCCTCGACTTATATTCGGGTCAGCTTATACTCGAGTATATATGGTATATCCCCCTAGGTGTTTTTCTTCTTTTTCTCCAGCAGTTTTAACGTGGAGTTCCACCAAAAAATGGAACTTGAATTTTTGGAACCCCCCCCCCCCCTCCAGTGTCATATTTGGCACCTTTCAGGGGGAGGGGGGAGCAGATACCTGTCTAATACAAGTATTTGCTCCCACCTCCGGGCATAGACTGCCACAGTATCCACGGCAACCAACGCCATGTACGGCCCTTCCTCCGACCCCCCTGCTGTCTTTTAGAAGACACACAGGTCCAGGGATATAGCGCAGCTCTCTCATAAGTTGAGAGGACTTTAATTTTAAATTTAAAGCAGAGTTCCAGTCTCCTAGCCAACATTTTCATCAAGATCGTTGTAATTCACCAGAACCACAATGGAAAGTTATGCCCATGTGCATACTTGCCAACTGTCCCGTTTTTAACGGGACAGTCCCGTCAAATAGGACCTAGTCCTGGCTAATTTAGCCTGCCGGGACTTGTCCCGGCTAGTGGGTCCCCGGATTCATTGGTGGCACCCAAATCCATTGTTGACAGCTTAGCTATCTAGCAAGACATGCAGCCGTGTGACCAATCACCATGGATCCAGCGATCCAGTGATTAGGGGTAAGCCGGGGGCATATGGCTGCAGGGAGATTGAGTGGATCTGTCAGGTTGATGTCGGGGTGGGCGGGGCCAATATCCGGAGCTCCGCCCCTATGTTAGACAACCCAGAGCATAGTGAGCGGGAAGTACAGGAAGTGAAGGTGCCCAGCAGCTGACCAGCGTCTCTCTCCCTCTGACTTTCTGCTACAAAGCAGCCGATCCCCAGCCTGGTATTCTCTCCCTGCACTCAGCTCAGTGCTGTGATGTCGACTCTCTGTCCTGCATGATTTTCTATTTACCTCGTAAGTTTGTTACTCCTCCCCCTTCTAGACACTGGTCCTGCTCACATTCTCCCTTCTATGTACAGCTGATAGTGCCCAGAATATGTCTCCATGCAATCACCCCTGTGCTCTCCTTCTGTCTCACATCACAGTGGATCTCATTCCTCCAACTCTCTGCCCCAACAAGCCTGTGTATTGTTTTCTACCATCCTCCTGACTCAGCCTATCTTCTCCAGCATGGCTTCTCACTCTTCTCTTCTAGTGCCATGCTTCCTCAATTCTGATACAAATCTCCCATCCCCATATCTAATGTAACTTCTACTCCCCCTCTACACTATCATCACCCCTTACACACCCCATCCCCCTCTATACATCCATGTATCACACAGCCCAGACACCACTATGTAACCCTTTACTGACTCATCTGGTTAATGTGTCCTATGTTCTATTACCCATCGCTTAGATCTGTCATTATAGGAATATAAGCTATAGTCCAATTGTATTCATAACTCCAGGTCAGTCCTATTTCCTCACCTATAATAAACTCCTCGCTGGGCTCACACGTGTGCGATCACAGACATCCCATGTGATTTGCACCGCATTGCTGTGCACATCATATGCAATGTCTGTGCGATGCAAATTCAGCCATTCAAACTGTATGGCTGAAATCGCATCTACACCAGAATGGTGCAGGACTCTTTTTTTTGGTCCTCACTGAAATCAGATCGCATGGGTGTGACACTTCTGGGTGTGAACACCCATGCGATCCGATACCTGCACCATTTTACCGTTTACACAGCAATCTGAGAACCGGTCTGGGGGTGTCATTGGCTTTCTATTGACACACGCAGAGGTTCGCAGATGTCAGTGTGAACCGTCTGATGCGATTCGGGAACCTGCACAGGATTCGCAGGCTTTCTCACATCACACCAGTGTATACCCAGCCTTAATCATGTCACTATATTTCTATTTTTTATTTGTTTATTTTTTACAGAATTTTTAAAACAGTTTTTCAATGGATATTGAGCCCAGGTTCACACTGACAGGGGGAATTAAATCGTGCGAGTCTAGCTGAACTCACACAATTTCATTCCCATAGTTCAGTCCCAACTTCAGAGGCGATTCCAGAGACATCTGTGTGGGTTGCGGTACAGATGTCTATGGAAATTGCACCCCGAAGTCGCTGTGCTGCAAATTGTCCCTGGAATTTTTTTTCAAATGTTGGCAACTATGCATGTGCACATTCTAATTTCTTACAATCCGATTAGTTATCTTTTCTTTTTTTTTGTTTCAACATTTTATTGTAAAGAATGGTGACAATACAGATAATAAAATGCATTGACATGAAGTAAGGAAATGTAAAGTAGCGGACGCAGCCGCCATGTAACAGAATTCAAATGAACAGTGAACACAAGAAGTCATTTGTGACATCATTTGGATACAACAATTCAGGACGATTGCCTACTTGCTCTATGATGTGCCACACATAAAGAGAAATGGGAGGAAACAACCTTGAAGTCGTGTGAACATCTTGTAATGATCAGGATAGATAGGAACAGTGTATAGGTCTCGTCTAATGATGTAGAATGGGGACGTGTTACCATTGAGGAAATGTGGGGGGAATAAAGCGCATACAGGGGGGGGGGGGGGGAGGGAGGACGCTGAATAGAACACAGAAAATCTGTGTCATGGGTGCAATGTAGAAACCTGTAGAGTTACACTATAGGGAGAAGCAGGGTGGATTAAACATGGTGGAAAAGGAAGGGGGGGGGGTCCAGATGGGGGGGTTAGAAAACAGAAGTGGGAGATTTACATTGTCTCACCACAGCTCTTGGAGGTCCACTAAGATATAGTCGTTTTATATTCATTAGTCGAGTTAAGGTCAGGGATACAGAGTTTACAGAGTCTTTGGGGGCATGTTGGAGTGATGGAGCAGAAACTGCACCGGTAAGAAATCTAGGTTGTAGGTCGATATGGAGTTGGTGAGGCGATGGACCTCTGTCCAGAATGGTTGTAATTTAGAACATGACCACCAAACGTGTAGTAATGTATTAGTTATCTTTTCTCTCCCTCGATTCAATTGCAAGCTTTGAGGATGTGGGCAGCTGAAGCCATCCTGGCATCATTTTTCATGCAGCTGCCGTCTCCCGTTCTGACGCCTGCGCAGTCACGAGGAACGTGCCTGAGCTGTAGTCCCGTAGATGCAGTTCTGCTCAGGAAATCTTGCAATGATACGAGACGCACAAAGACTTTTGGGATCGATGAAATTGATATCCCAGGAGTCAAAGGGCCGGGCTGCTGACGTAGTCGCTTAGGCAGCCACAACCGGAGGTCAAGGGGAAGAATATTAAAAAAAGGTACTCGCTTTAGAAACTTCAAAATATAACTATCCAAACATACAGCACTATGGGTGGACATAACAATGAGGCTTATTATAAGTAAGGAGAACTCCACTTTAAGCATAATTGAAGTGTCTGCTGGCTAGCTTTAGCAGCTCACTCACTGGTTTCACTTGCCTTAAACTACTCATAGACATTTGCATAGGTGTGCGCACAGGGTGTGCCTGGGCACACCCTAATCACCCCATGCTCATTAGCATTATCGCTCTGTGTGGCGCCAGAAAGATTGGAAAGATCTCCCTCCTACCAGCTCTACCATTCACTGTGCCGGGCAGGGAGATCAATGTGCCAGGGTCATATATATGTAGACACACACACACGTGTATGCAATAGGCTGCGCACACAATGGACGTTTGGCTTGGCTTTCATAAAAATTTCATTCACATAACTGGTTACATTGGTACTTGTAGACTCGTACTGTGCATTTGATTCAAATATGACCTTCAGAACAGCTCAACATTTTTCTAAATTATCATACAAATGACAAAACTCTTGCACAGTGACAACTTATGAAACAACAAATCTCAGCTTTATGTTTTATTCAAAAAGATCTTTTGATAAGGATTGCTTTAATACATGTTCCCTTCCATATACACTTAACTATCGCTGGTGACATTGGTACAGCAAGGCAGATAGTTTTGGCATTTTATAAATAAATTACATTTATTGACTTGGAGCGGAAAGAACTGTGTTAAGTCTGAATTCCCATTGTCGTAATACAGTAATATTACAGATACTTTCTAATCCCATCATCCCCTCTACTGACTGGCACGGCTTAGTCACTGTGGGCCATGATCAAAGCCAAAGCGTCCCCATGAGAAGAAAAAAAATCTAAATAAGCCGCTTGATTCTCACTGAAATAATTTAACAGGGAGCAGAGAAAAAAATAAAACAAATAAAACAAACAAAGACTCAAGTCTATTCATTTTTAAAGCAAAAGGGCCCAGAGCCATGAATAATTGAGAGGCACAAAAACTGTGTTTTACAGGTCACAGAGCCGAGACTGCTGGCAAAACGTACACATCAAACACTCACCACTCTCTGGTGATCAGCGCTACTCATGAAACAAAATTACTTATTACGTGTTACTGTATGATTATCATATGAATACGATTCTCATTGGGGATCAGTGCTAACCACTGCACAGAAAACGTACTAAAACTGAAACAGTGAATAATAGATACAGTATCAAGAAAGCAAATACTACCCGCTGGCTGTGTTGCTGAATGCGCTTCATGCAGAGAAACTGTCACTTGAAGTCTCTTTAGAAACTGTTGACTTCTGGGAATGTCGATTCTCCTGGTCCCCTGCTACCCTCACTGGTTCTTCCGGCTAACCCTACTTTGCTGTTGCGTCTTGTGGTAAAGATAGGCCCACTGCCGGCAAATTGCCAAAACAGGCAAAAGGCTTATATGACCGGGTGGAAAGTGGGGGCAGCTAAGATAAGGTGACCAGATTTCTAAAATGAAATCTGGGGACATATTTTTTGTTTACTAGTAATGGCGGCAATTAGCAACTGTCTGCCCATCGCCGCCCGCCTCACAGCCTGTCAAGTCTTACTCTTCGGGCCCCGGCTACTACTGGATGGGGATCGGAGGAAGATCACTCTGCCAGGGAAGGCAAGGAGATAGGCAGGTGGCTGGCCAGGATTTGAGCCAAGGCAGAAGAATATGCAAGCGAGGCTGAATGGGCATGCACCCGAAACTGAAGAAATATTCCCTCCGCTCCGACCAGCACATGATCATCAGAAAGGGGCACAGATAATTGGGAAAAACCACAACCCCCTATGCTAGTAGGCACGGCGGAGCGGGGGGGTGTAACTCCAATTTTTTTATTTTACCTCTGCACTGACTGTCTTTGAAATTGCCCCTGCCCCCTATTAAATCCAATCTGGGGACAAAACCAGGGACAGACTTGGTCCGGGGACAGTGTCCTCAATCAGGGGACTGTCCCCTGAAACTGGGGATGTCTGGTCACCCTAAGCTAAGAAAGAATTTATTATGTAAGGTAAGGGTTATCTGGAATCTGGATTGAATGGTTGGAGATTGCAGAGTGGTTCCCATGAGGTTGTGCACAGAAAGGAGTCTAGTATATGAGTGGCTGCAGCGTGGTGCGGTGACAATAATAGAGGCAAGACAAATCATAACAGGCCTAGTGGTAGGAAACCCAACTCATGGAGCTCTCATGGACAGGGTTGTTGTTAGAAACCATGGGGCCCCATACAGCCTTTCTGACGGGGGCCCCTATCCCTGCCTCCACTCCCCTTTAGGTGCAGAGCAACAGGGGCGCTGACTTTCTCCACCTATGCTCCAAAAATTAAAATAAATGAACAGCTCCGGGCCCCTCTAGCTGATGAGACCTGGGCCCAGTACAATAGGACCAGTTGTACTGCTTTATCAGCAGCCCTGCTCACAGACAACAACAGTGTATAGCGGAGCAGGTCTCAGCCAAGCTGATAGCTGGAGGGGTGGAATGTGACCTGGCCAGTCTGAGCCCAAGGGTGGAGATTTCCAGTAAGAGAGGCAGATCTCTACGCTTGCCCGACTCATCTGGAACCTTTCTCTGCTGCTAATACTTTCCCTGACGGACAGATGACCTGTCTCTACACCAGGGATAGCTCATCATGATTGATGTAGATGTGTATTCCTGGAAGACGTTGCAAGGTGCCCAACTATGTTGAGGCCATGTGGCCTTATATGGTTCAGCAGGGAAGGGAGCACACAAATAAGGGTCTAGTATATATTTTTGGGGGAACCTCACACTTTTTATTAATTTGTCTGTGGGTTCCTCCTTAAAAAAAGACCACAGTTTTTCAGGCCACATATTCACAGCCAGTAGTGAATAGGTCCAGATGATGTCACAGGTTGCTAAAGATATGGCAGGTGCCACTTCCTTAAAGTGGTTCTAAAGTTTGTTTTACCTTAATGCATTCTTTAAGTGGAGATAAAAAACTTGAGTGTGCAGCTCCCTCGCAGTCTCCCAAATAGTTAACTAAGCCCAGTCCAGCAAGGTACACGGGAGCTGAGGCTCTCCCAGGTCTCTAGCTCCTCATGGCCTGAGATGCAGCAGCAGGAGCCATTGGTTTCTGTTGCTATCAAACACAGCTAGTGAGGCAGGAGTGGGGGGGGGGGGCTGGGCTAAACCATGCTTTCTATGTCTTATGGACACAGAGAGAGGGACTTGGGAGCAGGGCCGGCGCAACCACCAGGCGGACAAGCGGCCGCTTGGGGCGGGCAGGTCCGCAGCCTGGGATGGGGCGAAAAAATGGAGCTTCGCTTGTGTAGGCAGAAATCCTTGCACCGGCCCTGCTTGGGAGTGAGCATGCATAAGTGCCCCTAAAGCAAATGACTTGTTTTGTGGACACTCGGCAGGAGGGAGGAGCCCAGAGCGCCAGCAGGGGACCAAGAGGATTGGGACTACTATGTGCAAAACCATTAGTAGATAAGTATACAAAGTTTGTTTTAAAAAAAATATTTGCCTTTACAAATCTTTTAACATCCAAAACTGGGACATCATGCCTTATTTAGTGTACGGTTTCCTCCCTTGTGCACAATCTGCTTCTAGTAACTCAGTACTTGATGGATCAAAAAATGTTTGGGAATTCATTTTTGTTATTTAGTTAGAAAGGTTTGTCTTTGAGGCTGGTGGACTTTAATGGTACCATAACAATTAAGATACACATATAAAACAAATGATACCATTAACCACTTAAGACCCGGACCAATACGCTGGTAAATGACCCAAGGTGTTTTTGCGATTCGGCACTGCGTCGCTTTAACAGACAATTGCGCGGTCGTGCGACGTGGCTCCCAAACAAAATTTGCGTCCTTTTCTTCCCACAAATAGAGCTTTCTTTCGGTGGTATTTGATCGCCTCTGCGATTTTAATTTTTTGCGCTATAAACTAAAATAGAGCCACAATTTTGAAAAAAAACACAATTTTTTTACTTTTTGTTATAAAAAAAATCAAATAAACTAAATTTTAGTAAAACATTTAGGCCAAAATTAATTCAGCCACATGTCTTTAGTAAAAAAAAAAAATCGCAATAAAAAAAAATAGCTACCTAGCGGGAACAGCGACACTAATACAGCGATCAGAAAAATGATCGCTTAGTGACGCTGGCAATAGGGAGTGAAAGGGTTAACTAGGGCGGTGATCAGGGGGTTAAAACTTTATTAGGGGGGGTGGGGGGGCTATCCTGAACCTAACACTAACTGTTTTTTACACTGCCTGTCACACTGACACTAAATGCAGTGATTAGATCACTGCATTCAGTGACACTGTGACAGGGGGGCGGGGGGGGGGCGATCACAAGGGGTTAATATGCCTATGTGAGTGTGTGTCAGTGTTGTGTTGGTGCACACTTACTTGTGATGTCTTCTCTCATCAGCAGCGCTGGGAAACAGCGCTGCGATGAGAGATTACATCATTTCCTCCTTCCTGTGTAAACACAGGAGGAGGAACTGACACGATGGGAGCGCGCTCCCATTGGCTGGGAGCGATCGCGGGGGGGGCGGAAATCACGGACATCCGCCCGCTCGTCGGCGATCGCTCCCAGAGGCAGGGGGACCCCCGCACGCCGCGGAGGGGGTCCCGATGGGACCCCCGAACCGCACGAAGGCGGGGACGTAAATTTACACCCTTGTGCCTGTACGTGCCATTCTGTGGCCGTATATGTGCGTGCGGGGGTCCTTAAGTGGTTAAAGTCCACCAGCCTCAAAGATAAACCTTTCTATTTGTATAGGACGTAGGTATCCTCCCTCCTTTTTTTTGTACTGTTTATATTTTGGCACTGTATTTAAATACTTGTTATTTAGTTGTCATTTAACTCTAAAGCCCTGTACACACGATTGGTTTTTCCGATGAAAACGGACCGATGGACTGTTTTCATCGGACAAACCAATCATGTGTGGACCCCATCGGTTTGTTTTACATCGCTGAAAAAAAAATCGAACATGTTTTAAATGTTTCCTATGGGTAAAAAAACGATAGAAAAAAAAAACATCGTCTGTGTGTAAGTCCATCGGTCAAAAACCCATGCATGCTCAGAATCAAGTCGACGCATGCTCGGAAGCATTAAGCGTTTTGCCACAGTCGGATTTTTGACTGATGGTGTGTAGGCAAGACTGATGAAAGTCAGCTTCATCGGATATCCGACGAAAAAATCCATCGGATTAGATTCCATCAGATATCTGATCGTGTGTACGAGGCTTAAGAGGCATTTTTTCCTGTACTCTAGTTTTGTGATAAAAGGTTGCTGTGTCTTGTCTTTTGCCTGTCTTTTGTTGGGTTTAAATATAGTTAAAGTCGGGTGGCCATAGCAGTGGTTGAGAAAAACTGGTCCCATCTGAATTTTCCTACTCATTTAGGGATTAGCAGAAGAAACCACTGAGCACAGTGCGGGATCAGGAGATCAATTTTTCCAGAAATGTGGGCTTCTGAAGAGGCTTCAGGTGAAGGATTCTTTGCAAAAGAATGCCGTTTAGTAGCACAGGCAGCAGGAGTACCAAGTATTTACTTTCTACTCTTCAGGGATCTCCTCTTCAGGGATATCTTTTTTATTTCAGTGATTTTCATGGAGATTAGTATTGATCCCTGTACAATTCTGTATCTAATGGGCTCAAATGATCCTACAGCCATTGAAGCCAGATGGATGAGGAGATAAGCAGCAGAGTGGCAAGGGGCCGAGTAAAGCAGAGCGAGGTGGTGATGGACAGTGAACAAAGCAGAAAATCAAGATACACACTACTTTCTTGATATGGGGGGCTTCAAGTGCAGCCCCCAACATCACCAAAGGGCCACACATAACATTTTGTTAATATTTGTTAGACATGTGCAAACTGAAATATTTTGTTTCGGAATTACGTTACTCACTCATTCATTTTTATTTATGTTGTTTAGTTAAAAAATGTATTCATACAAAAATCCGAATTAATTAAGGTCGAATCTGTCATTGAAGGCTTATGGTGTCTGTCGAATATTCTAAGAAGATTTGACGGAGCAGCTAAACTGTTCGACGCCGCAATCGTACATTTCTGGTCGAATGTTTCACCTACAGGCTATAAAAGAATTATAATGTTACGTGACTCGTAATAATTATATTTATAAATTATTATTACTAGTCAACTAACATTCAAATTCTTCTATAGCCTATGGGCCGAGCATTTGACTGGAAATGTACAATTGCGGCATCGTACACTTTAGCTGCTTGTCAAATTTTTTATTTTTTTTACAAACTTTTATTGTTGGAGGTAAGTGGTGGTACAAATCCAAGATTTGAGCCTTTAAGCCTTCAATGACAGATTCAACATTTGTATGTTTTTCGCTGCTTTATCGAATCTTCGTCATTCATGTGGAATGATCTACGCCAACACTGTCTCTATAATGTAGAATCTTTCCTCTCAATGTAGAATAACTTGGACTAATAGAGGTTCGATAGACACAGAATGCTATTGTCACCGTCACGTCGAATCTCCTATCTATATCGAACTGTTATAGCAACAAAGACAAAAATAAAGCATTTTTTTTAATGTTGGAACTTTCGGATTTTGGATTCTGCTTGTTCGTTTTCATTTGTTAAAAAGATAAAGAAAATACCCGAAATTCGGACGAAAATGCATTCGAACGAAAAGAATGCACGTAATCTAATATTTGTTCAGAGACACCAGACACACACCAGGATATAGTCAAAAATCATGGCTGTAACACAAGATAATTATGCACGTGATACAACATGAAACAAGAGATGGTCACAGACTGTGGACATAATAGAAGAGATAGTCAGAGACTGAAGGCATGCTGCAGGAGACTGTCAGAGACAGTGAACAGGCTGTAGTTTTTGGAGACTGGGGACATGCTTCAAGAGACAGTCATAGATTGGAGACATATTATATGATATATATGCTAGAAATCACTACTATAATAGGGAAATAGGGAAAAACAGATTAGTGTCTACAGGGGCCCTGAGAACTTCACAGAATCAGCCAAAGGGCTGCAGGTTGGGCACCACAGCCTTACATACTGCCTGGGGAACAGGTAATTGGGAAGGTTAGAAGATTAGAGAACATGTGTTGCCCTCTATTGCCATACCTCCCGACTTTCAGAAATTATAAAGAAGGACACCTTTTGGCACACAGCATGTAGGCAAAGGACACATCCCTGTCATCGCCCTTGTTACATGGACCGCAAAGATATAAAATAATTGAATAAACCACACAAGTCTTTTTGCTGTTTCTATTTTTCTTTTCTTTTGACCAGTTTGGTTGGTCACAGGCTGGTTGAAAAGTTGAGCTTGAAAATTTCATTGGTTTTGTTTTACATGCGTTGCCCTTCCAAAGCTCCTTGCTGCAGTGACCAGTTATAGGTGGGGGCAGTGAACACTTGGGACCAATAAAGTCCCATGGATGAGACAGTTTTTTCATTCAACCAGCGGGTTGAAAAAACAAGCTAATTCAATTCCCCCATCCACAGACTTGATGCACATGGAGTCTTCGGCCACGTACACATGACCGGTTTCCTCGGCAGAATTCAGCAAAAAACTCGATGGGAGACGTTTTCTGCCGAGGAAACCGGTCGTGTGTACACTTTTCGCCGAGAAACCCGCCGAGGAACTCGTCGAGCCAAAAAGAGAGCATGTTCTTTATTTCCTCGATGAGCAATGGGAAAATTTGGCTCGCCAAGTTTTTTGACTGCCGAACAAGGAACTCGACTAGGAAAACAATGTGTTTCGCCCGACAAGTTTTTCGGTCGTGTGTACGCTGCCTTCCTCACCATCAGAGTACACTGATTAATGTTGCAGGTTATGTAGCCTGCAGTACTGATTGAGTGGGAAAAATTCAACAGGGTGGATGTACGGAATTCCATCTGTAGATCAACTTCTGTACAACCGCCCTGCCCGCCCATGCTTGGATCAAAATTTGACCAGTCCCTGCTGAACCGTACGAATTTTGATCCATGTATAGCCGGCTTTAGAGAGGAGTTCGGCAAACCTCTAAGATTATAGCAACTGAGGCTGACTACTGAATCATGTGTTGCTTCATACTGGAGGAACAGTCTCATGAATTACATACTGTCTTATAAATTGCAGCGACAGCCGCATGAATGATAAGTGGTTCTAGAGATTGTAGAAACAGGCTTTTAAATAAAATGCAGACACTTAGCCTGCAAGGCCAGTTTCAAAGATTGGTGGGACAATCTTTGCAATATAAGCAGTCTCTTAGACTCGAGAGATAGTCATTTGAAATATATGCTGTCTCGCAGAATAAAGAGACAGTCTCTTGAAATGAGATTGGGAGGACAGTTTCCTGCATTATTTATTTGCCTTGTTTATGTAGTGATGACACTTTTAATGCAGCTCTTCACAGAGAACACTAAACCAATCAGCTTAGACCCTTCCCCTGATGGAGTTTACAATCTAAATGTGTCTCCTATGGTCATTCACACACAGTAACACTGGTTTAGGTTGAAGCTAGTTACCTACCTACCTACCAATATAAAGCTGGAGCACCAAATTGAATCACATCCAGACATGGGCAGAACATTACATTTAATGTAGATTGTACATATTTTACAGATTTTGTAGCACTCCCATAAACCAAGATAATAAATATATGTAGCGCCCCCTTGCTTTTCGCATGGGCAATTTTCCAAAAGTTAGTTGACTGTGAAAGTTACATTGCTCCCAGTCGTGATTTGTCAGGGTTAATGACCTGTGTTATTCTAGAAAGGACCACTGGCTTGGACTGCATTCTGAGGATGTAAGTTCATCCTTGGCCGGCAGTGGGAGCTAGAGGGATTTCTGGCAGATGGAATCTTCCCCAGCAGCCAATTAGAGAGGGTTTTCTCTCGCTGGGCATGATGGGGAGGGATATATCTGGGACTGAGGTCAGGTGTTTGGGGGGCGTTTTGCGGCGTGGGGTCCCGGAGTCGGGTGTGCGCATCCAGGGACCCTGCCAGCGTGGCCTACCTGGCCAGGCTTCAGGCCTTATCGAGTCTCAACCGGAGACAAAACTGAGGGGACTTCAGTGGCTCACTGGGTTCCTGTTGCCGTGGAGAAGATCCGAGTCCGGGCAATGGACAGGTATGCTTTGCTGTCACCCGGAGATCTTTTCCAAGGAGAAAGTTACTGGGAGGGTTTGCTCTGTTCGAACGTTCTGAATCTTTTACATTTTATTGGCCCGTGGCAGGGGTCTAGAGCTGAGTCAGCGAAACTCGTTCCTCCCAGCTAGAATTTAAGGTGATGTCCCGGCTGCTGTCTGAGAGAGAGAGACCGGCCCGGGAGACACCTCGCCCACCCCAGGACTCTGATTGGCGACGTGTGGGCTCCGTTTTCTTTTTCAAGAGCTAATCTCTGCTACACCTATATCCAGGCCTGACATCTAGAGTTCTTTCCTTCTCATCAACCTGTTCTTCCTTCATCGAGTTGATGTTCGGCAATGTTGGCCTGAAATTAAAGCATTGAGAAAACCTTTATTCACTGTGTGGACACTCAATCATTATCTGGTACTTCTGGTGCATCCCTAGACAAAAAGTGAGAGTGACTTAATTTGCCAATCCCATCATCAAATCAGCGGCTCCTTCGGGGGTGAACGCTACACGTGTGAATATAAAGCGAGCCTTTATATTCACTTAGAATCTACTTCCAACCCCATTCTTATCCTATTCTATCTACACTGTAAAAGGAAAGATGTCTATACTCATCTATTCAGAAGGTGCTCACTTTACCAGCTTCCAGCCTCGACTTTAGTGTAGAGGCGGGACAGGCGACAATGGATGCCCCATAGTAAGCCTATGGGTGATGTCACCGCTCTGCAGCCGTTGTCACTGCTCCCTTCTCTACACTGAAGTCACCGCTGGAGAGATCATATGACTGGACCAGGGTGACTTCAGAATAGATAAGTATAGACATCTTTCCTTTCACTGGGTAGATAGAATAGACTTTATAGAATGGTGGGGGGGGGGGGGGATATTAGCCTAGTTAGGTTCTGACTGGAACAGGAGCCGCCAGTTAAGGGGCACCGCCCCCCTAGTTTGCATGCAGGGATACATGCAGGGCGCTGGACTCATAGGTTTTTATGAGTTTTCTTTTCCTTTTCAAGAATTAGAGGCTCTAATTGGCTTGAAAAAGGTTGGGCATGGGGTGCAGAGCACATTGTAAACATTCTGTTCATCATAAAACCTTGAAATATCATAAGAAGTCATTCAAAGCAGACATACTAGAGTCTGCCAATATTATGAGTCTATTCAACATAACCATATTAATGCTCCAGACATTTTTAAGAAAATAAATGCCTGTGTCATCTTGACATCAGATGTCTGTTAGCTTGTTAGTACATGACTAAAATCTATTGATGAGACCTAAAATTATACTAACTTTAAAGTGGAAGTCCATGCAAAATCTAAAATCCCTGCACCTATAGACACCAGGGATCTAACACTAACCTCTCTATAACTTTAAAGAAAAAACTAGTATACATAACTTTTTGGAAGCCAATCTGAACCGCTCCGACCCGATCCCATGCTGAGCTGTCAGCCGTGGCTTCACTGTGTCGTGCAGAGGAGATGGAGGACAATGAAAGCCTCATAGTAACTCTATGGGTGACGTCACTTCCCATTCATTTCACAGCCGTTTTTTTTTTTTTTTTGTTTATGTAGTTCTTTTCTCTCCTCTTCACCCACCTTCTCAAATTGCAATTATTACAGTATAATATCCGTTAAATTGTTTGAGTATGTTCGGGTTAAATCTGCTTTAAATGAGATATTAACTTATGATTTTTAAGTAATGGTCACAGGACAGTGGTGAGACATTGGGCCTCAACTCACTCCTTAGATTGACGTTTGGTCGTCCTGGGGAGTGAGTACATAGCCCTTTTTATGGGCTATTCTTTTGTTGTTTTTTTAAAAGAGGGAAGGGAGATATCACCTTCCCCTCATTCTGGGCCATTTCTTGGCCTTCTACTATCTTGCATTTTACTGATATGTTTAAGTTTCTCTTCTTATTCTCTGGTTCTCTCTATCTTTTCTGTCTTCTTTACCCTTTCAGCCTACCTGCCAATGAATGGTCTTATTGAGATATGCTTTTTGCTGCAATTACACAGCCCGTTCAATGTCTATTTCAAGTTTGATATATATTCTAGAATCGCTAAAATCCAGAAGGGCATGTTGCTTAGGTTCATTAATACCCTGATCCATGGCTGGTATAGCTAACTCTCCTTCTCCCCTTTGTATTGTTTCACACAATACACAGGGGTTGAATTTTCAGATCAAAAGAAGAAAAGCCCTACAATTCTACAAGTCCCTTCACATTGATGTAGTATTTTTGCAGGAAACCCACTTCCCACAGGGGTACACCCCCTCGTTTTCACATGCACATTTTCCAACATATTATTTATCCAAAGCAGAAAATAAGACAAGGGGAGTGGCTATTTTATTCTCCAAACACTGCAATTTTAACTTGACTAAAAAGTATGTTGACCCAGAAGGCAGGTTCATCCTGGTCAAGGGCACATTGGATGGAAGACTTTATACTTTTGTTTCCTATTATGCACCTAATAGGGGACAGAAAAGATTATTTTACCAAATGTTAGAGACTCTCCAGCCTTTTATGGAAGGTATCATAGTTATGGGAGGGGATTCCAATTAGGCCTTTGATTCTGGACTAGATAAGTCCAGACCAGCAAAGGCTAAATTAATCAGACCAACTAAAGCCAGCACTCAAATTGCTCATCTGATTCACCAGTCCAGAATGATGGATATTTGGAGGGAATTGAACCCAACAGCAAAAGATTATACAAACTACTCCAGTCCCCATCAATCATTTTCACGTATAGATCACATATTACTATCTACTCATCATATTCCTTCTGCTCTGAAATCCTCTATTATTGATGTTAAATGGTCGGATCATTCCATGGTTATGTTAGCTTTGAAGAGGATGAATACTAACCAAAGGGTTTCTCATTGGACCCTTAACCAATCACTTTTAAATGAACCCAATATAGTTATGGAAATTGAACAAACCATAATGCTGCGTACACACGATCACTTTATGTGATGAAAAAAAACGACGTTTTTAAAAACGTCAATTTCATTGACCGTGTGTAGGGGAAAACATTGTTTTATGTCTTGTAAAAAACGACAAAAAAAATTGATGCATGCTTCAATTTTATGTGTCGTTTTTCAAAACGTCGTTTTTTGTTTCACAAAAAGTCACCGTGTGTAGCAAAAACGTTGTTTAAAACGACGTTTTTCAACCCGCGCATGCCCAGAAGCTAGTTATGAAGCGAGCTTCAATGGAAAAGAGTGGTGAACGTAACCTCGCTTTTTCATCACATAAAGTGATCGTGTGTACGGGGCATAAAATATTATTTTGATATTAATGATAAGGAAGGGATCTCGCCAGAAATCCTATGGGCTGCTCACAAAGTGACGGTTAGAGGCAAACTGATACAGATAGCAGCTAGACAAAAAAGATTGAAAAAGTTGGAGATAGAAAAACTTGAACAAAAATGTAATGACCTAAGTATAAAACATAACATGGATCCTATCCGATTCCCTACCTCCACTTTGGACGCTGCTAGAACGGCTTTAAACCTGGCACTTACGGTTAGAGCAGATGAGGCTATACAGTGGCCTGGGACAAAATTGTATCGATTGAAGGATAAAATAGGTCCGATGTTGGCACATAAATGATCACCTAGATTTAGATCAAGGATCCTTCCCAAGATTAAACAAGCTGATGGTTCATTTACGCTAAATCCTCAACGGGTGATGGAAGCCTTCCAAATTTTTTATTCAAAGCTTTATAATTTTGAAGGCAACTATGATTCTAATGCAGTGGAAGAGTTCCTTGAAGGCTTAGATCTTCCAAGACTATCTGATATACATAGAAAAGAAATGGAGGCTCCCATATCAGTTGAGGAAGTTTTGGAAGTAATTAAAGTGTTAAAGTCAAATAAGGCTCCCGGTCCTGATGGCTTTTCCTCTCCTTATTACAAAAAGGTTTCAATTGTTTTAACGCCCTTTCTCGCAAGGTTTCTTAATAGCATGTCGGATGGTAATCCAATAGGTAGTCAACTTAATATGGCGTACATATCTGTGATCCCTAAATCTGACAAAGATTCCAGTCAAGTTGAAAATTATAGACCGATCCCTTTAATTAACAACGACCTAAAAATTTTAACTAAAATAATGGCCAGTAGACTATCGTCCTTCATAGGACAATATATACATAAGGATCAGGTGGGATTTATCCCCAATAGACAAGGTCCAAACCAGGTAAGAAGAGCGTTCTACCTAATTTCAATATTGCAATCTGGATGGATTGGAGATTATAGACAAGAGGGTATGCTTTTATCATTAGACCTTCAGAAGGCCTTTGATTTGGTATCCTGGCTATATATGTTTGCTGTTTTGAGACACTGGGACTTTGGTTCTAGAATTCTAGGTTTATTATCCACTCTTTACTCTTCACCTGAGGCCAAAATAAGACTATTGGGACTGTATTCAGAAACTATTAGAATTAAAAGAGGTACACGTCAGGGATGTCCTTTGTCTCCCCTGATATTCGCCGTTGTAATAGAGTCTTTGGCAATAGCAATCAGAAACAACCCGAATGTCAAGGGGTGCCCACAGAGAACACAAATGTGCGTTATTTGCGGATGATCTTTTACTATTTATAACCTCCCCAATCTTCTCTTTATCTGCAATCTATTCTCTATTGGATACATTCTTTGAAGTTTCAGGCCTTAAAGTCAATATGGCTAAATCTAGGGCCCTTAATGTGTCACTCTCTAAATTTATGGTACCCCTCATTCGAGAACAATATGAATTTAGCTGGAACAAGTCATCCATTAAATACTTAGGTATTAATCTAACTTCGAAATTTGAAGATCTTTATCAGGCCAATTACCCTCCTATGTATAAGAAACTTGAAACTGATCTAGGTGAGTGGGGTTCACAAAAAATAGGTTGGATGGTTAAGATAAGTTCCATTAAGACAGAGTTTCTCAACTCCAGTCCTCAAGCCCCCCCAGCAGGTCATGTTTTCAGGATTTCCTTCAGATGAAAAGGCTGTGGGAATTACTAAGGCAGTGAAATTGATCAAATCACCTGTGCAAAATAATGGAAATCCTGAAAACCTGACCTGTTGGGGGGCCTTGAGGACTGGAGTTGAGAAACACTGCATTAGGATGACTCTCTTGCCCAGGATTTTATACCTTTTTCGTTCACTCCCAATTCAGATAAAGAGAAACCATTTGAAGACTTTTCAGAGTAAAATTACCAAATTTGTTTGGAATAAAAAGGACCCACGTGTTTCTTCACGCTGTCTTTTTAATCTACCTGAGCAGGGAGGTTTAGGACTTCCAAACTTATTGTGGTATTACTGTACCAGGCTGCTAGATTAGCTCAAGTGTCGGATATATACATCCAAGGAGATCGACCTTATTGGGTCAGTTTGGAAGAACAGGCAACCCCAAATATTCGTTGGAAAATTAATTGTGGGCTGCTCCTAGAAGTAGACCTCCTATTATGTCACCGGCTCTGTCTCAAGCTATGGTTTTGTGGGACTCGCTTAGAAATAATCCTTCCCCGATCTCCAAAGGTCACCCTTTGGCTGATATATTCAAGGATCCTGTTTTTGCTTCTGAGGTAGATGGGGAATCCTTTAAATGGTGGCGTGACAAGGGGGTGTACCGCATTGGAGGGTTTTTTTCACATTCGGTTCCCCTTTCTGAAAAATTTTAAGGATAATCTAGATCTTCCATCCTCTGAAAGGTCAAGGTTTTCTCGGATTTATGATTTTACTCAAAAACTTTGGTTGGATAAGGTTGTAACTGGATATATGACTCCTTACGAAAAAAAGATGTGATCAGGCCTTAGGGAGGAGGGGAGGAATCTCTGTAATATATAAATCACTTGCTGCTAATGATCACAAATTACCTCATATGTTAGCTTGGGAGAGGGATCTTCAGGTTGATTGGGATTTGAAAGATTGGTATACTAATTTTGATAGATCCATGAAGGGCATTATTAATGTTTCACTTATTGAGGCTAATTTGAAGATATTTACTAGATGGTATTTGGTACCCTTAAAATTGGCCTCTATTTATCCCTCTTTGTCACCTCTATGCTTTAGAGGGTGTCAAGGAGTTGGTTCTATGATTCATACATGGTGGGAATGTCCAAAGAAATGTGGATTCTGGAATAGAGTATTTCATATTATAAGACAAATCACGGGTTGTAATATACATCAGTCTCCAGCGATTAGACATGTGCAGACTGGAATATTTTGTTTCGTTTTTTCGTTTTCGTTTGGAAAATAAATTTATTTAGTTACTCCCGAAAATCGTTTTGATTTATTTTGTTTTTCGTTGGGGAATAGCTTTCGTCCGAAAATCCAATAATACTTGCAACATATACATTTTCATATACCAGCTCATGTGTACAGAGGTAAATATGCATCTAAGATAATTACAATAAAGAAGAGCCTCCGGAAAAATGGTGTGCCAGGTGTCATCAAGGAGCAAACCCATACTTGATGTTGTGTAATTAAAAAAAAAAAAAAAACGATATATAGAGAAAAATATGGCCAGATAGTCCTATGCAGGGCTTTTTTTTCTCAAACAATAGGTGCTGGAACTCAACTACGACCCCCCAAAACTCCTCCACCCACACACACCCATCAAATAGTGGGTGTGGTCAGTCAAACTTCACAAACAGTAGGAGGGTCGTAAAGGGGCATTAAATACCAAGATTGCATTACATAAAGAGTGCAGAGCTGTCACTTGTAAAAACAGAAACCGGACTTCTGTGTTTACAAGTGAATGTGGTGAGCAGACCCCCCCCCCCAAGGGTCTGAGCCAGAGGTGGTGGAACTGAGTTCCACCAAGTTCCCCCTGAAAAAAAGCCCTGGTCCTATGCAAAGAAAATGAACAAAGAGTTGGCAAGCTGCAAAGTTAGGGGGGGCAGGGCCGGCTCTTCATGTATTCAGACAGTACATCAGCTTAAAACAAAATATACTTACTGATCCCAGAGGAAAAAGGAAAAATTCACCCTTAGCTCAAAGTAGAAAGCTAAATAGCCAGTGTATCAAACCTAACACCTATGGTGTCACAAAAGAGACAAACAATCAGGCTATTAAATACTGACTAAAAACCACTGAGACTTTCAGGATCACACATTTACCTCACTGGTATTCAAGATGTTAATCAGTGATAGTAATTGATCCCATAATACTGGAGTCTTTCACATTGGGGAATAAATGTCTAGAAATAAAAATTACAATATAAGCCACTAATATCGTATCCTCGATGTACTTTGACACTCAATTCCTACAAAACCTATTCAATAAAGCCTGCAATTATATTTGACAGCTGACTTGCATAACAATATGTGTGTCAAAATTGCTTTTACTATGCCACAAAAGCTGCCTTCTGGTTATTTTTTTCCTTTTTAATGCACCAAAGTTCTATAGGCAATACAGTGAGTATGTCATCATCTAATCATAAGAAACCCATTTCCAATAGTTCACTGTCATAACCCAATGCCTGCAACACTTACCTCTATATGCTTCCACCCAACAACACAGCACCGTCCACCACTACTCTTCTGAGCAGACTGTCACAATTGCAACTATTTTTGGCGCCAAATCGTCTTCCTAATTGTAACAGATATCAGGTGTATTTGAGGGAGTGCCTTTATCAGCTTCCGTATGTCCTAAAACAGGCCATATAATGTCTCTCGTTCACCGCAACTCCACTCGCACGCACGTAAACAACAGTCCTGACATAGAACACTAAAGCAAAATTACACGTGTGCGCAGTAGAGTGAGCATGAGCCTCCTAATCTCAGCCAGCATCGCCAAAGCTCCTATACAGAGGACAGCAAAGAGGCACTAAAAGGAGTTGTAAAGGAAAAAAACATTTGCCTAAAATTAATGTCTGCTAGGTAGACAGACAGAATAGTGTAATGATTCTGTTAAAAAACGAGTAAATACCTATTAAATTCCTTCATTTATATCACCTCTGGCATTCTAGTTCCTGTTTTCTCATTCACTTCCTGGTTTGCGGTGCTCGTTCATTTAAGAACTACATTTCCCAGTATGCATTGCGCCATGCCCAGTAATTCACACCTCCTTGAAGTCTCTAACGCGTAGAGAGCGTCCTGCCGCACAGATGTAGTTCCCAGGAGGGGGCGAGCACGTCACTGACCACCGCAGGTGGTGAGTAACAATCAGACAAGCAGGAAGTGAACAGAACAGAGAAGAAATAGAGCAATTTCTGAGCAAAAACGAACAATGAGGAAGTGGAAAGAAGAATGTCTGTAGGTAAAGGATGCTTATTATAAAAAAAAAAGTTTTTTTCTTTACAACACCTTTAATATAGTAGGAGCGCTACTCCCCATCAAGCAACCAACATATCTGTCTTCCAATCAACATATAGTCAGTACTCAGCAATACCTATATTTTACCCGAAACTCCGACCACAAAACACCAAATTTAGACCATAAATATAAATAATTAGGATAATAATTTTTATTACAAGATTCAATAATAAAATAAAATAAATAAAACAAGATGGTATTGCCCATACTCCTAACACCTCAGCACCACCACCTTGGTCAAGCAGGAGGGATTGCATAGCACAGCGCATACCTCTAGCACATACCTCATATGTCACAATTTGGAACAGGAAATTACCAATTTCACGGGTACATATTTATAGAAATAAATTATGCTGCACCTACCTCTCTTTTGTAATTAATTTCAGTTCACATATATGAGATATTATTGCTCAAGATTCATTATATCGGCTAAAAACAGAACACAATATAGACTACACAGGAATTTAATCCTACTCTAACACATATGTTAAGTTAACCACTTCAGCCCCAAATATTGATTGGTTTGCGCAAAAGTAATTGCATCTCCAACTACAGGATAGATTTAGGGACTTTTATTGTTTTTTACTGGTAATGGCTGCGATCTGTAATTTTTTTGTGGGATTGCGACATTGCGGCAGACAAATCTGACCCCATATTACACTTTTTAGGGGCCAGTGACATTATTACATTGATCAGTGCTATAAAAATGCACTGATCAATGTAATAATCCCTTCCCTTCTAGTGTCATTATTACATTGATCAGTGCTATAAAAATGCACTGATCAATGTAATAATGACACTAGAAGGGAAAGGATTAACACTAGGGGGCGAGTAAAGGGTTAAGTGTGTTCCCTCAGCGTGTTCTAACTGTAGGGGGATTAACTTACTGAAACATGATAGAGATCACTGTTCCCAATCTCTAAGACCAGTATATCCCTGTCATGTTACTAGACGGACCAGGGAAATGCCTTGTTTACATAGGCAGTTCCCCGTTCTGCCTCTTCTCGCTGCGATCGCAGGCCGACCTGCCGCAGTATATCTGCGTGAGCAGGTCGACAAGTGGTCAAACTGGAACAACATTTTGAAGGGAACAGAAATTTCCACATTATTGGGTCTATAGCCCAACTAGCCCAGAAATTGTTCAGGCCTGGTGGGCAGATGGCATTCAAATTGAAGATCCATCTTGCCTCTGGCCATATTGAAGTAACTTTTGTCCAGATTACATCCTCTTGGGTCTTCCAGTAAACTGGACCATTGATGTGTGATGCTTATATTGAAGGGCTACATGCCTGCCAATAGGGGTGTATAATATATTTTTTCTAATATAGTAGATGTGGTCTAAATGTCTTTTCGACATAAAATGACCCACATTTACAAATTTCTACATATATATACAGTACCTGTCACCGAGAATGTGTTTTCAGCACGACAGCATCGCTCTGATTCTCAGCGACAGGGTGCCGACATCTCGCACTCGCTGGAATAGAAAAAGCACATTCCAGTGTGCGCGTAATAGAAGCGACGGGGATCCGACTTGGATTCCCGCCAATTCTACACGCGGTGTTTGGTATGAATTATGGGGGGGAACTCCACCCGAGCGCCCCCCTCCTTATCCGTACCAGGCCGCATGCCCTCAACATGGGGGGGTTGGGTACTCTGGGGCAGGGGGCACCCTGTGGCCCCCCACCCTAAAGTACCCTGTCCCCATGTTGATAAGGAGAGGGGGGGCCCGGAGCTGACTAAGAAAATATTTTAAAACCCTGTGTTGTGTTGTTTTTGTTATAACTTTGCCTCCAGGTGAATGGGTAGGGGTACGATGTACCCCATATTTATTCATTCACCTAGGGTGGGGGGCCGGTATCTGGGGGCCCACTTATTAAAGGTGGCTCCCAGATTCCGATAAGCCCCCCACCCGCAGACTCCGAAACCAACGGCCAGGGTTGTTGGGAAGAGGCCCTGTCCTTATCAACATGGGGACCGGGTACTTTTGGGTTCTCCTTACAATCCATAGCAGACCTAAGGGCCTGGTATGCCTCCTGGGGGGGAACCCATGCCGGATTTTTATTTAAAATTTTGGCGTGGAGTTCCCCCTCATGATTCATACCAAACGTCGCGTGTAAAATTGGTGGGAATCCAAGCCGGATCCCCGTCACTTCTGTGACGTCATTGTCCCCATCTCGGCAAGCCGGTTCGGCGCTGGCTCCCGCGATGGAGCTCGTAGGTGGTCAATCTCGCCGAGAAAGGGAGCGAGATTGACACAATATCGCGGTCACTTACTATATATATATATATATATATATATATATATATATTAAACACCTATCGTTTGACAATTAACATAGTATTTAATATTGCGTATATTTCCATTTTGCAAAGTAAAAGATGTTTCTTCTAAGACATTTGTACATACCCTTTCTCAATTCAGTGATTATTAGAGATTCCTGGAAATGACTATGAACCAATCTATCTGCATTTCTTGTATATGAGCTGAGGATATTCCCTAATATACTTCTTTCGGATAGGGTCATCAGTCAAGAGATGCCCGTGTCTGCCTATCATTTCCCTCACCATCCGGTGATTGTTTGAATAAGTGGTGACAATTCTTACAGTGTCCAGCTGTTTGTTCATTTTAGTTCTAAGCAACAGTTCCTGTCTACTCTTGTTTTAGTAAAGCCACCTTCTAATAGCTTAGATCTCAATAATTTCAATCCTCTCTTAAAGTCCTCCTCGTTGGAACAATTTTGTCTGGTGCACAGATATTGTGAGTATGGTATGTTTTTAATCAGTGGTTGAGGATGCGCATTAGACCCATAGAATATAGTTTTACCAGCCATAGGTTTTCTATACAAAAACATGCCTAGTGTTCCATCCTCATCTTTAAATATATCAACATCAAGAAATTATATCAATGTCGGGTCACACTACATAATACATTTTTAATTACCGGTATATGTGTTAATTGATCATTTCTCCATGAGCCTTCACAATTCCATTTCACCAGAGTTCCATACTATGAATACATCGTCTATGTACCTAAACCAGCATATTATACTGGATAGGTACATAGACAGGGACTCAATTGCAAACAAACTCTCCCACCTCCCAGGTACAGGTTAGCATATGATGGGGCACAGCATGTCCCCATCACAACCCCCTGTACCTTGAGGTAGTGTGAGCCATCAAACGTGAAGACATTCTTTGTCAGCATATGATGTAGCCGCTGTACCACAAACACATTATGTGGCCCTGCTGCCACATCCGGTTTGTTAAAAAACTTTCTACCACTTAAATCCCAGATTCATGCAGGATACTACAGTATAGAGCCTCCAAGTCATTGGAGATTAGTATACTGTCTGGTGGTATAGAGATGTTATGTAATTTACTCAGCAGACACATCGTGTCCTGGATATATGATGGAAGTTCCAAGACATGGGGGCGCAAGAACACGCCCACCAGATGGCTTCCCTTTTCTGTTTTAGCACCAGTTCCAGAAATAATTGTACTTCCTGGATGCTTTAGCATGTTTTTGTGGCTTTTGGGCAGTAAATAAAAAGATGGAATTTTAGGGTATGGTACCTTTAATGCCTCAAAGATCTCCTTATCAACAATTCTTTGATAATGTAAGGAGCCAATCGTCAGGTGCCGGTGACCAATAAGTGGCTGGCACCTGCTAATTGGTTTATGCTGCGGCCCATCGCAGCACAGCCGGGGCAGAGGGGGCGAATGGCTGTAGTTCCTACCCTGGGTCACAGATTATGTACTAGCTACGTGATCCTTCGCAGGAGAGCCGTCTTGCTGCAGTATATGTACAGTAAACGATCGGCAAATGGTTAAATAAAAATGGCGAGAATGGTAATAAAGATGAGTAATAGGTAGCCCATAGTTGGATACTGACTCGATTCCTCCATATTGCTGAGCTATTGTATTTTGACAGCGGGGATATTTCCCTGCCATCAAAATGCACTGATCAATGCTGCCGGCTATAGCCTGCAGTGCTGATTGAGTGGGGAAAATTGGTTGTACAGAACTTGGTCAGCTTTAGTCTAACATTGGATCCACAAATACAGAAACAGTAATCTTAGAGTTATTGCAAAGATCAGACAACCACTTTAAAGCTATCTCCACGATCTCTAGAAAACTAGCAGAGCTTTCAGCCAAAGTAACAGACCAAGACTATGGAGAAAATACAGGCTCAGCAAGCAATACTTCACAAACTATAGAGTGAATGGACACTCAGTGAAGCAAAAATGCTGGCAGAGATAAAACAGAAAGATGCAGAGATGCATCTAAAGCGGCGGGAGGAAAAAACAAAGCTTTAGCAGCTACACAGTCAGCGTAGTAGCAGCCCTAGGTTAACGCTTACAACAATCTCAAAGCTAGCCCTGAGTGTTATGAGGAAGAGGGTGAAGTTTTCTGCCTAAATACTGCATCTAGAGCTCAACTAAATCCACAATTTATTAGACATGTGCAGACTAGAATATTTTATTTAGTTTTTTTGTTTTCGTTTGGAAAATAAATGTATTTAGTTACTCTCGAAAATCGTTTTGATATATGTTGTTTTCTTTCGAAAACGACGATTTTCGATGCTTTGTCAAATTTTCGTCGTTCAATTCCTACCTATACTCACTGAATACAGTGAATAGGTAGGAAATGAACCACGAAAATTCGTCAAAGCATCGAAAATCGTCGAATTTTTGTCGTTCAATTTCTACCTATTTACTGTATTCAGAACGACGATTTCCGATGCTTTGTCGAATTGAACAACAAAAATTCGACAAAGCATCGAAAATCGTCGGATCTGAACGAAAAGGAAAATAAAGCATTTTTTATGTCGGATCTTTCGGTTTTCGTTTCTTGCGCTTTCGTTTTCGTTCGTTAAAACGATAACGAAAATACCCGATTTTCGGACGAAAATCCACCCTCAGCATATATAAGTATCACCTAAACTGTTAATATCTACAAGCACAGTTAGTCCTGCACAGTCAACCATAAACTGTCTGTCTTCCACTGAACTAAACAACATTTATGGGTGATCCTTTAAATTTCAATGATTGGAAGACATACTTTATACCTCTTATTGATTGCAAGCCCACCCCATCTTGGAAAAAGGTGCAGTATCTAAAATTGACCTTGACAGAGACGCACACAAGGCTGTGGAGGGACTTTTCTACAGCAACTAAAGCTTGACCTACACTAGTAGAATTTCATTCAAAATAGAGTTTCTAATAATTAGTAGAGTCAAACTGATGTTCGTTTTTGACTGCAGTGACAAGGAAATTTGAGGAGCAGAATGGACATTTTTTCCTAAGCCAATTACTTTCAAGCAGCATATGTGGTTTTCTGTTGGGAACAGCCATTCATTTCAAGATTGAAAGTTAAAAGCACATGACATTTTAAAGTACTTTCAAGTGACGTTTCTCAAGTCATCAAATGTACTGTGAATGTTTGTATAAATGTTCTTATACAATCCATTGATTGTATAAAAAATAGTTTATGACAATTTATGAAATGGCCTAAGATTGGTGCAAATAATCCTCTGGCACTTTAAGAATTCACATTCTTCTTTTGAGGCTGCATGAGGCTATTCTATGTGTTAGGGCAACATTTCTCAACCAGTGTGTCGCGGCACACTGGTGTGCCCTGAAGAGTCCCCAGGTGTGCCGCGGCAAAATGACCCCAAATATTGGCAGCTATGGCTGCTATCTGATGTAACACTACTGCTGGGCACTTTGTTATCATTTGTCTTTACAGCGGTGCCGGTCCGCTGTGTAAAACTCACTTCCCGGCACTCGGGAAGCTGTGCTGGCTGTGCGGGCCAATACGTCATCGGTTGCTATGGGAGGGTCGGACGCATGCACTGCTTCTGTGACGTGAGAGCCGCGGGTACCGTCCTGAACTATGCCTGCCGCGGTTTTCCCTGAGGGGGAAGAAGAAAGGGTAGAGTCACCGTGACCGACACTGCTCCCCTGCCCGCAGATATGGCCACCCGCTCAGAGAGGGAGAAGGCCCTGAAGCTGAATGAGCAGCACCAGGCCATCCTGTCTCGTATGTTGAGGGAGGAGGACAACAAGTACTGCGCTGACTGCGAGACCAGGGGTAAGGTGGTGAGAGGGGGGGCTTTGCTATGAATAACCAGCTGTCACAGTCACTGACACCCCACATCCTCCATTCATGGCTACAGCACTCTGGATCTGATTGGTTGTTGTGCACCTCTGACAGTTCTTCTTTCAGTGTATGTGTGCATGTGTACACATGTCTGTTAGTGTGTGTGTGACAAAAGTAGTTCTGATGGTACAGGAATAGGGGGGGGGGGTCAGGATTAAAAGTAACATACATACAGACAGATGCGAACGCACACAAACAGACACACGTACAAACACACACACTGGGTGTGTTTGTACGTGTGCCTGTTTGTGTCCGTGCGCATCTGTCTGTATGTATGTTACTTTTAAGCCTGATCCCCCTATTCCTGTACAATCACATGTAGGGCTTGTTCGAGATAGCAGCAAGGACTGCTGCTCATCTGAAAAGCAATTTGTGTTCATATCGCTTTTCAGGGGCATTTGTCAGACAATAAAGAGGCATATCTTGCCTCCTCACCACCTGTTTTAAGCCCCATTCACCCTGGGTATACCTCCAGCTGCAGCCACAGCATGTTTACACCCCCAGCTGTTGCCTCTGCAGCTAAAGGGGCAAAAGTTGGGGGTGGTAAAAACAGCTCAACCATGTGGTTTTACTGCCCCTCCAGCCTGACATGTGAACAAGCTCTTGGTTCTGTGTGGATGCGTGCTGCATGTAGGGCAGCCCATTCATTCCCCTACCTGCAGTAATGCGGGAAACAAAGTCCCCGACCCTTTTTTTTTAATTGTGCCACAGCAAAAGCAACCCATGTTTGCCAATAGATAGGGCACCATTAAGAATTAATGGCACCCCTAAAAAGCAGAGCATTTGTCTGTGTGTCAAGAACGAGCGCGATTTTGCGCATGTTTTGCAACACACAGCGACGTGAACCAAGTCTTGGACAGGGGTGCTTCAAGACTGAAACATTTTTTCAAGGGCGCCCCGACTGGAAAAAGGTTGAGAAACACTGTGTTAGGGGACTGGCCATCATAAATGACTGTGAGGAAAAACACAAGCTTCTTGAAAAAATTACCTGAGTGAACAGTGTGTGCAGATGGAGAAGAGTTACTTTAGAGTGTATGGATTTTAAGGAGATTATCCAAGCCTTGCACACTTCATAGAAAGGGAAGCTCAGATAGCCTGTCATTTCTTTGTTCTCCATCTAAATATGAACCTCGAGACCACAGATGAGAGGTCACCCAAGAGAGCCAAGTGTCTTGAACACATATACTGAATTGGAGAATCACAAGAAGCAAGAGACATTTAATTTGAAATCCAACCGCCTTGCTCTGCTTAAAAGGATGGAAGTGCCATATCCTGAATCTTTGCTGCAATAACCGCTGAAGACAATAAAACCTGCAGTACCATGCAAAAATTGTAGGCAGGTGTGAACAAATATAAAAATAGATAATACTGAGCTCAAGTTAAAAAAAAGGGGGTGGGGGACAGCAGCTAGCATAAATTGTGGGCAAGTATTAAATAGAGAAATGCAGCGCTTAAATGTCCAACTTCCACCAACATTATAATCTAGTGCATAGGTCTCCAAACTGCGGCCCGAGGGCCAGATGTGGCCCTTTGCTAGCCTTTATGCGGCCCTTGGGGCACTATTCCTCCAACTGATATAAGGCACTACTTCTTCCACTGACACCAACAAGGGGGCACTATTTCTTCTACTGATATCAATGATGGGATACTATTTCTCCTACTGATAGGCACCCACTACTGACCATTAACTCTGAGGCCACATTTATTCTTACTGGTGCTGGGCCCGGGACATTTTCTGCACCCACTGGACACAATTCGGCCCTTTCTAAAGTTTGAAGGACAATAAAGTGGCCCTTTGTTGGAAAAGTGTGGAGACCCCTGATCTAGTGGATCAGGTTGTGAGGGTAAGAGGCTTGACTCACTGTGGTGTTGGTGGAAGATTACTGTTCACCTTTTAATCAAAATCGAGTCACCTATTGGGTGCCTATCAGGATTGATGGACGTTTTATTTTTTACCAAGGACATTTAAGCGCTGCATTTTTCTATTTCATAGGTGTGAAGAAATGTTGTAAAGTAAGAATGCTTTAAAAAAATATGTTTTAATTGTTAATTTTTATCAATTTACAAAATGCAAAGTGAACAAACAGATGAACAATCTAAATCAAATCAATATTTGGTGTGACTATGCTTTGGCTTTAAACCAGCATCAATTATTTTTTTACACTTCATATACTTGCACATAGTCAGGGATTTTGTACGATTAGAGTCAGGTGTATGATTAGCCCATTATATCAAGCAAGTACTAATGATCATCAATTTCATATGTAGGTTTAAGCCTAGTCATTAGCTGAAACACAAACATCTGTGTAGGATGCTTAAAACTGGGTAAGGAACATCTAAACTCTGCTATTACGTTGAGGTTGTGAAAGACAGTTTCATGCCAGAGGTCATACACCATGACAAGACTGAGCAAACAAGGTAGTTATATTGGATCAGCAAGGTCTCTCCTAGGCAAATATTTCAAAGCAGACTGGGTTTTCAACATGTACTCGTTTCTGCACAAAGAGACAGGCAACGTTGAGGTCCATAGAGGCAGTCGGCCAAGGAAACTTAATGCAGCAGATGAAACAGGCCATGTCTACTTCCCTTCGACATTGGAAGATGTCCAGATGTGCCATTAGCACATAACTACCAGAAACCAGTGGGAGCCAGGTGCACCCATCTGCTGTCTGGAGAAGTCTCTCCAGAAGTTATCTTCATAGAAGAATTTGGGCCAAAAAGCCATACCCACAACACTGGCTAAGCGACTCTACTATGCACAAAAACATAGGAAAAGCAGAAAAATGTCAGCAGAGGCTCTGGACTCATGAGTCAAAATGTGAAAAAAATTGGCTGTAGCAGGAGACAGTTTGTTTGCCGAAGGGCTGGGAGTGAAGAGTGGTAAATAATGAGTGTCTGAAGGCAACTGTAAATCAGAGCCCTGATCTAAACATTATCAAGTCTGTCAGGGATTACGTAAAGAGATAGAAGAATTGGAGGTAGCCTACATCCCGGGAAGATCTTTGATCAAAACCTGTGTGCAAGTGTACCTAGAAGAATTTATGCTGTTGTGATCACACCAAATATTGATTTGATTTGGATTAATTTTCTGTTTATTTACTTTCCATTTTGTTAATTAATAAAAATTAATTGTGATGGGAGTTTGGGTGGGGGGCTGGTGGAACCCAGAATATCTTGGAGATGTTTGGAAACCCTTGCTTAAGCCCCCCATTCACCTCCTCCTAAGTCACCCTTGTCTATTAGGCTGGGTTCACATCTATGTGAATTGGATGTGGGTTTTCCACGCATGTGAATGTGACTGGCTCTCTGTGAAGCTGGGTTCACATATCTCGACAGCAGGTCCGGTGCGATTTGTTGAAAAAACGTGTGCCTTTTTTGGTCTGATTTAGGTCGAATTCAGCCCCAAGTCTCCTATTGGGAGCCCTTGCTATTGTATGAAAGTTTGCTGTGTTTATGCTTATGATAATGTGTATTGTCTTGTAGTTGGCAAGACTGGTCTACAATGTGACATCTGAGTCATCCAAGTGGATGGGATTAACCATGGGTCAGCCCTACCTCGTAAGCTAAACCATTGTGTAATGTTTTGGATAAATATTTGAGTTATTGTGTATGTAGAGACTGACATACTTTACAAGTGTATAGAAAGGCTGTATACTTGTCCAATAAATCATTCCATGTTCAAGCTGTGTAACTGAGCTAGTCTCCCCTGGTTCTTAGTTATAATAGATGGGCTATAATATCTGATATCTGAAGGTCCAGACGGGAGGAAGCAGTGTGCTGACAGAATCACTCAAGCAGAGTACTACGGAATTCTGTGGCATTTCTGAAAGCAATTTACAGCATTCTTTTACACCTGCCTAAAACGTTCGCACAGCATTGTATATTCATGAAAATCATCTCTGTTTTCTATGTTTAAGGAATGGTCAATTCAATAAAGACCAAAGAAGATGACAAAACATGGCTGACGTATCCAACCTGCCTGGATGAAGAAAGGTTTGAAAAGTGTAGGGAAACATCCGTGAAAGGTTCCATTTCCACAGAAGACTAAAAGCAGGCCAAAAAGTCCACAAGATAACGTCTGTTGTGGTGTGAAACTGCCTCCTGCAGCATTGGTCCTGTCCTGTCCCCTGTATCAAGACTACCTAGCCATAAACCTCATGGGGACGAGTCAACCTTTTTAGGATTATCTTTCTCCCCATAGTTTCAATATAATCTTTTATAATTTCCCAGTATATATTCCTAAATATTTATTTAAAGTAATACATGTGTTACTTTGACATACCTAGCCTCTAACGTTTTCCTTATTTGCTCTGCTACTTTTATCCACTCTGGGAAACCTAACTTTATCGGACCTTCAGAGATATCACTATGCCTCCAAACTGGTTTACATGTACTAGTGATTAACAACCCAACTAAATAATGCAGACACAGATACAGAAGCTGCAATTGTGATCAAGTCTTTCTATTGACAAACTTTGAACACTAAAGCTGGTACCACTATTTTGCCTTTCTTATTAAAAAATGATTTACTGTCTGTAACAATGCATCTCTTAACCATAGACTCAAATAACAGATTTCCATTTTATTGAAGTACTTTATAAAACAGGACAGTGGCCATTGTTCTGTTTGTACTTTGCATTTCTGTGTTATTTTGTACATATTGTAGTACTTATAGAGAACAATAAAATGTATCCTTTCATCTTCTTTGACATCAATGCGCACATGCCTCTGTTACAATTCAATATCTTTTTTTATCCCTGTATTGTATGTATCTCTCATATCTGTATATCTGAAATAATGAAGAGTGACAGAGAAGGATTTTGACTCATGCATTACTTGAAACACAGAGCGATTTAACTTTCATTTTAGAAGATCTGATTAAAAAAAAAGGGTGGATGATCAACCAGTTCAACCAAGGCTTAGTACTTTGATGGCTGTTGACACTGTTAAAGCAAGTAAAGCTGTCCATGACCTTCAAGTTTAAAGACTCCACTCTGAAAACCACATACAGGTAGGCCACACTTGTGACTACATTACTGTTGACATTTCTTACGTTCAACATAGCAAGATAGCACTGCAGTAACCTTGGCTCATAGCAAAAAAAAGCTACTACGTTGTCAAAGCTGGAATGTTAATTGAATATACTGTACCAAACCATTTCAAGAGATACTATTTCTATCTACCTTTGACATTCAAAAAAATCATAGAGTCAGACTTCAACAAGAAAAAGCTATGAGGACAATTATGTGTCCCAAGACAATTGGTTAAATAGCACCCCATGAATCAAAAGAAACAGGAAAATGAATGTTGAAGCTAAATAATTACGTAAACAAGGAGTTCTACATCTTATTGGTTCATCTCAAATGAGAGAGAAGTCATGGCCTATGTATTTTACTCAGACTTGGCCTTGACAAGGTTTCCGATATTCAGAACTGATATCATTAAATTCTATGTCAAATAGCAAGACTGACCTTCAACACAACATGGTGTCCTGTCTGTTATTGCCCCTCTATACATTCTACTTTTGCTTGTTTCTCTGTCTGTTTCAACAGGCCAGAGGTATCACGTGCCCCCGCTTAACCTTAGTGAACCAAACTTAAGTGAAGCTATAGCCATCATCTATGGGACACTGCAAAGATATCTACAATTAGAATGTTAGAATGTGTGGTTAAACCATAGAAGAGAAAAGAGAGCGATGGGTTAGTTCAGGGGTGTCCAAACTTTTTTCAAAGAGGGCCAGATTTGATGAAGTGAACATGCGTGAGGGCCAACCATTTTGCCTGACATTCTTTGAACCATTAAAATTAGTTCTAAGTGTGTTCGTCCGAGAGACTAATACACTGCCCAGCAAGAATTATCTTGCCTTTGTGGCTGTGTGTGATGAAGAGATGAGCTTGGGCATTTTATTTGGATACACTGGCCCAGATTCAGAGAGCCATTACGCCTGTCTAACTGGTGTTAGACTGGAGTAATTTCAAATTACACGCGTTTTCTAGCTAGTCGAAAACCTCAAACCATGAATAGACGGCTGCGGGCTTCAATTCGACTGGATTACGTGTTCATACGCCTTCGGATCTACGCTGCAATAAAATTGCGGCAACTGGGTGGACTTCCCGTCGTTTTCCGCGTCGGGGTATGCAAATGAGCTTTTGCCGGCGATCCCCGAAATTACGATCTTCAATCGCAATCTCTTACGGCACCTTTAGTCATCTTTTATTTGCGTAACACTATACCAGCTTTTTGCTGCTCTAATATTAGACAGCCCATGTTAAGTTTGGCCGTCGTTCCCACGTCGAATTTCTACGTTTTCCGACGTCTTTTATTTTTTTTGACGTAAGTCGTCCGGGAATAGGAATGTTCGTAAACGATGCTACTCAAACAACGAATGACGTAACGATGTGATTTCGCGCAATGCACGGCGGGAAATTTCTGAACGGAGCATGCGCAGTTCGATCACCGCGGGGACGCGCTTAATTTAAATGCTTCACGCCCCCTAATCGCGTATTTCGATTACGCAGCGAGAAATAGACTACGCCGCCGTAGCATACGGGCAAAAATCTACCAGAATTCGGTGTAGAGCCTGGTAAAATACGGCAGCGTAGAGTATTTCGATTACGCAGCGCAATATTAAGTGTATGTGAATCTGGCCCACTGTATTTATCTCTTTTGTGGCCCCAATGAATCCCCGAGCGCTGCTCAGGACTAAGGATGAGCTTGGGTGTGTTATTTGGACATACCGTATTTATCAGCGTATAACGCGCACAGGCTTACCATTGCCATGAATGCAGCCTCACCATTGCCATTAAAGCAGCCTTACCATTGCCATGAATGCAGCCTTACCATTGCAATAAATGCAGCCTTACCATTGCCATGAATGCAGCCTCATCATTGCCATGAATGCAGCATCACCATTGCCATTAATGCAGCCTTACCATTGCCATGAATGCAGCCTTACCATTGCCATGAATGCAGCCTCACTATTGCAACCAATGCAGCCTCACATGTGCCATGAATGCAGCCTTACCATTGCAAAAAATGCAGCCTCACATGTGCTATGAATGCAGCCTCACATGTGCCATGAATGCAGCCTTACCATTGCCATCAGTGCAGCCTGATTGATGCCCATCTGCAGCCTCGGAGGGGACAGGGGAGGAGGGGGGCGTGAGTGCTGACAGATTACAAACAGGAGAATTTCTTGTTTACTCGGTTACCTCTTTAATACAAAGTCCCGCCTCCTATGATAGACAGAACAGTCACCCAATGGCATCCCAGGAGACTGGACTTCCTATTACAGATGCCGCTGAGTAAACAGGAGATTCTCTTCATGTAATCTGAAAGTGCTCGTCCCACCCCCTCCCTGTCCCCTCCGAGGCAGCACCAATAAATACGGTATATATCTTTTGTGGCCCTATGCAAATCCCCAGGAGGGCCATATTAAATCACCAGTAGGACCGCAATTGGCCCGCGAGCCGGACTTTGGACATGCCTGGGTTAGTTCATCGAGTCAAAGTGCAAGTAGGTGGATGGAAACTAACAATGACAAAGATTATCCATCAAAACCTTAAGTCATTGAATAAAAAACAAAAGAAAAAGATAGCCGCGCTACTGTTTATCACACGCCAGCTGCAGCCTGTTTGTTGTAGGGGAGGTTCATTATAGCGCGTTTTTTTTTTTTGTTGTTTTTTATTGTATTAAGTCATTGAATGACCCATAAAGAAGTTAATACCTGAAGAACCTTTTTTGGCTTAGAGGGGACCCATGCAGAAGGAGGGGGACTTTTGCCTGCAAGCCATATAGTGAATGTCTTTGCACAAAGGAAGGAGAAAATATTCAGCTACCAGCTTATAGTCAGGTGCAGTTTAGGCTCTGCAGCTGTAGAGGAAGTCAATAGGAACCCGGCTCTACTATGATTTATGATTGCTCAGCTGTCTTAGGGGATGTGCAGATCTAGCCATCCATGGTTGTTGGCTATGCCCTCATATGGTTGGCATGTCAACATTGCGAGTGATATGTGTGTTGTTTGGTGCCAACATGTTGAGGGAGGTAAAGAGGAGGCATGATGCTGATGTTATCAGCGTGCTCTGTTTGTGGCTACACATGGGTAAGGGATCCTCAGTTGTTTAATCCTTCTTAATAATAAAGGGGTGACTGCCATGCTCTCCACCTTGTCCAATCAGAATGGCACCCATTGTGAGTGGCCAACCTCCTATGAACAGTATGTAGCAGGTCAACCACTTGGCATTGAACCTGTTATCATCCCAGTCCAAGCAGTCAGGTCAAGGTGTTTTGGGTGCTCCCCTTCGGCAGCCAATCAGAGGGAGTTGATCGTCCCGCTGTGCATGCTGGGAGGAGTACTTAAGGGATAGACGTCATTAGTCCAGGGTCGTCGCCGATCCTGGGTGTGTCGTCCCACCCCCCCCCTATGTGTGGCCCTCCTGGGCTGCGGTGCGTGTTTAAGTGTTCCTGGCTTCGGGACCACGTTGGTCCGGGGTTTTGATCTACCAAGTAGGCCGGTAGTCAGACTGGGTCTACATTTTCAGAGTGGTCCTGTGCTGTCGGTCCTGAGTGAGGAAGCCACTCGATGAAGAACCTGTCTTGTCTAAACTTCATCGAAGGACCCACTATTACTGAAAGGCTGAATGATGGTCGCCTGTCAGTTCTAAGTTCATAAGAAGTTAATTGGGAGAGATCCGGGTGCTTAATCCTGTGCTGAGAGGATTTTGGACCGAATATACCTCTATCTTTGGGAAGGTCTGTGGCAGAGACTTTACCAAGTTCCATCTGATATCCTGGCTGCTAGGCTAGTGAGAGAGGCCTATCCGGGTGCCAAATACCCACTCTGGCTAGAGTGATGAGAGCTGCGTTGCTGGAAGCAGGAGTGTTCCCGAACAGAAGTTATACACCTGAACCTATTACCTATTACCCTTCCACCTCTTCATCTACTTGGAGGGTAATTATAATATATTATCATTGGTGATTTTGCTTACTTAAAGGTCACCTTGTGGACCATGTAACATGTTTCACATTCTGCAGCTTCTGCCCAATTGCACCCCCCCCCCATGGCAGCAGTAAGAGGAAAAGTTCCCTGGACTAGTTGTCACTCTTTAAAATCAGCTTGGCCGTGTAGGGCTCCACCCGCATGGCTGTGTCATTCATTCACAAAGCTCTGTGTGTGAATGAACTACAAGCCCCGACATTGTTTGCATTTGTTGTCTTGTAGTTACATAGTTACATAGTAGGTGAGGTTGAAAAAAGACACAAGTTCATCAAGTCCAGCCTATTATAAACTACTATGGCACTGTGGAGGGTCATGGTAGTTCATTGATTCTTCCTGTCAGATTGTAGCTGGCTAACCATACAGGCACACATATACAGGCACAATGATACACTAACAGATCTGCATGGCACCAGCAATTTCAGTGACTGGTGGAAGTGGTGGCCTCGTACATATAAGGCCGAGTCCACACGAGGAGACATGTCCGATGAAAACGGTCAGCGGACCGTTTTCATCGGACATGTCTCCTGGGATAATTTGGTCTGATGTGTGTACACACCATCAGACCAAAATCCCTGCGGACTGAGAAGGCGGTGACGTGGCGGTGACGGTGACGCCGCGACGTGCACAAACAAGGAAGTACAATGCTTCCACGCATACGTCGAATCAATTCGACGCATGCGGGGGATTTAGGTCCGCTGGTTAGGCGTACTAAGCAGCGGACATGTCTGACGGACAGGTTTTCAGCGGACAAGTCTCTAAGCATGCTTAGAAACTTTTGTCCGCTGGAAACCTGTCCGCTAGGCCGTACACACGATCGGACATGTCCGCGGAAACTGGTCTGCGGACCAGTTTCAGCGGACATGTCTCCTTGTGTGTACGTGGCCTAAGGGTATCATGAACACAGCCCTGGCAGAGGGAGGTTATAAGGTGCTTTCTAGATGGTACCTGGTGCCAGATCACCTCTTAAAATGTAGCAGGGGGTTTCCTCTCTGTGTTTTCGGGGATGTGGTCAACCTGATATGATGTTCCACATATGGTGGACCTGTGCCACGGTTCGATGCTCCCTGATCAATTCTGTGACAATGGTGAATATAGTTAAAATATAGTTAAAATATAGTTAAAAACCCTAAGGTGGCTTTTCTCAACGAGCCTTTCGTTGATGCTTCCAAGCATGTTCAAACTTTAATCCACACCATGTTTCTTGCGGCAAAAATTGCTAGAGCGACCGCTTGTAACAAACCAGTAGTAGATTTAGCTATTATGGAAAATCAACTAACACGGATCATGCTCCAGTAAAAGCTGATCAGTATCTTGCAGAATAAAGCCTGGTACACACGACCGGTTTTCCCAGCAGGAAACTGCCAGGAGAGCTTTTGACCGGGAAAGCCAGGCGTGTGTATGCTTCCTCACAGTTTTCCCATCAGGAAAACAGCCGGGAAAGCTCCATGGCAGTTTTCCTGCCGGGTTCTCGGCTGACTTTTTACCGCCGAGAAAACCGAGCGTGTGTACAGAGCTTAAGACTACTAAGTTTGACCTTGTTTGGGATCCTTGGATTAAGTATCTCCAACTCCCAGCTGACTGAGAAGTGGAGTTGGGCATTTGGACAGTCCTTTTTTTCTTTTGCTTTGTCTCTTTCTTCTTCCCCTCTTTCTCTTCTTTTGTTCATTTCCTTTGTTTGTCTTGACTTCCTTCTAATTCACCTTTCTCCACCCTCTTCCACCTTTTGTTTCTTGGGTTCGAACTTCCCTTTTCATTTAGTTGTGTTGCCTCCACATGTGGTTGCACATTATGTATACTCACAGCCCATACCGTTGAGCCGGTGGGTGGAGGCGAAGCATGGGTTTGTGTCGGAAATAGTTGATAATATGATATTTGATTTCTGTTTTAAACCTATTATTAATGTTTTGATATGCTCCATCTGCTTTGTGGACCCTATTGTAAAATGTTCAATAAAAATATTGAAACAGTAATGATGAACGTAAAAGAAAATCCCAAATTTAGGTTGCCACCAGAACAGTAAGGACATCTTCCAATGGGGATTCTAGTTTCTGGTGACTCTTATGACACCCTGGGATCCCCTCACTTTGGAGTAATTACCTCTCATTTGGCTATGGGGCAGGAAGTGAAGGAAAACCTCTGCAAAGAGAACTGACAGGTGTTATAACCCTCCCTTACTTCATCCCAAAAAACGTTTTGCCTTTAGTTTCACTTTAAAGCAGACCTTTAAACTATTTTGGAAGTTTAAATAAATTAAAAACAATCAGATATTGATCCCCCCCCCCCACCCCATAAAAAACCTGTTCTGCGGGTTCCGGACCCTCATTTTTCCGGCTTTTCTTGACTAGGTGAGAATAACGCCCCCTCTTCCCAAAAATGTCTGGGATACTTACAGCATGTTTTCCAGGAGGCTTCAGGGCAATCTTGGCCACACTGCACATGTGCAGTTTATAGAAGTTAATAGGGCAAGACATTGCATGCAGTGCCAGAGCATCAGGCTTCACCAGAAAATTGCTAGGCATGTGAGTAGGATTTTTGAGGACAACCAATGGTGAAAGTAAGAGGAACAAAAAAAAAAAAAAAAACGAAACTTGGGTTAGTGAAGTTCCCTTTTAATGTATGCACTACATGGGGTACTTGAGATAATTACACCCACACAAAGGGGTACTTAGATTCAGCAGTCTAAAACATTATGTCAGCCTCATGGATAAAAAGAACAGTCTCCTGCATTATTTACAGTCTTGCAGATTTCAACATCTGTCTCTTGAATTATATTCACCCATGCAGTCTGCAAGGCCAGCCTAATAGACTTCCTCTAATGCCGAGGTACTTTCTTAGGTATTTGAGAGGTAAATCCAGGCAGAGCTGTAATTAGTTTTCCCATAACCCAGCCAATACCTCACATTTCATTGCCTGCTCCATGGCAGCTGTGTGAGAGATTACAATGGATTTAACCCCCTCAGGGACACGGCAGGTTTCATGTAACAGGACAGCTGGAGGCGTTCGGTGAGTGTGGGATGACAACTGGCCATTTTTTAATGAGGCACAAGGGATCACAGCAATATTTGTGTGGTAATCCTACGCACTTCTTCCCCAGCCTACGACTAATTCAGGCTTCTATGAGACCAGCACAGATCAGGACTCTGCTCCTGTACATGGCTTATGATTATGGGGAAAAAACAGCATTCCAATGGCATACTAAGAATTCTTTATATTTTACAGAAAATAATGCAAATAGCACTCCATCCAAAGCTGATAGTTTAGTTGTGGGTACATGGAGACTGAATCATCTACTGAGTACTCTGTTAGTCATATATGAGGGGGTTATGGTTTATGGCACTGTTTCTAAACCAGGGTGCCCTTAAGGGCTGCCTGGGTTGCCCTGGGATGAGGCAAGTATGGGAGCGAGTTTGCCCTGGATCAGTGTCACAAGTCGCTATGGTGCGATTGGGGCAGCCACCAGCACCATAACAACCACTAAGGTCAGGATGCACACCATCATTCATTACTGTGGTGATATGAGCAGGCTTACCTGCACCATGGCAAAGCATGACTCTGATTCAGGGCAGGTGGCAAGCAGGGCCACCCCCAGCATTCAGTAGAAGAAGGAAGTCCACCTCCTCCACCTCTCATGCGCTGTTAGAGCTAATATGTAGGACTCTGATTCAAAGAGGAGACTTTGTGATTGAAGAGCTCTTTGCTGGGTGTTGAAGGGGAAGCTTTGATGAGATGGGGAACTCATGTATAGGTCTTTGATGTATTGAGGGGACATTGATGTGATAAGGGGCTCTCTTGAATAGGAGGCTTGTGACATATAGAAGGGGCTCTGATGTGATGGGGGCCTTTGTGATTGAGGAGATCTGTGATTGGCGTTGAAGTGGAAGCTCTGATGAGATGGGGAACTCATGTATAGGGGTCTTTGAAGTATTGGGGAGACATTGATGTGATTAGGGGCTCTCTTGAATAGGGGGCTTGTGACATATAGAAGGGGCTCTGATGTGATTGGGGCCTATGTGATTGAGGAGATCTGTGATTGGCGGTGAAGGGGAAGCTCTGATGAGATGGGGAACTCATGTATATGGGTCTTTGAAGTATTGGGGAGACATTAATGTGATTAGGGGCTCTCTTGAATAGGGGGCTTGTGACATATAGAAGGGGCTCTGATGTGATGGGGGCCTCACTGTATGGAGAGGCCTCTGATGTGATTGGGGGGGGGGGGTTTGTTGTGACCTTAATTTCAGGTCACATGAATTGCCCCAGGCTTAGGTTTTCCAGTGTTTTTTTACATTTTAGATTGGGGTGGCTCTGGATTTTGTATACATTTAAAGTGTCCCACAACTTAAAAAAGGTTGAGAAACACTGGTTTATGGGATACGAATAGGAAGTTGTTGTATCGAGATTTCTCTAGCACAAGAGCAAGCAGTGCTCTCTAATTGGCTAAAGCCTACAAGCAAGCATGACACCGATGATTTTTGGGGTCCTAAAGGTATGCCGCGCACGGCTAGGGGCAAAGTGGAATAACGCAAGGCATCAGACAGAAGTCATTTTCAAGCCCAGAGCAAAAGCAAGTACTCCACGATAGCAGTATGCAACTGTCAAAGCTGCATTTTTCCGCTACTCTCAAGCTGTTGGAGGCCGCTTTCCTCCTGCTTATGCCGGATATTCCCACTGAGAGGAGCAGTATTGGATTGTCATAGATAAGTCCCAGGAGCAGTGTGCTAAACTGTCACTCCAAGTATTATGCAGAGCTGCAAGAGTCTACAACCCTTTATCAAAGCAGTTTAAGTATATATCGCCAGCACACCATGGATCTTCAAAATAGCATCCAAAAATGTTTTAAAATGTCACAGCAAAGAATTGCAACAGTTCATGACTACCCTTTCATGAGCCATTTTTATCAGAGCGGAGAGCAAATTTGTCTTACCTATGTATGCCCCACAGAAAAAAATCACTAGAGCTGCACTGCATACACAAAAACATACAGTAGTCTGGATTTAAAATAAATAAATAAAACACATGTCCATTGAGTTCAGCCAAAAAAATAAAAATAGAAAACAAACTTTTTTTTTTGTTTGATTGAGACTTATAAAGTGCCATATGAAAACACAAATGTTAAAATTCCTCATATGTTTTTTATTTGATATAAATAATTTAAAAGCCAATATACTGTATATAGAAATAAATGAAGGTAGTGAAGAATTTCCTAATCCTTAACAACATCCGCTAGACACGTATCGTCCCGTAGGTTCGTTTCCGTTCGTTTTTCGTAAGACGCCTGTTTTCCCGTTCGTTCCCGTTCGTTTTTCGTACGAAACGATTTTTTTCTGTATTCTGATCGTTTCGTATTTTCGTTACCGTTTTATTTTTGTACATGCGGGATGGTTCGTTATTCTGTTTAATTCATTATCGTTTCTTGTTAGACAATAATTTTCGTGAATTTTCGTCATTTTGTACTTTCGTAAATATATCACGGGGTTCACGGCACTTTCAACACGCGGCTCATCCATAGTAACTATTGTTAAGCCCCATACACTTGGTCAGACTTTTTTAACAACAAACATAAAAACGATTGTTTTCCGATCATTCTCAGAAAATTCGTTAGTTTTTAAACTCCATCAGAAAACCATTTTTGGGTTCAAAAGTCTGGCCAACTGAACTTACTTCAGATGAAAATCCACAGAAAAGTTTATTTGGCTTTACTTAGCACAAAAAAAGCTGCTTCACTAACTACACTCACTACATTCTGCAAATCTTTTGTTTATACTATAAACAAAAGATTTGCATTTTGTATTCAAAGACAATACAGAATGCCCATCTTTTGTTTATACTATAAACAGCAGATTTGCATTCTGTATTCAAAGACAATACAGAATGCCAATCTTCTGTTTATACTATAAACAGAAGATTGGCATTCTGTATTTTGAATACAAAATACAACCAGAAAAGGCATTCTTTCGTATGTACACATTATCCCGCGGGTACGAAAATTAACATTTTCGTACGAAAATAACATTCGTACGAACGGGAATGCACATATCTAACATCCGCCACCTAGAATATGTGACCTTGAGAAGCACAACCACCAACATAAATAAAAGTGCTGGCTTACCAGATCGCACAGACCTCCTATTATGGAAGGTCAGTGATACTTGTGGCTGTACACCCAGCTTGGGCCTTTGGCATTATCAGAGGGTCCTCTCACAGTTGACCAGCCGTCCAAAAGCCGCGTACACACGATCATTTTTCGGCATGAAAAAAACGTCCTTTTTAAAAAACGTCAGTTAAAATGATTGTGTGTGGGCTACACATCATTTTTCAGGTTCTGAAAAACAACAATTTTTTTTTTGAACATTTTTTAACGTCGTTTTAAACTATATAATTTTTCGGCCTGTAAAAAATGATCGTGTGTGGGCTAAAACTACGTTTTAAACCCGCGCATGCTCAGAAGCAAGTTATGAGACGGGAGCGCTCGTTCTGGTAAAACTACCATTCGAAATGGAGTAAGCACATTCATCACGCTGTGACAGCCAGAAAAGCGCAAATCGTCTTTTACCAACACGGAATCAGCTAAAGCAGCCCAAAGGCGAATGGAACTTCCCCTTTAGAGTGCCGTTGTACGTGTTGTACGTCAAGGCGCTTTGTTCATCATTTTTTTTAAACGATGGTGTGTGGGCAACATCGTTTTTAATGATGAAGTTGGAAAAACATTGTTTTTTGGACATGCTGAAAAGCAATGTTTTTTTTTTCATGCTGAAAAATGATTGTGTGTACGCGGCAAAAGAGTAAACCTAAAATACAGAAAGCTTCACATAGTGTAAAATTCTTAAAACATTTATTGCCTAAGCTTAAAATTGTATTTAGATTAAACAGAAGTAAAAATATGCCTTTAAAATCAGTTTGCCGGCCGGCAGATCAGCAAACAGCCCATCCTTCTGGGACTCGTGAACAGTTCATACGGGTGTATGTTCATGGAAAATGCTTGTGGAGTTGCTAGGTGTATCCCACATTTAGAACGTGTACAAAGAAAAAAATACACTCTCCATTGCCCACTGCTGTCCTGGCCATATGCTGTATTCTGAGGCAAACCATGTAGGACTGGTCTTCATTTTTTGGTTTGTGCCTCATCCCCGATCCTCGCTGTCCACGAGTCCTGGATGATGGGTGTATAGCCACAAGTGTCACTGACCTTCCGTAACAAGAGGTCTGTGCGAGCTGGTAAGGGAGCACTTTTATCTGTGTTGGTGGTGATGCTTCTAGCAGTCTCGGCATCTAGGTGGCGGATGGTGTCAAGGATTAAAGTGGTTGTAAAGGCATACGTTTTTTTTTTTTATCTTAATGCATTCTATGCATTAAGATAAAAAGCCTTCGTGGACATGTCCGATGGTTAGTACGCCCAACCATCGGACCGAAATCCTGCGCATGCGTCAAATTGATTTGACGCATGCGTGGAAGCATTGAGCTTCCTTGTTTGAGCACGTCGGTGTGTCATACGTCACCGCGTTCTCTGTCCGCTGGGATTTTGGTCTGATGGTGTGTACACACATCAGACCAAAAGATCCCTTCAGACATGTCCGATGAAAACGGTCCATCGGAACTGTCTCATCGGACATGTCTCCTCGTGTGTACGCGGCCTAACATTTACCTGAGGTCCATCTCTGTCCAGGGATGTCGGACGTCCACGAGTGTCTCAGCAGTCGAGATTCTCCCTACCGATTTGCTTTAACACAGCTGCAGTGCCATTAGTTGTCACTGCTGTCAATCAAAGTCAGCTAGCCAATCAGAGGAGAGAGTGGGTGGGGCTCTGTGTCTGAATGGACACAGGGAGCTATGACTCGGCTTGGGTGTCCCAAGTGGGGGCACTGAACTGGAGTGATGGGGCCAGGAGCACCAAAGAAGGACCCGAGTAGAATCTTGGCTGCTCTTTGCAAATCCACTACAACAGAGCAGGCAAGTATAACATGTTTGTTATTTTTATAGGAGAAAAAAAACAACACTTTACAATCACTTTAAGAAAATCTTCTCTACCTTCATTTATTTATGGTCTTTTTTAATGTTACTAATGGTAGAATCTGTGCAATTGTCTATTGCATTTGGGACTGTGTTTGTATCTCAGAGAAGAGTTGCTGCTTTGATATTTCACATTTGTTTTAATTAGTGCAGGCTCTACTCGTTTTATTTATACCAGGCATGTCCAAAGTCCGGCCTGTGGGCCAGTTGCGGCCCGCGGCTTGGTTTTATATGGCCCCCACTTGCAATTTGCTTTAAAGGGGAGGTTCACCTAAAAATAAACTTTTAACATTGCATTTATGATATTAATGACAATTCGAATCGGCTGTTTTTTTTGTTTTTTTAAATACGTCCGTACATACCGTTTCCTATATGTATTCTCATCGCGGCTTCCGGGTATGATGGTCGGGGATGGGCGTTCCTTATCACGAGATGCCGAATGAAACCAAACGTCGGTGCGCAGGCGCCGTATAGAGCCGCACCTTCGTTCGGTTTCTTTCGGCATCTCGTGACGCGCTGTATGCGTCGGTCGGATGCCTGTCAATCAATAAGGAATGCCCAGCCTCGACGATCATACCCGGAAGCGGCAATGAGAATACATATAGGAAACGGTATGTACGGACGTATTTTTTTTTTAAAAAACAGCCGATTCTTATTGTCATTAATATCATAAATGCAATGTTAAAAGTTTATTTTTAGGTGAACCTTCCCTTTAATCACTTCCGTGGCCCCCTGTGTTCAGGGTAAGGATGAGCTTGGTATAAATATATATATATAATCTAATCTAATAAAATATAAAAAAAATAATAGCTCATCCTTGCCCTGAGTGGAGCTTGGGGGCCACAGAAGAGATAAAGGCCAGAGTTCTCAGGGGATTTAGAAGAGAAAATATATTTTTTACAACCTGAGCTCTGGGATTTGTTGGGGGCCAAATAAGATATATATATATATTCACCACACACAGCCAAGGTAGGAGAATTCTTGTTGGCAGTGTATTAGTGATCAGACGAACATGCTTAGACTGAATTTTTTTTTTTTTTTTTTAAAGTGTATTTTTGTGCGTGAACTCGAGAGAGAGGAGCCGGACTGCAGGAGTTGGGAGTAGGCAGACCCTCCCCCCGGAGGCATTCGCCATCCTTCTCCATGCCCCTGGTGGCAATGGCGGGTGTGAAGGGGGGCCTCCCACTCACCCCGCCCTACCTGCTCCTCTTGGGAGCCCAACTGGGGCCCAACGGGACCCCAATGGGGCAGAGGGACTCCCCCTATGAGGGAGTGAGGGGGCCTAGCCCACCCAGCCAGCCCCGTAGGTCCTTCGCCTCTCTTTATTTTAAGAGACCGCATGGCCAAAGTGCGTGTGTTTTTAAACCAATTTCGTGTGCGTGCAAGTGTGGTGGTTTTTTTTGGGGGGGGGGGTGGGCGTACTAAGTACAGGCGTACCTTGCATAGCACACCCACCGGGAGGCGGGCTGAGACCACCAAACTCAATTCACATGTAGCCGAGACCGGGATCCGAACCCTTGGCTGCAGAGGTGAATGGCTTGTCAACGCAGTGCCAATCACGTTGAGCCACCACAGCTCCCTAGACTGAATTTTAATGGTTCAAAAAATGTCAGGCAAAATGGTCGGCCCTCACGCACGTTCACTTCGTCAATCCTGGCCCTCTTTCAAAAAGTTTGGACACCCCTGACTTATACTGTATTCACAACCACAACTACCTATATTTCAGGGGTTCGCCCAAATACCTCTTACTAACCAGCTTCATATTGAACTTTTTTAATAGATGTAATACGTGGGATGTTCATCTCAGTGGTAGATGTGCATTGTTTAGTGAAGCCCATGTCAGACAGAACTGTGTTTAAGGGCCCGATAGCCCATTTAAAAAAAAAACAAAGACAACAAAAAATCATTACCCACTTGCCTACTGGCCACTTTCACCCCCCTCCTGCCCTGGCCAATTTTCAGCTTTCAGCACTGTCGCAGTTTGGATGACAATTGCGTGGTCCTGCTACACTGTACCCAAATAATTTTTTTTGCGACACATAGAGCATTATTTTTGCGATATTTAATCCCCACTTTCTTATTTTTCTGTAAAATTTACATCCCTTTTTTTTCATGCAAATAGAGCTTTCTTTCAAAAGTATTTGATCATCTCTGCGATTTTTATTTTTTGCGCTATAAACAAAAAAAAGAGTGTACATTTTGAAAAAAAATATATTTTGTACTTTTTGCTATAATAAATGTAGCGCCCCCTGGCTTTTCGCATGGGCATTTTTCTAAAACTAGTTTGACTGGGAGAGTTACATTGCTCCCAGCCGTAATTTGTTAGGGTTAATGACCTGTGTCGTTCTGGAAAGGACCACTGGCTCGGACTGCATTCTGAGGATGTAAGTTCATCTTTGTGGGAGCTGGAGGGATTTCTGGCAGATGGAACCTTCACCAGCAGCCAATTGTTGAGTTTCAATCGGAGACGAAACTGAGGGGGCCCCGGTGGTTCGCTGGGTTCCCCAAATGCCGTAGAGAAGATCCGGCGTCCGGGCAATGGACAGATATGCTTTGCTGTCACCTGGAGATTTGTTCTAAGATAGTTGCTGGGATGATTCGCTCTGTTCCGACACTCCAAATCATTTATATTTTATTGGCCTGTGGCAGGGGCTTAGAGTCAGGTCGGTGAGAGAGACTCGTTCCTCCCAGCTAGAATTTAAGGTGGTGTCCCGGCTGCTGTCTGAGAGAGAAAGACCTGCCTGGGAGACACCTCACCCACCCAAGGCATTGAATGGCGACGTGTGGGCTTTGTGTTTTTTTCAAGAGCTAATCTCTGCTACACCTATATCCAGGCCTGACATATAGAGTTCTTTCCTTCTCATCAACCTGTTCTTACTTCACCGAGTTGATGTTCTGGCAATGTTGGCCTGGAATTAAAGCATTAAGAAAACCTTTATTCTCTGTGTGGACACTCAATTACTATCTAGTACTTCTGGTGCACCCCTAGACAAAAAGTGAGAGTGACTTAATTTGCCGATCCCATCATCAAACCAGCGGCCCTTTCGGGGGTAGCGCTACATAAATATCCCCATTTAAAAAAAAAAGGCAGTTTTTTTTCTCCATTTAGGCCGATATTTTTGGTAATAAAAAGAGTATATTGATTCTCGTAGATAGGCGCGGGGCGTAGCGTATCCTATTTACGCTACTCCGCCGCAACTTAGAGACGCAAGTGCCGTATTCTCAAAGCACTTGCGTCCAGAGTTGCTGCGGCGTAGCGTAAATGGCCCAGCGTAAGCCCGAGTAATTCAAATGTGGATGAGGTGGGCGTGTTTCATGTAAATCAATCATGACCCCACGTTTTTGACATTTTTTTAAGTGCGCATGCTCCAAATTACGCCGTAAATACATTGGTTTTGGCGTGAACGTAACTTATGCAAAGCCCTATTCGTGAACGAGTTACGCAAACAACGGAAAAAAAACTACGCTGTCCCGACGTCCATACTTAACATTGCATACGCCGGACCTACGCAACATTACCCCTCATATAGCAGGAGTAAGTTTACGCTTACGCAAACAACGTAAACTACGACGAGCGGGCGCAAATACATTCGGGAATAGGCGTATGTAGCTAATTTGCATATTTGACGCGGAAATCGACGGAAAGCCACCTAGCGGCCAGCGTAAATATGCAACTTAGATCTGACGGTGTAAGTGACTTACGCCAGTCGGATCTAAGGCAAATCTATGCGTAACTGATTCTAAGAATCAGGCGCATAAATCCGACTCCGCAAAAACAGAGATACGACGGTGTATCTGGAGATACGCCGTCGTATCTCCTTTGAGAATCTGGCCCATAGTGTCTACAAAATAGGGGATAGATTTATAGCTTTTTTATTATTATTTCTTACGAGTAATGGCGTCGATCTGCGATTTTTATTGGGACTGCGACATTATGGTGGACACATCGGACACATTTTTGGGGCCATTGTCATTTATACAGCGATCAGTGCTATAAAAATACTGATTACTGTAAAAATGTCACTGGCAGGGAAGGGGTTAACACTAGGGGGAGATCAAGGGGTTAATTGTGTTCCCTAGGTGTGTTTCTAACTGTGGGGGGAAAGGACTGACCTAGAGGAAATGACAGATCGTGGTTCCTAGCTATTAGGAACTCACGATCTGTGCCTCCAGACAGAACAGAACAGGGATTTGTGTGTTTACACACACGTCCCTGTCCTGCCTCTCGTGCCCACGATCACTTACAGCCGGCGGTCATTCCAGCTGCTGGTCATTAGCATCGGCACCCCCACAATGCAGCAGGCGCGCGCCTGCTATCCTGCTCAAAGGGACCGATGTACAGCTATGACGGTTCGTGGGAGCGTGCTGACCTGCCGCCATATAACGATGACAGCTGGTCGGCAAGCGGTTAAAGAAAAATTGCAACCAAATTATATTAGACGATGCCTTGATTCAATTTGCTAGAATCCAATGCTATACTCAGGGTATACTCACATGGAAGTTAGTGACATAAAAAACAAGACCACATGGTACTGTAAAGGTCAATCGAGATAACCGGTGAATCTCAATGCTGTAAAAAAAATAAAAAAAACATCACAGCAGGGGGTTCTTCCCGGGAGCTGAGGGGGGGATTGTGGTCAGGAGGCGGGGCATAGAGATCCAACCCCCACTGCAGAATCCCTACATGGGAATATGATGGGTTGTGAGATATAAGTGAGAAATGCAGCAAGGAATTAGATAAAAAGTAGAAAAGTTGCACACTAAAAAGCATGCCTTGAAAGTAGAGTTTCCACCTCATCCCTTTAAAACCAAATACATATGAATTACACAGGTTATGTGGCTGATTAAAATGGTAATATAACTCACTTGGTGCCTATAACGGTCGCCACCGTTTACGACCTTCCATCCATCCACGACAAGCTTATCTGACACACTCCGACAATACTGCATACACGATCCATATCAATTCCCATAAACAAGACGAGACTCAGCTGTGCACTTGCTTCCAAAGATATGACCCCTTTATTGGTTTTCTCAGCTTCTTATACAGTTTCAAGCATAATACAGTTAATCACAGGACAATGTAGTCTCCATCCCCCTTCACACCATGGGGGGCTTCAATCACCTTAAAAGGCATTCAGGTAAGCTAATTATGTAGACACGTCGGCACCGCATCATCAATATAGTTAACTCAGAGAGGATGACATCAAAACCAAATACTATCACACCTGAGCATTAATACATTCCGGTATCAATAGAATTCAATTAACCTTAAATAATAACACAATAGGGTAAACAGAGAGCTTCACACAATGAAAGAGTCTTTCTTGCAATTAACACCTTTTCAACAGAATGTGTCTTTCACATTGAAGAGCCAACCTACTTAACATTTCAATAGTCGGTTACACAGAGAGATGTGTCACTGTCTTGTTAACCTGGTCTCAAGTCCACATGAACCACTTTTGTAATATTCCAGTCCTGCAATATGAATTTTTATTAAAGGGGTGTTCCAGCCCTAAGTTGTGTTTATTAAAAGTCAGCAGCTACAAAAAGTGTAGCTGCTGGCTTTTAATAAACACTCACTTACCTGCTCCTGCGTTCCAGCGACGCGCCGACCGGGGCTCCGCTCCTCTGCCCCCCTCCCCGGCCGGCGTCTCCATCCTGACTGTGGGCACCCAGCCGTGACAGCCTTCGGCTTCACGGCCGGGCACCCACTGCGCATGCGCGAGCCGTACTGCGCATGCGTGCGCGGCGCGGCTCGCCGCTGATTGGAGAGGCGATCGCATGGGACCTGTCAGTGTCCCATGTGATCGCCTACAGGGAGGGGGCTGGTGTAGGCGATTAAGCTTAATCGCCTAACCAGCCCCTCGGCGGAAGCAGGAAGTGGGACAGGAAGTCCCACTCCTACTGAAGCCCCCACTCCCCCCCCAAAAAAATTACATGCCAAATGTGGCATGTATGGGGGTGAGGAGTGGATTGAGAAAAGGTCATTTTTTTGGGTGGAACACCCCTTTAATGTCTCATCTCATGTAATATATGAATTATGATTCTTTGTCACCCTATGGCCCTAGTGGACATAAGGTGACCCTAGACATAGGAATATCTCAGTCTGTCACGGTTCAATTCCGTTACAGTGCCTTATCTGCAAATTGTTGGTTCACTTACCTTTTCCTTCGATTTCCCTTCTAAATGTTTTTATTTTTTGTTTTCTTTGTCTGAATTTCTCACTTCCTTTTCCTCCTCAGTTAGCTGTTCTGGCTGACTAATCCCCAGCTAGAACGGCTCGGATGATGGTGGAAAGCTTACTGAGGAAAAACAGGAAGTGAGAAATTTAGACAAAGAAAAAAAACATTTAGAAGGGAAATCGAAGAAAAATGTAAGTGAACCAACAATGCACTAGCTTAAAGAAAACTATTAAAAAAAAACGTGTACAACCCCTTTAAATTAGCCTCAGAAACGGTGTAATTAATGTGTTTGGGTTTAAAGGGATGGGGTGGCAACCCTACTAAAAGAAACTGTGACCAATTAAGTATAATTTTTTTCTACACTTTACATTTACCTTCTTAATTGGTCACGGTTTATTTTATTCATACCGCATGTAAATGCACATATGATAACAAATCACGATACAGCAGATGTGACTGGGCCCCTTAAAAAAAGACAGGTATAATCTGCTCTAACATAGAAAAATGACTCCCTCATCCATAATGGTAATCTCATAGTCCCTTGATCAACATTCTGGGCTCTTCCATACCTAATATAGATAACTATGCTTAAAAAAAACCTCAGAGACTCTGACTTTGACTTTGACTTTGAATCTCAGAATTCTGAGATTTAATCTCAGAATTCTGAGATTTAATCTCAGAATTCTGACTTTGAAACTCAGAATTCTGACTTTGAATCTCAGAATTTTGTATATTTTTTTTTTATGATGGCCCCAGGGCTCTTCCATACTACAGTGTTATACCGAATCCTAATAAATATTAAAGTGGACTCAGCATCAGATAAACTATTTTTACACCTAACTGCTTGCTTGCTAAGTAATGTGTAAATGCAACCCTTACAAGTACACCAATTATTACCTCTCACCATGATCTTAGTACTCTTTACAAAACATCATCAAGGGTCAACATCTATTCCTGGGACTAAGATGCTGGCTCAGGGAAGACAGAATCATGTAAATCTTCATACCTGTGTTTACAAATGTCTGACATAGATCAACTTCTGCTGCAGCCTTTCACAGTGATCTGGTACAAAAATACACTATTAGGCCGCGTACACATGGTCGGAATTTCCGACAACAAATGTTCGATGTGAGCTTGTTGTCGGAAAATCCGACCAAGTGTATGCTCCATCGGACACTTGAGAGCTGGTTCAATTCCATACCCTTTGTACACAATTCAATGCCCAAAAATTCTATGCATGCTGGGAATCAATTTGACGCATGCTCGGAATCATTGAACTTCATTTTTCTCGGCTCATCATAGTGTTGTACGTCACCGCCTTCTTGACGTTCGCAATTTCCGCCAACATTTGTGTGACCGTGTGTATGCAAGACAAGTTTGAGCGAACATCCGTCGGAAAAAAATCCACGGTTTTGATGTCGGAATGTCCGATCGTGTGTACGTGGCAATACAGTCTGATCATTGGAGGAGAGGAGAGTAGAGGAAACGTTTCAACCTGCTTGCAGCAGACAGAGGACATCCTCTCAAGCTACGCAGGACTACTTTCCAATGGAGAAGCCATTTATCAGAAGTGGGGACTTGTTGTGTGGGAGGTCCGTATTTTCCAAAGTATTGACGATTTCCTGTCCAGTACTACAACAAAGAAAGAAAAAAGAGTGCCCTATCATCAATTAAAGTGGTAGTCAGGGGTGGTCTGACAACTCATGGGGCCCCAGGCAATAGAAGATTATGGGGCCCCCTGGGCTTACAGATGGCCACCACGCCAGGAGGCAGTGAAGAGGCGGGGCAGCTAAAATCTCTGGATTTTCACATCAAAAGCATGTCGGTTTCAGACATATCAGGGACAGATGTAAAAAAAAACACAGATTTTTACATACTGTCCCTGGTTTTACTGAGCCTGGCAACCCTGATGGGGCCCCCTAGTGGCATGGGGCCCTCGGGCAGTGCCCGAGTGACTCAATGGTCAGTCCGCCCCTGGTGGTAGTAATGTCATTTATTTTACTTGTACCCACAGGTAAGCCTATGATAAGGTAGGTACTATGAATATCTCCTTAACTTGCACTATTTAGGAGATATTTACACTGCATGCAGTGTGAATTTACCGGGGTATATGCTCTGAAGGGGTGGCATACCCGTGCCATCCCTTCAGAGATTTGTGTTGCAGCCATGACATCATCATGGCTCGGCCAATCAGACAGCCAGAGCACTCGAACTGGGAAGGAAGTACCGGGTGAAGATGGGAGTTCAGTCAGCAATGACATTGTGCAGCTGGAGGGCTTCATTCTAAGGTAAGTAATACTAGCACATTATGCCATCGTCTTGTAGTGTTTTTTTTTTAAAGGTGCGGTTTAATGTCACAACAGGCTCCAGAGTAGTAATCAGCCTAGGTGCTGCCAAGGCATTTGATTCTGTGGCGTGGGGGTATCTATGGGAATATCTTGGCAGGTTTGGCTTTAGCTCAAACTCTTCTAAATGGCTTCAACACCTATATCAATCCCCTAGAGCTCGGATCCAGGTCAAGGCAGGATATCAAAACCCTTCCCTCTCTCACGAGGCACACAGCAAGGCTTCCCCATATCCTTGATCCTCTATCCATTAGCTGTAAGACCTCTTACCATAGAAATTCGAACACACCCAGACCTAGAGGTCTCCTCTTAGACCTGCTAACCAAAACTGTCAGTCTATATGCAGATGACATGCTTCTGTATCTGGAGGATGTGAGTGCCTCATTTTTAGCAGCTTTTTAACTCATCAAACACTTCAGAGAATTTTCAGGCCTACAGATTAACTGGACCAAATCCCAGATCCTTGCTCGGGACTTGGGTACCCCCACTGTAGAACAGACCTCCCTCCCTTTAGTGAAAGCAAGACAGATTTGCTATCTGGCTGTCCAAGTGTTCTGCTCCCTAACAGATTACATCAAACTCAACCTTGAACCCCTTTACACAATTCTGAAATCCAAAACCCAGACATGGTCTCAGCTTTCTCTTGGGGTTGTGGGGCGCATCAACTTAGTGAAAATTATACTACTCCCCAATTTCCTTTTTATATGTTTTGGCATGCCCCTTATACATCCCACCCCATATATTAAAATCTACGGAATCCATACTCAATACATTTATGTGGGGCAACTTTAGGCATACGTTGTCTTGGCACATAAAGAATCCCACAAACCTTGGAGGCGCTCCCTTTCCAGACCTTAGTCTTCAATACATAGCTTCACAGCTATAAAATTGTTTTATTTCAACAACGAGGATAGAAACAGGTACCTCACACTAGCATGCTTCATTCTCTTTTATACAACCGTCAATCCTCTTCAAATCCTTCTATGTGTTTCACAAGAGTCAACCCACTGGGGAGATTGGGGACAGATGCTATTCCATTACTGTAAAACTTGTCAGTTGACTATGAAACACAAAAAAGACCCTCACTTTCATGCCCATGTACCCCTCTGGGGTAATCCACATGTGTCTCAGCTGTCGTTGGTGCTCGTTTGTGGTACTTGGATTGACAGATCTACCTCTCACATATCCTCTCTGGTGGTATTGTGAAATCATTCCAGGAACTCAAGACTGTGTTTGAACTGCCTAATCACATTTTCCCTGATACCTCCAACTTCGTTATACGATCAATACCCAATTTGGGGGCTCCAGTCCCAGTCTTGAGTCCCTATATTAAGTGGAGGTAATTAGTGGTCAAGACCCCAAGAAACTTATTTCCATGTTTTATAACTATCTAATGCGGCTTGCTGCTACCAAGCTGTCCTATCAATTAAAAGCACGCTAGGAAACTGACGTTGGGGAAATAATAGACGAGGACTGGGATGAGGTCTTGGACAACTGCGGATTGGTTTCTCCCAAACTCTCTGACTGACTGACTCATTTATACATTTTCCATGGGTTCTATTTAATGCCGCTCTGTCTCTTTCTCTCTGAATACCAAATGATTTGCAGTCCATCATGCCCAAGTTGTGACGAACCCCGAGGTACATTCTATCATTTGTTATGGTCCTGTCCTTATATCCAATGGTACTGGATGTAAGTGGTCAAATTTCACCACAACGAAATGGGCTCCGCCCTGACCCTCATTGCTCAAGCAATGTTTGTTGGGTCTCCTCTCATTGCCCGAGGAGGACAAATGCCTTCACATTTTCCTGAAGGAATTACTCTTGGCCAGGATAATGGTTTGCCAGGGTTTGGCTTAGAGAAGCTCCCCCAACAATTCAACAATGGATTAGGGCTTTCAATGCTACCCTGCCTTACAAAAAAGTCTTATTTAGGCCCCTTTCACATTGAGTTTTTCAGGCGGTACAGCGCTAAAAATAGCGCTGCTATACCACCTGAAAAACTCCTGCCAAGCAACCTCAATGTGAAAGCCCGATATTTGGAGCGGTGAGAGGAGCGGCGTGTATACCGCTCCATCACCACTCCCTCCCATTGAAAACAATGGGAAATCGCGGAAATACCGCCCGCAAAGTGCCTCTATAGAGGCGCATTGCGGGCGGTATTAACCCTTTCACGGCCGCTAGCGGGTGTTAATACCACACCGCTATCGGCCGCAACTCGCGGCAAATCTGACGGTATAGCGCTGCTATTTTTAGCGGTGCTATACCGCCAGTGCGGCTCCAGCCCCAATGTGAAAGGGGCCTTACTCACTGAGGTTGCCCACAAATACCACAAGATCTGGGACAGGTGATTGGACAATTCTTCAACTTGTATAGAGGAAGATCATCTCATACTTCTAAACTTACCCACAGGCACTGCTTGAAACTCTTTGCATGCTCTTCACCAAAGTCCATTTACAGGGGTACCTTGGTTTACTCTGTCATTAAAATATGCCATTAATAACAGTTTGTGTATTATCGCTAATACCTATTGCATGTCTGTAACCTTTCGTATGGTGTAACAAGCACTGCTTAATTAATATCTTAATCCTGCATGATGTTGTCACTATGGGGTTTATTTACTTAGGTAAAAAAGGGCAAACTTAGTCACATTTCTACATAGAAACCAACGGGATTCTAACCTCAGCTGTTTAATTAAGCTTTGGCAATAAAACATGAAGCTCAGGTTCACACTGGGCTGTGGGAGTGAAGCCGTGCGAGTTCACTCCCGCTGGCAGTCCCGATTTCGGCTGCGATTTCAGAGACATCTGTGCAGGTTTCTGCACAGATGTCAATGTAAATCGTGGCTCAAAATCACAAAAAGTAGTACAGGAACTACTTTTTTAAATCGGTGCAGCGCTGCAGATGCGGCGTCGCACTGATTAGGACGGTGCCATTGTCGACAAATGCCGGAAAATGCTGCCGATTTGAGATGCGATTTGACATCTCAAATCGCATCTCAAATCGTACCAGTGTGAACCAGGCCAAAAGCTGATTGGTTTCTATGCAGAATTGTGACTAGCTTTAGTAAATAAACCCCTACGTATAGTGCAATAATGGTACCTGGTCTGTATGTTTGTTTCTTTTTACACACTAAAGAGTTTGTTTTTGATTTAAAATAAAGATGCGGTTTACTAATGCTTTAACTGACCTAACTTGCCTTCACCTGTATACGCGGATTATGTACTTAAAAATATACACATTTATTGAGTGCAGAGGAGCAGTAACTGTGTCAGTACATACATTACCTACATACAGTATCTCATAAAAGTGAGTACACCCCTCACAGTTTTGTAAATATTTTATTCTATCTTTTCATGTAACAACACTGAAGAAATAGTGAGTGTACAGCTTGTTTAACAGTGTAAATTTGCTGTCCCCTCAAAATAACTCAACACACAGTCAAAAGTGAGTATGCCCATAAGTGAAAATATCCACATTGGGCCCAATTAGCCACTTTCCCTCTCTGTTGTCATGTGACTCGTTAGTCTTACAAAGTCTCAGGTGTGAATGGGGAGCAGGTGTGTTACATTTGGTATTATCGCTCTCACTCTCTCATACTGGTCACTGGAAGTTCAACATGGCACCTCATGGCAAAGAACTCTGAGGATCTGAAAAAATGAATTGTTGTTCTACATAAAGATGGCCTAGGCTATAAGAAGATTGCCAAGACCCTATAATTGAGCTGCAGCATGGTGGCCAAGACCATACAGTGATTTCACAGGACAGGTTCCACTCAGAACAGGCCATGGTCCACCAAAGAAGTTGAGTGCATGTGCTGAGTGTCATAGTCAGAGGTTGTCTTTGGGCAAATAGATGTATGACTGCTGGAAGCATTGCTGCAGAGGTTAAAGGGGTGGGGGGCAGCCTGTCAGTGCTTAGACCATATGGCGCACATTGCATCAAATTGGTCTGCATGGCTGTCGTCCCAGAAGAAAGCTTCTTCCAAAGATGATGCCCAAGAAAGCTTTCAAACTGTTTGCTGAAGACAAGTAGACCAAGGACATGGATTACTGGAACCATGTCTTGTAGTCTGATGTGACCAATATAAACTTATTTGGCCCAGATGGTGTCAAGTGTGTGTGGCGGCAAACAGGTGAGGAGTACAAAGACAAGTGTGTCTTGCCTACAGTCAAATATGGTGGTGGGAGTGTCATGGTCTGGGGCTGCATGAGTGCTGCCAGCACTGGGGAGCTACAGTTCATTGAGGGAACCATGAATGCCAACATGTACTGTGACATACTGAAGCAGAGCATGATCCCCTCCCTTCAGAGACTGGGCCGCAATGCAGTATTCCAACATGATAACAACCTCAAACACACCTCCAAGACAACCACTGCCTTGTTAAAGAAGCTGAGGGTAAAGGTGATGGACTGACCAAGCATGTCTCCAGACCTAAACCCTATTGAGCATCTGTGGGGCATCCCCAAATGGAAGGTGGAGGAGAGAAAGGTCTCTAACAACCACCAACTCTGTGATGTTGTCATGGAGGAGTGAAAGAGGACTCCAGTGGCAACCTGCGAAGCTCTGGTGAACTCCATGCCCAAGAGGGTTAAGGCAGTGCTGGAAAATAATGGTGGTCACACAAAATATTGACACTTTGGACCCAATTTGGAAATTTTTTAATTAGGGGTGTACTCACTTTTGTTGGCAGCAGTTTAGACATTAATGGCTGTGAGTCGAGTTATTTTGAGGGGACAGCAAATGTACACTGTTATACAAGCTGTACATTCACTACTTTACATTGTAGCAAAGTGTCATTTATTTAGTGTTGTCACATGAAAAGGTATAATAAAATATTTACAGGGTGTACCCATTTTTGTCAAATACTGTATGGCAGTTATTTGCGCCCAAGGGGTTCTTATTAAAAATAGAATTGATTTAACAGCGCTGAAATTGTTTTATTAGAGAACTGGAATAAATGCATCCTCATATATAGATGAGGACCGGACCTCCAAACTTATAGCTGGATCTGCTGCTTGGCTTTTGTTAAAGCATTCTAGGATGTTGGTTTCCATGACAACTATAATGACATGGCAACAGCTATCTCCCAGTTACTGGCCACATGTAATCAAAATTAAAACTAGACTATGGGCTCAATTCACAAAGCTAACACACCAGGATAAAGAGTTTTATTTAAAAAAAACAAGCTTGTTACATTTTTTTCCATACTGTGTGATGCAGTGCCTTGTATTGCATTTAAACAAATCATATTCCCTTTTCACCCAACGCACACCAACGCAGTGCCTATTTGACACAATAGATTTCAGCTTGTCATTGCTCGGGCCTGCTTTAAAGTAACACAGCACAAGGCACATGGTGTGAGTTGTCCCTAAAATAAACATGAAAGTAAACTTCAGTTATTAAATATGGATTACATTTTATAAATGAGTCACCAAAAATCTTTTAACCCGGGTAAGTGACTGTGACAAAGATAGGGAGAGCAGGCAGTACGCTTACTGCGCCAATCCTACAACCTTATTGTTAAAAAGGTGAACCCAATGTGATTATACAAAAACTTTACAATAATGCCATATACCAAATACCCGTGAAGGTGAAAAATAGAAAATAAATAATAAATAAATAAAAAATCAAATAAAATATAAATTATTAATAAGTCCAGTGATATGCAGTAAATCCAGTATTTTAAAGAAAGTCCAACATTGTGGCGCTCCTTGTACAAATACATGAGTGATTACTATTCCACCAAAACGTGCCACCATCACTAACTTCTAAAATGGGCACTCACCAGAACTAATTTTAAAATAAGCCTGTAGTAAATCTCTCCTCTCCTCGCAGCAAGTGCGCAATACCACCTCCACCAACGCACTCCAGACAATTCTCTCATAAGGTTCCTAGTTGTTGCTATTTATTATAAGACAAGGGACTGATCATAGCGTAGTATGTCCAAACTAGTTTATTATAAAAGTATAAAAATATACGGTCTCGCTCACAAAGTTCGGTGCCTCCAGACCAGCACCAAGTCCTTCCAGCAGTGCCGAGCGAAAGACGTTCACCAATGTGTGTATCCCTTCCGCCGACGTGCGTTCCACGCATCCGTAGCCGTGCGGATCAATGGCAGAAGGTTCGTGTATGACATGTTATGTCCAACGTGCTACCCAGAAGCCTCTGCGCGTTTCGAAATCCACCGTGCGTCGTCAGGAAGCTCTGAAAAGATGAAGATTTTAGAAGAGGTAAAATATGTAACGATTGCCATCCAACACTATTGGCACTCATCTTTCCTTTAAATGTATGACTTTCAATAATAGGTAAGCACAACATCACACTCTGCCCTGAAACGTATCTATCCTCAGGAATGCTACCGATAAGAGGGGGTTAGTATCCCATTTAGGATTATGCTCTACCTTGGCTCCAAAGACCATAAAAGTTTTCCTTATCTATGATGAGTACGTTGGTTATGCTGTCTCCTCCACCATTAGATATCTGTATAGGTTCTATGATTGTGAAAGGAAACATTCTCCATTATGCCACTACCCGGATCCTTCTGTTGTGGAAATTTTATGAAGATGTATTTTAGCCACTTCAGCCCCGGACCATATTGCTGGTCAATGACCGGGCCACTTTTTGTGATTCGGCACTGCGTCGCCTAAACTGACAATTGCGCAGTCCTGCAACCTGGTTTCCAAACAAAATTGGCATCCTTTTTTTCCCACAAATAGAGCTTTCTTTTTGTGGGATTTGATCACCTCTGCGGTTTTTATTTTTTGTGCTATAAACAAAAATAGAGCAACAATTTAGAAAAAAAATGATTTTTTTTACTTTTTGCTGTAATAAATATCCCCAAAAATCTATAAAAAAACTCAGTTTAGGCCGATACGTATTCTTCTACATATTTTTCATAAAAAAAATGCAATAAGCGTTTATTGATTGGTTTGCGCAAAAGTTATAGCGTCTACAAAATAGGGCATAGTTTTATGGCATTTGTATTAATATTTTTTTTTTACTAGTAATGGCAGCGATCAGCGATTTTTATTGGTACTGTGACCTTATGGCAGACACTTTGAACACTTTTGACACATTTTTGGGACCATTGGCATTTTTATAGCAATCAGTGCTATAAAAATGCATTGATTACTATAAAAATGCCACTGTCAGGGAAAGGGTTAACACTAGGGGGCGAGGAAGGGGTTAAGTATGTTCCCTAGGTGTGTTCTAACTGAGGGGGGTGGGAGTGACTAGGGGAAATGACTGATCGCTATTCATACATTGTATGAACAGCGAACAGTCATTTCTCCCCCTGACAGGAGCTGTGTGTTTACACACACAGCTCCCGGTTCTCGCTCTGTAACGAGCGATCAAGGGTGCCCGGCGGTGATCGCGACCACCAGGGGTGACCGGGGGGGAATGGCTGTATAGCTAAATGACGTATAGCTATGTGATCTCGCTCAGCAGAGAAGACCTGCCGCCGTATAACTGCTGCGGCTGTTTGGCAAGTAGTTAATATGTATTGTCATACTGTCTCCCAGTGTTAGTTCTCCCGCAGCCCGCTCTAAAGAGCTCTACTGGGGCAGACTGACACTGGTTGAGATCCGTTAGGTAGTGGAAAACTTCCTGAGGTTGGAGAAAGGTGTTTGTGGAGTGAGGATATGTCTGCTGGCGAAAGGGCCCCTGTGTGCACAGACGTTCGTCGGGGGGATTTGTCCACTCTGCAAACACATTATCGGTTTAGCAGATGTGCGTTCGTGTCACCCCTGTATGCCTGATCAACATATTTGTGGTGCAATGGGCATACACCTGCAGATAAGCTCCCATCAGCAGGAACTGAATTCATTGGTTGTTGTATAAATTCATTTTTCCTGTTTTGACATTCATATCCTGTGTTGTCACATCCTTATCTGGTCATATCTTGTGAGGTCACGTCCTGTGTAGGAGGCGATTGGCTGTTGGAGCCAGGACTTTCTGTTTGTAATTTCTTTTGTGGTACAAATAAAAGAGCCAGGCAGACTGGTCTCTGGGAGTCATGCTGGGGAGCTGAGAACATGAGGTGTGGTGAGGTATGTTTACTTGGGGATATACGGGAAATAGATTGGTAAGATGCATTATATCATTAGAATAAATGGGTGCTTATTAGCACAGGAGATTGGGGATATGGTGTGCGCTAAGCGTACAGCCTTATCTCCACAACACTTCCAAAATAGCATCCTCAAAATCAGAGCCAGAGCTAAAGAGAGGAGCAAGTTCCCATTCCCGTTTCTGTCCCATGTGGCCACAGACTTACTCTGTGTCCTTTCAAGGCCAATGATGAAGACCTTTTTGGATTCACTGGAAGGTGTTGGTCATAGTTGGTCATAGGGCCAGATTCAGGAACACTTGCGCTGGAGTATTTCGATATGCGCCGCGTAACTGTGATGATGCGCCGTCGTTTCTATGTGCCTGTACCCACCAAACTAGATGCGCCCAATAACGGGTCATTTGCGCCCGGCGGAACGTTCCGACGCCAGAGTATCGTCAGCGCTTAATTTTGCTGGGCGCATCAGTCGCGCCTATTGATTTCCCCTGCAAATATGCAAATGAGGGATTTTTCCCAATTCACGAACGGATTAGCACCATACGCTGGCTACATGCGCCGCGCGTACCTCGTCCGTCCGGCGCAAAGTTATTTCTACAAAAGGCTGCTTTATCTTTACTCCAGACGGTCACAGGTCAGCAGGAGAGCAGCTACAGCAGCGTTACCGACGATAAGAGCTAGCTGAGCACCCCCACTTGCAGGACAACACCTCTGTCCATGCTTGTCTGTCAAATTTTACAGCCATGGAGGAAGACATCATAGGTCTCCATAGCCGAGATGACGGCTGACAGCTCCTGGCCTTTAGAGTTCAGCTTTCTCCTGTGTGTTTGCGGGGAACGGGAGCAGCCATCTCAGAACAAAAGTAACATCACTGCGGGGAGGGGGAGCAGGATATACTTTAGTGCCGGAATGGCGCTTCTACGGGCGCATTTAAACGCCCAACGGAAGGCATTGCGCTGACGTTTCCCGTGAAGTGGTGCCGACGGAAGTTGTGAGCATGCGCACAAAGGGGGCGAGTGGAGCCTCACTTACTGCGCATGCTCCGTGGTTGATGCGCTGAACGTAAGCCTCTGCGCTGGGCTCCGCCCATCATTTACATATGATCACACCCACTTCTCCTTGCGTCGGGTTACGCCAGCGCATTATCGTTACTCTGGCGCAAGTTTACGCGCAACTGCTATGTGAATAACAGTACTTGCGCCGAAAGGGTCTTCAGAGTAACGTAAATGAGAAGCGTTACTCCAGATTAAAGATACTCTCATCTACCTGAATCTGGCCCATAGTGTTTACCCTTGTGGAGTTTGAATGCAATACAAAGAAGAAAAATCTGTAACTTCTCAGTTTTCTCTCTAAAAAGGAGGGTGGCCATGCTCTCTCCTCCACCATTAGATGCTAGGGGGAGGGGGTATGTCATCTGAATAGGTCCTATGATTATGAAAGGAAACATTTCTCATTGTGTATCTGCCCTGATACCACCAAGACAGTAGCCTCAAATAAACAGAAGGAGCTGAAAATAAATTTGTGGCCACAGGTTTATTTTCTGTGGCCTTCCGGGTGTAACAATGAAGACCCATTGGATTCCTTGATAGGCGTTGGTCAACCTTTCTAAGCTTTTGGAGTTTGTATGCAATAAAAAGAAGACAAGGCTGTAAGTACCTTTTTTTTTTCTTCATTTTTTTTTAAATCTATGATGAGGGGGGGATGGTAATACTGTTTCTTCCACCATTAGCTGCTGGAAAAAAAATCATCTGCATAGGCCCCATGCTTATTTAAGTAAAGGTTCCCCATTATATATGTAGCAATACCCCCGAAGGGGCTGCTGGTAAAAGAAGGGATGGCATGTTACCTCATGGTGAAATGTCTAGGGTGGATCATGCATACAGCAGCAGTAAGGAATGTCCGCAAGGAGAATGTCTCTTTTATATGTGCTCTTTATTACCCAGCCTGATGGAAAAGAAAGATGGAGGTTGAAAGGAGAACAGCAGATTCAGGCATTTAATATGGAAACAGTCTTGCTTCCGAAAACACTTAGACCCCTTCGCCACTCCAGTCGGAGTGGGTATAGTGTACCTGGACAGGTCTCTCTCACGACCTGGCAGCCAGAGTATCATTCGGAACTTTAGGAAGATGTCCCTGCCACAGACTCTTCTAGAATGAACTCAGGGAGACACCTCTGCCACAGGCCCTCTCTGATTGCGGCTACGGAGGAGCCCCTCCTAAGTAAAGTTACGCCTGGATCTTTTTCCTTTTCTTTACCGACTGAAAGAGGAGTCAATCCTTCAGTGTCCGGTAACCTCCATCCCCGGTGGTTTGTCCTGTTGGACCGCCAGCCTCTCATTGGCGCTCCTCAGATGGACTCCCCACCGAACAGCCACACTTGCTTGGGATCTTCAAAAGTGGGAACCCAGTCGATACCTGAGTCCCCGTCCAGCTTGGATGCTCCAGGCCCACATGGCTCAGAAACCAGGAACACCACGTAGCACAAACGCCCCGGCCAGGTAGGCCATAACGCTAGGGGCGCGGTGACGTGGTCACCCCAAAGGTGAGTGCCACACTTGAAGAAGTAGAAGAACCCAGACCATCATCGTGGGGTGGAACAACACCCCAACAACAACAGAACGAGCCCACAGCACAGCCGAGCTGAAAGAGAGACCCTAACTGAATGATTACAATTGAAATCAGAGTCACTTACACTCTGATTATCCCTTAAATTTCACTAGCACCAGTACTAGGAAGTACATAGGAGCTAAATTTAATTGTCCTGATCTCTTCAAGACAGCAGCCTCAAATTCAGAGCAGAAGCTGAATCGGTGAGCGAATTTCTCAGCAGTCATTGGGTATAAGTGCTGCATAGGGAGAGCGAGGTGAATTGACAGCCTCTGTCTTACCTCCACACAATGCATAAAGAACACACAAATCATTCGGCAGCCTTTCTCAATGACAGCATACTGCAGGATACTTGTCAAAGGCATACACAACTAGCTTGAAAAGGCATCTATTCACACTGCTGGAGATATATATTTTGTGTGTGAATGATGGCTAAATAAGTAGCCATATATGCTAAAAGTGGCCAAACACTAACAGCACTGTAAAAGCTTTATTTTACAGTAAGTGCCAATTCTTCTACTTCCATGCATTCACAGACATATTCATGGCATGATGTTTTCCTGGCTGCAATTGCAAATTCAAAGTCTGACCTAAAGCTGGCCATACCCTGTTTATTTATTTATTTATTTATTTTTCATTCTAAATTAGCAAGTTCCTCCCCTGTGTTTCTTATTTATTTTTTGTTTGTTTTTTGGGACGAGGGAGGGACTGTAGAATTCGATTGCACACAGCATCTCCCGCTGGAGACCGGCCCGGATCGGGTGCAGAATAGGTAAGCGAGTTCTGTTTTACAGGGTTATATAGGTTAGGCTAATGCCGCGTACACACGATCATTTTTCGGGTTTTCAGCCTCTTCATCTTCATCATTAAAATGACCTTGCCTACACACGATCGTTAAAAAAAAATGCTCTAGAAAAGCATGGTGACTTACAACACGTACAACGGCACTATGAAGGGGAAGTTCCATGCGGATGACACCACCTTTGGGCTGCTTTAGCTGATTTTGTGTTAGTAGTAAAAGACAATTCGCGCTTTTCTGTTACAGCTTGATAAATGTGCTTACTCCATTACAAACGGTAGTTTTACCAGAACAAGCGCTCACGTCTCATAACTTGCTTCTGAGCATAATATGAATTTAAAAAAGATTTTTCTAGATTTTATTTATACAAAACAGTTAAAAAAACATATATGATATCATAAATACAAATTACAGCAACATTGACAATATATGACCATCCTGTGCAATCAGTGCGTGAAGGTGAGTTTATGGATCAGGGATCGACGCGTTTCACCCAACATAGAGGGGAGAGCTTCTTCAGAATACAGTTTGCAATAATAGCAAGTCTAATAACTTATTAGATGATCAAAAAAACATATATCGGCCATTCAATACTTCTGACATAGGGATATCTGATAAAGAAGTGTATATCCAAGGTCTGTCATGTACCTGGTAGGAGTCTGAAATGATGAGGTCGGCCTCTCTTGTATCTCCAGCCCAAGCCCCACTGGAGGTGGAACAGATGGTGGCTAGAGTGAGGAGGAACATGAGTGCCTGTAAGTGTTGCATGCATGCATGGGTTTTTCACGTCGTTAAAGCCCACACACGACCATTTTTTACAACCCAAAAACCGACAAAACAGCGTGAAAAAATAGAGCATGTTCGAATTTTTTTTGTCATTTTTCAGAACCCCCAAAAATGCTCTGAAGCCCACACACTATCGTTTTAAATTACATTAAAAAAAAAAAAGTTTTTACAACCCGAAAAATGATCGTGTGTACGCGGCATTAGAATGTGGCACAGAGCAGGTTTAGCGTTCGTTTTTGCCTGGACTTCTCCTTTAAAGTCAGTCCTTAACCACTTAAGGACTGCTGCCTGTATATTTATGTCGGCAGAATGGCACAGACAGGCATAGGTACATACAGGTACGTCCCTTTTAAGATGCCGATTTGTGGTTGCGTGCGTCGCCGGTGGCACACTCGCGGCCCTGCCGCCTTCTCTGTGAGTCTGACCACGGGTCCCACGGACTCGATCGCAGTTCGGGTACCCCGCGATCGTCTCACGGAGAGAGAGGGGGAGATGCTTATGTAAGCAAGCATCTTCCCGCTCTGCCTAGTGACAATGACAGTGATCACCGCTTCCTGTAATCGGAAGCAGTGATCACTGTCTTGTCACACACAGCCCATCCCGGCTACAGTTAGAAGCACTCATCGGGGCACACTTAACCCCTACAGCACCACCTAGTGGTCAACCCCTTTATTGCCAGTGTCGTTTTCGCAGTAATCAATGCATTTTTATAGCACCAATCGCTGTAAAAATGACAATGGTTCCAAAAATGTGTCAAAAGTGTCCGATATGTCCGCCATAATGTCGCAGTCACAATAAAAATCGCTGATCGCTGCCATTACTAGTAAAACATTTTTTTTTATATAAAAATGCCATAAAACGATCCCCTATTTTGTAGACGCTATGGGCTAGATTCAGGTTGAAGAGCGTAACTTTGTGCGCGCGTAGCGTATCCTATTTACGCTATGCCTCTGCAAATTTTAGAGGAAAGTGCTGTATTCACAAAGCACTTGGGTCCAAAGTTAGGTAGGGGGCGTGATTCATGTAAATTAATCGTGACCCCACGTAATTGACACTTTTTCCGAACAGCGCATGCGCAGTCCATGGACGTATCCCTGTGCGCATGCTCAAAATTACGCCCCAACTACTCATTGGTTTCGACATGAACGTAACTTACGCAAAGTCCTATTTGCGAACGTTTTACGCAAACGACGTAAACATCAGAAAATTCTACGCCAGCCCGACGTCCATACTTAACATTACGTATGGCTCATATAGCAGGGGTAACTTTACGCCGGACTAACGTTCGTGAATCGGCGTATTTAGCTCATTTGCATATTCGACACGTAAATCGACCAGCGGCCAGCGTAAATATGCAACTAAGGTAAGAGACTTACGCCAGTCGGATCTAAGACAAATCTATGTGTAACTGATTCTAATGCCGCGTACACACGATCATTTTTTGTGATGAAAAAAAACAACGTTTTCTGTGAAGTAAAAAACGACGTTTTTGAAACGTCACTTTCAAAGACAATGTTGCATACATACCATCGTTTTTTTCACAAAAAGCGAGGTTACGTTCACCACTCTTTTCCATTGAAGCTTGCTTCATAACTAGCTTCTGGGCATGCGCGGGTTGAAAAATGTAGTTTTAAACTACGTTTTTGCTACACACGGTGACTTTTTGTGAAACAAAAAACAACGTTTTGAAAAACGACACAAAAAATTCAAGCATCAACGACGTTTTGCCCACACACGACCAATTTAAATGACATTTTAAAAAACTTCGTTTTTTTTCATCGCAAAAAACGACCGTGTGTACGCGGCATAAGGATCAGGCGCATAGATACGACGCCGCTCACTCAGAGTTACGACAGCATATCTGGAGATACGCCGGCGTAACTCGTTCCTGAATCTGGCCCTATAACTTTTGTGCAAACCAATCAATAAACGCTTATTGTGATTTTTTTACCAAAAATATGTAGAAGAATACGTATTTGATCTATTTATCTATTTTTGTTTGTAGCGCAAAAATAAAAAACGCAGAGGTGATCAAGTACCACCAAAAGAAATCTCTATTTGTGGGAAAAAAGGACGTCAATTTTGTTTGGGAGCCACGTCGCACGACCGTGCAATTGTCAGTTAAAACAACGCAGTGCCGAATCGCAAAAAGTGGCCTGGTCTTTGACCAGCAAAATGGTCCGGGGATGAAGTGGTTCATGTTGTATAATCAAATAAGTAAAAGAAAATGCACTGAAGTGCACAGAAGTATTTTTTATGTATTAGAATCAACAACAGCCGCAATAGCTGAAACAACGTATCTGTCCGTGCAGCACGTTGTAATTCTTCATATTTTTCTATTTTTTTTTTATGACACCAGTTGACTGCTGTACAAAATTTGTAAAGTTGTCGTTGCACATTTCCAGACTTTGATTAGTTCTAAGCTGTAGCAGTTATTATGGTAATCAGGCCCTTAGGAATAACATGGCAGATGGAAACGGAACCTTCCTTTTGCTTTGTTACATTACAAAATACATTTTGTGTTTATCAAAATAGGTTTATTAGGCGAACAGGAAATGCATAAAACAATGTATTCCTCACAAACATACAGTGATAGAATTTCACAAACACAAAACTGCCAGAAGGGTATTGCTAATGTTTAAAAGTATTTTCCCATTAAAGGCAAACTGTAATAGGTTTGGATCCATTGTATGTGACTTTTTTTTCTGGACTGAATGCAAGCAGACACACTATATTGTCAAAGGCAGCCCACAAAATTTCCACTCGCCTACTAGCATTTGGCGAGTGGATTTAAGCTGGGGGCGAGTGATGACAGGGCTACATGACCAATCTCCCTCCAAACTGTGCCTACACTAAGGCCTTGTACACACGAGGGAATAAATCCGCTGAAGATGGTCCGACGGACCATTTCAGCGGAAAAATCCCCTCGTGTGTAGGGGCAAACGGACGCTTTTTGCCGGATTCATCCGGCGGAAAAATTCCAAAGCATGCTTTGAAATATTTCCGCCGGATAGCTGGCTGGCAGATATGTCCGCTGGTTAGTACGGCAAACCAGCGGACATATCTTGCCGCACATGCGTCGTATCCTGTGAATGGATCCGACGCATGCGCGCGGAAGTGTTTACTTCCTGGTGCGGTGACGTGGCGGTCACGTGGCGGCGTCAACGTCACCGCGCTGTCCGCCGGCGGGGAATTTGATCCGATGGTGTGTACAGCCATCGGATCAAAACATCCCGGCGCAAATATACGCTGTAAACGGTCCGGGGACCGTTTACAGCGGATATTTCCCGTCGTGTGTACAAGGCCTTAGAGTCCCGATGAGATTGGCGGCCGAAGAGGAGAGGTGCATGCTCGGGAAAAGTAGTCTGGTGAGCCGCGCACAGGCAGAGCAGTACACAGGTGCTCTCCTTACAATTCTCATTAAGCCATGGGACCGAACAGTATGACCTCTCTGAGCCTGCTCCCCTCCTCTGACCAATATAGCTGGAGAGCAGAAAGTAATGAGTGAGGTGGAGGATTGGGAAAATTACCACTCCGGTGCAGCACTCACTGAAAGTTGCCCTGACATGAGAGCGGCAGCCTTGTGCAGTTTTTTTCTCCTTGTGCTCTATGTAAGTGTCCAACAGGTCAGCCTGAGCACTATGAACAGACTGGTCTCAATGTGTGCTGTGCGGCGGTGTCAGTGTGTGCTGTGCTATGGTGTCAATGGCTGTGCAGTTGTGTGGATCTCAGCGCTGGATTGTACTCCCTCCCGCTGTGCTGCAGCTCCTCTCCTCACTGCCAGCCTGAATAAAAGGGGGAAGTGGGGACATGCAAGCGTGGAGCCGCACACACAGGCTCCTGATGATGAGATGAATGGGAGAGAGAGAGGATGGATGTGAGTTGCAGAGGAGACAGCAAGAGAATGGGGAAGAGACCCAGTTCTAGTGCCCTGTCCCTCTGGTCTGACCCCAGTGCCCTGTCCTTCTGGTCTGCCCCCAGTGCCCTGTCCCTCTGGTCTGCCCCCCGTTGCCCTGTCCCATTTTGTTAGTTGTTGTTGGTAATATTAAATTTTGTAATTTGATTCTGCATAAATAATTTAACAGTGTCATTCCATGAGATAATCTACGAGGGTGTGTTTACGGGTGCAATTAGGCACAGGGCAGTGTATGAATTAGGTGGGGCAACTGGTGGCAAATAACTCTTGAGGCCTGGCTAGTAGCTCAGGACTTGAAATTTTGAGCCCTGGTCAAAGGTATTGAGACATGAGCCTTTACACACACATGAACTTTAATGGCATCCCAGTCCTAGTCCATAGGGTTCAATATTGAGTTGGCCCACACTTTGCAGCTATAACAGCTTTAATTCTTCTGAGAATGCTATCCACAAGGTTTAGGAGTGTGTCTATGGGAATGTTTCACCATTCTTCCAAATGCACATTTGTGAGGTCAGGCTTGGCTCGGAGTCTCTGCTCTAATTCTTCACAAATGTGTTATATGAGGTTTAGGTCCTCCACCACAAACTAGCTCAAACATGTCTTTATGGACCTTGCTTTGTGTCCTGGTATGCAGTCATGTTGGAACAGGCCGTCCCCAAACTGTTCCCACAAACTTGGGAGCATGAACTTGTTCAAAATGTATTTTTCTGCTGAAGCCTTACGAGTTCACTTCACTGGAACAAAGGGGCCAAGCCCAACCCCTGAAAAACAACCCCACACCATAACCCCCCCCCCCTCCACCAAATGATTTGGACCAGTGCACCAATCAAGGTCCATAAAGACATGGATGAACAAGTTTGGCTTGGAGGAACTTGACTGGCCTTCACAGCGTCCTGACCTCAAACCGATACAACATGTTTGGGATGAATAAGTGCAGAGACTGCGAGCCAGGCCTGACCTCACAAATGCTCTTCTGGAAGAATGGTTAAACATACCCATAAACAAACTCTTAGGCCGCGTACACACGATCAAATCTATCTGCTGAAAAGGGTCTGACAGACCGTCTCAGCAGACAGATTCGATCGTGTGTACGGGCGAGCAGACGGATTTGGCCAGCCGACAGATTTCAAAGCATGCTTTGAAATCTGTCGGCTGGGAACCCGTCGGTCCGATATGTCTGCTGGTTAGTACGCTAACTAGCAGACATATCTGCCCGCACATGCCTCGAATGGATTTGACGCATGCGCGGAAGTGTTTTACTTCCTGGTGCGGTGACGTGGCGGCGTCAACGTCACCGCCACGTCACCGACACGTCAGCGTGCTGTCTGCTGGCGGGGATTTTGGTTTGATCGTGTGTACACGATCAAACCAATACATCCCAGCAGACAGAATTGTTCAAAACGGTATGTCCGACCGATTTGAACAAAACGATTTGCTCGTGTGTACGGGGCCTTAAACCTTGTGGACATCAAAAATGAACAGAAAATCAGCGTTTCCCCCGCTGACAGGAACGAGCGGTTAAACATAGTACTCCGTGTTAGTCAACGTGTGCTAGTTAATTGCACATAGACGCATTAACTGTTACTGCAAGTGTGCTATTTATTTGCACAGAAAGGCAGTTGCTGTTAATGCAAGTGGGCTATTGAATTGCAAAGAAACACAGTCGCTCTGACTGTGTGTGTGCTGTTTAATACCACCTGAGCGCATTTGGTGTCACCGCACGTGTGCTGTTACATATCACCTGAGCACATTTGGTGTCACCGCACGTGTGCTGTTACATACCACCTGAGCGCATTTGGTGTCACCGCACGTGTGCTGTTACATATCACCTGAGCGCATTTGGTGTCACTGCACGTGTGCTGTTACATATCACCTGAGCGCATTTGGTGTCACCGCACGTGTGCTGTTACATACCACCTGAGTGCAGTTAGTGTCAACGCACGTGTGCTGTTACATATCACCTGAGCGCAGTTAGTGTCATTGCACGTGTGCTGTTACATACCACCTGAGCGCATTTAGGGTCACTGCACGTGTGCTGTTACATATCACCTGAACAATATGTCTGGAAGGACAACAAAGAGAGGCAGAGAGTCAAGAGGGCAAGCAGGCTCTGCATCTAGAGGTAACGCTGGTGGTGGATGTGGTGCATCCTCTTCAGCACGTGGCCGTGGCCGCTCGTCCTTTTCGGGAGCTGGCCGTGTTGAGCCTCAACATGCTGAGAAATTAGTAGAGTGGATGACCAAGCCGTCCTTATCCTTCTCATCCTCTCTCACACAGACTGATCTAAGTTTGTCTGGCAAAGCAGCTGCCAAGGCACCCTCTTCCCTCTGCACAATGGCTTCACACAAGACACACACTTCAACTGCTACCTTTTCAGATGTTGGATTCTGCCCCCTTCCGTGAGTTTGTGCAATGTGCAGTACCTCGGTGGCAAGTACCAAAACGCCACTTTTTCTCTCGGAAGGCGATTCCGGCTCTCTACCAGCATGTGGAAGGCAATGTCCATGCCTCGCTGGACAGGGCGGTCAGTGGTAAGGTGCATCTTACCGCTGACTCATGGTCCAGCAGGCATGGACAGGGACGTTACCTGTCTTTTACGGCCCATTGGGTGACTCTGCTGGCAGCTGAGAAGGACGCAGGGCAAGGTCCAGTAGTTTTGGAGGTTGTTTTGCCACCACGCCTCCAAAACACTACTACTGCTTGTGACACACCTCTCTCCTCCACCCCCTCCTCTTCGTCTTCCTCTGTGGCCTCTTCCTGTGCTGATGTTTCCTCAGAACCAGCCGTGCTCTGTAGGCGTACGAGAGGCTACGCAGGAATGCAGGCCAAGAGATGACATGCGGTGCTAGAGCTGGTGTGCTTGGGAGACAGGAGCCACACTGGGGAAGAGGTTCTTTTAGCTCTGCAGGGGCAGGCTCAGAGGTGGTTGACGCCATGCCAGCTGAAGCCTGGAATGGTGGGCAGCGATAATGGCACCAACCTCCTCTCTGCCCTGCGACAGGGAAAACTCACCCATGTGCCCTGTTTTGCGCATGTCCTAAATTTGGTGGTGCAGCGGTTCTTGGGCAGGTACCCGGGCTTACAGGATGTCCTGAAGCAGGCCAGGAAAGTCTGTGTGCATTTCCGGAGGTCATATAATGCCACTGCTCGGCTGACTGACCTCCAAAGGGAATACAACCTGCCCAAGAACCGCCTAATCTGCGACATGCCCACTAGATGGAACTCTACGTTGGCCATGCTGCAGCAGCTGCACACGCAGCAGCGGGCCATCAATGAGTACCTGTGCCAATATGGCAGCAGAACTGGGTCAGGGCAGCTAGGTTTTTTTTTCCCACGCCAGTGGGCCTTGATCAGGGATGCATGCACTGTCCTGTCACTATTTGAGGAGGCCATGAGAATGGTGAGCAGTGACAGTGCATGCATCAGTGAGACTGTCCCTCTTATTCACATGTTGGAGCACACGCTACGTGGAATAATGGACAGGGCCCTTGAGGAAGAACAGAGGGAGGAAGAGGAGGACTTCCTTACCTCCCAAGGCCCCCTTTTTCCAGACAGTGGGCCCGCTTGCCCACCTAGCACACAGGAAGAGGAGGAGGAGGATGTTTGTATCAGCAGCATGGAGGTGGAGCCTAGCACTCAGCATCTACAGCAGTCTTCAAGGGATCATTTACAGTCCCAAGGAACACGTGGACTTTTACGTGGCTGGGATGAGGTGCCTGTGGATCCTGTCGTCCTCAGTGACCCAGAGGACTGTGCCCCGAATGCCTCTGCAAACCTACGCTGCATGGCCTCCCTGATCCTGCAAAGCCTGCGTAAGGATACTCGTGTACATGCTATCAAGGTGACGGATCATTACTGGCTGGCAACTCTCCTTGATCCACGGTACAAGAGTAAGGTTGCGGACCTTATGATGCCATCGCAGAGGGAGCAGAAAATGAAACTTCTGCGGGAGGCCTTGCAGAAGGGTCTGTGCAATGCGTTCCCAGAACCGGGGGGATTACCAAAACCTGGCTCTGGGCGAAGTCTTGCTGAGGCTTCGGTGAGTCACAAAAGGAGCGGTGGAGAAGGTGGCCGTCTGACTGATGCCTTCAGACAGTTTTTTAGTCCGCAGCCCCAAGGTCTGACCGGTTCCAGCAACTATCGCCAGCATCTGGTTTACATGGTCCGGGAATACCTAGGGGCAAGATCTGACTTGGACTCCTTCCCCACCGAAAATCCTCTGGCTTACTGGGTCTTGAGGATGGATCACTGGCCAGAGCTTGCACAGTACGCAATTGAGCTACTGGCTTTCCCTGCATCCAGTGTTCTTTCAGAACGCACATTCAGTGCTGCTGGAGGCTTTGTTACCGATCACAGGGTGCGCCTCTCCACCGACTCTGTTGATCGACTGACCTTCATCAAAATGAATCAGGCTTGGATCAACACCAGCTACCAAGCACCTGATGCTGATGTTACTGAATAATATTTTTTTGTTGAAATGTCGGATCCCTTTTAGACTGCGTATGCTGATGCTGAGTGACTGTCCTCTTATGCTGCTGATGGAATATCCTTCTCCTCCTCACTTTTCTTGCTGATGGCTAGTAAGAAATGTTGTGTTTCTGGGCTCCGCCACCAGTGCCTAAGGCACAATTTTTCTGCCCCTGTTTAACAGGGGCGCCTAATAACAACAATTTTTGATGCAATAATTTGCACGTGGCTCCTTGTTGCGCTCCAATTGGAGTTATTGGGAGGGGTTGCAGTGTTGTGTTGTGCCCAAGGCACAAATTTTCAGCCCCTGTTTAACAGGGGCACCTAATAACAATTTTTGATGCAATAATTTGCATGTGGCTCCTTGTTGCGCTCCAATTGGAGTTATTGGGAGGGGTTGCAGTGTTGTGTTGTGCCCAAGGCACAATTTTTCTGCCCCTGTTTAACAGGAGCGCCTAATAACAAATTTGTATGCAATAATTTGCACGTGGCTCCTTGTTGCGCTCCAATTGGAGTTATTGGGAGGGGTTGCAGTGTTGTGTTGTGCCCAAGGCACAATTTTTCAGCCCCTGTTTAACAGGGGCACCTAATAACAATGTTTGATGCAATAATTTGCACGTGGCTCATTGTTGTACTACAATTGGAGTTATTGGGAGGGGTTGCAATGTTGTGTTGTGCCCAAGGCTCAATTTTTCAGCCCCTGTTTTAACAGGGGCACCTATTAACAATTTTTGATGCAATAATTTGCACGTGGCTCCTTGTTGCGCTCCAATTGGAGTTATTGGGAGGGGTTGCAGTGTTGTGCCCAAGGCACAATTTTTCAGCCCCTGTTTAACAGGGGCGCCTAATAACAATTTTTGATGCAATAATTTGCACATGGCTCCTTGTTGCGCTCCAATTGGAGTTATTGGGAGGGGTTGCAGTGTTGTGTTGTGCCCAAGGCACAATTTTTCAGCCCCTGTTTAACAGGGGCGCCTAATAACAATTTTTGATGCAATACTTTGCAAGTGGCTCCTTGTTGCGCTCCAATTACAGTATGTTTGAGGGGTGTTTTTTTCTCTAAAATTTTTCTTTCACAAAACAATAATGGCCCCCCACCACCGCTAAAATATTCGACATATTGTTGCCACACAGCACGTGCGCAAGCAGTATTATTTTTTTTTTTAAAGTCCTCTCATGTTGTGCAGGGACATTTCTAAACACGTGCCACTACTATAGACACCCAGCAGGTGTGATATTTAAAGGATTTTTTTTTTTCACTTTATGCATCATTAAAATGGCTGGCCCGGAAAAAACTGTCGTTTTTAAAATAAAAAATTCCATTGATACATGTTCCCTGGGGCAAGACCCGGGTTCTGAACGAAGTTTTCCAACATTAAATTGAATTTTGGTCTTTAAGATGATCGTTTTTGAATTCAAACGTTCGGGTCCTATAGACTTCAATGGGGTTCGAAAAGTTTGTGCGAACCCGCGGTCTGTTCGAACGTTCTGGTGCGAACTGAACCCGGGGGTGTTCGGCTTATCCCTACTTGGGGATATAGGAAGGATTAGTATTGGGGTTTTTCTTGGGGATATAGTGAGGGATATGATTGGGGTTACATGGAGGGTTATTCCTTTTGGTTTAAATGTTATTCCATCAGCAATTTACATAGCAGATTTCTTTCTGTGGACAAAAAGCAGTTAGAAGCCAATTTGGCAATTGCGTTGGCCGGGAATCGAACCCGGGTCAGCTGCTAGATATGCAGCTATGCTCACCACTGCACCACCAACGCGAGGAATGTTTTTTTTTTTTTTTTTATATTTTTATTGAAAGAAGTTTCATACAGAGTATAAAATGACAAAACATCTGTAAAATGTTTCCAAAATATTGCATACAGGAAGTTATTGTAGGAGGAAAAAACCTGAGGATGAAGTGGTGAGGCGAGGTGAGGTGAGGTGAGGATGGCACTGGATCCCACTTCTGCGGCTATTTCTGGTCTTGTCACAGTGGCAACATATAGCAGCTTACTAATTGCTCTGCTATACGTATCATTGTTTGGTCGCAAGTTTTCACCTTTATTACTCTTTTGATAGCCTGGTTCCAAAGACGTTTTCACTTCCTTTGCATATTGCATATGGAAGATTTCGGAGATTTTCTGAGACGATAACTTCCATCTTTTTCTCTCTCTATTTCTATACCCAGATAGTAGCTAATGTTCCCAAGTTCTGATTTCAAAATTTTCTTTCAGCTTGTGAACTATCTGAGTGTAATCCCTTTCTTGTTCAAAACAGGTTATAATGTCATCAACATAGATAAAGATGTATATCCATCTGTCTTCTTGATTCTTGGAGTAGAGACGGGGGTCTGCTTTACTTCTTGAGAATTCCTCTTTAGTAAGTACATTGTTCACTTTCGCATTCCACATCCTTGTAGATTGTTTGAGACCGTAGATGCTCTTCTGATATTTACACACAAGGTTGTCTCTTTGCTCAAACCCTGGTGGATGCTCCATGTAGAGATCTTCCTTAATGTCTCCATTTAAGAAAGCAGTTTTAAGGTCTAGGTGTATCACTTGCATGCCCTTCCCGGCTGCGCTTGTAAGTGCGCTTGTAAGACCGCTGCGCAAATACGGTGTGACAAAACGTATTGCAATAACCGCCATTTTATTCTTTCGGTGTTAGAAAAAAAAACAATATATAATGTTTGGGGGTTCTACGTAATTTTCTAGCAAATAAACTTGTTTTTAATGTGTAAACACAGAGTCTGAAAAACAGGCTCGGGGCTTAAGTGGTTAATGTCTCCATTAAAGAAAGCTGTTTTAACGTGTTTTTAGGTGTCCTTTCCGGCTGCACCGCTAAGAAGCGCTCTGATGGTGGAGTGAAATTTTCATTAAATCTAATCTTCACCAAATTTTTGAGAGTAACTCTTGGCAACTAGTCTGGCTTTGTAGATATTCCCTTCTTCGTCTGACTTTACTTTGAAAGTCCACTTTCTTCCTCTAGTTTGCGGTTAGGAGGGAGCTCTGTGTCTGTCCAGGTTTTATTTTCTTGAAGTGACTTTAATTCTTCTTCTGCTGCTTTTTTCTATTTATTGGCTTCATGTTTTGGCAGTTTTTCTCTGTCTTCCTAGGATGTTGGTCCAAGTACGCTGTGTGATATGACAGTGTATAACAGCTTGCCGGGTGGTATCCCCTTTGTAGGCCGAGTGGATCTTCTGACTTCAGGCAGTTCAGCAGCATCTGGTGGGGAACTTGATTTAGGCAATGTGAGTTCCACCTCTTCTTCTGACTCCTGCACAGGTTTGCTTTGCCCGACCTTTTCTTCTGGTGTGCTTGGCACATTCACTTCACAGCTTTCAGGGATCCGTGTTTCCGGTGATGGATTCTCATCAAAATCAACACTATGGATTATTGTCACTTTGTCAGTCTTTGGGTGTAGGATTCTGAAACCCATAGTTTGCTTGCTGTAGCCTTCTAGAATGCCCTCTATGGCTCTGTTTTCCACCTTGGATCATTTTTCACTTTGAATATAGGCATATGCGTTACATCCAAACACTCTGATGTGCCCTATACTAGGCTTTGATCTGTGCCCAATCTCAGAAATAACTATGACGTTCCTTCAATAAAGGTTTGGTGAGTGCATCAGCAGTCATCTTCTCTGATGGGCAGTATTAAATGTCACTAGCACCTTGCTCTTGATTGTCCCTCAGTAGGGGATTGTCATGGCTCCACTGCTGTGAGCCCGTAGGTGAGCAGGTGACACGGGATCCCCCAGGGCGTGGAATCTAAGGGCCAGCCGGTATTCTGCCAGGGACCCCCTCACGGGAGTTTGGACTTAGCTGTATGCTGGGCCCAGGTCACGACCCCCAGGTTCACCCTGCTCGCGAGGAGTACAAATTTAGATATAGACGGTACATCCTGTTATTACTTTTTACTAGAGCTGCACGATTAATCATCAAGAATCGTTATCGTGATTTTTTTCCCCTTGACGATCTTGACAAGCTGTTTCCCGATCATTGGTATGCAGAGAATTTTCTTTCTGCTTTCAGCCATCAAAGTCTGGCCAATCCAGTTTTTTTGCTAGAAATTTACTTAGAACCCCAAACATTATATATATATTTTTTAGTGGAGACCCTAAAGAATAAAATGGTGGTTGTTGCAATATTTTATATCCACTGTATTGATAAAAAATAGTGGATATTATTTGGTCTGTGTGAAAGTTAGAGAGTCTACAAGCTGTAGTGCAAATTATCAAAAATGTATCACACCTCATTTCTTGCGAAGCCAGGAAAGTACAAATACCCTCTAAATGACCTATTTTTTGAAAGTAGACATTCCAAGGTATTTGATAAGATGCATGGTGAGGTTTTTGATGTTGTCGTTTTTCCCCACAATTCTTTGCAAAATTAAGATTTTTTTTATTTTTTATCCCCACAAAATTGTCATTGTAACAGATTATTTCTTTCACATAACATGTGTATACCACAAATGACTCCCCAAAATACATTCTGCTACTCCTGAGTATGGTGATACCACATGTGTGGGACTTTCTCACAGCCTGGCCACATACAGAGGCCCAACATGCAAGGAACACCAACAAGTGTTCTAGGGACACATACTGTAGTAGCATGCACATACTAAGAATTACACCCCAAAATACATTCTGCTGAGCAAAGGGTAAACAAATATTGTGTGGTTTTAGTAGCGTAGTTGTCCACAGGAGGATAGCACTGGTCCAGGCAGCAGGCATGGACTTTGTCAGCAAAAGTGAACACAATTGTCCTGTCAACAGGCAGGAATACTGTCTATAGTCAGTACAGGCAGCAGGCAGGGATACTGTCCATATACAGTCCAGGGTCGGTGCAGACAGAGATTTGTCAGCAGTGCCAAAATATTGATCCTGGTAGTATGCAGGAACATGGTCCATGTGGTGTGGTCAGTTCATGCAACAGGCAGAAGCATGATGGCATAGGTCCTACAGGCTGCAGGCAGAAGTAGGGCCTTGTTCAGGACAAAATGGGGACATGGTTAGAGGTTTCTCCCACCCAAATCTCTTTGAAGCCTCTGAGTCTCCAGACCCTTTTCTTGAGCCCCTCACATATGTGAGACCCCTGTGTTATGAATCCCACTAGTTAGTAGCAGGGTACAAGATCTGTCCAAAAGGCAGGCAAAAAGCATGGTCAAACAGTCCAGGGTCAGTTCCAGATCAGGCAGAGGTATGTACAGAATCGTTAGGCAGAAGCGTGGTCGAATAACAAGCCAGGGTCAGTTCCAGATCAGGCAGAGGTATGTACAGAATCGGTAGGAAGAAGCGTGGTCGAATAACAAGCCAGGGTCAGTTCCAGATCAGGCAGAAGTATGTACAGAATCGTTAGGCAGAAGCGTGGTCGAATAACAAGCCAGGGTCAGTTCCAGATCAGGCACAGGTATGTACAGAATCGGTAGGCAGAAGCGTGGTCGAATAACAAGCCAGGGTCAGTTCCAGATCAGGCAGAGGTATGTACAGAATCGGTAGACAGAAGCGTGGTCGAATAACAAGCCAGGGTCGGTTCACTTTACAGTTCAATATAAGAAAAGCACACGAATATAAGAAAAGCACACGAATATAAGAAAAGCACACGAATATAAGAAAAGCACACGAATATAAGAAAGCACACTGATAAAAACTGGCCCATGTGTGCCCAGGTGGAATGGGCATGCACTAAACAAAGGCAATTGGGAAAAACTGGACATTTGGCTCTATGATGTTGTCATAAGCCTCCTCCATAATACATGGGCCAGGGTGTAAGTCCATTGTCCTGTCTCTCTGATGGTAGAAAGACGTCACATGAGTATTGCTGCCCCTCTGGCTCTATGACGTTGTTATGAGCCTCTTCAGGGTACATTGGCCAGGGTGTAAAGAGATTCTCCTGGTTGGCTGCTGATGGGAAAAAGCCACGTTGCTGCTGAATCTGACTAACGCTCTTGTAGCCAAAGTCGTAGATATTATTCTGCTCCTCTGGCTCTATGATGTTGTTATGAGCCTCTTCATAATCCATTGGCCAGGGTGTGAAGAGATTTTCCGGTCTGATTGCTGGTGATGGCTGAAAAAAGACCACTTGCTCTGCCAATTGTTGAAGAGCCTGCTTATAATGGTTTTCCATTGGAGTAGGTATTGGTCCATGGTTGCTCAGTGGTAATAGTGGAGACCAGTCACTTGGTTCCACTATCTGACGCTCACTCTCTTCACTACAGTCAGTGAAATTAAGCTTCTCCTCTGGCTCTTCCAGTTTATGAGCCTCCTGGTTCTTTGGCGATGATGGAGAAGGTGAAGATAAGTCGATTGGTGACATCATCAAACTGTCACTCATGTATGAAAAGCCTTTGAAATACTCCTGCTCCTTTGGTGATATTGGAGCCTCCCAGCCCAGGTGGTTGATAAATTCAATGGCATGCTGTTATCTGATGGTTCCTCCCAAATCTAGAAAGAAAAAAAGACATTCATCACTGTTTATAATTGATACAAAGAATGGTAACAAAGTATGGTAAATCCCACCCCCGTGGTGCAGCAGATTTCATCAAGCAGGCTCCTTCCACCTTAGCTCCCTCTAGTGGTCAGATGACAAGCACAACAATTATCTCCAATACTAAACAGAAATCATTCAGACCAGGCCGTATGATTGTGTAGAGATCACAAATTCATAGACAGGTCTGAAAAGTCTGTTAAAACAAATGTCTTAGATGATGAAGAGTCTGCTGCCTAAAATCTCCCACCCCCCTCCATGTTTGGACTCTATTATCTGTATACTTACTGGTTCGGATTCAGACGCCATGCGTGACTTTCTTCCCTCTAACTCTGCCCAGTCGATGGTCTTGAAGAAGGGATGGCTCCGGATGTCACTGACTAGATGGTTTCGGCCCTCTTGGTCTTTCCACAGAAGCTGTAATGAAGAATGAAATATATAAGAATTAAATATAATGAGACGCTGAATGACCAATAACAATATCTGAGCAAAAGAGAAGCTGAGGCTCTCTGTAACTTACCCTAACTAAGAGGTTATGGAGGTCGGGGTCCACACCCTCCACACAATCCGGCTCCATTTCAATAATTTTCTTTTTGATTTGTTCCCAGTTATCCTGGCTGGTGATGAAGGGATGTTTGTCAAACGCCATCTCGTATACTATTACTCCAAGGGAGAAATAGTCAACCATGCTGAAATAATCCATATTCTGCAAGACCTGTAGAAACATAAGAGAAAGAGGGATGAGCACATTGTCAGACCAGGCAGAGGACAGAGATGACAATATATTTATTAATTTATTAAGATGCTTAACCCACGCAGTCTTACCCGAAGGCCTCGATGCGCAAAATAATTGGCATTAAAAGACCGTAGGAAAACGAACATACCAGAATGACAACATATAGTGACATATGTTATGTATAAAGCTCATGCGGGACTACAATTGCAGTGAAACAGCATCAATCTGAAGTGGAGATTGTGAATATTGGGGGTGGGGCTTAAAGGGGATGTATAGTCAAAAACCCTTTTTTTTAACATGTTGGATAGAATAGAAAGGGTTAAACACTCCAGGGCTTTGCCTAGAAGTGCCCTTTAATTCCCCCTTTTAAAGTAGGTGGATGAAGGTATACTGACTCCAATATTTCAATGTTTACAAGCGCTCCCAATGTTAAAGAGGAGAAGGGAAACAGCGGGTGAGCAGTTACTGGAGATTTTACCCCATTCATATGTGTGAAACGGGCCGGACAGATGAATCCATCTACACCTGGCTTCAATGTCCCCTACAAAGAAACCCCAACACTGCGCCAGGTCTCAGAATGTCCCACTTTTTGTTGGGAGTATTGTTCTGGCCTGGAACCCACTGAAAGCAACCGGGGGGCCAGTGGAGACATTCTCCATTTAGTGGAAGTGGAACACCCCTTAATGTCTTCTCTATAGCCAATCATAATAATTTGTATATCTTGATAAATGTTATAATTAAGTCTGATATCAGGCTCATACTTACCTCTGGAGCCATGTATATTGGTGTCCCCACATGTCCTGTAATTCTCTTAGACTCGGTGACTCCCTTCGCTGACAATCCAAAATCCGCTATTCTAGCGTGGCCGGCGTTGTCTAAGGCCTTGTACACACGAGTGAATAAATCCGCTGAACATTGTCCGACGGACCATTTCAGCCGAAAAATCCGCTCGTGTGTAGGGGCAAACGGACCGTTCTGGCCGGATTCCTCCGGCGGAAAATTTCCAAAGCATGCTTTGGAATTTTTCCGCCAGAGAGCTGTCCGTCAGATATGTCCGCTGGTTAGTACGGCAAACCAGCGGACATATCTTGCCGCACATGCGTCGTATCCTGTGAATGGATCCGACGCATGCGCGCGGAAGTGTTTACTTCCTGGTGCGGTGACGTGGCGGCGTCAACGTCACCGCCGCGTCACCGCGCTGTCCGCCGGCGGGGAATTTGATCCGATGGTGTGTACAGCCATCGGATCAAAACACCCCGGCGTAAATATACGCTGTAAACGGTCCGGGGACCGTTCACAGCGGATATATTCAGCCGTGTGTACAAGGCCTAAGAGGATGTTTTCTGGCTTCAGATCTCTGTGAACGATCTCTTTGGTGTGCAGGAATTGCAGGCCGTAAATAATTTCCGCTGTTAGGTTTCTGATGGAGAAAGAAATACATGGATTAGCATCAAAAATCATCAAAGACCAGTTACTGGTAAACATAAAGTGACTTCTCCCTATAGTACATAGGAATATGGATGGACGGGATCAGCTGGAGGGGCCTGGATAGGTCCTCGGTGGTCAGCCTCCCCCGTCTCCAAAGTGACGCCGACATCAAACTTACCTTAAGGTGTCCAGAGGAAGCGGAGCTGAATATCTTATCAGGTCGGAGAGATCTCCTTCGCTCAGATACTCCATTACAAAGGCCAGATGATTCTGTGAAAATAAGAGAAAACAGGTTACGTTATAGACATTGAAGTTCTCACTTTGTGAAGGAATACGTGAAGAGTGCAGTACAGGAAAGAGAAGAAGAAATTGGAAGATGAAAAGACTTACCTTTGTTTGGAAAGATCCATATATATGGGTGATGTATGGGCACCCTCTGCCCTCTTCCAGAATGGATCTTTCAGTGAGTGCCAGGTGGGGTCCAGATCTCAGGAGTTTTCTCTTTGAGACGAACTTCACCGCCAGCTTTTGGTCAGTGGCTGGATGGGTGGCCAACACCACTTTCCCAAAGCTACCCTCTCCAAGTAGGAGAAGGTGAAGTTTTCCACATATAGTCTCCTGATACTGCTGGATGGGACCAGTTCAGAGGTCTTCTTGTTCATGGCGGCGATGGATGGAGATGGATTCTGCCCAGGCATTTTGGCTTCAACATATGAAGGGACCAGAGGTGATGGCTCACTCCGTTTGCAGTTTGGACGTTGTTGGTGCTTTAGGAAGTTGGCAAATGCCGCCAAAAATTCACAATCAGGAGGAGTGAGGGGATTTTGCTGGTTCTCCTTAACTGTATCCAGTTTAATCTCACTGGTGGATGGAGCCTGTGGGTTTTCACCCTCCATGATGTCTGAAGTGATGATACGTTGCTGGTCCTCCATTGCTATGTCCAATTTGCTTATACTCCCACTGGTGGCAGCAGCCAATGGAGTTTTCTCTCTGTCCTTTGTGGTTAGGATGACTGGGCATTGATGGTCTTCCATAGTCAGAGATACTATGGTTGCCTCATCCTCATCCTCACTGGTGGATGCAACCAGTGCAGTTTGTTCACCCTCGGTGGTAGGTGGGGTGACTGTACTTTGATGGTCCTCTACAGTCATAGCCGGTGTTGTTGGCTCTCCGTCACTGGTGGATGGAACCAGTGCAGTATTCTTACCATCAATGGTAGATGAGGTGACTGTACTCTGATGATCCTCTACAGTCATAGCCGGTGTTGTTGGCTCTCCATCACTGGTGGATGGAACCAGTGCAGTATTCTCACCCTCGGTGGTAGATGGGGTGACTGCACTTTCTTGTTCCTCCAAAGTCATAGCCAGTGTTGTTGGCTCCCTGTCACTGGTGGATGGAACCAGTGCAGTATTCTTACCCTCAATGGTAGATGAGGTGACTGTACTCTGATGGTCCTCTACAGTCATAGCCGGTGTTGTTGGCTCTCCATCACTGGTGGATGGAACCAGTGCAGTATTCTTACCCTCGGTGGTAGATGGGGGGACTGCACTTTCTTGTTCCTCCACAGTCATAGCCAGTGTTGTTGGCTCCCTGTCACTGGTGGATGGAACCAGTGCAGTATTCTCACCCTCAATGGTAGATGAGGTGACTGTACTCTGATGGTCCTCTACAGTCATAGCCGGTGTTGTTGGCTCTCCATCACTGGTGGATGGAACCAGTGCAGTATTCTCACCCTCGGTGGTAGATGGGGGGACTGCACTTTCTTGTTCCTCCACAGTCATAGCCGGTGTTGTTGGCTCCCTGTCACTGGTGGATGGAACCAGTGCAGTATTCTCACCCTCAATGGTAGATGAGGTGACTGTACTCTGATGGTCCTCTACAGTCATAGCCGGTGTTGTTGGCTCTCCATCACTGGTGGATGGAACCAGTGCAGTATTCTCACCCTCGGTGGTAGATGGGGGGACTGCACTTTCTTGTTCCTCCACAGTCATAGCCGGTGTTGTTGGCTCCCTGTCACTGGTGGATGGAACCAGTGCAGTATTCTCACCCTCAATGGTAGATGGGGTGACTGTACTCTGATGGTCCTCTACAGTCATAGCCGGTGTTGTTGGCTCTCCGTCACTGGTGGATGGATCCAGTGGGTTGTTCTCCGCCTCCAGGGTGGAGATGGTGACACTGGGAGATGATGGATAATATTCTGGAGAGAGAAAAAAATATATATTTATTTTTTCTGTTTTATAATATACAAATCTGAGGACATTAAAATATATTTTCTTATTGTGCATTTATAACTTCTATATATACATGGACAATATTGCCATTGTCCTAACTCCACCCCCACCCACACACACATGGCTTTCTGTGCCAGCACAAGTGTACTGTAAAGTGCTTTAAAAAGCCCCCATGATACAGCTATTCACCCCCCAAATATCCAGATTTCCACTGAGAGATAACAATCCTAATGTGACAAAGAGCACTGATCTGCTACAGGGGGGGGGGGGGCATATTGGTTCATTATGTATGCAGGCTGTGCTGTCTGTTTAGTAGCGCCTGTTCTGTAATGATCCTTCCTCTCAATTCAATTTCATCATTCTGCTAAATCCTAAATAATAATGATCCCAGTATCCTGTATTTATTCTCTATATTATTACATTAGTTATGCAGCAAGGGTGCAAATACAGTATATATATATAGAAATCATTTTATATATATGTGCCTCTACAGACTATATATACACACTGTAAAGGCATATCCAGTGTGTGTATAATATATACTGTAGAGATAGATATAGATGAGAGATATATATATATATATATATATCAGTGCAGCATATCAGTGCCGCCTATTGGTGCCCATCAATTCTACATATCATTCCCTTCTCATCAGTGCCCATCAGTGCCACTTTATCAGTGCCAACTCATCAGTGCCTATCAGTGCCACTTTATCAGTGCCAACTCATCAGTGCTGCCTCATCAATGCCCATCAGTGCCACATCATCAGTGCCCGTCAGTGAAGGGGAAAACAAAATTTTATGACAGAGACTAGTTTGTTTAGCAAAAAATAAAAAACGCAGAGGTGATCAAATACCACCAAAGGAAATCTCTATTTGCGAGAAGAAAATGATAAAAATGTAGTTTGGGTACAATGTTGGATGACCGCACAATTGTCATTCAAAGTGTGACAGTGCTGAAAGCTGAAACTTGTCCTGGGCAGGAAGGGGTGAAAGTGCCAGGCATTGAAGGGGTTAAACATTAAAATCAACAATTTTTTATAATTTTTTTGCTAGAAAATTATTATAATGTCCAAACATGAGATATTTCCTGAAAGCAGAGACCCTGGAGGATAATAGAAAAAAAGGGGAAAATTGGGACTTTAAATGAGACTGCAGGCATGGTGTGGGTAATATGGGAGGTACATGTTTATTAATCATAAAATTGCATAGCATGTCTCAGTTAACAGAAACCACATAGAGGAAAAAATCATTTTAAATAAATGTCATTTCATAATGCAAGTGCATAAAAAGCAGAGAGGGTACACAAGTGCATAACCTAACGCCAACTAGTGGTCTGAATAGATCGATGGATACAATATATACATTAACATATGTACAGATGTCGCATTAATCAGCAATAGCGAGGAATAAAAGTAGTAAAAACAAGTGGAACCATCAAAATAAAGATTATTATTGTAGAGTTCATCGATATCAACAATATGATAGGGACATATATCCGCATCTCTCGCTCCCAACGCGTTTCGTGTCCGTGACACTCATGCACGGGATATCTACAGAGTAAACAGTATAAATTATAATTAGGTCTAATGATCAAATGAATTAACAATGGTAATAAAAGATGGAACAGGAAGGTCCATCTTGGATACTTACATAGAATCTAGGAGGTCAGTGTGGTAAGTATGGAGCTGAGGCTAAAAAATGGTCCGCCACGGGAGCTGAGGTGATGTCTAAACGCACACCGGCAGAGTGCAAAAGAGGCAGAACCTCCCCCACAGACTTAAAAGGTAATATGCTGGCAAAAGGGATGACAAAAAGTGATGGACCAATGATAGCAACCAAAGGAAGTCTATGAAAAAAATATACAATGCCAGGTGTTCAGAATAGATTTATCCACATGGAGAACAAATATCCATCGTCAAATAAAGCCCCGTACACACGGTCGGACATCCAACAAAATTTCCCTTGGATTTTTGTCCTAATTGATTTGTCCGATCACACCCATAGCATACACACGCTCGGACTTTTCTGCAAACTTTTCTAAAACTTTTCCATCACCACGTGTTTTTTCTGCTCTTTTCTGCTCTTTACTGCCACCCTTTGGTTAACTTCTGCTATTGTTGGTTGATTTTAACATTGGTTCTGAGCATGCGCATTTGTAATTTGTCCAAAAGTCCAATGGTTTGCTGTACACACGATCAGACTTTGCACCATCGGACTTTTGTTGCCTGAAAGTTGGTCCGTTCGCAGACGCAACTTTTTGTCCGATGAAAGCCAAAAAAGTTGGTCCGATGGAACGTACACACGGTCGGACAAATGCGAAAAGTGTCGGATTTTGATGTTGGTTGGGCAAAAGTCCGACCGTGTGTACGGGGCTTTAGAAACAAATATAGTAATAAAAGAATTAACCTGGTGCTAGGGTGTTATCAAACTCCAGCATGCAGGGGGGTAGAATGGAGTATAATCTGGCGTGGTGTCTCCAAGGAATGACAAGCAAGTCTGTGTGTGGGGAGGACCTCAATATAAACGCCCCGCACAGGTGCACGCTGACAATCACCAGCGTCACGCAGGCACAGAGCAGACTGAGAGGAGTGTTGACGTAGGCGGAACCCCGCCCCCGGAAAACCCCCTGTGTGTCAGCTGCTACGGCTCGGATAGAAAACACACGCCCAGCGCTGTAGCGTCAATATTGACGTCACATGCTGGACGGGATTGCGTGGCGCCGATGCTCTGCGAGCGTAACCCCCGACATCCCCGCCCTCCCTATGGGGGGAAGAAGCAGGGGACGGCAAAGAGGCAGCGCGTGGAGAGCATCGCAACTCCCGATAATGCAGGAACATAGGCGACCCCAGACATACAGTGAACCACAAATAAGTCCCAGAAACATGACCACGCAAAAAAGCCGACAAAAAACTCATGGGCATAAGGTGATCATGCTCTGAGTATGTCCAACCCGGACCAGGTAAATTGCCCGCCTGTGGCTAAACAACCCAATACCTAGGTGGCAGTGGAACACTGCCTACCCTGTCTGGCAAGCCTCCATCCCTATACAGAGAATAAGAGAGAGGGGGGAGTTTGGGACTTTAATGAGGACATATGTAATGCATCTCCATCCCTGGACAATATTAGAAAAAAAGGGGAAAATTGGGACTTTAAATGAGACTGCAGGCATGGTGTGGGTAATATGGGAGGTACATGTTTATTAATCATAAAATTGCATAGCATGTCTCAGTTAACAGAAACCACATAGAGGGAAAAATCATTTTAAATAAATGTCATTTCATAATGCAAGTGCATAAAAAGCAGAGAGGGGACACAAGTGCATAACCTAACGCCAACTAGTGGTCTGAATAGATCGCTGGATACAATATATACATTAACATATGTACAGATGTCGCATTAATTAGCAATAGCGAGGAATAAAAGTAGTAAAAACAAGTGGAATCATCAAAATAAAGATTATCAGTGAGGGACAGAATAACAACAAAAATATCCCAAAAAATAGGATTTGTATTTTAACCACTTCAGCCCCGGACCATTTTGCTGGTCAATGACCGGGCCACTTTTTGCGATTCGGCACTGCGTCACTTTAACTGACAATTGCGCGGTCGTACGACGCGGCTCCCAAACAAAATTGGCGTCCTTTTTTTCCCACAAATAGAGCTTTCTTTTGGTGGTATTTGATCACCTCTGCGATTTTTATTTTTTGCACTATAAACAAAAGAGCGACATTTTTGAAAAAAACACAATATTTTTTACTTTTTGTTATAATAAATATCCCCCCAAAAAATATATAAAAAACATTTTTTTCCTCAGTTGAGGCCGATACGTATTCTTCTACATATTTTTCGTAAAAAAAAATCGTAATAAGCGTTTATTTATTGGTTTGCGCAAAAGTTATAGCGTTTACAAAGTAGGGGATAGTTTTATGGCATTTTTATTAATATTTTTTTTACTAGTAATGGCGGCGATCTGCGATTTTCATCGGTACTGCAACATTATGGCGGACACATCGTACATTTTTGGCACATTTTTGGGACCATTGGCATTTTTATAGCGATCAGTGCTATAAAAATGCATTGATTACTGTAAAAATGTCACTGGCAGGGAAGGGGTTAACACTAGGGAGCGAGGAAGGGGTTAATTATGTTCCCTGGGTGTGTTCTAACTGAAGGGGGAATGGGACTGACATGGTGAAATGACAGATCGCTGTTCATGCATTGTATGAACAGACAGACGATCAGTCATTTCTCCCCCTGACAGGACTGGGAGCTGTGTGTTTTCGCTCCGTAACAAGTCGGCACAAGGGGCGCGCAATGCAAAATCACGTAATATTAGGTGCCGCTGTAAAACTACGGTTGGCAAGCGGTTAATGAAATAAGTATTTGATTTCCTATCAATCAGCAAGATTTCTTCCTCCCAGGTGCCTTCTATACAGGTAACAAGCTGAGATTTCGGAGCACTTCCTTTAAGAGAGTGCTCCTAATCTCAGCTTGTTACCTGTATAAAAGACACCAATCAGATTCCAATCTCTCCACCATGGCCAATTCCAAAGATCTGTCCAAGGATGTCGGGGAGAAGATTGTAGATCTACACAAGGCTGGAATGGGCTACAAGACCATCGCCAAGCAGCTTGGTGAGAGGGAGACAACAGTTGGTGGGATTATTCGCAAATGGAAGGAACACAAAATAAGTGTCACTCTCCCTCAGTCTGGGGATCCATACAAGATCTCACCTTGTGGAGGTTCAATGATCATGAGAACGGTGAGAAATCCGCCCAGAACTACACAGGAGGATCTTGTCACTGATCTCAGCTGGGACCATCATCACCAAGAGAACAATCGGTATCACACTACACCGGGAAGGTCTGAAATCCTGGAGCCCCCGCAAGGTCCCCCCGATCAGGAAATCACATGTACAGCCCGTCTGAAGTCTTCTAATGAACATCTGAATGATTCAGAGGAGAACTGGGGGGAAGGGTTGTGATCAGATGAGACCAAAATCAAGATCTTTGGCATCAACTCAACTCACCGTGTTTGGAGGAGGAACCTATGACCCCAAGAACACCATCCCCCACTCAAGGGCGGATCCAGAGTCTAGTCTCGGGGGGGGCACTGACAGAAAATAAGGTGTTGCTTACAGAACTCAATTAGGTGTCCGATGTGTCCGCTGCAATGTTGCAGTACTGCTAAAAAATCAATGATCCCCGCCATTACTAGTAAAAAATATTTAAATATGAATGCCATAAATCTATCCCATGGTTTGTAGACGATTGTCAGGGACTGCAGACGTGGTACAAGAGATGGTCAGAGACTGCAGACATGGTACAGGAGATGGTCAGAGACTGCAGACGTGGTACAAGGAAATGGTCAGAGACTGCAGACATGGTACAAGAGATGGTCAGAGACTGCAGACATGGTACAAGAGATGGTCAGAGAATGCAGATATGGTACAAGAGATGGTCAGAGACTGCAGACATGGTACAACAGATGGTCAGAGACTGCAGACGTGGTACAAGAGATGGTCAGAGACTGCAGACGTGGTACAAGAGATGGTCAGAGACTGCAGACATGGTACAAGAGATGGTCAGAGAATGCAGATATGGTACAAGAGATGGTCAGAGACTGCAGACATGGTACAAGAGATGGTCAGAGACTGCAGACGTGGTGCAGGAGATGGTCAGAGACTGCAGACGTGGTACAAGGAGATAGTCAGAGACTGCAGACGTGGTACAAGGAAATGGTCAGAGACTGCAGACATGGTACAAGAGATGGTCAGAGACTGCAGACATGGTACAAGAGATGGTCAGAAACTGCAGACATGGTACAAGAGATGGTCAGAGACTGCAGACGTGGTACAAGAGATGGTCAGAAACTGCAGACGTGGTACAAGACATGGTCAGAAACTGCAGACGTGGTACAAGGGATGGTGAGAGACTGCAGACGTGGTACAAGGGATGGTCAGAGACTGCAGACGTGGTACAGGAGATGGTGAGAGACTGCAGACGTGGTACAGAAGATGGTGAGAGACTGCAGACGTGGTACAGGAGATGGTGAGAGACTGCAGACGTGGTACAGTAGATGGTGGGAGACTGCAGACGTGATACAAGGGATGGTCAGAGACTGCAGACGTGGTACAGGAGATGGTGAGAGACTGCAGACGTGGTACAGAAGATGGTGAGAGACTGCAGACGTGGTACAGGAGATGGTGAGAGACTGCAGACGTGGTACAGTAGATGGTGAGAGACTGCAGACGTGATACAAGAGATGGTCAGAGAATGGAGACATGGTACAAGAGATGGTCAGAAACTGCAGACATGGTACAAGAGATGGTCAGAGACTGCAGACATAGTACAAGAGATGGTCAGAAACTGCAGACGTGGTACAAGAGTTGGTCAGGAAAACTGCAGACGTGGTACAAGGGATGGTCAGAGACTGCAGACGTGGTACAGGAGATGGTCAGAGACTGCAGGCATGGTACAAGAGATGGTCAGAGACTGCAGATGTGGTACAAGGAGATGGTCAGAGACTGCAGACGTGGTACAAGGAGATGGTCAGAGACTGCAGACGTGGTACAAGAGATGGTCAGGAAAACTGCAGACGTGGTACAAGAGATGGTCAGGAAAACTGCAGACGTGGTACAAGGGATGGTCAGAGACTGCAGACGTGGTACAGGAGATGGTGAGAGACTGCAGACGTGGTACAGAAGATGGTGAGAGACTGCAGACGTGGTACAGGAGATGGTGAGAGACTGCAGACGTGGTACAGAAGATGGTGAGAGACTGCAGACGTGGTACAGGAGATGGTGAGAGACTGCAGACGTAGTACAGTAGATGGTGAGAGACTGCAGACGTGGTACAGGAGATGGTGAGAGACTGCAGACGTGGTACAGTAGATGGTGAGAGACTGCAGACGTGATACAAGAGATGGTCAGAGAATGGAGACATGGTACAAGAGATGGTCAGAAACTGCAGACATGGTACAAGAGATGGTCAGAGACTGCAGACATGGTACAAGAGATGGTCAGAAACTGCAGACGTGGTACAAGAGATGGTCAGGAAAACTGCAGACATGGTACAAGAGATGGTCAGAGACTGCAGACATGGTACAAGAGATGGTCAGAAACTGCAGACGTGGTACAAGGGATGGTCAGAGACTGCAGATGTGGTACAGGAGATGGTGAGAGACTGCAGGCATGGTACAGTAGATGGTGAGAGACTGCAGACGTGATACAAGAGATGGTCAGAGAATGGAGACATGGTACAAGAGATGGTCAGAAACTGCAGACATGGTACAAGAGATGGTCAGAGACTGCAGACATGGTACAAGAGATGGTCAGAAACTGCAGACGTGGTACAAGAGATGGTGAGAGACTGCAGACGTGGTACAGAAGATGGTGAGAGACTGCAGACAAGGTACAGGAGATGGTGAGAGACTGCAGACGTGGTACAGTAGATGGCGAGAGACTGCAGACGTGGTACAGGAGATGGTGAGAGACTGCAGGCATGGTACAAGAGATGGTCAGAGACTGCAGACGTGGTACAAGGAGATGGTCAGAGACTGCAGACGTGGTACAAGAGATGGTCAGAGACTGCAGACGTGGTACAGAAGATGGTCAGAGACTGCAGACGTGGTACAAGGGATGGTCAGAGACTGCAGACGTGGTACAAGGGATGGTCAGAGACTGAAGACATGGTACAAGAGATCATTGCATCCTCACTGTGTATATGAACGCAGCCCCACCTTTGTATATCAATGCAGTCCCACTTTTGTATATCAATGCAACCCCACTTTTGCATATCAATGCAACCCCACTTTTGCATATCAATGCATCCCCACTTTTGCATATCAATGCATCCCCACTTTTGCATATCAATGCATCCCTACTTTTGCATATCAATGCATCCCCACTTTTGTATATCAATGCAGTCCCACTTTTGTCTATCAATGCAGCCCCGCTTTTGTCTATGAATGCAGCCACACTGTGCACGGCACTCACCATGGCATTGCCTCGATCACACACAGCAGGCATCTCCTCTCCCGACGTGTGTCATGGAACAAACAGGAGCTGAAGGTCTGTATTCGGTAGGCCAGTGTGCTCTAGCAAGGTCACCCCTAGACAGGCTTGTGTGATAGACAAAACACTGATTGTCAGGAAAGGTCTTGGCAGTATGGAGCACACAGCCCTTCCTGCGTTCAGGTGTGACCTGAATGCAATCAGCACGCCTCTATAATACCCGGCGTGTGTAATCACTCCTCGCCCTGGTATCTGTCTACTAACCTGATCCTGAGCCTGATATCTGACCCTGAGCCTGCTGTCCCCTTTCTTGACTTCTGATCTGATATGACCTGACCTGATCCCTCTCCTGGACATTCCCTTCCTGCCCATTCCCTGTCTGCAGCTTCTTCTGTGATCTCCTGGTATATGACCTCGGCTTGGCTTTTGGTTTATGATTACGGCATTTCCCCTTCACTTATATATGCTTTGTTGTTATTTGTGCACTGTTTGTCTTCACCTGTTTTGTTCACCTTGTAAATAAACACCTTTTATTTCACTGCATACAGTGTTGGTCTCCTCTGTGTAGGCACACAGTACTGGTCTATTTAGAATCCCTGACACTGATTCAATCAGTGTTCCATCCCCATCTACTATCACACGAGCAGGTCTAGCACAGGTAGCACAGCCGAACACAGATCCAGCTCTCACACAGCCAGAGATGCCCGATGTCAGCAGGAGAGAGGGGAGTGCTGCAGTCATCAACAGCTCAAAGCAGCCTCAGGACAGGCAGCCTACCAGCCCTGGTGATGAGAGAGAGAGAGTGACAGACTCGGCAGCAGCAGCTGCATGCACCGCAAAGCAGTTTAAAAAAAATGATAAAAAAAGTTATAAAAAATAAATAAAACAATATATAAAAAAAATAAAAAAAAACATTTATTAAAAAAAGGGGGTTTGACACATGGGGCCCTGGGGACCTCTGAGCCCTTTAATAAAAATATATCTATATATAAAAAAAGAGAAAAAAATTATAAAAAAAGGAGGGTTGTCCTCCGGGGGCCCTGGGGACCTCTGTGCCCTTTAATAATAATACTAACAATAATAATAATAATTTTATATATATATATATATATATATATATATATATATATATATATATATATATATATATATATATATATATATATACAAATTTAATAAAAAAAGGGGGTGGTCATCTGGGGCCCTGGGGATCTCCGGGCCCCTGGGGACCTCCAGACCCCTAAAAAAAAAATGGCCCTTTAATAAAAAAATAAAATAAAAAAATATATATTTTTTATTAAAATAAATAAAAAAAGGGGGGGTTGCCATACGGGGCCCTGGCGGCCTCCGGGACCCTGGGGACCTCCGGACTTCTAAAAAAAAGAAAAGAAAAAAAATTGGCCCTTTAATAAAAAATAAAAGAAAAATATGTTAACAAAATATTTTTTTTTATAAAAAAATAAATAAAAAAAGAGGGGTTTGCCATCTGGGGCCCTGGTGGCCTCCGGGCCCCTGGGGACCTCCGGACCCCTAAAAAAAAAAAAAAAAAAAAAAAAAAATTTTTTTTTTTTTTTTTTTAAAGCCAATGTGACATGATTGCCTCGGGGGGGGCAATTGCCCCGTTGCCCCCCCCCCTGGATCCGCCGTTGCCCCCACTGTCATACATGGAGAACACCGTCTCCCATCGTCATACGTGGAGAACACCATCCCCCACCTGTCTGCAGCAGAGCGGTGCGAGTGTGCTGTGAGTGAATCACGGAGCATTCACTTCCCTGTCAGGCAGAGTGTTCTCCGCCCGACAGGAGCTTCCCAGTCCCGCCCGGTGCAATGTCATTCACAGACCGGGAGGCGAGAAAAAAGAGCAGAGGAGAGTGCTGCTGTGAAGACCTGTGAGGAGCCAGTGAAGCCCCTGCAAAAGTGAAAGTACGTTTTCTGAAGCTAAAAACGTAACCTAAATCACTGTTGCCAGTGTTTTGCCTGAAGTGCTTAACTCTTTGGGGGGGGGGGGGGTTATTGGTATTTGAAATATGCAGCATGGAGTGGGTTATTGCATTACTATACATTGGTGACCTGTGGCAGTTAATTAACCCCCTTGTGCTGCATTTGTGGTAACAATATCAGAGTTAATTAACCCCAATATGGTGAAGCATCAAAGGGTTCATAAACTCTGATACCAGTGCCACTAATGCAGCAAAAAGGGGTTAAATAACTGGCACTGGTCACTAATGCGTCATTGGTGTATTTGATACTACCCACCCCTCTCGTGTACATGCTACCCACCTATACCCAGTCAGTGTAGTGTGGTCAGTGTATGCAGATGAGTGTGGGGAGTGTAATTTGGTCAGTGTATGCAGGTGAGTGTGGTCAGTGTATGCAGGTGAGTGTGGTCAGTGTAGTCAGTATATGCAGGTGAGTGTGGTCAGTGTAGTGTGGTCAATGTATGCAGGTGAGTCTGGTCAATGTAGTGTGGTCAGTGTATGCAGGTGAGTCTGGTCAGTGTAGTCTGTTCAGTGTAGTCGGGTCAGTGTAGTGTGGTCAGTGTAGTGTAGTGTGGTCAGTGTAGTGTGGTCAGTGTATGCAGGTGAGTGTGGTCAGTGTAGTGTGGTCAGTGTATGCAGGTGAGTGTGGTCAGTGTAGTGTGGTCAGTGTATGCAGGTGAGTGCGGTCAGTGTAGTGTGGTCAGTGTAGTGTGGTCAGTGTAGTCTGGTCATTGTAGTCTGGTCATTGTAGTCTGGTCAGTGTAGTCTGGTCAGTGTAGTCTGGTCATTTTAGTCTGGTCATTGTATTCTGGTCAGTGTAGTCTGGTCATTGTAGTCTGGTCATTGTAGTCTGGTCAGTGTAGTCTGGTCATTGTAGTCTGGTCATTGTAGTCTGGTCATTGTAGTCGGGTCATTGTAGTCGGGTCATTGTAGTCTGCTCAGTGTAGTCTGGTCATTGTAGTCTGGTCAGTGTAGTCTGGTCATTGTAGTCTGGTCAGTGTAGTATTGTCAGTGTATGCAGGTGAGTGTGGTCAGTGTGGTCAGTGTAGTGTGGTCAGTGTATGCAGGTGAGTGTGGTCAGTTTAGTGTGGTCAGTGTAGTGTGGCTGTGTTAGTGTATGCAGTTTATGTCAGTGTGTGTACGTAGGTCAAGGTATGTGTGTCAGGTAGGTCACCCTGCGCCACGCCACTCCACCGACCGGCTCCCCCCCCCCCCACCGGTTCCACCATCATAAATGGAGAACACTATCCCCCACCATCTTTTTTTTATTTTTTATTAAAGTGTATTTTGTGCGTGAACTTGAGAGAGAGGAGCCGGACTGCAGGAGTTGGGAGTAGGCAGACCCTCCCCCCGGAGGCAATCGCCATCCTTCTCCATGCCCCCGGTGGCAATGGCGGGTGTGAAGGGGGGGCCTCCCACTCACCCCGCCCTACCTGCTCCACTTGGGAGCCCGACTGAGGGAGTGAGGGGGTCTAGCCCACCCAGCCAGCCCCGTAGGTCCTTCGCCTCTTGGTGGGAGCTGTGGTGGCTCAACGTGATTGGCACTGCGCTGACAAGCCGTTCACCTCTGCAGCCAAGGGTTCGGATCCCGGTCTTGGCTACATGTGAATTGAGTTTGGTGGTCTCAGCCCGGGTCCCGGTGGGTGTGCTATGCAAGGTACGCCTGTGCTTAGTATGCCCACCCCCCCAAAAAAAAACACCATACTTGCACGCACACGAAATTGGTTTAACACACATGCACTTTGGCCATGAGGTCTCCATCCCCCACCATCATACGTGACGTACACTACCCCCCACCATCATACATGGAGAACACCATCCCCCACCGTCATCCATGGAGAACACCATCCCCCACCGTCATCCATGGAGAACACCATCCCCCACCGTCATCCATGGAGAACACCATCCCCCACCGTCATCCATGGAGAACACCATCCCCCACCGTCATACATGGAGAACACCATCCCCCACCATCATACATGGAGAACACCATCCCCACTGTAATACATGGAGAACACCATCCCCACTGTCATACATGGAGAACACCATCCCCCACCGTCATACATGGAGGGGGAAACATTATGCTTTGGGGGAGTTTTAAGGGGACAGGACAACTTCACCACATCAAAGAGAAGATGGACGGGGCCATGTACTATCAAATCTTGAGTGAGAACCTTCTTCCCTCAGCCAGGGCATTGAAAATGGGTCATGGATGGGTCTTCCAGCATGACAATGACCCAAAACACACGGCCAAGGCAACATAGGAGTGGCTCAAAAAGAAGCACATTAAGGTCCTAGCCAGTCTCCAGACCTTAATCCCATAGAAAATATGTGGAGGGAGCTGAAGGTTTGGAGTTACCAAACGTCAGCCTAGATGATTATGGCTTACAGCGAGTAAATTAAGTGTCCCATATAATTAGAATATTACATAAGACCAATAAAAAAAAGGATTTTAGTGTCAGTATTTTTTTATCTTATTTCTTACAATATTAATTATTATTGTTTATTATTTTTTTACAATGTTTTTAGTCCGTTGGGGGACTTTGGGATATCGGGGCTCTAAACAGACCTCTGATGTTTCACCTTTGAGGCCGGGTTTACACTAAGTCCAACTTTCAATGAACGGGACCCACAACAGACCTTTATATGAGCACGCAGCCCGGCCGGTCAGGAAAGGGGGTGGGGACAAGATACCGGCCCCCCACCCTATGTGAATGAAAATGGGGTACATCGTACCCCTACCCATTCACCTATAGGCATGAGGCCTGTGGTGTCACCCGGTGACCCCGCCCGTATGACGTTACAGTTTCGGGGCATGATGGGATTGTGACGTCATACGGGCGGGGTCACCAGATGACATCACCCGGTGACCATGCCCCATGCCTATGTAGCGCTACCCCATTCAGGACCTGCTGAGTATAAGTGGGATCGGCGTGTTGTGTTACCTGGCAGGTGTCTAGGGGTGATACTTGTGAGTTGAGAAGAAAACAAATGTCCAGTCTCTAGTTGGGTTTTCTTCAATGCTTTATTCCAAGGCCCAACATGGCCTTCATCAACATGGTACAGGACAGGAAAGGTTGATGAGCAGAGAGAGAGAGCTTGAGTATCAGGCCTTGGAAATCGAAGAGAGAGAGAGAGCAGCCCTGCTCTCAGCAATGATGAACTCAGTTCGTCGCCACTCCAGTCGGAATGGGTAAAGTGACCCCGGACAGACCCCTGCCACAGGCCTGGCAGCCGGAACGTCACTTGCTAGCGCTGGGAGGACCAGGCCTCCGCCACAGGCCTATTACTTGGATGAATGAGATTTGAAATGAGCGAGTCCTCCCAAATGAACCTTTGTACAATTGTACCACAATATGTGTCATCTCTGGGTTCCTGCTCCCGGGATCCCTACACCCATCGTAATTTGCCTTGTCACCAAACAAGTAGGTCCCTTCACACATGTGTCCTTTTGGTCACCGCCAGGGATCTTGTCTGGTCCCGCCCGCTGTACCCCGGTGATGGGCTTTTTTAGATTTTCTTCTGATCAAGCGGAGTAGTCCGCGAAACTAGTTGAGATCTTGTTATAACCCTCAACCCATCGTAATGTCTTCCCCCTCCGGGGACTTCTGTTTTGGTGCTGTTGGATGGTTGTCACAATTTTATTCATTTATGTAACTGTTCTGTTTGTGTCTTTAATAACATTTACCAACTGTTTTAATTTTATCCCTAATTTGTATCTTTGTATCGGTACCGAAATAGTCCCAATTGGCCCTCCCCTTTTGGGTCTTCGGTCCTTGGGGACCTTAGACCCAAATATTCTATATCTCATTTGGAGATTGTCTTCGATAGGGAATGTTGCTGTTATTGTGACACCAGGAAGTGGTGTGGGGGGGGGGGGATCTTGCAGCATTAAGCTTGGGAGGCAGGTCCAGTCAAGGGGCCCATTAAACCACCGAATCAGCTCATTATCACCAGTGCCCATCAATTCAGCCTCACCAGTGCCCATCAGTGCAGCCTCACAAGTGCCCACCAGAGCAGCCTCATCAGTGCCCATCAATGCAGTCTGTTCACTGCATGGGGATAAGAGAGGAGAGCCGCCGGATTAGAAACAGAGTGTCCAATGGACACTTTTAGAGAAAGACCTCCCTCCAGGTCCCATTAGACTATGTTAAACAGTGTTTTTTTTTTTTAAAAAGGCAGAAGTTGTACTTTGTGAAAAATTAAGGGGCAGGGCCAGGGGTGGGTCATGGGTGGGCCATGGGCAGGGCCTGACCGGTGGCCCCTGCTTTATTTGGTTCGGGGCCCTGGGTGTTTTCAGTCCACCCCTGGGCAGCAGGAAGTGCCCAGGGGTGAATGTGAATGCCTTGCGCTGCAAGTATACTTGACTCCAGGACAGGAGCATCACACCCCCAGGATCGGAGGAGGCCGTGCAAGGACCCGCTGAGCTGGCACAGGCAGCTGCCATTGCTGAGGTGAGAGACCCTGACACCTACAGCTGAACCCCACATTCCATCTACCCCCCATACACCCTATTTATCTGGCCCCCAGACCAGTGCCCACCCAGTAGCCTAAAAATAGCCCTCAACACTGTGGCCTGGTAATCCTGCTGTGAGTTGGCCATGGCCAGTAGGGTCAGTGGCTGGCTGGCTGGCTGGCACAGTGCACCCTGCTGCAGGTGGCTGGCCTGGCTCCCTGCTGTTAGAAAATGTCCCCTTCCAGGACCCATTGGAGACTTCAAAGGGGTCTAATGGGACCTGCAGGGGGTCTCTCTAACAAAGGCCCATTCAGTGTTCATTATAGAATATGTTAGAAAGACCCTACTCCAGGTCCCATTAGAGACTGAAAAGAAGTATAATGGGACATGGAGGGGGTCTTTTTCTAACAGTACAGTGTACAGTGAAAACCTTCATTCACTCATGCACAACATTGGTGCTGTGTAGTGCTCCTCTTACCTTAACTTTGGGTACTGCATCTGTGGCTGGCTCCTGCATTCTCTGTGGCTGGCTCCTGCATCCTCTGGCTGGCTGGCTTCCGCATCCTCTGTGACTGTCTCCTGTTGGTGGCTGGCTGGCTCCCGCATCCTCTGTGGCTGGCTCCTGTGGGTGGCTGGCTGGCTCCTGTTGGCGGCTGGCTCCCACGTTCTCTGTGGCTGGTTCCTGTGGGTGGCTGACTGGCTCCTGTGGGTGGCTGGCTGGCTGGCTGGCTCCTGTGGGTGGCTGGCCGGCACCCTGCTGTGGCTGGCTCCCTGGTATGGGTGGGTCACCTTGGGTGGGTGGCTGGCTGGCATCCTGCTGTGGATGGTCACCCTGGCTGGTTGGCTCCTGTGGGTGGCTGGCTGGCACTCTGCTGTGGCTTGCTGCTGTGGGTGGGTCACCGTGGATGGCTCCTATTGTGGCTGGCTGGTTTCCTGGTGTGGGTGGTTGGTCCTGAGTTTTTATCATGGTTCATGATTACATATATATGTGACTATTGAGGAAATTGTTCACCTTGTTGTAGGGACCGTTTACGGGTGTATACAGAGTTTGCTGTTTCATATTTTTGTTACACATGTCCTAAATGATATAAGACATTTGTATGTATTTAATAACATTTTGATATTTTTATACATCACTGCGTCAGATATTATTCCCCTAGGAGGTTTCAGCATCTAAAAGTCCCATTACTCTATTTCTCTTTGTTCTATTTAATCCGGGTTGTGGTGCTGTATTTCGGCTGATATGGTGGCCCTAGGAGCCAGTGGCGTAATTATAGGGGTGCTGAGATCGCCATGACGACTGGGCCCCTTGCTGCAGGGGGCCCTTTACTCTTTGATAGGAGGAGCGGCAGGGGCGGGTGAGATGAGCTCCCCGATCATCAGCCGAACTGTGCAGGGAAGGAGCTTGTCACATTAACCTAAAGTGAAAGTAGTGTGTGCTCTTTGTCTCCCACTAGAGTGCAGTACCTGGCAGGAAGTGCCAAGGTAAATGTCTGCCGTTTTTTTTATGACTATCTGCTGTAAGAGAGGCCCGGAGCGAGAAAAGACAAAGGAAAAATAGTGAAGGGCCGGGCATGACTAGGTGGAAAGTAGAGTCAACAAAAGGGTTGGCAAGAATGTAAGGGGAGGATTCATGAGTAAAGTGTTGGAGAGGGGGAGGAGCTGTACAAAAGGTGGAGGTGGGAACCTCCGGGAACATTCTCAGTTGGTGAGGGAGACAGAAGGAAGCAGTTTTCCCACCCACCCTCCCTGTGGTTTGTCTTTGTGTGTTTCGTTTGTTTTATTTTATTTCAGGATCAATGGATGTCGGGTCGTCATAGCAGCGGTGCCTTTGGTCTTTGATGGTGGCAGAAAACAGATGTGATGGAAGTGGTGGGGGGCTCATCCGTGGTATGGGCCCCTCTGGGGTATTCCAGTGGAACGGTGTCTGCTGGAATACGGTATTGGTTGCACTGCGGAAAAGGGGTTGTCTCCGAGCTGGATTCGGCTGGAGGCCTGGTATGGTAAAAAGGTCCCGCAGTGTGGTGGTGAAAAATGTGAAGTTCGGAGTGACGTCAAAGACCAACGGGCTGTGGGTTTAAAAGTGTTGCTACAAAAGGTTATTTGGAAATTATTTGGAAATTATTAAAATATTTTGGTTAATAATAAAAGGCTGTTATGGCCATTTATACTCCAAACTCTTGTCTGGTCTTGTCATTGTATGGGGGTATGGTAATGTGAGTGTGAGGTTAAAGGGTGGTAACAAAATTAGAAATAGCTTGACTACACTGGTCATGTGTTTATATACTGTGTGTGTGTATATGTATGTACTGTATGTGTGCGTGTGCATGTATGGATGCATGTGTGTGTGCATATGTATGTACTGTGTGTGTGTGCATATGTATGTATGTATATATATGTATGTGTGTGTGCATATGTATGTATGTGTGCATATGTATGTACTGTATGTGTGTGTGCATATGTATGTATGTGTGTATATATATATATGTGTGTGCATATGTATGTATGTGTATATGTATGGACTGTATGTGTGTGTGCATATGTATGTATGTGTGTGTGCATATGTATGTATGTGTATATGTATGTACTGTATCTGTGTGTGCATGTATGTGAGTGTGCATGTGTTTATTAGTGGTAGTGCGTCCATTAGGGCACATGTGTTTCCCGATCCCTCTCCCCAGTCACTCCCTCTATGACCAATGGATAGATTCATGCATAGCATGAATCTATCCATGGCCACCACTGCCACCCCCATATTTAGGTGTCCGGCTCCTTTTCGGCCACCTAAATCACAGCAGGGGGGGGGGGGTCAAAGCACCTGATTAGAGCCATAGTCTCTAATAGGCTTCAAAATAGGTGAACCGCGAGCGCCATGCTGGGCGCTCAAAGTCCACCCAGGTGTGTTAGAAAGGCGAATTAATATTCACTTTCCTAACACTAAACCACCAATCAGGTGTGCGGGTCTGTTATCCGTCACCTGATTTTATGAAACAATAGGAGCGGCTATTGGACACTTATCAGGAGGAGAGGATGGGAGATGAGGACGGCAGGAGATGCATGGAGGATCCTGCTCGTAGGAGTCACCCGCAGCCCCACGAGACAGGGTAAGAGTCGGGTAGGCGGGGGGATTCACAGTGGTGGCATTCGATGGCACAGTTGCAGCATTTGATGGCACACTGGCAGCATTTAATGGGCACACCAGTATTTGCTGGGCACACTGGTGGCATTTAATGGACACAGTGGCGGCATTTGATGGGCACAGTGGCGGAGTTTGATGGGCACAGTGGCGGAGTTTGATGGGCACAGTGGTGGCATTTGATGGCACAGTGGCAGCATTTGATGGAAACAGTGGCAGCGTTTGGCACAGTGGCAGAGTTTGGGCACAGTGGCGACATTTGATGGGAACAGTAGTGGCGTTTGGCACAGTGGCTGCATTTGATGGGCACAGTGGCTGCATTTGATGGGCACAGTGGCTGCATTTGATGGGCACAGTGGCTGCATTTGATGGGCACACTGGCAGCTTTTGATGAGCACAGTGTCAGCTTTTGCTGGGCACAGTGGTTGCAAATTATGTTTTTTTAAGAATTTTTCAGTTTGCTTGCGCCCCCCTAAAAATTTTGAGTACCAGCTGCCACTGGTTTATATGTGTGTGCATATGTGCATTTATATATATATATATATGTGTGTGTGTGTGTTTTTATATGTGTTTACATGTATGTATGCACATTTTATGTATGCACTTTTAATCCCGATCCCCTATTTGTGTACAATCAGAACCTATTTGTTTATTTTTTATTTTTTGCTTGTTCATAATATCGTAAAAAATGTTATTCCTCCGAAAAGCGATCCATGCTTAGATCGCTTTTCAGAGACATTTGACAGCCGGTAAAGAGGCAACATGTTGCCTACTGACCGCCTGTTTTAACCCCTTAAATACATCATCACTATGCTGCAACTGCATGCAATGCACACAGTTGCAAGGGGGTTGCAGTGTAGCCCCATTCACCTAGGGGTATACTTTAAGGGTCCCCTGACTGGAAAAAGATTGCAAAACACCGACATAGAGGAACCAATCTCTCCATTTTCCTCCTGCAGCCGCTGAATGCCTGCGGGAGGGAGAGGAAAAAAAGCAAGGGGAACTGGAGAAATCGGTTCATTTATATGCAGCCGCCTACTTGCGACCGTGTCCTGTAACGCCACCATGCTCGGAGAAAAGAGCCCTATCTGGGGGTCAGGGGGGGGGCCCTTCATGGTTTCTTGCATCGGGGCCCTGAAGATTCTAGTTACGCCACTGCTAGGAGCCAATCTTCTGTTGCATGCACTTGTGCTAAAGGGAATCCTGATGATGATGAAAAAATATCAAAGTCAGGAATTGATGATTGATTAGTGTGGTGCTACTCCATCGTAGCCCAACCAATACGATTTGGGATGGGAAGGTGGCACCACTGCACTTAATTATAACAGGGAATGTGGCGTCATTCTTTTTGGCTTCCTTGGTAGAGATGTACAAATCAAAGAATTAAAGTTCCTTTGGTAAATTAAGCAGATCTCATATGTGTATTTCAATGTTGTATTTAGTTCAGTGTTGAGTTTTCACTGTCGAACCTCCTCTGTCATCTCACAGAGATATGCCGCGTACACACACTCGGAATTTCCAACAAGAAAAGTTTGATATGTGTTTTTGGTCGGAAATTTCGACTGTGTGTAGGTCCCTTGGGAGCTGATTCTCAAATTATCCAATGGGAAAAGTTCTTGTCGGAAATTGCGATCGTCTGTAAGCAATTCCAACGCGCAAAAAAACATGCATGCTCAAAATCAATTTGACGCATGCTCGGAATCATTAAACTTCAGGGCTTGTAGTGTTGTACGTCACCGCGTTCTTGACAGTCGGAATTTTGTGTGACCGTGTGTATGCAACAGAAGTTTGAGCCAAAATTCCGTCTGAAAATTGTTGGAATTTCCGATTGCGTGCACGCGGCAATAGAGATGTCCCTGAAAAAATAAATTAAAGCCTCTCAGCAGGTGGGTTCTTTATCCTAACTTAGTGAAAGTGTTTGTCTGATTGGACTTTTAAATAAAAAAGCTCCAGCGTGCTAAACAGTGCACAGATGGGGCGAAGAACTTCAAAACAAAGCATCTCATGAAAGACCTACAGCTCTTGAGAAGAGAACTTGCCTTTAAATAGACTAGCCTCTTTCATAATTAACCACAGGAGGACCGCACATGGCAGAAATAATAAATCACGCCGATTTAATGCACTCTTCCTAAAAGCTTATTTAAATATAGTATGCCTTCTTTTATTCTTGTAAGTATCAGTTATGCATTATTGCTCACATCTTCATTAGTGTGTCTCTCTAACCGAATTGCATGGAGCTTGTTAAAGCTCTGTGTATCATAAACAATTACCACTAACCCCTTTCTGCTCAGTCCCAGCTTCCTTTAACTGGATTATTACACCCAAGGGGTGGGAAGGTCACGTGACCAATGTGATTATCTGTCACAGTAGTCGCATGATTGGGAGTCGGTCCCACCAGCTCTTGATCATAATTAGAGTCCGTGAGCTGTTTTTGACAGCTCAGTCACTGTGCTGGGAGAGCACAGTAAGCAAGCTCTCAGCACAGAAACCTCTGCCACATGCGGACGCAAATGTATGGCATATGGTTGTTAAAGCCCATTCTCAATACATTAGGTGGGAAGCAACAAGTTAAATAAAAATACATGTCTTAACCTTTTTTAAACCTTCGTTGCATCTCAATGCTGATTATCTCCTGCAGCCTCTTTGCCCCCACATCGTATCTACAGAACTTGCATACGTGCCAGTGATGGTTGCATAGCATTTCTTAGGGTGGGTTTTATGATGCTAACAACATTGGAGCATGGACCAAGTGTGACAAGGTGACAATGCAGAAGCACACATTGGAGACTGGGACCGAGCATTGTCACCCTATTACAGGATTACCTGAACAAAGAGCACCAGGTAGAAGGATTACCAGGTAGAAAGTGCCTGAACAAAAACCTTTATAGAAGGATCACAAGGTACAAAGTGCCTGAACAAAGACCTTCATGGAAGGATTAATAGGTAAGATGTGCATGAACAAAGACTTTCCTAGCTGGATCATCAGGTAGGACAGGGGTGCCCAACCAGTGGCCCGGTGGCCACATGTGGCCCGTGGAGCCCTCTGATGTGGCCCTCAACCTCCTACTTTGGGATGGCAGGTTGGCAAGCCCAGATCACAGGTTGCCAACCCACCATCCCAGAGCAGCAGTTTTGTGAATGAAGCCGCTGGTAGAGGAAGTAAGTGACTGCGGAGCAGAGCCACATAAGCCGATGCTTCCTGTATAGCGCCCACTCCTGTCACAGACGGAGTGATACCAAATGCACTCCACCTGGGACAGCAACAGCTGGCGATACCTGAATGGAAGACGTTATTAAATAAAGATAACTTTACTACTAAATTCACAGTATTTATTGATATATCTGTTCAGCAGTGGTTACTGCAGCTGCGGGTTACCTGCACTGAGCCATAGACTTCTGTTGTTACCTGCGGGTTTTGTTGCGCTTTCAGAAAATGCACCACACCTGCAGGATATAATAGAAGTTTACGGCAGAGTGCAGCTAACCCGCAGAAAATCCACAGGTGCACTGCGCTGCATCCGCGGTTTGGGAAAATCGCAGCGCATCAGTGTGAAAGCAGCCTTAGGCACCTTTCACATGATTGGTCCGACCCAATCAGTTGAAATATTCACCTCTATGGAGCAGCAGATGTAAACAGACTTGTGTACTAGACTGCCTACTTAAAAAAAAAATAGAAAGGGATCTGCCCCCTTCCATCTGGGCGAATTGGATTGAATCAGAGGGCCCATAAAGTAGAGTGGGCTGTGTCCCTGGACATGGACCTGTCATCCTTCTGCTCCGCTCATTGTGACCCACAACCAGTTACCAACTCACATAAGTGGCCCTCACTCTTCAAAAGGTTGGGCAGCCCTGAGGTAGGAAGTGTCTGGATAGAAGAATCAGCAAGTAGGAAGGAGCTGAACAGAGACTGTCATAGAAGGATCGCCAGATAAGAAGTGCCTGAACAAACATCTTCATTGGAGGCTCACCAGGTAGGAAGTGCCCTAACAATTATCTTCATTGAAGGATTACTAGGAAGGCAATGTCTGGACAAAATCCTTCACTGAAGGATCACCAGGTACGGAGTGCCTGAACAGAGACCTTCATAGATGGATCACTAGGTGGTTTTTAAATCAATGGTGCAGAGTTAAAAATTAAAATGCTTTTGAAAAAACATGTACAATTTAAAGTATTTCTATAAGATTTTGCTGATGGAGTCTACATACACTTTAATCTGTGAGTTTTATTAGTCATAATGCAAACAGCCTAAACTTCAGTTTGAATACCAAACACAACACGGTCAGTTTTGGTTGGGATTATAATATTATTAAAAGAGAACTATGGTAAAAGCTTTTTTTTTTTTTTTAGCCATACTTCACTTCTGGCTAGCAAGAGTGCTCTTACATAGTTCTGCACTCCCCTGACCTAGATTCAGTTGACTAAACAGTTGGCTAAATCCTGCTGTCAGCTGCCATCACAGAGCTAGTCCACTTTTAACCCCCGGGATACACCCAGATACAGCTGGCTCAGCCTTAGTGCTCCGGGGGGAGAGGGGCAGAACAGAAATCAGTGCCAATTATGTTAAAGAAATAAACAGGCAAATAAATAACTTTGAGGTTTACAAAAAACTTTCAAATTCCCCTTTCCAACTCTAGTAGAAACATTCAACTATAAATTGACCATGGCCTGTGAAAGACTCAGTAAAAAGGAACTACATTTTTTAAAAGTTGAAGAATATAATATCCCAGTCCTTTACATCATCCCGAAACTCTCTGATCTGCCGGGCAGACCTATTGTATCTGCCATAAATTGACCCTTGGAAAAAATAGGCCAATATATAGAGGAGCTTTTAAAAACCATGGTACCCACTTTAAACTCCTTTGTTAGAGACACAAAAGACATCCTGGGCAAATTCATGACATTGAAGTGAAAGAAAGTTGGTTATTGGTGGGCATTGATGTTGAGAGACTTTACACTTCAATTCCCCATTATTATTACTTTTTTTTGGGGGGAGGGGGGGGAGCTGTGATTTTTTTTCTGGAAAAATTCTATCCTGAAATGGCTCACCAAAATGAGTTTATTCTAGATTTACTAGATTTTGCCCTACACAATAACTTCTTCCAGTTTAGTAAAACTTATTACCAACAAATATATGGCACATCTATGGGGGCCCCATGGGCACCCTCCTATGCATGCCTGCACCTGGATTTTTGGGAGGAGGTTTCTGTTTATGAACTGGAATCATTCACTAAGTGTGTGGGCCTATGGCTACGTTACATCGATGATGTCTTGGTGCTCTGAAAGGGCACTATTTCAAATGTACATGATTTCATTGATGAATTAAATGATAATCAGTTAAACATCAAACTTACCTATAATTTTGATTCAAGATCGATTGCCTTTCTAGATCTAAAAATCACTAAAAAATGCGGTTGATTAACTACATCCAGACAGCTTCCATCTTAGACCTTTTGTGCATGGCATCCCGGTTGGTCAATTACTATGTGTTCAAAGGAATTGTACTAGTGACTCTGATTTTAAGAAAGAGGAACGAGATCTATATGCCTGTTTTAGAGAAAGAGGTTTTAGCCATAAATTTCCTAAAAATGCTAAATTAAAAGCATTGAAACATGACAGGATGTCTCTGTTACAGGAAAGACTCCCTATACCATATGGACAACAGAACATACAAAGGGAACCAGTGAGGTTCATAACTCAGTACGGCAGTCAGTGGCCTAAAGTTAGAGAAATCCTGGACAAACACTGGTCCATTTTGTCTCTTTGTCCCACACTATCAAATATGGTTGGTGATTATACACACATGGTGGAGCGTAGGGCCCCCAATATATCTGATATCCTTACTCAATCGCAATATGTACTGAGTCATGGGCACTCTTGGCTTGGCTTGTCTTCTTTTTCAAGAACTAAGGGAATGTTTCATTGTGGACATTGCCAGGTTTGTAGATTTGTAAAACACACACACAGACATTTACAGATGCAGACAATGTAAATACATTTTAAATTAATAGTCTGATTAACTGTGCAACCACAAAGGTAATCTACTGTCTGCAATGTCCATGCCAAAAAAATGTATATTGGAAAAACTAAACGCCAACTGCTTATTAGAATAGTTGAACATTTGGGTGATATAAAACATAAGGAACCCAAAAGCCCCTTGACACAACATTTTCTTTTGTATCATCACCAGTCAAAACCCAAAGTTAATGGGACTTATGCACTTAAAGGGGTTGTAAAGGTAAAAAAATGTTTTCCCAAATAGCTTCCTTTACCTTAGTGCAGTCCTCCTTCACTTATCTCCTTCTTAGATGTTGCTTTTAAATGTCCTTATTACTTCTGAGAAATCCTCACTTCCTGTTCTTCTGTATGTAACTCCACACAGTAATGCAAGGCTTTCTCCCTGGTGTGGAGTGTCATGCTCGACCCCTCCCTTGGACTACAGGAGAGTCAGGACGCTCTCTACATTGCAGATAGAGAAATGAGCTGTGTGTTAGTGGGCATCCTGACTCTCCTGTAGTCCAAGGGAGGGGGCGAGCACGACACTCCACACCAGGGAGAAAGCCTCACATTACTGAGTGGAGTTACAGACAGAAGAACAGGAAGTGAGGATTTCTCAGAAGAAATAAGGACATTTTAAAGCAAAATCGAAGGATATGGTAAATGAAGGAGGACTGCAATAAGGTAAAGGAAGCTATTTAGGATTTTTTTTTTTTTTTTTTTTACCTTTACAACCCCTTTAAGATTAGTGCAAGAAGAGGTGACTTTGACAAAGTGCTTCTTAAAAAAGAGAAATTCTGGATATATAGGTTAAATTCATTGATGCCTAAAAGGTTAAACAATGAGTTACATCTTCAGGTGTTCTTGGACTAATTAACTTAACTTAACTTTAATTTTCTATTCATTTACTTACCTGCTCTATATTTCTCTATATGTTTATTTTCTTTCCATGATATATCTCTTTTTTATGAGTGAATTTGACCTGTATGGATGGGCTAATTGTGCAATTGGACAGCTATATATGAATTATTTTCATTGTAGATTTGCACCATTTTTCATTTGTATTTGTATTACCATAGTTTTTCACTATTATGTGGAACAATCCCAGTTATCTGCTACTATCTGGTTGGATTCGCATTCGATCTGTGTTATTTTAAAAGGTAATGATGTGTTAATGAAGCAGTAGGCACCTGCGGGATTTAAAAGGTGTATATGTACTGTTCACAGCCAGATGGTGCCATGTCCTGACGAAGTTAGAGTCCCTAGCGAAACATGTAGATGCATGTCTTCACACACCTGACACCACTCCACACTCCTGCCTGTCTCCACTGTAGCTTGGACAGTTTAGCTGTTTAGTGCACGCAGTTCATGAGCGAGACATCCCATCTCTGGAGTTTCACCTTCATTTGCGGCCCCTGGGTTTGGCATGAGGTTATGCTATGATTAAGGCAAGCAATTATCCACACAGTTTGGAAAAGAGATCGCTTTATTACTGAATTGCCTAAACCTTTCCTCCAAGGCTGAGTTACACATCTAACACGGAAGCCATCCATCACGGTGAGGCGTTTGCTTATCTCTTGTTTACAAGGCTCATCACTTTGAGAAACTGGGACCAGTTTACAAGTTACCTGAAATGTTTGAAGTGCTCATTACTGGAGATCAAGTTTCTGTCCTGCACCTGTGCCGGCCATTGTCTTCATGCTTTCACATGCTTTGTTTGCTGCACATTGGCTGAACAGATTCTTTTTTTGGTCTACAAGGGGTGTCATTCTGCTTGTGAGGTGTTCTGATCAGATTGATTAATCTGGATATACTTCTTTCTTTAGCCATAAGAGAACTTTCTTCCTTTTCCCCCTGAATTTTGAGGTTACCATCATCACAGTTTAAATTATGTTAGATTATCTCTACATTCAATCATCTGCTTTCTAGCATGTATGTGTATGCTGTCTGAGGCCGGATTCACACTGGTATGACACATCGGTCATACGACTGTGGATTCGACTTTGCCCTGTGACTTAAAGTCCGGCATTCGTCCGGCTTCAATGAAACGTGATCCGACTTTGATCCCGACAATGACAGGCACTTTGTGTCTGTTATAAATCTTTAGGGTGAACTCCACGCCAAATAATAAAAAAAAAACAGCATGGATTCGCCCTCCAAGACCGTACCAGACCCTTCGGTCTTGCATGGATTTTAAGGAGAATCCCCCCATGCTGAAAAAACTGCTTGGGGTCCCCTCCAAAATCCACACCAGATCCTTATCCGAGCACACAGCCCAGCAGGTCAGGAAAGTAGGTAGGGACAAGTGATTGCCCCTCCCTCCTGAACCATACCAAGTCTCATGCCCTCAACATGGTGGGTGGTTGCTTTGGGGCAGGGGGGCTCCTTGTCCCCATGTTAATGAGGACAAGGGCCTCTTCCCAACAACCTAGTCGTTGGTTGTCAGGGTCTGCAGGCGGGGGGCTTATCGGAATCTGGAATCCCCTTTAACCAGTGGACCCCCAGATCCTGACCCCCCACCCTATGTGAATGAGTATGGGGTACATTGTACCCCTACCCATTCACCTAATAAAAAGTGTCAAAAAATAAAGCGCAGTACACAACATTTTAAAGCAATTAAGATAGCTCCGGCATCTCTTCCGATTTTTTTTCTCCTCTCGCTGGCTCTTCTGCCTCCTCCGCTGATGTCTTCTGCCTCTGCCGATTCTTCTCCCCTCTCTGGGTCTTTCTACTCTGCACTTTCGTCTTCTAGCCTTCTCCAGTTCTTCTTCCTCTGTCCGCTGTTTTCCGCCTCTGCCGGGTCTTGTCCACTGTCTTCTCACTCTTTTGCCAGGTCTTCTCCGCTGTCTTCCCCCTCTGTTCTTCTTCCGATAATGACTCGATGCTCTCTCCCGCTCTAAGGTTGGTGTGTCACTACTTATATTGCCATATGGCGGGTCACTGGGTGACTTCATCCAGAGGCCCCGCCCCTTATGATGTCAATGCTCAGGGCATGATGGGGGGTGACGTCATAAAGCCTGTAGAGTCAGAAGAACCATCAGAGGCAAAAGACGTCAGCGAAAGAGGCAGAAGAGCCAGAGGGGGAAAAGAAATTGGATGAGATGCCGGAGTTGTCTAAATAAATTACTTTAAAAACCTGTGTACTGCGTTTTATTTTTGACACTTTTTAGGTGAATTGGTAGGGGTACGAAAGCACCCACCCTCCCCATGTTGAGGGCATGTGACTTGGTATGGTTCAGGAGGGGGGCGCTTGCATGGGTCCCCACCCCCTTCCCTGACCTGCCGGGCTGCATGCTCGGATAAGGGTCTGGTATGGATTTTTTTTATAATTTTTTCGGTGTAGGGGTTAAAATCTATGGCAGACCGAAGGGCCTGGTATGGTCTTGGAAGGTGAACCCATGCTGTTTTTCTTTTTAAATTTGGCTTAAAGTCAAGATCATCAGAGCACAAGTCGCATGCCAAAGTTGGATCAGTTAAGACAGCGATCCGACTTTGATCCGACATCAGTGATATTCAATGGACTGAAGTAGGATCAAAATCGGACCAAAATAGTGCAGGAAGCATTTTCAAAGTCAGACCGACTTGTGTCGGACCAGTTAAGACGCCACTCATAGGGAAACATTGATTTTCACACGTCATGAGCTTACAAATGTCGGAGCAATTGTCGTACCAGTGTGAACCCGACATGAGTCGTCTTTTGACATTTTTAATTCATAGACAATGTTGTTTTTATTTTATAATGGTGGAAGGTTTATTTATTAAATTTTTATTTGAGTTTTTGTATATGAATTGTTGTTCATCAATACACTTTATAAATATTTTTTTCATTTATGACAATGTACTCCTTCATTGCTAGATCCCTGTGGCTCATTTAGGTGACTCTGTGGATGGCATCTTCTCTCTAATGCGATTTTTGTATTTTTGCATGTGCCTGACAGTCACAGCTCTCTGTTCAGTGAGAACTGAGTGATCAGCGTGGGACAGCTGCAGGATTGGACCGATATTACATGCATATAAGTGAGTATGTATTTTAGTTTTCTTGATTTCCTACACTTCTTCTTCAATATTACCATTATTGTTATAGATATTTATATAGCACAATTATATCAGAACTACAGAAGCAAAGACTGCACTCAAATATATCAAGAGTGTTTTTTTTTTTTTAAATAAACCCTTGTATCAGTGCCTCCCCCGCAGGACATTATACTCCTTAAAATCGAGGATGCATGAGGACAGACTATCATCTGGCCAGAGTAATTACGTTTATACATGAATTATTATTTAAACCCTGTGCGTTAAGTTATATGGATACAATCAAGGAGCTTGATTTGGATACAATTTAATCACACATTGAGATAAAACTAGTGTTTGTGTCAATGGTATCTGCTTGATACTAAGTAGCTGAATGAACAGCATTTTTACACATAAAATACACTGGCCCAGATTCACAGAGAGATGGGCGCACATTACGCCGCCGTAGCACAAACGCATGTACGCTACGCCAGTGTAGCGCGGAGATGCGAGCATTGCATTCAGTAAGCCAGTGCTCCCAACGCTGCACCAGCGTGGCTTGGGTTTTCGAAGGCACAGGCCGGCGTAGGTGGAAGTGGGCGTGACCCCATGCAAATGATGGTCCGAGCATGGTGCAGTGTTTTACACCTTGCGTATCATGAACTGCACATGCGCCGTGACGTTGCCGTGATGTAGACGCATGCACAGCACCCTTATGCACATGCCAGGACAACTGCCTAAGCTACGCCGGATAACCATGTACGCCATGAACTTAACGTACGCCCAGCCAGACACACGTCCAACGCACAATACGCTGGCTTGTGTTCCCTGGTGCAGACCTTTGCATGTCTGTTGCCGGGTTGTACCTCATCTATGGGGAATAACTTTACGCCGGACGTACAACTTATGCGCACCTCGCACAGCATGCGTTGGGCACACGCACGTTCGTGAATCGCCGTATTTCCCTAATTTGCATGTTTGAATGCCTAATCAATGGGACCAGCAAAATGCGTCCAGCCCATATTTGTGCCCACGCTACGCCGGCGCGTGCAAGCTACGTCGGCGTAGGGTGGCCAGTTTTTAGGGGTATGTTTGTTTGTGGGTCTGGCGCACACATACGAGGATGCACTTTTGCGCTTACCAGTGCACATTTGCACTTACGTCGGCGTAATTGCTTTGTGAATCTGGGCCATACTGTATATCCTATGCATTAAGGTGAAAAAACACCTTTCAGTGTCTGGCCCCCCAGCCCCCTCTGTTTTACTTACCCAAGCTCCAAATTTCCGTGGGCGTGATCCTACGTCGCTCTTCATTGGATAGATTAATAGCAGCACAGCCATTGGCTCCCGCTGCTGTCAATCAAATCCAATCAGTCATGGGCTTCAGGCATGGGCCCCCTGGAGCAGAGAACCGGGGGGGGGGTGCTGCCGCCTGAAATTGAGAAGGGGGGGGGCTGCCGCAATTTGATAAGCGGGGGGGGTTCCCTTACAAAAAAATAAAGAAAGAAAGATATATATAAAAAAAAGGGTGGTAGACATCCGGGGTCCCTGGGGACCTCTGGGCCCTTTAATAAAAATAAACCTCTGGGCCCTTTAATAAAAAAAAAATAAAAAAAAATAATATATATATATATATATATATATATATATATATATATATATATATATATATATATAAAAAAGAAATAAACATTTAAAAAAAAAACAAGGGGGTTTGCCTGGGGACCTCTGGGCCCTTTAATAAAAAAAAATAAAAATATATATAAACCAAAATAACATGGTGACCTCTGAGCCTTTTACTAAAAATATATCTATATATAAAAAAATTAAAATAAAATATAAAACATTTTTATAAGAAAAAAGGTTGTCATCTGGGGCCCTCTGGGCCCTTTAATAATAATAATATTATATATATATATATATATAAAAAGTTATTTATTTTTTATAAAAAAAGGGGGGTTGTCACCTGGAGCCCTGGGGATCTCCGGGCCCCTGGGGACCTCCAGACCCCCAAAAAAACATTGTCCCTTTAATAAAAAAAACTAAAATAAAAATATATTAAATATATTTTTTTATAAAAAATACATGAAAAAATGGGCCCCTGGGGACCTCCGGACTGCCCTTAAATAAAAAATGTTTAAAAATATATTCTAAAAAAATATATAAAAAAAGAGGGGGGTTACCATCTGGGGCCCTGGGGGCCTCCAGGCACCTGGGCACCTCCGGACCCCCGGGCCCCTTACAGGTGTACTGCCTGTACCCCCCTGATGGCCGCCCTGGCTGTAATCCTTCTGAGCCTGTGCTGCTGGATTCAGATTGTGATGCTGGGGGGAGTCTTGCAGAGCTAGCATGTCACTGCCTTCCACTCTGTGTCTTTCACAGGGAACTACAGTTCCAATGATTCAATTGGCAGTGGACAGTGGCATAGGCGAGACATGGGCAGGACATCGGACTGAATGTGAAAAGAGTGCGCGGAGCCTTGGCATGTCTTCTAAGTTGATTGATACACTAATGCCACGATTGGAAATTCTGACAAGAAAAAGTCAGATGGGGCCTACACATGGTTGGAAATTCCGATCGTGTGTACACGGCATAAGGCTTTCTAAGGAAAGGATGATGTCATGCCACCATGCTGGAGTCTCCTGAACAACGGCATAATGCAAATGTGGACAATGGGAACATTTGGAAAATGAGGGGGCTAGGTTGTCTCCACAATAAAGGAAGCTGACTAGCTGGAAGGAGAGCATATACAATTTGCTATTTACTTGCATTTAAATGACAAAGGCAGACATAGTTTACATCCTACTAGTTTTATCACATATTGATTTTTAGTTTTTGACCTTAGCTCTACTCTAAGGATCAGATCCTGATTCCTTGGGGTGGGTTCATATGTGCTTGTCTCCCTTGTTACCATCATGTGTGGATGGTAATCAGTATAGTTTTGGAGAATGTTTAAGCCCCAGGATTCTCTAAGATAGTCAATGTCACCAGAACAGGTTTGAAGATAATACTCTCATCATGCTTGGAACTTTAATTTGCTATATTTAGTAGGTGCATGTATATACTTTATAGTGTACTATCATGGATATATTAGGCTGTCTCCGCTCTTCTCAAGACCTCCTACTCTCAAGCTCTCTCACCTCCTCCTCCCATGCTCGTCTCCAGGATTTCTCCAGAGCCTCTCCCATCCTCTGGAACTCGTTACCTCAACCTGTCTGGCTATCCCCTACTCTTGCTACCTTTAGGCGATCCCTGAAAACTCATCTCTTCAGGGAAGCCTATCAAGTCTCCAACTAATCTTTTACCACTTCCATCAGCTCATTCCCCACTGTTACAAACTTTTCTAACACCTGTCCCACCCTATTACATTGTGAATTCTTCTGAGCAGGGCCCTCTAAATCCTCTTGTATTCTATTGTATTCTAACTCTATTGTCTCCCTTTTTTTATACTGTAAAGCGCTGCGTAAACTGTTGGCAATATATAAATCCTGTATAGTAATAATAATAATAATGTTGTGGGCATTTTTTTAGAATATCATCCCTGGAAAGTTAGGACAATTGTCTTAATTTTAAGTATGGTGTGTTGTGGGACAAACCGGTACAAAGGCTTACTTAAATAAAGCAGTGTTGATATGTTTAAGTGCAGTTTTTAGTTGTAATTTTTTTTCAGAGGTTTTGATATAATTGTTATATTTTTGAGAACAGTGGCGGCTGGTGCTCAAAATTTTTGGGGGGGCGCAAACGAAAAAAAAAATATTGCAGCCTCACTGTGCCCATCACATGCAGCCACTGTGCCATGCCACCAAATGTAGCCACTGTGCCATCAATTGTCACCACTGTGCCATGCCATCAAATGCAGCCACTGTGCCATCAATTGTCACCACTGTGCCATGCCATCAAATGCAGCTACTGTGCCCATCAATTGTCACCAATGTGCCATGCCATCATATGCAGTCACTGTGCCATCAATTGTCACCAATGTGCTATGCCATCATTTGCAGTCACTGTGCCATCAATTGTCACCACTTGTGTCACTAATTGTGCCATGCCATCAAACGCCACCACTGTGCCATCAATTGTCACCAATGTGCCATGCCATCAAAAGCAGCTACTGTGCCCATCAATTGTCACCACTGTGCCATGCCATCAAATGCAGTCACTGTGCAATCAATTGTCACCACTGTGCCATGCCATCAAACGCCACCACTGTGCCATCAATTGTCACCACTGTGCCATGCCATCAAACGCAGTCACTGTGCCATCAATTGTCACCTCTCTGCCATGCCATCAAATGCAGTCACTGTGCCATCAATTGTCACCTCTCTGCCATGCCATCATATTCAGTCACTGTGCCATCAATTGTCACCACTGTGCCCGGCCTGTGCTCATTGTTGCCTCTGTGCCCCATGATGCCACTGTGCCCCATGCTTCTACTGTGCCCCATGCTGCCACTGTGCCCCATGCTGCCACTGTGCCCCATGCTGCCACTGTGCCCCATGCTGCCACTGTGCCCCATGCTGCCCCTTTCCCTGTAAAAAAATCACTTACCTGACGCTTCCATGTCCTCCCTCGATGTCTTCTGCCGCCCTGGAGAAGCTTCAGCCAATCAGGTTCCTGAAAACCAGAATCCGGGAACCTGATTGGCTGAAACGGCTGTCAGTCTAATGCAAGGACCGCAGATTGTCTGCGCTCCGAGCATAGACTTCCGAGAGCCGGAGGGCGGGACTGGAAAAGCCTATCAGAGCCACTGGCTTTGATAGGCAGTTCCCCTCAGCCAACCAGCTGTCGCTATTCGGGTAACCGGCGTCCCATGTCCGGTTATACGAATAGACCAGGCAGCTGGCAACAGTAACACACGTCCAATGCATAGCATTGAACGTGTGTTACTTGCGAGAGGGGGTGGCGCTGCAGCGCCCTCTATAGACGGCCGCCAGAACTTCGCCTAAAATGTCAAAATGACATTTTAGCCGAATAAAAGTTCTTAAAGGGCCCGTTTTTTTTTTTTTTAATTCTTTTTTTTTTTTGTGACTGCGGGAGGGGGGGCGGCGCCCGTGCGCCCATATGGGCGGGCCGCCACTGTTTGAGAACAAGCCTACCACAACTCATGGTTATTAAAGTGATACTAAAGTCTTAAGTTGTTGCCTAAAAATAACAAACATGTTATACCTACCTGCTCTGTGTAATGATTTTTCACAGAGAAGCCCAGATCCTCCTCTTCTCGCATCCCCCGTCTGCACTTCTGGCCCCTTCTTCCTGATGAGTGCCCCCACAGCAAGCAGCTTGCTATGGGGGCACCCGAGCCGCAGCTCCCTGCGTCCATTCAGACACTGAGCTTTGGCCCGGCCCCGCCCCTTTTCTCTCCTCATTGGCTCACTGGTTTTGATTGACAGCAGTGGTAGACAATGGTTCCATGCTGCTGTCTTAGCCAATGAGGAGGGGAGTCCCGGGCAGGCGAATCACTCCTGCATCATCAATGTATAGAGATGAGGCTCAGGTATTAGTGGGGCTGAGGGGGCTGCTGTACACAGAAGGCTTTTTATCTTAATGCATAGAATGCATTAAGATAAAAAAACGTCTGCCTTTACATTTTAAGTAGGGAAGTTATCACCTTTTACTGGTTCAGAGTTTTTTTTATATATGTAGCGCCCCCTCTGTCTACTGAGAGCAAGAATGTACCCCCAGAGGCAGGGAGCGAGCTTACATTCACCCCAGGGCTAAGTCCATTGCTAAAATGGAAAGTTAGAACAGAATTTGGGCACCAGTCACTTTAGTAATTTTCAATGCTTTAATAGAGAACCTGAAAAGCAGTAATAGGATAGAGGGTTAAGGGAGGTTTCAGATACCTTTCTGCAGATAACTTACAGACTCCTTGAATCCAAAGACAAAAACAGCTTTCTTTTAAGATCTTGAATACCATGGTAGGTCTCTCACACAGACCCAGCAACTGGTATGATTTTTGGATAATCCTCTCTTACAGGACTTAGCAACCAGTAGAACTCTTGGATAAGTCTCTCTCACAGACTTAGCAGCCAGTAGAACTCTTGGATAAGTCTCTCTCACAGACTTAGCAGCCAGTAGAACTCTTGGATAAGTCTCTCTCACAGACTTGGCAGCCAGGAGCCAGTCACAGTACCTTGATTTAGATATGTAGAACAGCTTGACAGTTCCAGAACCTTTAAGCCTTCCGGCGGTACTGTAAAGGTAGTTTAGATATAGGTGCATCCTCCAAATGAGTCACCAGGCCCTCCTAAAAGACCAGCCTTCATCCTAGCTCTCTCCAGCAAGGGTCCTCCCCTGGATCTCCTCAGCTTGGGTTGGCTTCTTCCAAACAGGTAAGACAGCCTAGGACCACCTTAGGATTAGTAGGCCCCAGACAGGCTTCTGGGCCTACTTGCAGAGCTTGCAGCAACATAGCCTCAAGCCTGGAGGGCCACGTGGTGAGAACTGACTAGAGCACTTGGCATCTGTCCCATTAATACCCTTTCCCAGAATGTACAGCAGCCGGGAACCTCCTACTGGGCTGTTTCTGGAAAAATAATATTCATTACAGCTCAACCTTGTTGTAAATCTCATACTGACCTGTGGTAACAGTAACACCTACTGGCAACAGTGAGAATTGCACAACTCAGCCAAGTTTAGAACAGAATCTAATAAACTATATACAATCAAATATGAGCTGTTTACAGCTCATATTGCTATATGTAGCCCCATTTTTTGGAACAGGGGGCTACATATAGCACAATCAATTTACCTTACTTTTTACATACTATTCATTCACATTATTCCCTGCTCTCAAGGAGTTTGCAATCACATGTGCACACACATATTTGGTTATTTTGGCAGGAGACAATTATCCTTCTAGTCCTATAAATTATGTTTAACCACTTGCCGACCAGCCGCCGCAGTTATACGGCGGCAGGTCGGCACGGGTGCGCGAGAGCCCGTAGCTCTACGTCGCGCCTTTCGCGGCCACTAGGGGGCGCGTGCGCGCCGCCGGCGGCCCGCGCGCGCGCCCCCCGCTCGCCCCCGAGTCCCGTGCGTGTGCCCGGCGGGCTCGATCGCCGCCGGGCACACGCGATCGCTCGTTACAGAGCGGGGAACGGGAGCTGTGTGTGAAAACACACAGCGCTCGTTCCTGTCAGCGGGGGAAACGCTGATTTTCTGTTCATACAATGTATGAACAGAAGATCAGTGATTCCCCCTAGTAAGTCCACCCCCCCATACAGTTAGAACACAAATAGGAACACACTTAACCCCTTCCCCGCCCCCTAGTGTTAACCCCTTCACTGCCAATGGCATTTTTATAGTAATCCAATGCATTTTTATAGCATTGATCGCTAAAAAAATGCCAATGGTCCCAAAAATGTGTCAAAAGTGTCCGAAGTGTCCGCCATAATATCGCAGTGCCGAAAAAAAACGCTGATCGCCGCCATTACTAGTAAAAAAAAAATAATAATAAAAATGCCATAAAACTACCCCCTATTTTGTAAACGCTATAACTTTTGCGCAAACCAATCAATAAACGCTAATTGCGATTTTTTTTACGAAAAATATGTAGAAGAATACGTATCGGCCTAAACTGAGGAAAAAATATTTTTTTTTTAGATATTTTTGGGGATATTTATTATAGAAAAAAGTAAAAAATATTGCATTTTTTTCAAAATAGTCGCTCTGTTTTTGTTTATAGCGCAAAAAATAAAAACCGCAGAGATGATCAAATACCACCAAAAGAAAGCTCTATTTGTGGGAAAAAAAGGACGCCAATTTTGTTTGGGAGCCACGTCGCACGACCGCGCAATTGTCAGTTAAAGCGACGCAGTGCCAAATCTCAAAAAGTGCTCTGGTCTTTGGACAGCAATATGGTCCGGGGCTGAAGTGGTTAAAAAATTTGGGGCACTCCACTCAGAGCACACTTGCAGAAAAAATGAAATTAAACATGCAATTAAAATTAACAACTCCAGCAGCCTCTATACCAACTATAACATAATTCCAACAAGTGTTACAAAGCAAACTTGAAACTTGAGTTGTTTTCTTCATAATAAGATCAACGGCTCTTGAAGCAGTCCCAGTGTGAGAAGTAGAGGATATGGTTGATCTAAAAGGACACTATAAACAAAGGCTTGTTATTCATTTCTGGTGAGTCTGGTGACTCTTAAGGGAGCGGGACGCACTTGGTGAGAGGTCGGTGATTGGTGCACAGATCATCAGATAAAGAACCCACTGATATCATTCACCAGAGACTTTTTATATAAATATTCACATATGGACTTTACACAAATTATGGTGGACATTATGGGCCAGATTCAGGAACACTTGCGCTGGAGTATTTCGATATGCGCCGCGTAACTGTGATGATGCGCCGTCGTTTCTATGTGCCCGTACCCACCAAACTAGATGCGCCCAATAACGGGTCATTTGCGACTGGCGGAACGTTCCGACGCCAGAGTATCGTCAGCGCTTAATTTCGTTGGGCGCATCAGTCGCGCCTATTGATTTCCCCTGCAAATATGCAAATGAGGGATTTTTCACAATTCACGAACGGATTAGCACCATACGCTGGCTACATGCGCCGCGCGTATCTCGTCCGTCCGGCGCAAAGTTATTTCTACAAAAGGCTGCTTTATCTTTACTCCAGATGGCCACAGGTCAGCAGGAGAGCAGCTACAGCAGCGTTACCGACGATAAGAGCTAGCTGAGCACCCCCACTTGCAGGACAACACCTCTGTCCATGCTTGTCTGTCAAATTTTACAGCCATGGAGGAAGACATCATAGGTCTCCATAGCCGAGATGACGGCTGACAGCTCCTGGCCATTAAAGTTCAGCTTTCTCCTGTGTGTTTGCGGGGAACGGGAGCAGCCATCTCAAAACAAAAGTAACATCACTGCGGGGAGGGGGAGCAGGATATACTTTAGTGCCGAAATGGCGCTTCTACGGGCGCATTTAAACGCCCAACGGAAGGCATTGCGCTGACGTTTCCCGTGAAGTGGTGCCGACGGAAGTTGTGAGCATGCGCACAAAGGGGGCGAGTGGAGCCGCACTCACTGCGCATGCTCCGTGGTTGATGCGCTGAACGTAAGCCTCTGCGCTGGGCTCCGCCCATCATTTACATATGATCACACCCACTTCCACTTGCGTCGGGTTACGCCAGCGCATTATCGTTACTCTGGCGCAAGTTTACGCGCAACTGCTATGTGAATTACAGGACTTGCGCTGAAAGGGTCTTCAGAGTAACGTAAATGAGAAGCGTTACTCTGGAGCAAAGATGCTCTCATCTACCTGAATCTGGCCCTATATGTATAGCGGTTATTAGATGCATGAAAATGTAATCGGATTTTAGTGACAGAGTGCTAATAGTGCTTTAAGTTTGCTTTGTAACACTTGTTGGAAATAATTAACCTGCTATGGGCCAGATTCACGTATTCCAGAGCATCTTTGCTCTGGAGTAACGCTTCTGATTTGCGTTGCGCTGCCGAAATTTTAGGAGCAAGTGCTGTCATTCACGAAGCACTTGCTCCTAAAGTTGCGGCAGCGCATCACAAATGAGCCGGCGGAATTCAAATGTCGCGGGTACGGGGCGTGTAGTATGCTAACTACGCGCGATCCCGCCGCCAACGTACTGCGCATGCGTCGAGTGTCAAAACATCCCCGTGCGCATGCTCCAAAATCTGTGAATGAACGTCAATGACGTCACATTCCCATTCATGACCGTTTTACGCAAGCGCCGTTTTTTTTTTTTTTTTCCGACGCGATGACGACGCCTATACCTAACATAGGATACTCCAACCCCATGTAGGTATATCTATGCGCCGCGTATCCCGTCCGGAAACGTCGTATCGTCATTGCGTCGCGCCGGATTTCGATCGTGAATTGCCGATTTCCGCTCATTAACATATTTTTTGAGCGGAAATCGGCGGGAACGCCCCCGGCGCCATTTTTAAGTTGAAGTAACGATGCGATGGCGAAACTCAGTTACGCTGCTCGCATCGGAACTTCAACCCGGCGTTTCTTGTTTTCTGGTTACAGAAAACAGAAACGCCGGCTCAAAGCCACAGTTAGGCTGGCGGATCACTCGATCCGCCAGCGTAACCTTTCCTGAATCTGGCCCTATGTATTTAGGATGTGGGAAAAAACTGGAGTACCCGGGGGAAACCCACTTAAGCAGAAGGAGAACATGCAAACTCCAGTGTCCTGACCCAACCTTGATTCAAACCAAGGTCCTAGTGCTGCAAGGCTATGGGGCTGAATTAGTAAATCTGGAGCAGCTTTCAGTTTTTTTTTTTGTCAAAGTTTAATTTAACAAGCTGAAGGTAGAAGCTGATTGGCTACCATGAAGAGCTGCACGGATTTTGCACTCTCTGGCCCAGATTCAGAGAGCGATTACGCCTGTCTAACTGGTGTTAGACAGGAGTAATTTCAAATTTTGCGCGCCGTATCACTAGTTTGAATCCTCAAACCATGATACGGCGGCTTTGGGCTTCGATCCGAGAGGCTTACGTCTTCCTAAGCCTTCGGATCTACGTTGCGATATTTTTGCGGCCGCTGGATGGAGTCCGCGTCGTTTTCACCGTCGGGGTATGCAAATGAGTTTTTACGGCGATCCACGAAGGTACGAGTGTCCTTCACAATCGCCTACGTCATTTTTTGGCTACGTAATGTTAGAGCAGCTTTTTGCTGGTCTAACAGTGCGTAACCCATGTTAAGTATGGCCGTCGTTCCCGCGTCAAATTTTTTTTTAACGTAACTCGTTCGGGAATAGGAATGTACGTAAACGACGCTACTACGACGTAACGACGTGATTTCGCGCAATGCACGGCGGGACATTTGGGAACGGAACGGAGATCGCCGCGGGAACGCGCCTATTTTAAATGCTTCACGCCTCCTAATCGCGTAGATGGATTGCGCCGGGAGAAATGCACTACGCCGCCGTCGTTTACTGGACAAAATCTACCTGGATTCCACGTAGAGCCAGGTAAAATACGGCGGCGTAGTGTATTTGGGAAACGCTACGATAATCTAATTCTATGTGAATCTGGGCCTCTATTTTTACTAAATTAACTCCATTGCTTTATATCTAAAGTATAGGTGAGCATGATAGCATGATATATATATATATATATATATATATACACACACACACATTATATATATATATAAAATCAATTTCTCTATCTATATATATATATATATATATATATATATATATATATAGAGAGAGAGAGAGAGAGAGAGAGAGAGAGAGAGAGAGAGAGAGAGAGAGAGAGAGAGAGAGATATCTATAGATAGATAGATAGATAGATAGATAGAGATATATTAGGGCTGTTATTGATTAAAATTTTCATGTTCGATTAATCATTTTTTTTTAGGGCTGTTACTGATCAAAATTTTTGTGTTTGATTAATCAATTTTTTTTTAAATCGATTAATCGACTAATTTCGATTAATTATAACGCACATACAGATCCAACTACTTTTAGCTGATCTCCTTGTAGGCTGATTCCCAGTGCAGCCACCAACCACTGGAAAAATGGAGCGCAGGATACAAAAAACACAATGGCAGCGCTCGGTGGGAAGAACAATAAAACTTTTATAGTCTTCAAGTAGGTAACAAAATAAATATTGCATTGGAGATAAAATCGATGTAGCTCCATAAACTGTAAAAATGGTGCGAGCAAAAGCAGTCATAAAAACATGTAGCCAAGTATGATACTGGTATAAAAATGTGTACAACGATAAACAAATGAGGAGGGGTTAACATCAGTCCGTCGGTATTTATATGTCCCATGAAGGGAACTATCACAACTCCCAGTGGATGGCTGTAGAATCCCAGGTTGATAGAGGGAAGTGTAACAGCTCTTGCGTGTGGCAGATAGCAAGGTCCCGCAGGCATGCATATATAAAGGAACAGCAAAGGAGCCCTTAAGATGGATACGGCAAGCCCCCCCGGTGTCCGTGACGTCACCGGATCTCCGACGGAACTCCCTGAAGGCCCAGAAGCCGGCGGAGAGGCAAGTACCAATTAAAAGAATTTTAATCGATCAAAAAAATTAAAGAATAATCGATTAATTAAAAGTTAATTTGCACAGCCCTATTTTTTTTAAATCAATTAATTGACTAATTTTGATTAATTATAACGCACATACACATCCAACTACTTTTAGCTGATCTCCTTGCAGACTGATTCCCAGTGCAGCTACCAACCACTGAAAAATGGAAAGCAGGATACAAAAAACGTAGGTAACAAAATAAATATTGCACAGGAAATAAAATCGATGTAGCTACATTAACTGTAAACATTTTACAAAAATGTAATACCAAACGGTAGCAAAAGCATAAAAACATGTAGCCAAGTATGATACTGGTATAAAAATGTGTACAACGATACCACTGCTGAATCTAGATTAGGAGGGGTTAACAGCAGTCCGTCGGCAAGTAGATGTCCCGTGAAGGGAACTATCACAACTCCCAGTGGATGGCTGTAGAATCCCAGGTTGATAGAGGGAAGTGTAACAGCCCTTGTGTGTGGCAGATAGTAAGGTCCTGCCGGCATGCACTGCAAAGAAGCCCTTCTGATGAACACGGCAAGCCCCGCCTGTGTCTGTGAACTCACCGGATCTCCGACGGAACTTCCTAAAGACTCGGAAGCCGACAGAAGAGGTTAGTACCGATCAAAAGAATTATGATCGATCAAAAAATTAATTGATTAATCAAGGAATTAATAGTTAATTTCCACAGTCCTAATATATATAGATATATAGATAGATAAATAGATATATACATATCTCTCTACATCTACATATATATATATATATATATATACAGTATATATATATATATATCTATATATAGATAGTTATATATATATGTGCCAGCTGCTCCCACTACCTCCTCTAACTTAATGCAAAGTAAAATTACATATTAATAAATCAATATCACGCGATGGGCTGGTCCAAAGTCTCTTATCTTGTGGACTGCAGAGTGAAAGGGTCCATTTGATTGCAGATTTAAGTAAGTGATTTTTTTTATTTTTATTAAAGGGGTGTTTTTTTAGATTGTGGGGGTTGTAGGGAGGAATAGGAGAAGCGTTAAGCCAAGAGATGGGTTTTAAAGGCCTTGTTATTGTGTTTTTGTTTACCTATACACAGTACTATACAAAAATGCTGTAAAGTGGAAATGATTTCTAATATAATTCCATGAATTGTTTTTTGTGATCAGGAAACTTCCTAGAAAGTATTGTAAAAGCATAAGTGAGATCAATATTTAGTGTTACTACGCTTTGTCTTAAAGATAATTGCAATTCTTTTAGGTACTCACATAATCAGTTGTAAGCCTGGAGAACTTGCCACAGTTTCTACGCAGATAATGTCTATTTTACTATATTTTGTCTCAGAAAATAATCTTAGATTGCTTGATGATGTTATGATCAGGGCTCGGTGGGCAGGGCTGATGTTAGGACGGGGGCCCCGTACAGCCAGTGGACACAAACATTTTGTCTCACCCCAAAAAAATCCCCCGCCTAGCACACATCAGACTTTCTATTCTAGCACACATCTTCTCCCCCAAATCCCCCTCCCAGCACATATCTTTTCCCCTCCTATGCCGTATCCCAGCTCTTATCAAACTTTCTATCCTAGCACAAATCTTCTTCTCCCAAAGCCCCCCACAGCACAACCCCCCTCCCCCTCATAATCCCTCCTATTAGCCCTGAATTCCCCCACACCATTCTGGCACAAACCTCCCATCTCCCCTCCCAGCACAAATCTTTTAACTTCAATCCCCCCTCTAGGACAAACTGCCAAAATCCCTTATCCTAGCAAGACCTCCCTACCCAAATCCCCCCCCCCCCAGCATAAACATCCCTCTCCTGGTTAGGATGATTTAAGGTTAAAAAACATGAACCTTTACAACTTCAGTTTCTGGGTAAGAGAGACGGAGGGTATTGTTCTATCATCTTCACTACTCCACCAATCCTCCTGCTGTCCGAGCCCCCCTGTGTGCCATGGCCCCTACTGGTGAACCGGTGGTCCCACCCAGGGCCGCCATCAGGAATTTTGGGGCCCCTTACACAGCTTCAGGCATGGGCCCCCTGGAGCAGAGAACCGGGGGGGGGGGGGGGGGTGCTGCCGCATGAAATTGAGAAGCGGGGGGGGGGGGGCTGCTGCCGCGAATTGAGAAGCGGGGGGCTCTTTGGAAAAAGAAGAAATAAAGACAAATATATATAAAAAAGGGGGGTAGCCGTCCGGGGCCCTGGGGACCTCTGTGTCCTTTAAAAGGGTGATCTGACTGATCTAGAGAAGATCTGTGTGGAGGAGTGGGCCAAAATCCCTCCTCCAGTGTGTGCAAACCTGGTGAAAAACTACAAGAAACGTTTGACCTCTGTAATTGCAAACAAAGGCTACTGTACCAAATATTAACATTGATTTTCTCAGGTGTTCAAATACTTCTTTGCAGCTGTATCATACAAATAAATAGTTAAAAATTCATAAATTGTGATTTCTGGAATTTTTTTTTTGATTATGTCTCTCACAGTGGACATGCACCTACGATGACAATTTCAGACCCCTCCATGATTTCCAAGTGGGAGAACTTGCAAAATAGCAGGGTGTTCAAATACTTATTTTCCGCACTGTATATATATATAAAAAAAAACAAGGGGGTTGCCTTCCAGGGCCCTGGGGACCTCTGGGCCCTTTATATATTTTTTTATATTTTTATTTTTTATTAAACAAAAATAAAAAATACAATTATAAAAAAAGGGGGTTTGACACATAGGGCCCTGGGGACCTCTGAGCCCTTTAATAAAAATGCATCTATATATTAAAAAAAAGAAATAAAATAATATAAAAAAGTAAAAAAAAATATAAAAAAGGAGGATTGTCATCCGGGGGCCCTGGGGACCTCTGGGCCCTTTAATAATAATATAAAAAAAATAAAAGAAAAAAAATTGGCCCTTTAATAAAAAATAAAATAAAAATATATTAAAAAAATATATTTTTTTTATAAAAAAATATATTTTTTTATAAAAAAATAAATAAATAGGGGGTTGCCATCTGGGGCCCTGGTGGCCTACGGGACCCTAGACCCCTAAAAAAATGGCCCTTTAATAAAAAAAAATAAAATAAAAATATATTAAAAAATATATATATTTTTTATAGAAAATAAATAAAAAAAGGGGGGGTTTCCATCCGGTGCCCTGGGGGCCTCCGGGCCCCTGTGGACCTCCGGACCTCTAAAAAAATAAAACAAAAAAAATTGGCCCTTTAATAAAAAATAAAATAAAAATATATTAAAAAAATATATTTTTTTTATAAAAATATATTTTTTTATAAAAAAAAAAGGCTTGCCATCTGGGGCCCTGGTGGCCTCCGGGCCCCTGGGGACCTCTGGACCTCTAAAAAAATAAAAGAAAAAAAATTGGCCCTTTAATAAAAAATAAAATAAAAATATATTAAAAAAATATTTTTTTTTTATAAAAATATATTTTTTTATAAAAAAAAAGGCTTGCCATCTGGGGCCCTGGTGGCCTCCGGGCCCCTGGGGACCTCCGGACCTCTAAAAAAATAAAAGAAAAAAAATTGGCCCTTTAATAAAAAATAAAAGAAAAATATATTAAAAATATATATTTTTTTATAAAAAAAATATATATTTTTTTATAAAAAAAATATATTTTTTTTTATAAAAAAAAAAGGACTTGCCATCTGGGGCCCTTGGTGGCCTCCGGGCCCCTGGGGACCTTCGGACCCCTAAAAAAAAAAAAAAAAAAAAAAAAAAAAAAAATTTTTTTTTTTTTTTTTTTTTTTTAGGGTGGTTCCCATCCGGGCCCCTGGGGACCCCCGGGCCCCTTACAGGTGTAATGCCTGTACCCCCCTGATGGCGGCCCTGGTCCCACCCTATCAGTGGCCCTGTCGGTGGGGGGCATACCACATGCTGCAGGATTACCTGTTCCTCTTTTGAGTGCTGATGTTTTTTTGATGATTTTGGCTTTGTGTATTACGATCTTTGTTATGCTGTAGATAACACAAGGTGGATGTCTCCTGGATGGTATCACAGGATGGATTAAGGTCTGTATGTGCTTCTCAGCAGTGAAAAGCACATCTACTTGAATCAAACTACCATCTTAATTTGTGGAAATGTAGCCTCAAACATGCATTGTTGCTTCAACGCACTTCATTGTTGCTTGAGACATTCATGCAGGTCTTGTTTTCAAGCCCTTCAGCAGACAAATTGCATGTGCTACAGCCTAATATTGGCAACCATAGATGCTAGGCGACAGGAGCCACTTGAATCCTAGCAACAAATAAAAAGACAGAGGGGTTGGAACAATGAAACTGGGAGGGAGCCCTCTGGCTGACATGTTATTTCTCCCAGGTGCACTCACTGAATTCTGCCTGAGCCCAACCTTAGTATTGCCCACAAATTGGGCTTCTATCAGGGGAGTAGCAGTGCAGCTGAAAAGCAAAGAATACAACAAAGGTATTCCCCCCCCCTTTTATTTTATTTTTTTAATAGTAAGTATAATTCATTGTTTTTTATTTCCACCTGCTGGTTTAAAAATAGTGTTTTTCTAATTATCATAAAGACCGAAGCAAAAGACGTGTTCGTTTTAAAGCACATTGACCTCACAGCAGTTAGTAGTTTTCACAGTAGCCGATCAGTGACAGTATGCACTACAAATACACATGAAAAGCAAAGGTTTGAGGAATACTGGGATTAAATGGTATGTAAGTGCTGTGCTTCTGTCAATTAACAATGAGCACTTTTTATTGGCCTTTAGCTAAACTGTGTGCAATATGTACCTGTTCAAGAAGTGGCACAATGGCTAACATTTCTTTTTTGTATGCTAAGTATTTTCCATAGAGATTGCTACATACCCACCATATACAGTATTTTCCTAAACTTTACAGGCTATTTATGGCCAGCACTGATTAATTGTGACTTTGAATTCCCATTTCTTAGGGCTGTAATATAGTTGGCTTTTCAAATGGACTGGTGTAGCTAGTAGCATGTCAGATGTCAGTATTTCATTCCATTTGCTAAGCTGTACCACTTGTAGAGGTTATCCAGTCAGTTTTGTGTACAGAGGCAAGGAGAGTCTGTACTTTCTCCTAAGAGAATTAAGCCTAGGAGGTTCTTTCTGACAGTTACTGGCAGTAGTGTGTTCCTAGGTCTTAATATTCACACTTTATGTTCAACCAACATTTCTTTACAATTTAAAAAACAATAAAGAAATGATCTACTGAAAGCTTTCACTGTAACAATCAAATCTCATATCATTGCATTAATTTCCTTGCTTATGTAGCGCTACCCCCAGAGGAGCCGCTGATTATAAGTGGGATCGGCGTGTTGAGTTACTTTGCAGGTGTCTAGGTATGATACTTGTGAGTTGAGATAGAGAGCGAATGTCCAATCTTTAGTTTTCTTCAATGCTTTATTCCAAGGCCCAACATGGCCTTCATCAACATGGTACAGGACAGGAAAGGTTGATTAGCAGAGAGAGAACTTGAGTATCAGGCCTTGGATATGAAGAAGAGAGAGCAATCCTGCTCTCAGCAATGATGAGCTCAGTTCGTCGCCACTCTAGTCAGAGTGGGTAAAGTGCCCCCGGACAGACCTCTGCCATAGGCCTGGCAGCCGAGGCGTCACTTGCAAACGCTGGGGGGACCAGACCTCTGCCACAGGCCTAGTACTTGAATGAGCGTGATCCGGAATGAGCGAGTCCTCCCAGTGAATTTAGTCAGGGTCACCGGTTGACAGTTGAAGTGTACCTGTCAATCTCCCAGTCACCAGATCCCCGATGGTTAGTTCAAGCCCTATTGGATCACCTGCCTCCGGGTTCTCCTCAAGCCGATCCCCCACCGTACAGCTCCCAGCTTGGGATCCTTTTAGGAAAGGTTTGGGACCCAGCGGCTACTGGGACCCCTCTCTATGTCAGGGTGAAGCTCTGCATGGTGCCCAACTACGGCCAGGTAGGCCACGGCTGCGGGGTCCATGGATGCGTGCACCCTGAAGGTGGATGCCGCACCTGGAATTTGGACCCCACAGAAAATAAAAAAAGAAGACGGCCCCGGGGCCAAGGAGGCTGCGCCAGATATAGCCTCCCCCAGCATGTCCTAGCGAGGGAACCAACCCCTCTGATTGGCTGCTGAGGAAAACGAGTCTGCCAGAACCCCTCTAGCGCCAGCTGCCGCCCAGGGGTGGGAACACACCCCTGGAGCGCAGACTGACCTACAGGACAGTTATGAAATGACAGCAGCCTGAAATTTGACAAATTGTGAATGGGAGCTGCGTAACTCTCCCATTCCCCACTAACTTTAGTGTAACGCCCCTACAGAAAGTAAGGGGGCGCTACACTTAATTAACCATCCTTTTTTCAGGTGGAGGGATTATTGTATTTCCCAAAGAGCCAGGGTTGCAACATTGTTCCTGTCCTTCTGCATGTGCAAGTTCACAATGTGTACATGCTTGACGAACCACTGAAATACCATGACCAAAGAAGTGCTGATTGCCAAAAGGTGACTAATCAAAGCCAAATGTAAAATGGATGATCTGTAGCAGTTAGGGGTCACCACTAAAAATTAGCTCAGACAATTTTACACATGTTTTTTTTTTCACCCTCTTACCGGTACCGTGCATGCTGAATGTTGCGCCATACTGCGAGGTAGGCTGTTTGTGGCAGGCGCAGCACTATGAAGTGCCTCATGCGCTGTGGCATTAGAAGAATCTATGAATCTATGAATTTTCAGTCCAACAAGACTGTCTATTAGTCTGAAAATTCCTCTAGCGCCGTTCTATGGAAGCAGTAGGTTTAAAGAGTACACCAAATGCTTAAAATAACTTCTTTATTCTCCAGCAGCAGACAGTCCATGTACAAAAAACACGTGATGAATAAAGTATAACAAAATGGTGGTTCAAATATTCAATCTTGTCATTTAACATAAGATGGTGGATATATTTATTTTTTCTTTTTTTTTCATTAAAACACTCATGGAAACATATAAAAAAACATTTGGATAAAAAAATTTTTTTTACTTACCAGAAATGCCCTGTCCCTCGCCTGTGTCTTCTGGGACCTGTGTGTGTCCTAGAAGACAAGCTGGCTATTCATGAAACGCCACGCGACTCGCAAGGCTCAACTGCCGGTTTCCCTTAGTTAGAATGGCGGCGTCGCAACTGATCCGATAGATGGATCGGCCTCGGGGGACCGTCATTATGGGCTCCCTGGACATTTAAGTGTCCTTATTAAAAGTCAGCAGCTTTAATGTACCTTGTAAGTACCCGAATTTGACTTGGGATAACCAGTTTCTGTGCAGTATAAAATAGGAGAGGCAGAATTATCACAAGGTGTCAATCAGTTAAAGAGGTTGTAAAGATAAAAAAATGTTTTAAATAACAAACATGTTATACCTCCCTCCACTGTGCAGGTCGTTTTGCATAGGGTGGCCCCGAACCTGGTCTTTGGGGGCCCTCAGCGGCTGTCTCGGCTCCTCCCCACAAGAACTAACCACATTTATGCGAGCAAGCTTGCTTAGTGGTTAGTTCTTGTGGGCACGGTCCTGTAAAACAGCCGGCGGCTATAGCTGCTCACTGTATCACACTGCCCCGCCCCTGGGCGCGCCACGTCATTGGATGTGATTGACAGCAGCGCGAGCCAATGGCTGCACTGCTTTCAATCAACCAATGAATGAGCCAGCGTGTTCACGGCGCAGGACTTTCGAGGGGTCAGGTAAGTAAATGGGGGGCTGGGGGGGCCGCTAATCCGCTAATGATGTTTTTTCCACCTTAAGAGGATACCAAAGGTTTCCTTGGTTTGTAGCGGCAAACCACAAGTCCAAGGTTGAATGACAAATCCACACATTAATAATGGAGATTCAATTCTAGTCCAGTTTAGGGTCAGAAGATCAAAGAGAGGAAGTTGATGCATTTCAGGGATCCAAAAATGCCACATTCATCAAGGCTTCAAATGAAAAACAATGTATATGGACTGAATTGAGGGCAATATGGTAATGGTACCAGTGTGGTATCAATCCAAAAGTCTTTTCAGCAGCTGGTTTGGCAGCAACCTTTCTTAACCACTTTCCCCCCGGACCATTTGTCAGCCTAAAGACCAGAGGTGTTTTTACAATTTGGAACTGCGCTACTTTAACTGGTAATTGCGCGCTCATGCAATGTTATACCAAAACGAAATTTGCGTCCTTTTTTCCACAAATAGAGCTTTCTTTTTCAAACATTTAGGCCAAAATGTATTCAGCCACATGTCTTTAGTAAAAAAGACAAAAGATTGGTTTTCGCAAAAGTTATAGCGTCTACAAACTAGCGTACATTTTCTGGAATTTACACAGCTTTTATTTTATGACTGCCTATCTAATTTCTTGAGGTGCCAAAATGGCAGAGCAGTACAAAACCCCCCCAAATGACCCCATTTTGGAAAGTAGACACCCCAAGGAAATTACTGAGGGGCATGTTGAGCCCACTGAATATTTTTTTTTTTTTGTACCAAGTGATTGAATAATGACAAAAAAAAAAAAAATACAAAAAGTTGTCACTAAATGATAAATTGCTCACACATGCCATGGGCATATGTGGAATTGCACCCCAAAATACATTCTGCTGCTTCTCCTGAGTATGGGGATACCACATGTGTGGGACTTTTTGGGAGCCTAGCCGCGTACGGGACCCCGAAATCCAAGAACCGCCTTCAGGATTTCTAAGGGCATACATTTTTGATTTCACTCCTCACTACCTATCACTACCTATCACCGTTTTGAAGGCCATAAAATGCCAAGGTGACACAAAACCCCCCCAAATGACCCCATTTTGGAAAGTAGACACCCCAAGCTATTTTCTGAGAGGTATGTTGAGTACATGGAATATTTTATATTTTGCCACCAGTTGCTGGAATATGACAAACTTTTTTTTTTTTTTGCACAAAGTTGCCACTAAATGATATATTGCTCAAACATGCCATGGGCATATGTGGAATTACACCCCAAAATACATTCTACTGCTTCTCTTGAGTACGGGGATACCACATGTGTGGGACTTGTTGGGAGCCTAGCCGCTTATGGGACCCCGAAAACCAAGCACCGCTTTCAGGATTTCTAAGGGCGCAAATCTTTGATTTTACCCCTCACTGCCTATCACAGTTTCGGAGGCCATGGAAATCCCAGATGGCACTAAACCCCCCCAAATGACCCCATTTTGGAAAGTAGACACCCCAAGCTATTTGATGAGAGGCATGGCGAGTATTTTACAGTGCTCATTTATTTTTTAAAATGAAGAAAGATATTATTATTATTTTTTTTTCTCTTTTTTTTTTTTAATCTTTGTGACAAAAAGCAAGAACTGCAAGAACTGCAAAATACTCACCATACCTCTCAGCAAATAGGTTGGGGTGTCTACTTTCCAAAATGGGGTCATTTGGGGGGGGGTTTGTGCCATCTGGGCATTCCATGGCCTCCGAAACTGTGATAGGCAGTGAGGAGTGAAATCAAAACTTACACCCTTGAAGGTGGTGATTGGTTTTTGGGGTCCCGTACGCGGCTAGGCTCCCAAAAAGTCTCACACATGTGGTATCCCCATACTCGGGAGAAGCAGCAGAATGTATTTTGGGGTGTAATTCCACATATAACCATGGCATGTTTGAGCAATATATCATTAAGTGGCAACTTTGTGCAAAAAAAAAAAAAAGTTTGTCATATTCCAGCAACTGGTGGCAAAATATAAAATATTCCATGTACTCAACATACCTCTCAGAAAATAGCTTGGGATGTCTACTTTCCAAAATGGGGTCATTTGGGGGGGTTTTGAACTGTCCTGGCATTTTATGCACAACATTTAGAAGCTTATGTCGCACATCATCCACTCTTCTAACCACTTGAAGACAAAGCCCTTTCTGACACTGTTTGTTTACATAAAAACTTTTTTTTTTTTGCAAGAAAGTTAAGTTGAACCCCCAAACATTATATATTTTTTTAAAGCAAAGGCCCTACAGATTAAAATGGTGGGTGTTGCATTTTTTTTTTCCACGCAGTATTTGCGCAGCGATTTTTTAAACGCATTTTTTGGGGAAAAAATACACTTTTTTTTATTTTAAAGCACTAAAACACACTATATTGCCCAAATATTTCATGAAATAAAAAAGATGATCATAGGCCGAGTACACAGATACCAAACACGACATACTTTAAAATTTCCCACAAATGCGCAGTGGCGACAAACAACATACATTTTTAAAAGCCTTTAAAAGCCTCTACAGGTTACCACATTGGATTTACGGAGGAGGTCTACTGCTAAAATTATTACCCTCGATCTGGCCTTCGCGGTGATACCTCACATGCATGGTACAATTGCTGTTTACATATGACGCCAGACCGACGCTTACGTTCGCCTTTGCGTGAGAGCAGGGGGGGACAGGGGTGCTTTTTTTTTTTTTTTTTTTATTATTATTTATTTTGCTTTTTTAATTTTATTTTGGACTGTTCCTTCCTTTTTTTATTTTTTTTTATAATTTTTATTGTTATCTTAGGGCATGTAAATATCCCCTATAATAGCAATAGTTAGTGACAGGTACTCTTTTTTGAAAAAATTGGGGTCTATCAGACCCTAGGTCTCTCCTCTGCCCTCATAGCATCTGACCACACCAAGATGGGTGTAATAAAATGTTTTCCCACTTTCCCAATGGCGCAGTTTATATCCGGGGGGGCATACCCTCCCACTGCTTTTAAAAGCAGTCTAGAGGCTAATTAGCCACTAGGATTGCTTTTACATGAAAGCCGACCGCTGGCTGAAGAGAATGATACCTAGATGACACCTAAACCCGCAGGCATCATTCTGGTATAACCATTCAAAGTCCAGCAACATACCATACGTTGATGGTTCTTGTTGGACATGTATTGTAATTTTTTTTTTTCATTCAGCCTGTTGGCTGAATGAAAAAAATTGATTGATCGGTGGGTATGCCCACCATTAGAATACCTCCCTTCATCCACCCACTTCTAATGATGGGCATACATGCACCAGTTATATATGCCGAAGCATGGGGGCATCCTCCCTCAAAAAAGTTATGCCGCTCACAGATGTATGTACGCTGCATAAAAAGTTATGGCGCATACACACGGTCGGACTTTTCCACGGACAAGCTTTCGACGGAATTTCGACCGTATGTACGTGCATTAGGAGCAAAATCGCTCCTCCGCCCCTAATGCCCCCATGCTTCGGCATATATGCTCTTTTTTTAACTGTGGTGGTGAAATCACCTCCTACAGTGTTGGAGTCACGGCTTTAAATATCGTGGGAGCAAACGCTGTTGCTGTCACGCTAAATAAATCGGCGATGCAACTGGATGGCGTACCTGCTAAGCAAATGATGGTTAACATTAAAACAAAGTAACATTACATTCTAACAGTAAGATCTTACCATACCATACCTGCAAATCAAATACCAAAAAATAAAAAAACAGTAAAAAATAAATTAACGCAACCTGTGCCTAAAAAATATATATGCCGAAGCATGGGGGCATCCTCCCTCAAAAAAAGTTATGCCGCGTACACACGGTTGAATTTTTCCACGGGAAAGCTTCCGACGGAATTTCGATCGTATGTATGCGGCATTAGGAGCAAAATCGCTCCTCCGCCCCTAATGCCCCCATGCTTCGGCATATATGCTCTTTTTTTAGCTGTGGTGGTGAAATCACCTCCCACAGTGTTGGAGTCGTGGCTTTATATATCGTGGGAGCAAACGCTGTTGCTGTCACGCTAAATAAATCCGCGATGCAACTAAATGGCGTACCTGCTAAGTAAATGATGGTTAACAATAAAACAAACATTACAGTATAACATACCATACCTGCAAAGCAAATACTATAAAAAAAAAAATAGAGAGAATAGATATAGAACAATAGTGAGTAGACAGTAGAGAGTGAACATAAGAGAACAACAAAGAGAGGAGAAAAATACAACCACAACTATTTTTGGATTTTTTATTTTATATTTTTTTTGTGTTTTTGTGTGAGTTTAATTTTTTCCACTTTTTTTCACTTTTATAAACTGTAAACTGAACATTGCAGATTATGGTCTCTCAAAATGTGATGGGCATCACATCTTCCGAAACCCTGTGTTATTGTGCCTAGGACTGTGTGGTGCTGTACCCTACGCTAATACTCAACTAGTGTGTGGTAGCGTTTGAAACATACACCAATGCAAAGACCAGGTTGGTCAGGACAGTCGGGACAATAAAAGCGGGTGTCACGCCTGAATCAGAGTTTGCTGCAGACACGACATCTTCTTTGGCGGGTTCTTTGGGTAGGGGTACTAGGGATGATAAAAGGAAAATGCCTCTCATGCAGCCGGCTCACTGCATTTGCGTTGGGAAGGTGGGGCAAAGCACCGTCTGGAAACAGAAGGGCTTCGGCGATCTCTTCCTGGAATTTTAGGAAGGATCCAGTCTGTCCTGAAGCTGTGTATAGCACATGAGCGTTCAGCAAAGCCAATTGAAACAAATAAACCAACACTTTTTTGTACCAGCGTTTGGTCTTACGGGTAATTAGGTACGGCGCCAACAACTGGTCATTGAGGTCCACCCCTCCCATGTTAAGGTTGTACTCGTGGATACAGAGGGGTTTCTCCACAACACCAGTCGCCGTAGGAATTTGGACTGCCGTGTCTGCGTGAAGCGAGGACAGAACAAAAACATTCCGTGAATCCCTCCACTTCACTACTAACAAATTGTTACACTGTAAGCAGGCTCTCTCCCCCCGACTAAGACGGGATTCTACAAGCCGTTGGGGGATGCCCCGGCGATTAGGTCGCACGGTGCCACATGCGCCAATTCCATAATCAAAAAGATGACTAAAAAGTGGCACGCTCGTGTAATAATTGTCCACGTACAAGTGGTACCCCTTTCCGAATAAGGGTGACACCAATTCCCAGACTATCTTACCAGCGCTCCCTATGTAATCAGGGCAATTTTCCGGCTCTACGTGACTGTCTTTTCCCTCGTAAACCATAAAGCTAGATGTATAGCCTGTTGCCCTGTCACAGAGCTTATACAACTTGACCCCGTATCTGGCACGCTTGCTGGGAAGGTATTGTTTGAATGACAAGCGACCAGAAAACTTAATCAGGGACTCATCAACGCAGACAACTTGCTGGGGATTATACAAGGCTGCAAACCGTTCGTTGAAGTGGTTTACGAGGGGCCGAATTTTGTAGAGCCGATCGAATTCAGGGTCTCCCCGAGGACGACAGAGTTGATTGTCACTAAAATGCATGAACCGCAAGATCTGCTCGTATCGTGTCCTGGACATGGAGGCAGAGAAAATGGGCATATAGTAAATTGGGCGCGAGGACCAATACAACCGCAGTTCACTCTTTTTAGTAATGCCCATGAGGAGGGTAAGGCCCAGAAAGATCTTAAATTCGGAAACCGTAATTGGCTTCCAATCTCTGGCAAGGGACAGCTGGGGATTAGCGGCGATGAATTGACCAGCATACAAATTGCTTTGATCCACAATAGATCTATAGAGATCTTCCGTGAAAAACAGTGAATAAAAATCCAGTGATGTAAAATCAACTGTTTTCACCTGAATTCCGGGTTGGCCAGTGAATGGGGGAAGTACGGGTGCTGCAGAAGTGGTGGGGACCCAATCAGGATTGGCTAATGCAGCAGGAAGGGCACTATTGGCACGACGGGCCTGTCTTTGTCGTCTTCTTCTTGGTGGCAGCGGGACACTACTTGCGCTTGCCACCTCGCCAGCTTGAACTGCACTTATGGGACTCGCCACGTCACCAAGTGTTACTGCAGTGCTGGATGTATGTCCAGGATGTACTAGGCCGCTGGTGCTTGCCAGATCACCCGAAGGAATAGCGGCGCTAGTACTACTCTGCCCCATACGAGAGCCCTGTGGTTCTTGCACCTCAGCGACAGCAGAAGATCGGGATCTGGTACGCCTGACCCTAGCAGGGACCACTCCGTCGTCAGAGCTATCTGTCAGGGAGCCACTGTCGTCTACAGGTTCATATGAGCTAGAATTTGACAGATGCGTGACCTCCTCATCACTATCTGACAGGCTCATGAACAAGTAGGCCTCTTCATCACCGTACATGCGATTTGCCATTTTGGGCTCTAAATTTAGGGGTACGGTGGTGAGATTCACAGGAAAAAAAGCACCTGACCTGTTAGCGACAGTCAAACGCTACCAAAAAACTGTTAGTGATCGCAGAGATCAGGCCTGACTCTGCGAACGCTGCAGTTATGTGTTTTTGTGTTTTGTGTCAGTGATCGATTGATCGATACTGCACTTGGTTGGGCTGGGCTGGGCGAAGGTGCTAAACGCAGGTGCTAGCAGGTATCTGGGCTGATCCCGCTAACAATGCGTTTCTGATCAGATCAGGTATCGATCAGTTCAGATACTATACCACTAAGGGGGGGTGTATGGTGCGTGCGTGGGTGTTAGCGCTACTGGCACTATTCTGACGCTGCCTGGGGCGACGCAGAGCCTATCTGGCGCTAAAACCAAACTTTGATCACCCGCCGGGTAATCAGGGGGTTAAAACTTTATTGCAAAAAATATGGCGGGTGCCTTGATGCTATAAAAAATAAACTAGCTAAACTGCGTCCCCCGTGACACTTATACTGTGATCACTGGTGACAGGGGGTAATCAAGGGGTTAAACCTTTATTGGGGGGGGTTAGGGGGGGTCCCTAGACTTATTAGGGCCTAAGACTAATCACCCTAACAATTATTTTAGTCACTAATGACACTTGTACAGCAATCAAAAAAAAATCTGATTGCTGTACTGGGTGACACAGTGACAGGCAGTGAAGGGGTTAATTTGGGGGTGAATTGTGTGCCTACGTGACCTGGTGTCAGTGTAGTGTTGTGCAACTCACGTTTAGATGCTCTCTCTCTCTCGGTCAGGAACGGAAAGACCGAGGGAGAGAGCAGCATTTCCCCTGTCAATGTTTACAAAACATTGGCAGGGGAGAACAACCATTGGCTGAGGGTGATCACCAGGTCCAGGCCAGATTTTATTGGCCTGGACCTGGTGAGTGATCGGTTCTGTATCGAATCCGATCGTCGGGAACGGCGGGGAGGCGCGCGCGTACCTGTTGTACGTCACCACGCTTTGCTAGAGCATTTTTTTAAATCGATTGTGTGTGGGCAATGTCGTTTTAACGATGAAGTTGGAAAAACAACGTTTTTTTCTACATGCCGAAAAATGATTGTGTGTACACGGCATTAGAGGCAAGTGCAATTTAACTACAGCATAGAAGAATCAGATTTCCTGTTCTGCCAGACAGGGCTGTGCTATGTGGCAGGCATGCATATCTCTCCGCACTGGATGGGCAGAAACACAAGTCTGTTGCCAAATAATACAATACTCTTTTATTTATTTCATCTTTTTATTTAGCTGGTATTCAGCTTGACTTTCAAAAAATTCACTGAAGAGAAACCAGGAAAAGATAAGATCGGCATCATAGCTATCCATAGCAGCCAGTTTTCATATTGTGATACAGATAACCCAGGGACTACTTCTGATATGTTCAGGGGGTTCTTGTGCCTGTTAAAGCTATGGTAACAGCCTTCTTGGGATGGATAAGGAGTCATTGATAGTCTACAAGAAGTTTTTAATGGAGAAAATGCTGCTTAGATGAATCAACATTTTGGCCATATGACTTATATTCAAGAGAACGATTATTTTCATCTGCAGAGATCGTGTGGCAAAGGTAGTCACTTTGTACTGCAGTTTTTCCTTCCCTGTAGTTAAAAAGATCTTAAAGTGGAGTTCCACCCGTCCCCCGCCCCCCCCCCCTAAAAATCGGTTGCTATGCAGAAGTAGCTCTTCTGCCTCTCGTTTCACCGCAGTGGATCTTCTGGCTCATCCTACGTCGCCATGTCTTCTTGTGAATGAGCCGTGCTGCCTTCTGGGAACTGTGTGTATCCCAGGAGGCAGCCGTCCATTCACAAAGCACCGTGCGATTCGCGCACGTGCAGTAGAAAACTGGAAGTAAAGCCGTAAGGCTTCACTACCTGTTTCCCTTAGTGAGGATGGAAGCGCCAGGACCGAGTGATCACTGTCGGGAGACCGACACTGATCACCGACACTGTTAGTAGCAGCTGACTTTAAAAAAAATAATCACGGGTGGAATCCCGCTTTAGGTTCCAGTTAGAATAAAATATAAGATAAAAAATAAACGGCATACCTTAAAGCGGAGTTTCACCCTAAATATAAGATCTCCCATGCGCTTCAGCATACTGGCGTCAGCGCCAGTATGCTGGGTTTTTTTTTTTTTTATAGCACACTTACTGTTTTATAGTAGAAATCCTTTTCTGTCCCCCGCGGTGGACGGCGCCAGTACAGCGCGTCACATCTTCCTAAGATACCCGATATGGACTCGGGTATTTCCGGCGCTATGCGGCGCCTGCGCACAGACCTAGGAGCTGACTGCGCAGGCGCCGTATTTCTCCGAGTCCTATTTCGGAGAAATACGGCGCCTGCGCAGTCAGCTCCTAGGTCTGTGCGCAGGCGCCGCATAGCGCCGGAAATACCCGAGTCCATATCGGGTATCTTAGGAAGATGTGACGCGCTGTACTGGCGCCGTCCACCACGGGGGACAGAAAAGGATTTCTACGATAAAACAGTAAGTGTGCTATAAAAAAAAAAAAAAACCAGCATACTGGCGCTGACGCCAGTATGCTGAAGCGCATGGGAGATCTTATATTTAGGGTGAAATACCGCTTTAACTGCTTGCCGACCGCCCACCGCAGTTATACGGCGGCAGGTCAGCACTGCTAGGCTAGAGCACGTAGCTCGACGTCCTATCTTTTGCAGCCGCTAGGGGGCGTGCGCGCGCCCGGCGGGCACGATCGCCGCCGTGCATGCGCGCTCGTTCGTTACAGAGCGGGGAACGGGAGGTATGTGTGTAAACACATATCTCTCGTTCCTGTCAGCGGGGGAAACGCTGATCTTCTGTTCATACAATGTATGAACAGAAGATCAGTGATTTGCCCTAGTGAGTCCACCCCCCCATACAGTTAGAACACACCAGGAACACACTTAACCCCTTCCCTGCCCCCTAGTGTTAACCCCTTCACTGCCAATGGCATTTTTATAGTAATCCAATGCATTTGTATAGCATTGATCGCTATAAAAATGCCAATGGTCCCAAAAAATTTGTCAAAATTGTCCAAAGTGTCCGCCATAATATCACAGTACTAAAAAAACGCTGATCGCCGCCATTACTAGTAAAAAAAAAAATATCAATAAAAATGCCATAAAACTACCCCCTATTTTGTAAACGCTATAACTTTTGCACAAACCAATCAATAAATGCTAATTGCGATTTTTTTTTAGGAAAAATATGTAGAAGAATACGTATCGGCCTAAACTGAGGAAAAAAAAAGTTATTTTTATATATTTTTTGGGGATATTTATTATAGCAAAATATAAAAAATATTGCATTTTTTTCAAAATAGTCGCTCTATTTTTGTTTATAGCGCAAAAAATAAAAAACACAGAGATGATCAAATACCACCAAAAGAAAGCTCTATTTGTGGGAAAAAAACGGCGCTAATTTTGTTTGGGAGCCACGTCGCACGACCGCGCAATTGTCAGTTAAAGCAACGCAGTGCCGAACCACAAAAAGTGCTCTGGTTATTGGGCAGCAATATGGTCCGGGGGTTAAGTGGCTAATGAAAAAAATGTATTAAAAAACAAAAACAAACATCATACTTAGGGCCCTTTCACACGTACGGACCGTTCGTCCGTTCATTACAAGTCCGTAAACGGACTTGTAATGGGGCCCTATGGGATTGCGGCCGTTAGCGGATGAGCATCCGCTAACGTCCGCAATCATCCGCCTCCGCAAAGATCCGGTTTTTCAGATGGAAGAAAACCCTATTTTTCTTCTGTCTGAAGGATCGGATCAGATGAATACGGACACACGGTCCGTAATCATCCGATTCCCCATAGGGAAGAGCGGAGGAGAGACAGGGCGGTCCCTGCACAGTGTGCGGGGACCGCCCTGTCCGCCGACATCTCAGCGGGGATCCTTGCTGAGCCGACGGACACACACGGAGCGGACACACAAACGGTCTGCTCCGTGTGAAAGGAGCCTTACCTGCTCTGCACAGTGGTTTTGCACAGAGAACCCCCAATCCTTCTCTTCTTGGGTCCCCCGCAGAGGCGTCTCTAGGGGAGGGCAGAGGGGGCCCTGACCCCCCCCAACATTATGCTCTGCCCCACCATGTGCCCCCCCAAAAAAAAAAAAATTTTTTTTTTTTTGCTTTTTCTTTTTTTTTGGGCCACCGCTGGAGTAACAGTCTCTCCTGAGAGGGAGAGCATCCCCAGTCAGCTCTGCGGGGCTTCCTCCCCCCTCCCTCAGCTCGCTGACACTGCATAATGCGAGCGTTCACACAACCACAGCCGCCCAATCTGCTCCTTCCCCTGCATCCTCATTGGCACGGAGAAGAGCGAGTTGCAGAAAGGACTCCATGAGCACTGTGGGGGAGGGGGGGGCCAAGCCTTCATCTCAGTTACTGAAAAAACAAACTGATTTCTCCCGTCCTTAGGACAGAAGAACCAGCCTGTAAATTCCGAGAGTGGTGACTGCAAGCTGAGCTGAGTGTCAATCTGACACTCTTTTACAGCCCAGCAAATCCAGCCACCTCCCCCCCACTCTCCTCACATACAAGCAGGGAGGAATACAGCTCCTCTTCCTCCTCCTTTCAGTCCCGCCCACACTATCTCGGTGTGCTGTATCTGAAGAGAGGGGATGTGTGTTCAGGAAATATGAAAATCAGCAGCATGTGTGTGAATGATGCCTGAGATTCTAGTCTGGACCATGGGTAAGTGTGTGCACTGCAGACTGCAGTACACTGTAATCACTGAACTGCATTATCTCCATCCCTTCTCTCCCCCATCTGTCTCCCTCCCCCTCTCCTGTTCTTTCAAAACATTCACAATTTACTTTCTGTAACGGTCACCACAGTTTACGATATTCCATTCCATCGCCCCACGACAGCTTATCTGACAGTCCGACAGACATCAGACATGACCCATTTCATTTCCCAGAATAACCGAGACAAAACAAGCTCTGGTACTGGTTCCAAAATGAACGAATGAATCCTTTAATGGTAACTTAGCTTTCGTATATACAGTACAAGCATGTTACAGTTAATCACAGGGACAAAAACACACTACACCCACACATCATACAATGGGGGGGGGGGCTTCATACACATTATTTTAGATAATGACATTCCGATTAGTTAATTACTACTCATTACCCAGACGGTCTGGCTCTACATTTAGAGGGGTTAATTACTACAGCTTGACAAGTCACATTTCACATCTTAACAGTGTCATTAGCATACACAATGAACAGGTCTTAGGAGCAGACCTAATTAGCACAATGGACACAAAACAGTATTAGCATCACACAAAGGAATGTCTAGGAGCAGACTCAATTAACACCTCAAAAGCATGTGTCCCCACATTGAATGAAAACACTCTATTGACCTGTTGGAGTCAGACTTTAACAACTTGTAATATTTCAAGATATCCTGCAAAACATGAATTATCAGTAATGTCCCATCCCATGTAATTTATCATTATCATTTCTCAGTCACCCTATGCCCAAAAGGGGCACAGGATGACCCTAGACCCAAGAGTCATTAGTGATGCTGGCACTCGAGTACCCCCCATCCTTCAAAAGTCTCTGGGTGTCACGGGCCATTCTGTTACACTTTCACTTTCAGTTAGGCAGGTAATATACAGTGCAAATTTCTTTCCTACATCCACAGATTGCAGGAAAGAAACTTGCATGATTCCCCCATCAACACAGATAGTGCTGACGGGAATATCCCTCCTGCCCAGCAATTGTATTCTCCTGATAAACAGTGATTCTCACTAGTGGCTATACAGCAACCACTAGTGAAAATCATAAGAGAATCTGCTCATTAATGGTTCAAATCTCAGCCAGTTCCTGCTGAACCAGCTGAGATTTAAACTGTCTATGGCTGGTCTTAGCTCTTAGGCAGCCCATACATTCATCACTTTTTTTCATTCAACTATTAGGTTGAATGAAAAAAAAAAAGAAATGATCCAATTCCCCCATCTACACATTATATGTGGATGGGGGAATCCTCCCAGTGTGGACCAGTGCTGGAATAACCAGAGTTGCTGTCCTGTCCCGGCTATTCACAGCACTGGTCTCTGTCTCCTTGGCAGCGGCGGCAGCACATTGGAACCCAGTGCTGGTTACTTTATGGGGCTGATGTACAGGAGGGTCAGCACAATTTGTTGTTAGAGATGGGCTGGGCATGTTCAAAATTCCACATGCCAGAGCCTGCCAGGAAGCCCAAACTGCACAGCGCTAATCACAGGCAGTGAGAGATTTCCTGGTCCGCAGCTCTGCACAGATCAGGAAATGTCTCACTGCCTGTGATTAGCACTGTGGAGTGTCAGCTTCCTGGCGGGATTGGGCATGTGGGATTTCAAACACACCCGAGCCCATCTCTATTGGCTGTAGACAGTTGAGCTCCCTGCAGGTTGCTTAGCAGCAGTGGAGCCTTCTCTGACATGCTGATCGGGATGCAATCCAGGTGATGCTCCCAGTCAAATCCTAATGTTAAATATCAGAGATTTTACTGATCAAAGCCCACACTTTACAGGCATAGAGCCCACACTTTACAGGCATAGAGCCCACACTTTACAGGAATAGAGCCCACACGGCTGCGGAACATACGTTTGATAATATATATATATATATATATATATATATATATATATATATATATATGTGGTTGTACTCTTAATGCTAATAAATACTGTATTTATTAGATCTGACTGGGAGCATTACCTGGATCACATTCCGATCAGCATATCAACAGAGAAGGTTATACAGCATTACTGCTGCTAGGTGACTAGCTGGGGGCTCAGCCCTCTACAACCAATAGTGCCAGCCTTCCCCTGCATGCACCCATAATGTCACCAGCACTAGGTCCTAATGGACTGCCGCCACTGTCAAGGAGACAGATGCCAGACCAGCGCTGTCAATAGCAGGGACAGGACAGCTGGGGAACCCCACAGTGGCAGAACACCAGACAACCTTTGCAACCCTGAAAGTTCTTCCACTGCTTTGGACCCTTATATTTTCTTGGTGTGCTGGTGACATATATCTCTTGTTTTCTGCCACCCTGGGGGGCCCCAGTATAGTAGGAAGGGAGCTCACTGCAGAACATGTAAAAGGGCCCGTTGTGGGATCGTAGTAAAGGGCCCAGGAGATATATATATATATATATATATATTGTGACGGTATGCGAGGTGAGATACTTGACCATAGGTATATTTCACCACGCATACGGTCTATTTTGAGAAGCTGAACCGGAATCCGGGCCGGGTTTTACGGCCTCTAGTGTTCCGGTCCGGATATTTGGGTCCACTGGAGTTCAATGTCAGGTGGACCTTAAAAACAACCAGGAAGAGATCAGAAGGGAGCTCTCTGGTTTTTGGGACACTGAGGAGGGAACCTGAGTGTGAGGAGCTCTCTAAAGACATTGCAAGAAAAAGGTTTGCGTTGTTGTTTATTTTGTGGGTGGTGGAGACCAGCCCCACACTGTATAGATAGGAGACCCTGATGTTTAGTTTAGCGCCGGACGGCAAGGATTTAAGTTTACTGTTTTGTTTGTTTTAACCTGCAAACCTTTTGTAAAATAAACCTGGCAGCTGCCAGACTTAAAAAAGAAAGTGCCTGTTTACAGACTGTGTTTCAGAAAAGTGATCCCCACGAGCTAATTCTCCCACACGTGGTGGATTCAGCGGGCAACTTTTCTGAAGATGGAGGAAATGTTAAAAGCCCTGCTACAGGCCAATGCAGCCCAGCGGGAAACCAACCGCCAAGTCGCAGAAGCTGCTGCAGCGCAGCAGGCTGCCCTCCTACAGGCCAATGCAGCCCAGCGGGAAACCAACCGACAGTTTGCCGAAGCTCTGGTGGAACTGAAAAAGGGGTCCGCACCTCCTGTGGCAGCAGAACCAAAGATACTACGGGCCTCCTACCACCTGCAAAAGATGACACCAGCGGATGATGTTGAGGCATACATGGCGACTTTCGAGAGAGTCGCTGTCCGCGAAGGATGGCCAAAAGAGCAGTGGGCGGGACTATTGGCCCCATTCCTAACTGGAGAACCCCAAAAGGCCTATTTTGACCTAGAAACAGATAAGGCACAGGACTATGAGACTCTCAAATCATACTCGCACGCTTGGGGGTCACCATGGCAGTTCGGGCCCAGCGCGTGCATCAGTGGTCCTACTCCAGCAACAAGCCACCCCGATCACAAATGTTTGACCTGGTCCACCTCACCAGGAAGTGGTTGCAGCCAGAGACCCTGACCAGCCCGCAGATTGTGGAGCGTGTGGTAATGGACCGGTACCTACGTGCGCTTCCTGCTGCCCTGAGGAGGTGGGTCGGACAGGGGGACCCCAACACTGCAGCCCAAATGGTGGACCTAGTGGAAAAGTACAGTGCTACCGACGACTTGGTAAACCCACCTACGCCCCACTTCGGTGTGTCTAGAGGTGCAAGATCTCCCAGCGGTTCGGGTAAGACTGTTCCGGGGTTCAAGAGCTTGGGGAGAGTGGATAAGACTGTTGTTACAGCAGATGAGACTGTGGGTCCTAGACCTGGAGACTGGCCACAGAAGCCAGGAAGGTCTTTGGGACCGTTAAGAGGACTGGGGGTGGGGCAAATACGGTGTTTTCGTTGCCATGCATTGGGCCATATTGCTGCAAACTTCCCTCTAAATGATGAACCTATGCAATGTGATTATGCTGATAGGAAAAGACACATTTCTCTGCTTGCACAGGTCGCATGTGTTGCGCTAGATCAGAGTCACCTTGAAAAACAGATGTGCGTTATTTTAGTGGATGGCAAGCCTCTCACAGCACTACTAGACTCTGGTAGCGTGGTGACCCTAGTTAGGAGTGCTTGTGTAGACCCCGAAAAACTACACCCCAGTAGTATTGGGGTAATTTGCATCCATGGGGACACTCGGGACTACCAGACAGCAGTGGTTGAGGTTGATACCCCCTGGGGCAGGGTAACACATTCAGTGGGGGTGGTACCCTCACTGCTCCATGAAGCTTTAGTAGGGAGAGACTTTCCCCATTTTTGGAAGTTATGGGAAAATAAAGGGAGGCTCGTAGATAGAGGTCCCCCTGCTGGGGAAACACGGGAACTCTCACCAGACCCGTTTTTCAAAAGGGGAAGGCAGGCTATTGGTGGGATCGAGGAAGCCGGAGATCCTCTTCCTTTCCCTGCCATGGTCGGGGAACCGGAAGACTCGGAAGCTAGCACCCAGCCTGAGGGTAACGAACAGGAAATCCCGCCTGACCCTGACATTGAGAGTAGCCAAAATGTGGTACCCGACTTGGAGGTCAGGAGGGAGGATTTCTGTACCGAGCAGCTGCGAGAGCCCACCCTCATGAGTGCCAGGGAAAATGTTAAGGTGTTGGATGGGGAACCGGTGGATCCTAATTGGGCGGTGTCCTTCCCCTACATGGCGATTAAAAACAATTTATTATATTGAGTGATAAAACACGGAGAGGAAGAGGTAGAACAGCTGCTGGTTCCCAAACCCTTTCGCAGGACGGTGCTAGACCTGGCTCATGGCCATGTAATGGGGGGACATCTCGGGGTCGAAAAAACCAAGGAGAGAATCACCCAAAGATTTTTCTGGCCCGGGTTGCATGCAGAGGTCAAGGAGTATTGCGAATCGTGCCCTGAGTGCCAAATGTCAGCACCGTCGCCCCATTTTCGCAGCCCCCTTGTCCCTCTACCAATAATTGAGGTTCCCTTTGAGAGGGTTGGCATGGACCTGGTCGGGCCGGTGGTGAAATCTGCCCGAGGTCACCAGCATATTCTGGTGATCCTGGACTATGCGACTCGCTATCCTGAGGCCATACCCTTGCGTAACACCTCCGCTAAGGCTATTGCCAAGGAATTGGTCCAGGTGTTTAGTCGAGTCGGGATCCCGAAAGAGATCTTGACCGATCAGGGCACCCCTTTCATGTCTAGGGTTACCAAGGAATTGTGTAGATTGTACAAAATCTCCCATCTCCGTACTTCTGTCTACCACCCCCAGACAGATGGTCTGGTCGAAAGGTTTAATAAAACATTGAAGAGTATGTTGAAAAAGGTGGTCGACAAGGATGGGAGAAACTGGGATTTTTTGCTACCATATCTCATGTTTGCCATACTAGATGTTCCACAGGCCTCCACAGGCTATTACCCCTTTGAGCTCTTGTATGGTAGGCATCCCAGGGGCCTGCTAGATATTGCTAAAGAAACATGGGAAGGAGAGGTCAGCCCATATAGGAGCATCATAGAACATGTCTCCTTGATGCAGGACCGAATCGCAGCCGTCCTGCCCCTAGTACGGGAACATATGGAGCGAGCCCAGGAGGCCCAAAGGAGGGTCTATAACCGGGGTGCCAAGGTCCGTACTTTCAGCCCGGGGGACAGAGTGCTGGTACTGGTTCCCACAGTAGAAAGTAAGTTTTTAGCTAAGTGGCAGGGTCCCTTTGAGGTTGTCGAAAGGGTGGGGGAGGTAAACTACAAAGTCTACCAGCCAGGCAAAAGGAAACCCCACCAAATTTACCATGTAAATCTCTTAAAGCCCTGGAAGGACCGAGAGACTTTACTGGCCACGTCCTCACCTCCAACAGACTGGATACCCGTGATACCTGACGTTCCCATCACGGATTCCCTGTCCGTAGCACAACAAAATGACGTTAGGGCATTTGTGCAGAAAAATAGAGACTTTTTCTCCCCCTTACCCGGACTGACCAACACGATCCAACATGACATAGTGACGGAACCAGGGGTTCGGGTAAATGTAAAACCCTATAGAATTCCAGAGGCCCGGCGAGAGGCGGTTGCGGAGGAAATAAAACAAATGTTAGAGTTGGATGTGATCGAAGAGTCCCACAGTGAGTGGTCAAGTCCCATAGTGCTGGTCCCAAAACCTGATGGCAGTATCAGGTTTTGTAATGACTTTAGAAAACTTAACAGTGTGTCCAAGTTTGACGCCTACCCGATGCCCCGGGTCGACGAACTTGTGGACAGGTTGGGACAGGCTCGCTACATAACGACCCTGGATCTAACGAAAGGTTATTGGCAAATACCGCTTACTGAATCAGCCAAGGAGAAGACTGCCTTTTCCACTCCTGAGGGCTCGTTTCAGTATAAGCAGATGCCGTTTGGTCTGCATGGAGCCCCTGCATCATTCCAGCGAATGATGGACAAAACTTTGAGACCACATCGCTCGTATGCAGCGGCGTACTTGGACGATGTGGTCATCCACAGCCCAGATTGGGAATCGCACCTGCCCCGCGTACAAGCGGTGGTAGATTCCCTTAGGGAAGCCCGTCTCACGGCCAATCCAAAAAAATGTGCCATAGGCCTGGAGGAGGCCAGATACCTTGGGTACATTATTGGCCGGGGAGTGGTCAAGCCGCAGACCAATAAGATTGAGGCAATTAAAAAATGGCCCCAACCAGTCAATAAAAAACAAGTGAGGGCCTTCCTGGGCATTACGGGGTATTACAGACGTTTCATACCCAATTTTGCCACCGTTGCTGCCCCCTTGACCGATTTGACGAAGGGTAGGGGGTCGGTCATGGTCAAGTGGAACCCCGAAGCCGAGGAGGCATTTCAGAAGTTGAAACAGGCTCTTTGTATGGTACCCGTACTAGTAACCCCGGACTTTAGCCAGGAGTTTGTTGTACAGACAGACGCCTCTGAGGTGGGCCTAGGGGCCGTACTCTCACAGAACAGGGATGGTGAGGAGCACCCAGTGGTATACCTGAGCCGGAAGCTGAACAAGCACGAGAAAAATTATGCCATCGTAGAAAAGGAGTGTCTCGCCATTAAGTGGGCTTTAGACTCCCTGAGGTATTACCTACTGGGGAGGTCATTTAAGCTGGTCACAGACCATGCTCCCTTGAAGTGGATGTGTGATAACAGGGAGAAAAATGCTCGGATGACAAGGTGGTTTCTGGCTTTACAGCCTTTTAAATTTACGGTGGAGCATAGGCCAGGAAAACTCCAAGATAATGCAGATGCTCTCTCCCGGGTGCACTGTATGGTTGGGGCAAGTGCTCAGCCGCAGGGGCTTGAGCAGAGGGGGAGGATATGTGACGGTATGCGAGGTGAGATACTTGACCATAGGTATATTTCACCACGCATACGGTCTATTTTGAGAAGCTGAACCGGAATCTGGGCCGGGTTTTACGGCCTCTAGTGTTCCGGTCCGGATATTTGGGTCCACTGGAGTTCAATGTCAGGTGGACCTTAAAAACAACCAGGAAGAGATCAGAAGGGAGCTCTCTGGTTTTTGGGACACTGAGAAGGGAACCTGAGTGTGAGGAGCTCTCTAAAGACATTGCAAGAAAAAGGTTTGCGTTGTTGTTTATTTTGTGGGTGGTGGGGACCAGCCCCACACTGTATAGATAGGAGACCCTGATGTTTAGTTTAGCGCCGGACGGCAAGGATTTAAGTTTACTGTTTTGTTTGTTTTAACCTGCAAACCTTTTGTAAAATAAACCTGGCAGCTGCCAGACTTAAAAAAGAAAGTGCCTGTTTACAGACTGTGTTTCAGAAAAGTGATCCCCACGAGCTAATTCTCCCACAATATATATATATAAATAATTGCATTTTATAGTTGGCCCCCCTACTTTTGTCCCTGTCCCCCCATGTGCCCCCCCTAAATATGAAAGCTGGAGACGCCACTGGTCCCCCGCTGACGCTTTGGGCCCCTCCCCATGCGTGCTTGCTCCCAAGTCGTCTCTCTAAGTCCATGAGACACAGAGAGCGAGGCTTAGCTACGTCCCCACCTCACTGTCTGTGATTGACAGCAGCGGGAGCCGATGGCCATCATCTATTTTCCTTTGCCGTGTGAATGAGGCCTAAGGTTAAAGCATATCTGTAGCACTGGTTCTGCTATTAGAACCGCGGTCTCTAAAAGTCTTGGATGTAATTACAGGGACACTTTACAGGCTTCTTTTCTGATGTAATTCACTTTTGAAATTCTTTTCTCTTGGGCAAGTAATGTCAGGATGATGAGTAGCGATTGTGAAAAATGATGCCAAAGATAAATATTTGTTGTTTTATATGTACAAGATTTGCAGAGAAATGTATATCGATTTGATGGATAGCTTAGGATCTGTCAGCATCAGCCCCTGCATTACAACCCAATGGCGATTGCAGCACATCACACTGTTACTTTTTTTTTTTTAACAAACTTCATTGAACGACATGTCACACAGTGACATTTCATAAAGTTTGATTGGATGCCACGTGGATTGCCTCACACTGTGCTGTGTTGGAAAAAGTATGGCCTGCCATACTTTTTTTCAGCGAACGCCACCACATGCCACCGGCAACAGGGTGGTGTGTACCGGGCACATAGGAGACAAGGCATTTTGAGCTGAAATAGCTGCCAATTTCAGTCCTACCACACCTGGTGTGAATGGGCCCTTACCATTTGATAGTCAGCCTGACCTGATAGGAGATAAGTAAGTATCTATTCTACATACATGACCCCATGTAAAAAAAAAGGAAATCCAACACCAGACTTGCTATCATTTATATTATTTTTATACAAAACATAAGTAACACCAACAGTTTGCACAGCGCTTTACAAAATGGAGGGAGACAGGACAGTTGCAATTCAATTCAATTAAATGCAAGAGGACCTTGCTCATTAGCGCTAATAATCTTACTGTAAAAGCCCAGCTGATTGAACGAAAGCTGGCCAACCACAGGGCTTGAAGGAAGCTTACGAAATAAAATGTGGAAGTGAAACATTACTTAAATAAAAAATAAAAAAAATGTGAAGAGGCAGGATTTTAAATAACCTGAGGAGACATACTGGGCGACAGGGCCGCTGATAGGGGGGGACCACCAGTCCTCCTGTAGGAGGCCCGGGCACACAGGGGGGCCCAAACACCAGGGAAGGGGCAATTACAGTATGCCCTGTATGGCTCTCAGCAGCAGCTGAAAACCCTCCTGCCGACTTTTAGCTATTGCAGGGAGAGTCCTGTTAAAAAATAAATAAAAGAATTAACCCTGTATTGTTTTAATCCCTTGTAAAAAAAATAGAAAATTGTATAAAAATGATTTGTAAAAATTTGAAAATAAAATAATTTATTTATTAAAAAATGGCTAATTCACACAGCTTCTCTGTTATCTGTGTGTCCACTAAGAATGATTTTAGTATATTTATTGGGATTTTTTATATATATATATATATATATATATATATATATATATATATATATATATATATATATATATATATATATGTGAAGAAAATGTGTATAATTTGCGCCACAGAAAAAACAATATTAATTCTCCCAACAAATGGGTAGAATTACGTGTAATTAAACCTGAATATATTAAATATACTAGTTTAAGAGCTGCCACCTAAAATTTTCAGTGTGTGAAAATACAAGTAGAATCGGAAGTGAAGGGGCGCTGAAAACACAAACTCAATACAAAATAATGTGTATATATAAACATTGAAATGTGCAATCTATTATTACAAAAATCATATAATAATTAGTGAAGTGAATTAGTGTCCATACAATGAAATCAAAGAAAAAAGTCCCAATAGTGCTAAATAATAAGCACCCAATGGTATATCTCAATTCAAAAAAAGGCGTATATATTGCAGTTCTGGAACCTCCACCATATAATTGCACCCGATGTGATCGATAGAAATGGCTCCTTACCAATAATAGTAGACTCTTTTAATTAAAAAAGAAGTCATAAACCGCTTTTGTCACTAGGATGACTCAGAATGATCCGGATAGGCACGTCCGATGATCCAACATTCATAAAGATAGGAACAGAAAGGCAATCATAGTGAAGTATTGTTTATTAAAATGTAATAAAAAGTAACATGCCAAATGGCTGCTTACTCAGATTGTGCCCTGATCCCGGCACTGAGGCTTTATAGCGTATATTCGATATCCAATCGAACCCGCGGATTCGGATGTAGGACGGTGATCCGTCGCGCTGGTAGTCTCACTGGCCGGCGTACGTTCTACCGTCGAAGCAACGTGGATTCGGAGAAGGATCGAAAATCCGTCGCACTGCTAGTTTCGCTAGTCGGCGTGCGTTCCACCGTCGGAAACCAACGGACCCGGAAATCGGAAGTGGTAGGGAAAAACGTGACTGGTTTGCGCCTCGACGTACGTTTCGTGGTTTACGTCATCAGGAAGCGTGGTGACGTAAACCACGAAACGTACGTCGAGGCGCAAACCAGTCACGTTTTTCCCTACCACTTCCGATTTCTGGGTCCGTTGGTTTCCGACGGTGGAACGCACGCCGACTAGCGAAACTAGCAGTGCGACGGATTTTCGATCCTTCTCCGAATCCACGTTGCTTCGACGGTAGAACGTACGCCGGCCAGTGAGACTACCAGCGCGACGGATCACCGTCCTACATCCGAATCCGCGGGTTCGATTGGATATCGAATATACGCTATAAAGCCTCAGTGCCGGGATCAGGGCACAATCTGAGTAAGCAGCCATTTGGCATGTTACTTTTTATTACATTTTAATAAACAATACTTCACTATGATTGCCTTTCTGTTCCTATCTTTATGAATGTTGGATCATCTGACGTGCCTATCCGGATCATTCTGAGTCATCCTAGTGACAAAAGCGGTTTATGACTTCTTTTTTAATTAAAAGAGTCTACTATTATTGGTAAGGAGCCATTTCTATCGATCACATCGGGTGCAATTATATGGTGGAGGTTCCAGAACTGCAATATATACGCCTTTTTTTGAATTGAGATATACCATTGGGTGCTTATTATTTAGCACTATTGGGACTTTTTTCTTTGATTTCATTGTATGGACACTAATTCACTTCACTAATTATTATATGATTTTTGTAATAATAGATTGCACATTTCAATGTTTATATATACACATTATTTTGTATTGAGTTTGTGTTTTCAGCGCCCCTTCACTTCCGATTCTATATATATATATATATATATATATATATATATATATATATATATATATATATATATATATATATATATATTTGAGGGGTGCCCTGCCAGGTATGGTGTACGGGGCCCCGTGATTTCTAACAGTAGCCCTGCTGGGCGAGATCTACTTTTTTTTTTTTTTTGATATATGTTTATTAGGTTTTCAAGATATAAGGTTACAAACAGTCACATCAAAACAGCATGTACAATACATGTGTCAAGTAAATTTTTTAAAATACATAGCAGAATATTCATATTGATAGGAATCAAACACTCCACAATCAGCATCGTCAATTAGGGTTAACAAACAAGTAACATAAGGGGAAAAGAACAGGAATGGGATAGGAAGGGACGTGCCAGTAAATTAAATAGGCTACAGCTGGCATTATCCTCCTAACCCAGGACAGTTCAATAAAAGGTTAAAAAGATACATACAATTTATAATACATCAAGGAATTTGAAATCTTAAGAATAATCCTTCAGGGTCGTAATAACAGAGTATACTCGGCTGATTTCGTGAAGTGTGACCAACAAGCCCATTTATCAAGGTAGACTCCAGTCGAGTCTCTAGATTGGTGTATTAATTCCTCCATGCTGGCAATGTGATTGACTCTGCGAATCCAATCTACAATGGTTGGCGGGACCGACTGTCTCCACTTGATGGGAATACACAGTCTCGCCGCATTAATTAAATGTATGAGTATGGTGGAATTATAAGTGGAGTGGGAGAGGCTAGAGAGGTGTAGCAAGTATTGACCAGGAGTGAAATCTGGAGCGAAGGTGGTAATTTGAGTTATCAGTCTATGAACCTCTTTCCAGAAATCAATTATTGCAGAGCATTCCCACCATATATGTAGAAGAGTACCAGGTGTATTATTACATCTCCAACATAAGGGAGAGGTGTCGGGGTTGAATTTGTGAATAAGAGAAGGGGTTCTGTACCATCTTGAGTAAATTTTTAGCCGTTTTCCTGTGTTAGGATATTTAATGAGCCTTTATGTATTCTTCTGAATATGGTTGCCCATTGATCAGATGATACAGAAACCTGGAGCTCCAATTCCCATTTGAGATTATTACTGTCCACCTGAGGGTCAATGTTTGAATTTAGAAGGGCATACATAAGAGAGATCAGGTGCTTCTGAGGGGAATCCCTGAGACAAATAGTTTCAAACCTTGTCCTGCATCTATCCCATCCACCCATGGGATTATTTTTTGAAAGAAACCCAGTGATCTTGTGAAAATTTAAATCTGAAATACTACAGTCAGGGTCAAACGATCTAAAGGAGTCAAGAGAGATGGGGGAATGATTTTCGAAGAAGTCTGGAGCCCTGAGAGTTAATGTTGGAGAGTTGTCTGCGCGAGACGCGTCGTGTTCTGGGAGAGGTATCTCAAGACTAAGGGTGATTGGAGTTAAAGGCCCATATATAGAGGATAAATTAATTGATTTGCATAAAGATCTAAAAATCTTCAGGGAAGATCCCGTCACTGGATGAGATTTGGCGCTGCGTGGGATTTTTTTTGGTAAGGTCCACGGTAGGTGTCTTATGGGTACCGACAATAGGCAAGAAATCTCCTCCAAACCTATCCAATCTTTAGAGTGGGAATGAACATGCCAATCAACTATCCTGCATAAGTGACTCGCCCAATAATATTTGCGCAAGTCTGGGACCCCAATGCCTCCCATGAGTTTCGGTGTGACTAATTTATCCCATTTAATTCTTGGTTGCTTACCTCCCCATATAAAACTCAAGCAGATACGTTTGAATGATTTGAAAAAAGATCCCGGAATGGAGATAGGAAGGGTCTGGAACAGATACAAGAATCTAGGCAGAACATTCATTTTAAGGATATTTGCGCTCCCGAACCATGAAAACATTCCCTTTTCCCATTTCAGTAAGTCTGATCGGATTGTATTTAACAAGGGCAAGAAATTGTCATTGTATAAGTTCTTAATGTCAGATGACAAATTGACTCCTAGATATGATAAAGTTTTATCTACCCAGATAAAAGGGAAGTTTTGTTTACACAGTGTCATTGTATCTGTGGGTAATGAGATATTGAGTGCCCTGGATTTTGCTAAATTTATTTTTAAATTAGATATACCACCAAACATCGAAAAATCTTTCAACAAATTGGGAAGTGTAATAATGGGATTTGTTAGGAATAACAGTACATTGTCAGCAAAAGCCGCTACCTTGTATATTTTATTCTTTATCGTGATACCAACTATGTCATGGTTGGCACAGAGTTTACAGAGAAAAGGTTCTAATATTAGGATAAAGATGATTGGTGAAAGTGGACATCCCTGACGCGTTCCATTCGACACAGAGAAAGCCTCCGACAGGTGCCCATTAATTTTGATCTTTGCAGTAGGTGACGAGTATAGAAGTTTAATAAATTGTAGCATACGATCCCGGAGTCCTAGAGACTCCAGAGCTGCGTGCATGTAGTCCCAAGCAATCCTGTCGAAGGCCTTCTCTGCGTCGAGGGAGAGCATGAATCCCGGAGATCCCGACTCAAGGAGCCAGTTTTGAATGCATAGGGCTTTAACGGTATTGTCCCTAGCCTCCCTACCCGGGGTAAAACCCACTTGGTCCAATGAGATCAAATCATTTAAAAGAGGTAGAAGGTGGTTCGCTAGAATTTTTGCGTATAACTTAATATCTACATTAAGGAGAGATATGGGCCTGTAATTAGATACACTGTTTCTGTCTTTATTGGGTTTAGGAATCATTACTACATGGGCTTCAAGGAGGTCAGTAGAAGATGTCCAGTGGGCTGGCGTGGAATTAAAAGTTGATATAAAATGAGGAATTAGGATGTCTTTAAACGTTTTGTAGTAGTTAACAGAAAAACCGTCAGGTCCAGGACTTTTTCCCACACTAAGCTGGTGGAGAGCGGTAAGGGCCTCGGAAACGTCCAGCGGCCTGTCCAAATCCTTTGCTATGTCTGGGGTAACCGGTTTGGGGCTGTAGGATTTGAGGAAGTCAGCTATGAAGTCTTTTCTAGATTGGTCTCCCCCAACAGTTCCTTTAGCCTTCAGATTATACAAGTTGGAATAATATAATTGGAATTGCTTGGCAATATCAGAAGTGCTTGTGAGTTTATTCCCTTTGGCGTCAATAATAGAGTGGATATTGTCAAATTTTCTACGCGAGGCATTCAGGGAACTAGCCAACAGCTTACCGGTTTTATTGCCGTATTCATAGAAGAATTTCTGTGAATAGACTTTATTTCTCTTAATTTTTTTATCCAATATCTCAAGCAATTCCTTACGGGTACTAGAAAGTTCAGCGAGTACATCAGTAGCAAGAGATTGTTTGTGAACTTTTTCTAAACTTTCTATTCGGTCTGTCAAAGTTTTAATGAGCTCTCGTCTATCTTTATTTCTTTTAGCCATCAAGGAAATGAACTCCCCTCTGACCACACACTTATGGGCTAACCATGTAGTATGTTGACGTACATCATCGGTCGAGTTTTCCTTAAAGTAAAAAGAAAGCAAGGATTCAATTTTTTGGGTTACATTCGTATCGGTAAGCAACGAATTGTCTAATCTCCAAGGTTTCCGTAGGGTAGGTTTGTCATCAAAAGTTAAACATATAGAGATCGGGTTGTGGTCCGACAAAACCATAGGTTCAATAGAAGTACCATCCAGTGACTCCAAGTCAGCTTGTGTAACAAAAAAGTAGTCCAGTCTGGAGTATGTGTTATGTGGGGAAGAGTAAAAAGTATAGTCCCTTGAAGAAGGGTTTAGAGTGCGCCAGGAATCATGTAAGGAAAGACGATGGAATAATTTTTTAACCAAATTCAGTGTCCTGTATGAGGTCTTGGAATTGCCAGATGAAGTGTCGAGAAGGGGATTGAGGGCTAGGTTAAAATCCCCACCCAGAATTATCATGCCAGCAGCAAAAGCTTCAAGGGAGTCTATTACACTTGTAAAGAAAGAGGCTTGTAGCCTGTTGGGAGCATAAACATTACCCAAAGTTATAGGTTTGTTGTAAAGTGTGCCCTTTATGAACAGGAACCTGCCTTCAGTGTCTATTTTTGTATCTAAGATTTGGATAGGACAGTGTTTCGATATCAAGATAGAAACGCCCCCACTCTTGGATCTAGGGTTCGTTGCGTGAAACATATGAGAGAATCTTTTATCTGTGAATGTGGGAAAGTTATCAGTTCTAAAGTGCGTTTCTTGCAAGAATACTATATCAGATCTATTTCTTAATTAATAATAATAATTTAGACCTCTTCTCTGGTACATTAAGGCCTTTAGTGTTAACAGAGTACAATTTAATTTTTCGGTGTGCGACACCCACACGCCAGTGGAGGAAGACATTCTCAAATCTAAAGGAAGATGAAATAATAGGATTTAGATGAACCAGGGAAAAATTAAAGGAAAGGAGGGGGGGGTGAATGGGTCGGGGAGTGAGAATATATATCTCACTCCGTAAAAAGTTGTAAAATTAAAAAAATAAAAAATGTGAAACAAATCAACCAAAAATCCTCCTCCTGGAGGAAAGGTTAAAAAGGGATCAAATGTAGCAATAACCCTCTGTCTTAGCCCAAAAAGGACAAAATAGACAGAGATAATTGCTACTTGAGGGATGAAAAGAACAACCAAGCACAGAAGTAACAACCCAAATTATCCGTCTGCCCACCGCCACAGACGTGTCTGCTGCATATTTTTTTTTTGCCTTTACAGTGTTAACTTTGTATTACCACAAGTATTCAAAAAGTCAAACAAAGAGAATGTGACATTGTGCAGAAAATACGACCCTGTCAATGATATTTTATATACATATCACCACTAAATACTGCAGCTGCTTAGTAAGGAAGTCGTATAGTCTCCACAATGGATACCATAGAACATTTCTAAATGGAGTTAAATTAGGAAATAATAAACATATTTGTCAATCCTATCAAATAATTGATAGCAAAATAAGTCACGGACTTAAAGCTACTAGCATCTATGAACACCTCACGTTATGGAAACAACAGTAAAATTAAGGATAAGTCTGTCACTCACCACTATGCCCTTGATGAAATAAAGAGAATAGGCGAATAAATAAAAAAATGGAGTGAGGACAAACGAAATACTAGAGGGAAATACATAACTGAATTGCAAGTCAGTATTCCTTCCTTGATTTTCTGGCTTTCGGTAATGACGTCGTATGAGGAATTGAATTCGGATCAGCAGAGGATGTCGATTGGTCGTCATTTGATTGGGATCGTCGTCTCCGGAATCTTGACTGAGTCACTTCCATTGAGTCAAAGTTAGGATTATTTTTGGTAGGGATTTTGACACGAAATTCGGCGTACCAATTAGGGAGATCTATTGGTTGCAAGTCCATTGCTCTGCAGAAAGATTGGAGTTCTTCCGGGACTCTCAGAGTTGCTGTGTGCCCCTGATATGTGGCCTGTAGGCCAAACGGAAATTTCCATTTGTAAATAATTCCCTTATCGCGCAGTTTGTCTAGCAAGGGTCTCAGGTCTCTTCTATTTTGCAAAGTGATAGGGGATAGATCTTGGTAAAAAGAGATGGGGTGTCCCTCAAAAGAGTATTTAGGTCTCAGCTAGCATTTCTGAGAATCCCTTCTTTGAGTTGGAAGTCATCCACATGGCAAATTATGTCCCTGGGGGGATCCGTTGGTTTGCCCCTCGGTCTGAGTGCCCTGTGTATACGTTCCATCTTGATGACGATAAGTGGGGGGCGACCCAGCAAGTTATTGAAAATCCCAGAAACTACTGGGGTAAGTTGATCCATTTCCACCGATTCGGGCAGTCCCCTAAGTCTCACATTATCACGCCTGCTGCGATTTTCTAGTTCTTCCAATTGGCGATTCATTTCCCTGAGGCGCAGTGTATTATTGTCCGTTTTGTTGTTAACATGACGCAGTGCTGCTCCTTGTTGCGCAGTTACTTTTTCTACCTCTTGCACGCGCGCTGTAACTGCGCGTATGTCTATACTCAATTCTGCAATAGCAGCTGCAAGGGTAGATTTTATATCTGCCGCCACCGAGTGAAGGTCACTAAGGCTAGGGGTCTGTGAAAAGTCCTTTTTTCTGCTCTAATTCCCTGGTCGCCATTCGGGGGAACCGGATCTATGCCAGCGCTTTGGGCTCCATTCACCCCTATGGGGAATCCGTGCGGGTCAGCCATTGTGGAAGCGGGACCAAAAGTCTATATAGAAATATCTCCGCAACAAAATCCCTCCGGGTATTAAGAGTGGTATCAAAAGATTCCTTGAGGACCAGGGATTGGTGTCAGTATAATTGGGATGATCGGTCCCCTTACCGGCGCCAATGATGTCCGCTCAAAGTCCGTGGCGGTGGGAGCCCTCCGTTCAAGCTGCCATTCCCGTGCTCGGCTAGACCACGCCCCCCCAGCTACCAGGTTTTATTGTCAAAGCTTAATTGAAAAAGCTGAAGTTAGAACCTGATTGGCTACTATGTACAGCTGCACCATATTTAGAGTGGCCCGGTCATAGAGAGTCTAGCTCTGGTTGTGGCAGGTGAAGGGAGCGGACAGCGACGGCCACGGGTCCTCGGAGAGCAAGCAGGATGACGGCTCCCTCCCTCGGCTCCCTCCCTCGGGGTACCATCTCCACACGGCAAGTGGGTGTAACTTGATCTAAACTTATCTCTTAAAGCAGAGTTTCAATCCCCATCAGCGTTTTTTTGATAAAAGCTCCCCAGTGATTGGTAGTACTTGTACTATAGTTTTTGGATGTTGTCTTAACTGTATTTATGCTTGTTATTTATAAATCTGTAATATCCTACATGATCTCAGAAGTAGGCGGGGCCATCGGGTTATTGTCATCTGAAGCCTGCTCCTGTTTATTTTCGTGATTAGGTGCAGCTGGCTTCCCAGCATGCACCTCCTTATCTCCCTCATGCGCAGTAATATCATTGTGCGGCGCAGTTTGTGGATTACAGGTTGCCAAAGCAATCACCATAGCAATTCTTCCAAAATGGCGCCTAACTTCTCCAGATCACATCATTCTCTGACTCAGAATACCACAAAATTTCACCATTAGGCCGCGTACACACAATCAGACATGTCCGATGAAACTTGTCCGACGGACCGTTTTCATCGGACCACGCTGAAGTGGTCTGTTGGTTTGATGTGCGTACACACCATCGGACCAAAATCCCATCGGACCAGAATGTGGTGACGTAGAACACAACGACGTGATGAAAAAATGAAGTTCAATGCTTCCAAGCATGCGTCGACTTGATTCTGAGCATGCGCGGGTTTTTGGTCCGATGATTTTGTGTACTAACCATCGAACCTGTCCGACGGACAGGTTTCAAGCATGTTTTGAAACTTTGGTCCGCTGAAAAACGGTCCGATAGGCCATACACACGATCGAACATGTCCGCTGAAACTGGTCTGCCAACCAGTTTCAGCGGACATGTTCGATGGTGTGTACGCGGCCTTAGGCTTCCTGAAGACTCCTGGGATAGATGACACCGATATCCTAGGAGTCCATGGGAATAGCCCAATCAAGACTTCACCTAGGCTGCTGGGACTGGAAGTGCCACCTGGATATGTTTAAAAAAATATCCATTTAGGACTTACATTAACATTAAACCTTCACTGCCGGTTTTCTTCATAGGCAATGGCAGCAGCAGCATCCAAGAGCCAATGCAAACATAGGCTGGGGTGCCAACATCACTGGATTCCAGGACAGGTAAATGTCCTAATAGTAAGTATTAATTCCAGTATTTGTAGCTGCTGACTTTAAATTTTTTCGGGAGGGTGGGCTTGGAGCAATTCTTTAAGTTATTATGTCCCTTAGGGTTCTGTGCTGGGACCAATCCTATTTAATTTATTCATAAAGGATCTGGAGGATGGGATAAACAGGATGTGGAAACCTTGCAAGAAGATCTGAACAAATTAAAGCGGGGTTCCGGGCATCATTTTTTTAATTTTTTTTGCCATCTTAATTACATTATTATAAATATTCATTAAAACATATTGATAAAACACGATCGGTACATAAACAGTTGCAAAAATGTACCTGATATCATCTCAGGGATCTTGTGGCCGTTTCCATCATAGATGTGGGCATTATGAAGCCCAGTTCATTTTTTTTTTTTACATTAAAGGCAAGCTGTTTATAAAAGTTTGTTTTTTGGGTGGAACTCCACTTTAATGGGGTGGGCAACTACATGGCAAATGAGGTTTAATGTATAAAAATGTTAAATAATAATTTTGGGTGGCAAAAATACAAATGAACATTATACACTGTGGGGGGGGAAACCTCTGGGGGAATCTAGGATGGAGAAGGGCCTGGGGGTCCTATTAGATGACAGGCTCAGCGGTGGTATGCAATGCCAAGCTGCTGCAAGCAAAGCAAATAGAATATTAGCATGCATTAAAAAGGGAATTGCATTCCAGAGATAAAACGATAATTCTCCCACTCTACAAGACTCTGGTCCGGCCGCACCTGGAGTATGCTGTTCAGTTCTGGGCACCAGTCTTCAGGAAGGATGTGCTGGAACTGGAGAGAGTCCAGAGAAGGGCCACAAAGCTAATAAAGGGACTAGAGGATATTAGTTATAAGGAAAGGTTGCGAGCACTGAACTTATTCTCTCTACAGAAGAGACGCTTGAGAGGGGATATGATTTCAATGTACAAATACCGTACTGGTGACCCCACAACAGGGATAAAACTTTTGAGTGACAGGGAATTTAATAAGACATGTGGACATTCACTAAAATTAGAAGAGAAGCCGTTTAACCTTAAACTACGTAGAGGGTTCTTTAATGTAAGAGCGGTTAGGATGTGGAATTCTCTTCCACAGGTGGTGGTCTCAGTGGGGAGCATCGATAGTTTCAATAAACTATTAGATAAGCACCTGAACGACTGCAACATACAGGGATATACAAAGTATTACTGACATAAAAGCACACACACAGGTTGGAATTGATGGACTTGTGTCTTTTTTCAACCTCACCTACTACGTAACTATGTAATTACTGTATTTATTGGCGTATAACATTTACTTTTTTACCCTGAAAATAGAGGGTAAACTGTGCCTGTGTATTACGCAGGGGGCTGTGGAAAGTTTTTTCCTGAAAATTCCCTCTTAAGCCGCGTACACACGATCGGTTCAAACCGATTAAAATGGACTGAAGTTCGTTTTCATCGGTCCAAACCGAGCGCGTGTAGGCCCCATCGGTCAGTTATCCTTCGGTCCAAAAACAGAGGGCTTGCTTTAAAATTGAACCGATGGACGGCTAACCAATAGGTCAAAACCAATCGTTAGTACTAGGGTTGTCACGATACCATTTTTTTAGGACCGAGTACAAGTATCGATACTTTTTTTCATGTACTCGCCGATACCGAATACCGATACTTTTTTTTAAATGTGTCCCCATATGCAGCCATGTCCCCCCACATATGGAGGCATGTCCCCCCACATTTGCAGCCATGTCCCCCCACATTTGTAGCCATGTCCCCCCACATATTGCAGCCATGTCCCCCCACATATTGCAGCCATGTCCCCCCACATATATCCAGCCATGTCCCCCCACATATATCCAGCCATGTCCCCCCACATATATCCAGCCATGTCCCCCCACATATATCCAGCCATGTCCCCCCACATATATCCAGCCATGTCCCCCCACATATATCCAGCCATGTCCCCCCACATATATGCAGCCATGTCCCCCCACATATATCCAGCCATGTCCCCCCACTTATATCCAGCCATGTCCCCCCACATATATCCAGCCATGTCCCCCCACATATTGCAGCCATGTCCCTCATACCTAGATGATGCCGCCGCTGCCGCATTAATCAGCGTGCGGGGAACATTACAGGCAGCTTTCGTTTGAATAGCTGTGTTCCCCGCCGCGCTGTGTATAGACACTCCCCCTTGCTCGGGATTTGACAGATCACCCGTCCAATCCCGAGCAAGGCAGAGTGTCTATACGCGGCGTGGCGGGGAACACAGCTATTTAAACGAAATCTGCCTGTAATGTTCCCCGCACGCTGATTAACGCGGTAGCGGCGGTTTTGCGGTACGCGGCGGCGGTGGCTTTGCGGCGGCGGGGGGGGGACAAGTCTTTTTTCAACCTCACCTACTACGTAACTATGTAATTACTGTATTTATTGGCGTATAACATTTACTTTTTTATCCTGAAAATAGAGGGTAAACTGTGCCTGTGTATTACGCAGGGGGCTGTGGAAAGTTTTTTCCTGAAAATTCCCTCTTAAGCCGCGTACACACGATCGGTTCAAACCGATTAAAATGGACTGAAGTTCGTTTTCATCGGTCCAAACCGAGCGCGTGTAGGCCCCATCGGTCAGTTATCCTTCGGTCCAAAAACAGAGGGCTTGCTTTAAAATTGAACCGATGGACGGCTAACCAATAGGTCAAAACCAATCGTTAGTACTAGGGTTGTCACGATACCATTTTTTTAGTACCGAGTACAAGTATCGATACTTTTTTTCATGTACTCGCCGATACCGAATACCGATACTTTTTTTTAAATGTGTCCCCATATGCAGCCATGTCCCCCCACATATGGAGGCATGTCCCCCCACATTTGCAGCCATGTCCCCCCACATTTGTAGCCATGTTCCCCCACATATTGCAGCCATGTCCCCCCACATATTGCAGCCATGTCCCCCCACATATTGCAGCCATGTCCCCCCACATATTGCAGCCATGTCCCCCCACATTTGCAGCCATGTCCCCCCACATATATCCAGCCATGTCCCCCCACATATATCCAGCCATGTCCCCCCACATATATCCAGCCATGTCCCCCCACATATATCCAGCCATGTCCCCCCACATATATGCAGCCATGTCCCCCCACATATATGCAGCCATGTCCCCCCACTTATATCCAGCCATGTCCCCCCACATATATCCAGCCATGTCCCCCCACATATTGCAGCCATGTCCCTCATACCTAGATGATGCCGCCGCTGCCGCATTAATCAGCGTGCGGGGAACATTACAGGCAGCTTTCGTTTGAATAGCTGTGTTCCCCGCCGCGCTGTGTATAGACACTCCCCCTTGCTCGGGATTTGACAGATCACCCGTCCAATCCCGAGCAAGGCAGAGTGTCTATACACGGTGTGGCGGGGAACACAGCTATTTAAACGAAATCTGCCTGTAATGTTCCCCGCACGCTGATTAACGCGGTAGCGGCGGTTTTGCGGTACGCGGCGGCGGTGGCTTTGCGGCGGCGGGGGGGGGACAAGTATTCGGCCAGGCATCGGGGGCATTTGCCGGAGTTCAAGTACTCCCGCAAATACTCGGTATTGGTCCCGATACCGATACTGGTATCGGTATCGGGACAACCCTAGTTAGTACGCACGAGCATCGGTTAAAAATCCACGCATGCTCATAATCAAGTCGACGCATGCTTGGAAGCATTCAACTTTGATTTTTTCATCATGTCATTGTGTTTTACGTCACCGCATTCTGACATGATAGGTTCATGAACCGATGGTGTGTAGGCACATCAGTCCATCAGTCAGCTTCATCGGTGAACCAATGAAAATGGTCCGTCGGACCGTTCTCATCGGATGGACCAATCGTGTGTACAGGGCTTTAAAGTTAGGGTGCGTGTTATACGCCTGTGCGTGTTATACGTCGATAAATACGGTATATGTCTGTAGGTATACTCCCTTGATGTCTTGTGCTTTATTTAACTTTTTTTTCCTTTTACTTGAAATGGGTCCAATGATTGTCAGATAGAGAGAGTTATACAAACACTACTTTTGGAAACATTCCTGAGCAAAACACACGACTCCAAGCTCAAAATTAATCCTCCGCAATCCACCAACAGTGTTTAAATATTTTACTACACAGCAGCTTTGATTGCAACCGTTGACTCCAGGAAATGGATTTTAAACAACAATTCTTTATGGCATCCATAAGTTAAATGTCCGCTTCAGCTGCATTTTGCTGAGCTGCTACCAGCTACTTTATAGAGCTCTATATTCTGATACCTCATCTGCTAGTGCTAAGCAGGAAACAGTATTGCTTGCGTTTTAATAAAATGTATCATGGTCAGAATCAGCAGGTTTTTCACATTGCTGTTTGGCAAGACTGCAGCCTCTTGTCAAAGGATTCTGTGAAACTTCCCTACCTGATAACTATGTACAGCAGTGTTTGCATCCTGGGAATTGTAGATTAATTGAATAAAGCAGTTCAAGGAGATAAAGGACTAATGCCGCAGACACACGATCAGAAATTCCGACAAAAAAAAAATTGAATTTTTTTCCGACAGAATGTTGGCTCAAACTTGTGTTGCATACACACGGTCGCACAAAATTTCGACCGTCGAGAACGCGGTGATGTACAACACTACAACGAGCCGAGAAAAATTAAGTTCAATGATTCCGAGCATGCATCGAATTGATTCCGAGCATGCATGTTTTTTTACGTGTCTGAATTGCATACAGACGATCGGAATTTCTGACAAGAACTTTTCTTGTCGGAAAAAAAAGTGAGAACCAGCTCTCAAATTTTTGCTGTCGGAAAAGAAAAAGTCCGATGGGGCCTACACGCAGTCGGAATTTCCGACCAAAAGCTCAAATCGGACTTTTCTTGTCAGAATTTTCGATCGTGTGTACGCGGTATTAGGCAGACCATAGATGGTGCAAATATCTTTCCTGCAACCATGAGTTGCAGGAAAGAAATTTGCATGATTCCCCCATCAACACAGACAGTGCTGACAGGGGAACCCCTCCTGCCATGCAATTTTCTGGGGGGGGAGAGCATGTAAACTGTCCCCACCGGGAGAGGGGTTATCGCTAGCAGCTATAGTAGTTTCTTTTGAGTATCGCAAGCAAATCCAGCAGGCTGGTTGTACCCAAGTTCCTGGAACGATCAACTTGGTACATTCAGCCTGCCCAATAATGGTTCAGCAGGAACCCGCTAAGATTCAACCGTGTAGGGACAGTTTTTGCGCAACTATTCGTCCAGCAAAACTGCATGTCCATTAGTTCTGTGTACATGCGGTAAAATGTAATATTCTCTTTCTATTTGCTCTACAAGTTGAATGTTATCAATTCATAAAAAAAAAAGATAATGGTTTGAACCCAGAAGTTGTTATTTCTGGGCTAATGAGCTGCGGATTCTTTTACCTATGGCTGCATGTATACAAAGGGGTAGGAATGCGTATGACATCATTGCCCTAATATGGCCACATGGGGCCATTTTAGGTCAATGAAATTGTGACGAGACCCTTGCTCGCTCGGTCCCTCTCTCCTGACACTCCTCTGCTACTATTGGATCTGTGGAAAATAAATGTAGCGCTATAAACATAAATTAATAACACACACATGAACAGTGAATGAATGATGTAGTCCAAACAAACCACGCGAGTGGAAAAGTCCTAGTAAGGAAAACGTTGGAGTGCATCGGTGACAACATAAACCAAAACATGAATAGAAGTCCATCCACAAATGGGAAAACAGTAGATGTAGAATCACTTCATGGATCCTCGGATAAGATGACACTTAAATCGAAACGAAAATGGTATGCTCTTACCGGAAAAGTAGGACCTGTCTGTCATGAACAGCAGATCAGTATAGCCTAAGAACTCCAGTAGCAGTCAGCTGGGCTCACTCGGACACAGTGGAACGGATGTGAATCTTCAGTCAGAAGCTGGACATGAACGGTGTCTTTGTAGAGTTCTTGGGAGGAATGGGATGGCAATGGTACGATCCTCAGATGGATGGGGTGGAAGCAACTGGATGGCTCAATATCATTAAGTCACTCTGGGGAGATCTCAAACGTGCAGTTAATGCAAGAATTTCCAGGAACTGGAGGCTTTTTGCCAAGAATGGGCAGCTTTACCACCAGAAAAGATGGATCCCTGTAAAAAGAGACCATGATTCCTGCAGTAAGACACTGCCTCCTTTCCCTGTAGAAACCTTATCAGGTGAAACGCCGCGTCGGATGGAAGCTTTAGTATCAGACTCAGCCACTACATAGCAGAACGGTAATCACCGCATACTGCAAAGAGATAAGTCTCAGATAGATATTGGATACCTATTTAACTGTTGTGTCTATGGAAAATGTGGTTGCCAAACCTTGATGTCCACTGCAACACTTTTTAAATAAAGAGGTTCGTATGAACTTTTTAAACTTATTGCGCTATGAAGTCCTCTTCTTCCTTTAATTGCATTTGCTGACCATTTCATCTCCGGGAGAGCTGTAAACGTGCGGAGCCCAGCAGAGTGTGAATGTGCCTTGGGACCTGTGAAGACGGACCCTCTTCCCCTGCACCCCTCCGGTTTAAAGAATCCTTACCTTGTGCCTGCATGGTCTCTTTTTACAGGGATCCATCTTTTCTGGTGGTAAAGCTGCCCATTCCTCTTGGCAAAAAGCCTCCAGTTCCTGGAAATTCTTGCATTAACTGCACGTTTGAGATCTCCCCAGAGTGACTTAATGATATTGAGCCATCCAGTTGCTTCCACCCCATCCATCTGAGGATCGTACCATTGCCATCCCATTCCTCCCAAGAACTCTACAAAGACACCGTTCATGTCCGGCTTCTGACTGAAGATTCACATCCGTTCCACTGTGTCCGAGTGAGCCCAGCTGACTGCTACTAGAGTTCTTAGGCTATACTGATCTGCTGTTCATGACAGACAGGTCCTACTTTTCCGGTAAGAGCATACCATTTTCGTTACGATTTAAGTGTCATCTTATCCGAGGATCCATGAAGTGATTCTACATCTACTGTTTTCCCATGTGTGGATGGACTTCTATTCATGTTTTGGTTTATGTTGTCACCGATGCACTCCAACGTTTTCCTTACTAGGACTTTTCCACTCGCGTGGTTTGTTTGGACTACATCATTCATTCACTGTTCATGTGTGTGTTATTAATTTATGTTTATAGCGCTACATTTATTTTCCACACTTCATTCAATTTTTGTCAAATTGTAGTGTAGCTGCTTTAGTTTGATTTTTTGTTTTTTATTTTCCTTTTCACCTTGGTTAGCGCAATATTTTCCCTTATCTGTACTATTGGATCTGATTGCCGATTGCAACGTCTGATGGTCCAGTCATCCAAGGTTCCGGGGTCCGAACTACAGCTATGTGCCATTCGAGATCCATTTAGAACACACACCGGGCAGGCTGTATGTAAGTTCAAACAGGACTCTTTTAACCACTTAAAGACCCCCGCACGCACATATACGGCCACAACATGGCTCGTACAGGCACAAGGGCGTAAATTTACGTCCCCGCCTGAGTGCGGTTCGGGGGTCCCATCGGGACCCCCTCCGCGGCGTGCGGGGGTCTCCCTACCTCTGGGAGTGATCCGGGATCTGCGGGCGGATGTCCGTGTTTTCCGCCCCCCCCCCGCGATCGCTCCCAGCCAATGGGAGCGCGCTCCCAGCCTGTCACTTCCTCCTCCTGTGTTTACACAGGAAGGAGGAAATTATGTATTCTCTCATCGCAGCGCTGTTTCCCAGCGCTGCTGATGAGAGAAGACATGCCAAGTAAGTGTGCACCAACACAACACTGACACACACTCACATAGGCATATTAACCCCTTGTGATCGCCCCCCCCACCCCCCTGTCACAGTGTTACTGAATGCAGTGATTTAATCACTGCATTTAGTGTCAGTGTGACAGGCACTGTAAAAAACAGTTAGTGTTAGGTTCAGGATAGCCCCCCCACCCCCCCTAATAAAGTTTTAACCCCCTGATCACCGCCCTAGTTAACCCTTTCACTCCCTATTGCCAGCGTCACTAAGCGATCATTTTTCTGATCGCTGTATTAGTGTCGCTGTTCCCGCTAGGTAGCTATTTTTTTTTATTGCGATTTTTTTTTTTTACTAAAGACATGTGGCTAAATAAATTTTGGCCTAAATGTTTGACTAAAATTTAGTTTATTTGATTTTTTTTTAACAAAAAGTAAAAAATAGTGTTTTTTTTTCAAAAATGTCGCTCTATTTTTGTATATAGCGCAAAAAATAAAAATCGCAGAGGTGATCAAATACCACCAAAAGAAAGCTCTATTTGTGGGAAGAAAAGGACGCAAATTTTGTTTGGGAGCCACGTCGCACGACCGCGCAATTGTCTGTTAAAGCGACGCAGTGCCGAATCGCAAAAACACCTTGGGTCATTTACCAGCGTATTGGTCCGGGTCTTAAGTGGTTAATGGAAGCATTCTGCTGGTTATATACAGTTTACAAGCTTGTCATCAATCAAAGAACAATGAAATCTCCACCCCCCTTTAGATAATGACATTAGTAAAGTTAATTACTAATTGTAACAGAATACATTATCTAGACAGCTTGGCTCCAGTCTATTTAACATGACTTAATTACTACACCTGATAGATCGCATTTCTTTAGATAATGACATGCTAATTCAATGCTCCTGACAGGAGACTTCTGACCTTTAGAACAATACACAATCTTTTAAGCGCAAACAGAGAGCAGCTTCACACACACAATGAACTTCAATCACATTCTAAAAGACATTCAGTTGAGGCAATTATCCCCCCAGACGTCCCCTCTCCGACAACAGCTATTCACCTGCAGAACACAATGAAGGGTCTTTCACAAGCCGGCTCACTTAGCATCTTAAAAGCCTGTTACACAGGGGGATGAGTCACTGTTCTTTTGACCTAGTCAGGTCAACATAAACCACTTGTAATCCAGTATATCCTGCAATATGAACTATTAATAATGTCCCATCTTCTGCAATACATGAATTATGATTTATTAGCCACCCTCTCCTGTGTAACAGATGTAGAAACACATTAGTATTCCAAGGTCCATGACAGACATCAACCTAATTTAATATGAGCCTGCCCGGTGCCCCCATAGCAAGAGGCTTGCTATTGGGGGCACTCAGCAGGGCAGAGGAGCCAGGACCACCGGAGGGGGACCTAAAAAGAAGAGGATCATGCTGCAGGTAAGTATAACATCACTTCAAGCTAATTCTGATTGGCTGATATGGCTTGCTGCATCTAACATTATTTATGGAATAATGCCGCGTACACACGACCATTACCTATGTCATGCAAAAAAACAACGTTTTTCACAACGTGATTTGTAGACATGTGCACAGAAAAAAAAAATGTTTTTTTTTTGTTCCGTTTTGTATCGTTCCGTTTTTTCGTTTTCGTTCGTTTTTCGTAAGACGCCCGTTTTCCTGTTTGTTCCCGTTCTTTTTTCGTATGACGCAATTTTTTCGTATTCCGATCGTTTTGTATTTTCGTTACTGTTTTATTTTCGTACATGCGGGATGGTTCGTTATTCTGTTTAATTCATGTTCGTTTCTTGTTAGACAATAATTTTTGTGAATTTTTGTCAATGATTTGCAGTATCTTGAAACCCTTTTCTTTTGCTATTTTCAGTCGTATGTTCATATGACATCTATAACAAAAGATTTGCATTCTGTATTTTAAATTCCATTTTTCTGTTCGTATTTTGGATTCAAAATACAGCATGCAAATCTTTTGTTATAGATGTCATATGAACAATAAACATAGGACTGAAAACAAACAGAAAAAGGATTGAAACAAAATACAGAATGCAAATCTTTTGTTATAGATGTCATATGAACAATAAACATAGGACTGAAAACCACCAGAAACAGTATTGAAACAAAATACAAAATGCAAATCTTTTGTTATAGATGTCATATGAACAATGAACATAGGACTGAAAACAAACAGAAAAAGGATTGAAACAAAATACAGCATGCAAATCTTTTGTTATAGATGTCATATGAACAATAAACATAGGACTGAAAACCACCAGAAACAGTATTGAAACAAAATACAAAATGCAAATCTTTTGTTATAGATGTCATATGAACAATGAACATAGGACTGAAAACAAACAGAAAAAGGATTCAAACAAAATACAGAATGTAAATCTTTTGTTATAGATGTCATTTTTGTTCTTTTGCCGTTTTCGTTTTGTCGTTTTTTTTTTGTCGGATCATTAGTTCGTATTTGCGGTTGTTCGTTATGCGGCTCATTCGTAATCTCGTAGTTTTCGTATTTTGGTGCTTTAATTTTTTTGTATGTACACATTATCCTGCGGGTACGAAAATTAACATTTTCGTACGAAAATAACATTCGTACGAACAGGAATGCACATATTTAGTGATTTGTCGTGATTCCTCTCAAGCCTGCCTTGCCTACACACGTTAGTGATAAAAAATGCTTAAGCAAAGCGCGGTGATGTACGACGGCACTATAAAGGAGAAGTTCCATTCGAATTATGCCACCCTTTGGGCTGCTTTTGCTAATTTCCACGTCTCATAACTTGCTTCTGAGTATGCGCATTTTTCCCCCTCGTTAGAGCATACACATGACCATTTTTCACAACGTAAAAAAGAACGACGTAAAAAACGTCAAGAAAAAATAGAGCAGGTTCTAAAAAAAAATTCGGCCATTTTTCCCGTTGAGAAAAATGCTCTGGAGCCTACACATGACCGTTTTTCACGACCAATTTAAAAAATTGCATTTTTCTCATCATGAAAAACAGTCGTGTGTACGCCGCATAAGAGCGTTGGTTGGTATTTTTGCAGGCTGAATTGCAGGCTCATTTAGAAGATGAGAATATCGACAAATGAAGGGATTAAAGTAAAGCCGCACAGCTAACTGTGCAAGATAAAGAAGAAAGAAAATTGGGACCATTCAATATGAAAGCCGCGTCCTGATTCAGTTTAAAGCCAAAATGGTCCCTTGAATTGAACTTTTCTTGCTTGTTGCAAGGATGGCTTCTGTACTTTGCAGGCTCAATTTGTAAAGTATATTTCTTGGCAAGCTTCAATAAACATTCTAAAAGTATTCTCACGGACTGTAATGATGAATGTCCTAAAGGCAAGCCCCCTGCTTTTATTTGCATTGTCCTGCACTTTCTTACTCACTCTTTATTGACCAAAAGCTATTTCCAGGAAATCACATGTTTTCTATATCTGAGTGCTTCCCCTTTGTTGCAGTAATTACGTCTTTATCAGAGCACCGCTCCGCAATTAATGTTCTTGTTTCTCATCATTTTCTCAGCTTGGTCACAGACTCTGTTCAATCATGTCTAGGAGTATGAGTGTTTCACTGAGATTATTTGTCCATATTCTGCATACCCCATGCAGTATCAACCAGCCATTTGATGGATTGGCCCCTATCTCAGGGTTATTTTCCAATGATGTTGTTCTGGCTTTCTAGAATTCTATTCTCTTTATTTAGATAGTGTAGGGAATGGTTAAATCTAAAGCTTATCTAAAAACATACCTGTAATGACTTATGTCCCATGTTCTCTATGGGGCGGTTGGATGTAAATTAACCACTTAAGACCCGGACCTTTAGTCACCTAAAGGACCTGGCCAGGTTTCGCGATTCGGCACTGCGTCACATTAACAGACAATTGCACGGTCGTGCAACGTGGCTCCCAAACAAAATTGGCGTCCTTTTATTCCCACAAATAGAGCTTTCTTTTGGTGGTATTTGATCACCTCTACGTTTTTTTCTTTTTGCGCTATAAACAAAAATAGAGTGACAATTTTGAAATTGCAATATTTTTAACTTTTTGCTATAATAAATGTCCTCCAAAAATATATATAAAAAAATAAATTTCCTCAGTTTAGGCCGATACGTATTCTTCTACCTATTTTTGGTAAAAAAAATCGCAATAAGCGTTTATCGGTTGGTCTGCGCAACATTTATAGCGTTTACAAAATAGGGAATAGTTTTATTGCATTTTTTTTTTATTATTTTTTTTTTTACTACTAATGGCGGCGATCAGCATTTTTTTTTTTGTGACTGCGACATTATGGCGGACATTTCGGACAATTTTGACACATTTTTGGGACAATTGTTTTTTTCACAGCAAAAAATGCATTTAAATTGCATTGTTTATTGTGAAAATGACATTTGCAGTTTGGGAGTTACCACAAAGGGGCGCTGAAGGGGTTATGTGTTCCCTAATGTGTGTTTACAACTGTAGGGGGGTGTGGCTGTAGGTGTGACATCATCGATTGTGTCTCCCTATAAAAGGGATCACACGATCGATGACGCCGCCACAGTAAAGAACGGGGAAGCCGCGTTTACACACGGCTCTCCCCGTTATTCAGCTCCAGCGGCAATCGGGTCCGCGAGTCCCGCTGTCCTGGTCCCGGAGCTTCGAACCACGTCGCGGGAGCGCGCCACGGGCACGCGCCCGCGACCCACGGCTGGGTACTAGTACAGGACGTACCTGTACGACGTATATGTGCAGGAGGCGGTCCTTAAGTGGTTAAGGTGACCAGATTTTTTTAAATTGGAATCCAGGGACATATTTTTTTGTACTGGTACTAGTAATGGCGGCAATCGGCAAATCTCTGCCCGTCGCCGCCGCCGCCCTCACAGCCTGTCAAGTCTAATGGCCCATACACACAATCAGAATATCATACAAAAAATGACGTCCGAGGAAGAATCGTACGATAATCGGATCGTTGGTACTGGGCTTCCGTGAGCCGATCATGACAGTTCATACAATATTATTTTATTGGACATGCACAAAAATGTTCCTCGTACGATACCAGATCATAAGATTTTCGTTTAGTCAGTACAGTTGTTGTCCGAAAATACAACACAAATACATTACAACACTTGAGACAAGGCAGAAGAACATGCAAGCGGAGCTGGATGGGCAAGCACCCAAAACTGAAGAAATATTCTCTCCGCTTCGACCAGCACATGATCATCAGAAAGGGGCACAGATAATGGAAAAAATACACCCCCCTAAGCTAGTAGCAGCAGGGGAGCGGGGGTGTGTAATTTAGATTTTTTTTTTTAATTCTGCACTGACTGTCTTTGAAATTGCCCAGCCCCTGTTCAAATCCAATTCAGTGACAAAACCGGGGACAGACTTGGTCCAGGGACAGTGTCCTCAATGCAGGGACTGTCCCCAGAAACTGGTCCCCATCCATAGATCCCCATCCATAGAAAGGGAAGACCCACACTATGCCAACATCTAATAATTATATGAAAGGATTGAATGAGTTAGAAAAAAACAATCAAAATAAGGCAGATTTTATGGGCACAACATGAGGCGGTAATTTAAAATACAATGGGCCAGATTCAGGTAGAGTTACTCTGGAGTATCAGTGATACTCCAGCCTAACTCTCACTTTGAGCCGGCGTTTCTGTTTTCAGTAAGCAGAAAACAAGAAACGCCGGGTTGGAGTTCCTATACGAGCGGCGTAATTGTATTTCGCCGGCTCATGTTCGCTACGCCGCCGCAACTTTAGGAGCAAGTGCTGTGTGAATACAGTACTTGCTCCTAAAGTTTCGCCGGAGTAACGTAAATGAGAAACGTTACTCCAAAATAAAGATTCGCCCATCTACCTGAATCTGGCCCAATATCTTTATTACAAAAATGCTTAAAATAACATTGAACAAACAAAAGCACCCTACTAAACTGACAAGGCCAACAGATACCCATTGAAAAGGACATAGAAATGTGGATCTGAAATTCTAATAATATGTAAGATCCGTGATGGATACATAACACTGTATATAAATATCACTGAGTAGGATCCATAAACTTCTCCATTGCTTTTTGTCCAAAGAGCATTTAAGGGAATTGTAAATATCTCAATGATCAAAGCAAGTGTCAAAATTATTACAAGATGGTATCTGGTTCCTACCCGACTGGCTAAAATGTACCCGGGCACATCCCCATTCTATTTTCAAGGCAGTGGCAGTTTGGGGTGTCTGGAGGTGTCTGGAGGTGTTGGGTGGTACCCATGTGGTTGCATCAGCATTGCGCATCCGCTGTCTAAAGACAATGGTGTTTCAGACGTCACCATTGACTTTGTATATGACCCTTCCATATGTTATACTGTACAGCAAAAAATAACAATGTTTTCTACTTCTTCTTGAAAACCAATAAAAACTATTGAAATAATAATAATAATAATAAACAAGGTCACTGCCATTAGTGAATATTCCATGAAGGGTTGTACTTGGTTAGCAACAGTGTTTAGGTAGGTGGTACGTGTCAAGTAACGTCCACATGAATGTGAGGACTTAAGGCTTCCCAGTAGGACAATGCCCAAAGCATCACATTGCACATTGTAAGTGAATCACACACACTTGACCATCCACATGATGTAAAAGAAAAAGTAATTAATCGGATCAGGCCATCTTTTTCCACTGCTCCATGGTCCAGTTATGATGCTTACGTGCCTATTGTAGGTCCTTCTGGTTGTGGGTCAGCATGGGTACCCCGGACCAGTCTGTCAGCATAGGCACCTAGATTCCATAAACAACAAGCTATGATTCCTATTTTTTCTCCTTTTAACACATCAACTGTAGGGGCAACATAGTTGCTTGTAGCCTAATATATCCCACCAACTTTCAGATGCCATCATAACGAGATAATGGGTGTATCTATCTAAAATGTATTTACCGTATATACTCGAGTATAAGCCGAGTTTTTCAGTCCTTTTTTTAGGGCTGAAAATACCCCTCTTGGCTTATACTTGAGTCAGTGTACCTTGGGCGTCCATTTTTTAAAACTTGCGGCTTCCTCCTGGTCCCGTCCCGTTCCGTTCTGTGATAGGCGTTTGACACTGTGTTCAGTGTTCCACCTATTACGGACCTTCTTTCATCCTTGGACTCAGTTTCCCAGCAGACACTGTGTTTAGTGTTCCGCCTATCATGGACCTTCTCTTGTCTGAGGATAAAAGAATGTCAGTGATTGGCGGAACACTGAACACAGTGTCAAACGCCTATCACGGAATGGAACGGGACCAGGAGGAAGCCGCAAGTTTTAAAAAATGGACGTCCGCAGCGCAGCCTGTCATGAATTTCAGGTACGCTATAATGGGCACAGTGAGGTTGCAATGGGCACAGTGAGGTTGCAATGGGCACAGTGAGGTTGCAATGGGTACAGTGAGGTTGCAATGGGCACAGTGAGGCGAGCAAATGGGCACAGTGAGGTTGCAAATGGGCCTTGTTGACCCTCTTTTCCGCTTACAGTAGCTTCTGCATTCTCACCCTAGGCTTATACTCAAGTCAATAAGTTTTCCCGTTTTTTTTTTTGGTAAAATTAGGTGCCTCGCTTATACTGGGGTCAGCTTATATTTGAGTATATACTGTAGTTATTATTTCAAATACAATATTTAAACATGGGATGTGTGTGTTTTTATTTTATTGATCTGTGGTTTAGAGAATGGTTGAGGGGGTCCAAGAGATTGTGGTGAACTGGTTAAAGGGTCTTCGACAAGGTTCAGGATGGCTCTTGAGGCAGGTAAGCCACACATGCACCTCCTACTCCAGGATTCCCACATTCCATCCTACCCTTGGCAAAAAAGAGATATGTTTATCAGCATATATTGGTGTTTTTTAGCAGTAAGTCAATGTTTTTTTTTTTTTTTAATCGCTTCCCTAGTAACACCAGTCTATGGGTGAGTGCACACTTTATTTTAAATTGTAAACAAATAAAATGAAAAAATTGCTAGGCATAGCAATTCCCAGTGGTCCCCTGGCATATAATTAAAGCAGAACAATTACTGTATGCTTGTACAATGGCTTGAAATAATTGTGTTGTGTTTTTAGAAAATTAAAACATTTCTCACATTAGACTCTTGTACCTCAGCAACAATTCCTTAGACTAGGTAGTTATATATAGACTGGTCTTTCTGCTTCTCTCCCTTTCCTCTGGCTCTTCCATCAGAGAACTGCCCCCACTGCAATAATGCATTTCCTTGTAGCCCCCTTCCCATCCATCTATCTATCTATCTCTATACCAGGATGTAGCTCCACCATGGTAGCCCAACCATCAAACAACTTCCTTTGAAAACCGAGTGTGTGGCAGTGGAACATGGGAGAGGAATTTTTACATCAGAGTGTAGCAGAGGAGCTGCTGGTTTGTTTTGGGTGGCATGTTACCTCTGTGACTCCGCCTTCTATGAGAGTTGATGAGAGCTGAGTTGAGTTGATGAGAGCCGTAATAATGGAATGTCCACACAGCAGGTGTCTTTTTCTTGTACTTTTATTTACCCAACAAGGTAAATCAGTTGAACTTGGTCAAGAATAGAGGAATAGCAGAGATGGAGAATACAGATTCAGGTGTAGGTAAACGGAAACAGTCCTGCTTCCAACGACAAACTTTGCTTCTCCACTCCAGCCGGAATGGGTATAGCGCACCTGGACAGGCCTCTCTCACAAGCCTGGCAGCCAGAATGACACTCGAACTTGGGGTTAAGTCTCTTCCACAGACCCTCCCAATGGTTGCAGAAAATAGTGGTCTAAAGTCCCCTTAGCTGGACTTAACACCTGGATCTCCTTCAGGTAGCTTAATTTAGGGTACCGACTGACAGGTAACCAACATCCAGCCTCTCAGTGTCCGGTTCCCCTGGTCCCCGATGGATGGTCAGGCCCCTATTGGAACACCAGCCTCTCATGGCACTCCTCAGGCAGACTCTCCATCGAACAGCTTCCTCCATGAAACAGGATGGACAGCCCAGGACCTCTTTAGGTGGGACCCAGTTGATTACTGAGTCCCAAGCCAGGATCTCTGCGTAGCACGTGAACCGCGGTCCGGAAGACCATTTGCCCGGGCGCCATGGAATGGCTATCCTGAAGGTGGGCGCCACATGAGGAGAAGACCCAGGAAAATGGTGTCTGCCCCATAAATACCCCACCCACCATCCACAGTGAGGAGGCCTCCTCCTGATAAGCTGCTGGGAAAAAGTATCCGGACCTTGACTCCACTGCTGCCACCTGCCGACCTGGGGTGGAACTGCAACCCAGGAACAACAGCATGAGCCCACAGCACAGCTAAGCTGGGACAGAAGCTCCAAATTTGAACTAATCAACAATGGTCAGAGTTACTTAACTCTCTGACCCCCTCTAAATTTCAATAGCACCGGTTCTGAAAGGTACCAGCCACTACAAGAGTATTCTGAAAAAGGAACTAACAAATGACAAATGAAAATCGGTTCGGTAGCGTACTTTTTAGCATGAGTGGCTGTGCATATGTTTTCTTTGATTATTAGAGATAGGGCAAACATATTACAGCTTTAAACAAAATATTTCTTTTTTTTTATAGTCAGGATAATGTGAAATATATTTTACGGGTACTGCAGTGCTTCCATAAATCAAAATCATTAAATGAATGCCCTTCTTATGCAAACACTTGAAACACGCTATAAATAAATATCAGTGTGTAGTGTTATCATAAACAATCTCATAAAAAAAAATTAATGCCAGAAAATCACAATAATAGCTCCCATGAAGTGTTACCAAATGTCACTGGAGTCTTAATATATATAGTATCTCACAAAAGTGAGTACACCCCTGACATTTTTGTAAATATTTTATTATATCTTTTCATGTGACAACACCGAAGAAATTACACTTTGCTACAATGTAAAGTAGTGAGTGTAGAGTTTGTATAACAGTGTAAAATTACTGTCCCCTCAAAACAACTCAAACACACAGCCATTAATGTCTAAACCGCTGGCAACAAAAGTGACTACGCCCCTAAGTAAAAATGTCCAAATTGGGCCCAATTAGCCATTTTCCCTCCCCGGTGTCATGTGACTCGTTAGTGTAACAAGATCTCAGATGTGAATGGGGAGCAGGTGTGTTAAATTTGATCACTCACCCTCTCTCATACTGGTCACTGGAAGTTCAACATGGCAGCTCATGGCAAAGAACTCTCTAAAGACCTGAAAAAAAATGTGTTGCTCTAATAAAGATGGTCTAGGCTATAAGAAGTTTGCCAAGGCCCTGAAACTGAGCTGCAGCATGGTGGCCAAGACCATAGACCTGCTCAGAACAGGCCTCACCATGGTTAACCAAAGAAGTTGAGTGCACATGCTCAGCGTCATATCCAGAGGTTGTCTTTGGAAATACACGCATGAGTGCTGCCAGCATTGCTGCATAGGTTGAAGGGGTGGGGGGGTCAGTCTGTCAGTGCTCAGTCCATACTCTGCACACTGCATCAAATTGGTCTGCATGGCTGTCCTCCCAGAAGGAAGCCTCTTCGAGAGCCGGCCATCTGAACTACAGCAGTGGCCGGCGGTGGGTGTGTTTTGGAAGTGGGCTGTGGGCTTTAATCGGCTTCCAAATAGTTAACCATAGGGCGCACAGCCACACGCCTCTCAGCCAATCAGGTTCACAGGGTCTGATTGGCTGAAGCGACATCGAGGGTGGGAGAAGACATCGAGGGAGCGTGGAGGTCTGGAGGAGGATGGCTGACCCGAGAAAGGTAAGTGCCTGGCAGGGGCAAACTGACGGTTTTTGTGGGGGCAAACTGGCGGTGATTGATGGCATGGCACAGTGGTGACAATTGATAGCATGGCACAGTGGTGACAATTGATGACATGGCACAGTGGCGACAATTGATGGCACAGTGGTTGAATTTGATGGCACAGTGGCGACAATTGATGGCATGGCACAGTAGTGACAATTGATGGCATGGCACAGTGGTGACAATTGATGGCATGGCACAGTGGTGACAATTGATGGCGCAGTGTCTGCGTTTGATGGCACAGTGGTGACAATTGATGGCATGGCACAGTGCTGACAATTGATGGCACAGTGGCTGCGTTTGATGGCATGGCACAGTGGCAACAATTGATGGCATGGCACAGTGGCGACAATTGATGGCATTGCATAGTGGCGACAATTGATGGCACAGTGGCGACAATTGATGGTCACATTGGCGACAATTGATGGTCACAGTGGCGACAATTGATGGTCACAGTGGCGACAATTGATGGTCACAGTGGCAGTGTTTGATGGCACAGTGGCGACAATTGATGGGCACAGTGGCTGCGTTTGATGGGCACAGTGAAGCTGCAATTGATTGTTTTTTTGGTTTGTTTGCACCCCCCTAAAATTTTGAGCACCAGATGCCACTGGTCTCTAACATCCACCAGCTCCGTGATGTCATCATGGAGGTGTGGAAGAGGACTCCAGTGGCAACCTGTGAAGCTCTGGTGAACTCCCTGGCCAAAAGGGTTAAGGCAGTGCTGGAAAATAATGGGGCCACACAAGATATTGACACTTTCGGCCCAATTTGGGCATTTTCACTTAGGGGTGACTCACTTTTGTTGTCAGAAATTTAGACATTAATGGCTGTGCGATGAATTATTTTGAGGGGGGCAGCAAATTATTTCTTGTTGTCACATGAAAAGATATAATAAAATATTTACAAAAATGTCAGGGGTGTACTCACTCACTTTTGTTAGATACAGTATTGTAGATAGAGGCTCCTGCGCTACCGAGGGTGGTGGTGGAGTGGGATGGGGTCACTGCTGCAAACACCTGACACTCTGTCCTGGGCAGAGAAAAGTAGCAAATGGAAAAAACAAGGGGGGTGGTGTCTGCGCTGTGAAAAGTGGGTGAAATCCAAGGGTGGTACGGGAATAAATCCCTGGGCTGGTGAACGTGGGGAGGGGGGGGGGGGGTGGTGTTTTTAGAACAGAGTGATAGCGTACATAAGTTTAGTGTCAATACGTAAACCGTCAAAATGTAGCACAAAAGATAATATTGAATACTAAACAATGGCAAGTGACAAAAAAGGAGTACAAATTCACAAGCAGTAAAATGTACACAATGTGCTGGTCCAAGTAATGTGAAATCAGGGAGAGCTACCGCTAGGGGCGCCCCTGAATGTGTAACACAGTGAACAATACAAATAATAATATATAAATCAGTGAAGAAATGCAAAAAAGTCTCTGAAAGTGTTTCCCAAATGTCCCAGAAGACAGGTTCCAAAGATGTCCCAGAAGACAGTTTCTAAAAGATGGAGGAAATGGTGCCGGGAAAGGACGTGGTACAGTGAACACCTCAGGTGGTCCCTAGCCCCTAAGGAAGTCATGTGACATGACGAGACGCGTAGGGATCAAGGAGCATCAGAGTCCACACGCCTGACGCAGCAAGACCCCCCTGCCGTCCGTTTGGTTTCTGTGCCCAGTTTTTATCATCCAAATGTGAGTGCACCTATATGTTTTAATAAACCTGTTCCATTTTTGCGGGGCTGTACTATGGTCTTTTTTTCTCCCATCCTATATGCTGTGTGAGGGTCCCCTCTATCTGCTCCAAGTGTCCACCCAGCTCAGACACAGAAGAAGAGGAGCCAAGTGTGCATCCAGGACTTAGGACGAACTCGGTGTTCGTGGGAGATAGGCCCACCATCCATCACCTCCATGTGAGTGGATGTATGAGTGAATGATGTTGCCTGTTTAGACACTTCCATAACACCATATCCTACTTGCTTTGTATCTTCTCCATGCCTTACTGCTGAGTGCTGATGTCGTTTCTGTCCATTGAAGTGTATTCCTCCTCCCCCTGCCAGAGGTGGTTTTATTTGGCTATCCGTGCCATAGCCGTGAGGTGAGGGGCTAGGGACCACCTGAGGTGTTCACTGTACCACGTCCTTTCCCGGCACCATTTCTTCCATCTTTTAGAAACTGTCTTCTGGGACATCTTTGGAACCTGTCTTCTGGGACATTTGAGAAACACTTTCAGAGACTTTTTTGCATTTCTTCACTGATTTATATATTATTATTTGTATTGTTCACTGTGTTACACATTCAGGGGCGCCCCTAGCGGTAGCTCTCCCTGATTTCACATTACTTGGACCAGCACATTGTGTACATTTTACTGTTTGTGAATTTGTACTCCTTTTTTGTCACTTGCCATTGTTTAGTATTCAATATTATCTTTTGTGCTACATTTTGACGGTTTACGTATTGACACTAAACTTATGTACGCTATCACTCTGTTCTAAAAACACCACCCCCCCTCCCCCACGTTCACCAGCCCAGGGATTTATTCCCGTACCACCCTTGGATTTCACCCACTTTTCACAGCGCAGACACCACCCCCCTTGTTTTTTCCATTCACTTTTGTTAGATACTGTAGTTGACAGATTGTATCAGATTCTTACATGGGTTACTTTATGTCCCAAACAGCCGGAATCTATATATGTGTGCACAAAAATGGTTCCTGTAAGCAGAATAAACACTAGCAGTCCTTCAGCACATATACCAAGCACATGCAGGGCCGCTGATAGGGGGGACCACCAGTCCTCCTGTAGGGGGACCATACACACACGGGAGCCCAAACAACAGGGGGAATTAGTGTGGTTGGGCGGAGGGGCAATTACAGAAGGATGCCCTGTGCATCTCTTTGCAGCAGCTGAAAGTCAGTTTCTCTCCCTCTTGCTGGATTTCAACTACTTCAGGGAGAGACACAGACACAGGGCATCGTTCCTCTAATTGCTTTCCTGACACTGACCCCCCTCCCTGTCCTGCCTGCTTCTGATTCCTTTCCCCCATGTTACTGTGCCCCCCCCCCCCCCCTACAGAATTGTAGGCTTCCCTGTCCTGTAAAAAAAAAAATAGTTAAACATTGTAATAAATCATTTAAAAAATTTGTAAAATAATTGTAAAAAAATATATTTTTATAAAAAGTATAATATTAAAAAAGGGCAATTCACACAGGTTCTCTGTTATGTTTGTGTTCGCTAATTATGATTTTAGTGTCTCACTAGTGAAAATATGGTCTTGATATATTGGGGGTGGGGGCCCCAGCCAGGTAGGCTGTACAGAGCCCCATGATTTCTAACAGGAGCCCTGAGCACATGTGCCATGGAGCAAATGAAGGCTAGAACAGTACCTAAACATCTCAGCAATGTGTAAATATGAGACATAAATGGAGAGTCACGCTTCTCAAATCTGAAGAGTTTTCCACATAGACGTTCTCAAAAACACAGTCTCTCCTCCAAGCAATATAAATGTGTGTTTGAAATGGGCTGACAGTTTTCCAATAATTGATGTTCGTGTTTGTGTAGCAAAGTAGAATGTAATGAAGTCTCTTTCGGGCACTGTGGTGGTCCTGGCACTTAAGCATTGCAGGCAGGAGATTTCCATATGAAAATCATAAAACTCTGAACAAAAAGCTGACATTGCTGGACCATATCCGGTAAATTCCCAGGTATGTTTTTTACTGATTTACCATGCCTTTTCTGTGTGGAGGTGGCTATCTTGGTAGAACTTCCTCACATTAGTGCTGCTTCCCTTATGTCTGGTGATCTGATGACTGATTAATAATAAAGTAGTAACAGGAGAGGTGGAAGAAGCACACATCCACCGAATGAAGGAAGTAAAAGCAGTGAGATCCTTGTCTGCAGGCCTCAGTTATAACTTCCTCTCCAGCAAGGAGAACAGTGAGCAGCACAGTAGTGACACCACTAAATCTGATGCCGTGTACACATGATCAGTTAAACCGTCTGATGGACCGTTTTCATCGGTCCAAACTGATCGTGTGTGGGCGCCATCGGTTATTAAACCATTGGTTAAAAAAAAGCCAACTTGTTTTAAAATTCAACCGACGGATACCTAACCGATAGCAAAAAAACGATTGTTTGTAGGCACGACCATCAGGTTAAAAATCCATGCATGCTCAGAATAAAGTTGACGCATGCTTGGAAGCATTGAACTTAATTTTTTTCAGCACGTCATTATGTTTTACGTCACACGGTCGTTTTTTTAACCGATGGTGTGTAGGCGCGATGGACCATCAGTCAGCTTCGTCGGTTAACCGATGAAAACGGTCCGTAAGACCGTTCTCATGGGATGGACTGATCGTGTGTACACGGCATGACTCTATATCACGTGAGGAGGCAGTGCCTTAGATTATATCACAGCTATGAGGTATGGCACAGGAATGCCTAGGACAGGAACCACTTTGCCCAAACTTTATCATACTTACTATTGTCCTGCTCTCTTTCACATGGAGTTTCAGGAAAAGTAAAAATTTTCAGGCTACAGCTTAAACATAATTAACTTTTTCTTGACATTTCTTAAAGCATAGGAGATTCTCACTTTTTGAGTTCAAGTCCGTAAATTTAGATGAATATCCAAAGATCCCCAATGTGATCAATGATCCCTCTTGTGAAACTTCTCCCCAATTACTGGATTCGCAGTTACCCACTTCCGAGACCCTACACTTATAGGAATAGGTCATAAAAGCCTAAAGGGGTGACAATCCTTCACGTTACAATTAGAGTCCAATAGACTAGATAATTTGCACTCTCTAAAGACTAGGCCCTACCTATTACATAGTCTTTAGAGAGTGCAAATTATCTACTCCATTGGACTTTAATTGTAACGTGAAGGATTGTCACCCCTTTAGCTGGTAGGGGAATCAGCCAAATGATCAAACAGAGGGTAGATTGTCACTACAAAGAAAATATGCCACTACGTCAATAGTGTCACTGAAAGGTAAAATGTTCCTGCTTTGGTAGTGATATTAGAAGGAAAAATGCCCCTGTGCCAATGGTGTCACTGAAAGGAAAACCGTCCCTGTGTTGGAAATGTCAATAAAAGGAAAAATCCCCCTGCGCCCATGGTGCCACTCATAGGCATGCGCACAGGGTGTACCAGGTGTGCCCAGGCACACCCTAATCACCCTATGCAGCTCAGTGCCCCCTCCTGCAGCACTACCGGCTTCCCTCAGATGATGTTTCAGGATGAGTGGGTGAAGTGGTAATGGCATTTACCACCCCTTACCTTTCTGAATGAACACAGTGCTTGGCAGTGCCAAGACAAGGTCATCTAGAGCCCAAGGCGACCATGCCATATTGCCCCCCCCCCTTCACTCCAAGATGTATGAGCATTATGTGTCAGCAAAAATCCCATCCTCCCCCCCCCCCAAAAAAAAAAACATTAATCTGCATGCTCACCCCCAAGCATAAATTCCCTCTCCTCCCAGCTAAATCTTTGCCTCCCATCCTCCCCAGGTCAAATCCTCTTTATTCCCATTTGCCCCAGCACAAATGCCCCCAATCACTTATACTAGCTGAAATCCCCCCAACACATTTCCCCTCCTAGCACAAATGCCCTCCAATCCAACCCCCCCAAAAAATACCATTATACTTACAAACCCCCCAAATCCCCCCATCTAGCACAAATCTTCTTCCCCATCCCCCTTCCCAACACAATTCACCACTCCTACTGTAGCACACCTCCCCAAATTTGACCTCCTAGAACAATTCTTATCCTCTGTTGACCCCCAAATCCCCCCTCCCATCACCCAACCTCTTAGCGTTATCTTTCTGATGAGCAATCTACGATGGACCACTTTTTAGAAGGCATTTGACAGGCAGTAAGGAGCCATGTCACCTGCTTTAATCTTTAATATCCCACACCACCACCAGCAACTGTGTGCATTGCACATGGTTGTGGGACGATGCCAGAGCAGTCTCCTTCAATTGAATAGGTCACATTTGGTAGGCGGTACTGAATGATAATTGCAACAGGAGGATAATTTTTGCTGCTGCATGTGTCTATTGACATCCACTGCCTTTGCAGTTAAGGGGGAGTAGTTGGGGGTGGTGATAAAAATGCATCAATATCACGTATTTTGCCCTCACTCTACAGCAGATACTCTAAGGCAGATGCCCATGCTGAGATGGAGACGCTTGTGTTCTCAGCATGAGCACCGTTCTGCCTGCTCTCTTCCGCCCACATTACACTACTGTTGGAGGGAGGAGAAAGCAGAATCCTCCCTCAGGCAGCTACCAATGCTAGTTGCTCTATTCTGAGTGACAGGAATAGAGGCAGCGTCATTACTGTCATTCAGGCAGCTGGAGAAAAGGGCACTGACAAGCTTTCAGCACCCCTTCCATATAGAAACACTGTGCCCAGGGTTGTATCACTTTTCCCGACCCAGCAATGTTAAAGCCTGGGAATTATAAAAAAATATCCTTGTAGTGGGACCCTACTAGGGCTGTTGAAATGAGGACAAATACCTTATTCTGCTCTTAACAAGGGCCCCTCCAGAAGTGTGATTGATTCCCTACAGCCTCCCTTCTAGGGCCACAATGAAGATATTTGCCAGCATGCCACAGATCTTCTAATTGACATCACAAAAAGATGCAGGACCCCTACTTCAGGCATGTGATCCTGACACCATGATCTATGGAACATTACATGCCTGCCTGATGTGCTTCAATAAAAACCTTTTGGACTCAAATGGAATTTTGCAAATATCGTCATTGTGCCTTTATGATCCAGTCTCCAGGTGGTGGTGGTGGTTGCTACAGCACCCAATACCCTAGCATTCTTCAGGAATGGGCACAATGAGAATATGGATTAGTATTATCCCTTCTAAGGCCCTCCCGGCTGCTGTTGCAGACTTGACCCCACCACATACAGTAGAGGGTTAATAGCCCTGCATTGTACATGATGACACAGAGGGGCTGTCCATAGACCAGAACTTCAGAGAGAAGAGGGCAGGACTGAAGCCAGGCAGAGTGGGGGGTAGGGTAAGCAGTTCTGCCTTTTCCTATACCCCGTGAACATAACAGGCATTTAAACCTTGCAGTGCGGGGGAGATTACTTTCTAATTCCTGGAGTTTAGACACAGATACGAGAGAGTAACCTCAACTTGAGAACACAGGTCCATACATGAACTGCTATTTGTGCTTAACCTCTGCAACAGGATCTCCCTGAGTAAAGTTCAGAGTAGATCTGGATACACAGGTGGCCCGCTGGAGGGATTTCTGGGCTGGCTACCACAGGCAAGCAGCTGGAGGAGTTCTGGGACTGGTACCACAGGTGGGTAGCTCAAAGTGCAAGTTCCCCCCACATAAAGCGCAGGACTCTGGTAGTAATTGGTGCAGTGAAAACATGGCTGAAGATGACAAGCCTAGCCATCTCTGCCTGTCCAGGTGCAGTCTCTCTAAACTTTCTGGGACCCGTATTCGGATTTTGGCATGGCCAATCATGATAATATCACATGCTTCTCCTCTTTACTAATTTAGTTATCAAGGGATCCCCTTTTCATGCGGCTAAGGGGTTACTCATGGACCACATTTTTTTGTTTTAGTCCCTCTGGAGAATCTTTTGGGCTGCCATAGGAGAGTGCTTACAACCTATTTTACAAAAGATCAATGTTTCAATTCTACAAACAGGAGAGTCATCAGGTTGGCCTTTAACCACTTAAGACCCGGACCAATACGCTGGTAAATGACCCAAGGTGTTTTTGCGATTTGGCACTGCGTCGCTTTAACAGACAATTGCGCGGTCGTGCGACGTGGCTCCCAAACAAAATTTGCGTCCTTTTCTTCCCACAAATAGAGCTTTCTTTTGGTGGTATTTGATCACCTCTGCGATTTTTATTTTTTGCACTATATACAAAAATAGAGCGACATTTTTGAAAAAAAAACACTATTTTTTACTTTTTGTTAAAAAAAAAATCAAATAAACTAAATTTTAGTCAAACATTTAGGCCAAAATTTATTTAGCCACATGTCTTTAGTAAAAAAAAAAATCGCAATAAAAAAAAATAGCTACCTAGCGGGAACAGCGACACTAATACAGCGATCAGAAAAATGATCGCTTAGTGACGCTGGCAATAGGGAGTGAAAGGGTTAACTAGGGCGGTGATCAGGGGGTTAAAACTTTATTAGGGGGGGTGGGGGGGCTATCCTGAACCTAACACTAACTGTTTTTTACACTGCCTGTCACACTGACACTAAATGCAGTGATTAGATCACTGCATTCAGTGACACTGTGACAGGGGGGTGGGGGGGGCGATCACAAGGGGTTAATATGCCTATGTGAGTGTGTGTCAGTGTTGTGTTGGTGCACACTTACTTGTGATGTCTTCTCTCATCAGCAGCGCTGGGAAACAGCGCTGCGATGAGAGAATACATCATTTCCTCCTTCCTGTGTAAACACAGGAGGAGGAAGTGACAGGTTGGGAGCGCGCTCCCATTGGCTGGGAGCGATCGCGGGGGGGCGGGTATTCGCCAACATCCGCCCCCAGATCCCGGATCGCTCCCGGAGCCAGGGGGACCCCCGCACGCCGCGGAGGGGGTCCCGATGGGACCCCCGAACCGCACTTAGGCGGGGACGTAAATTTACGCCCTTGTGCCTGTACGTGCCATTCTGTGGCCGTATATGTGCGTGCGGGGGTCCTTAAGTGGTTAAAGAGTGTTTATTACCTACTTTATAGGAGATGAGGTTCAATAATTGTCATTTACCCCTTGATTTACCCCTTCAAGCATTTACAACCTACTCTATAATCTGGAGGATCTCAGCGTGGTTGAATGCTTGTCCAAATTTGGGGTTGAAAGTAGACAAGGTGAATTATTGATCACATTGGGGATATTTAGATATTAATTTTGATTTGTCGACACTTAATAAAACATTGTGCATGGACATATTCAGGGATATTTATTTGTACAATGTTTCATGTGTAGTTGTTTTATATATCATTTTTATATATAACTCTAGTCAGCTACTATTTAACTTTAGCAACATTGGCCGAGAGCTATTTTGGGAGCTTATAATATTATAAATACAGTTTTTATTTTTTATCAAATAGTTTATGATATCACCACACTGACATTTTTTCTAGAACACATTTTCAGTGTTTACACAGTATGGGTATTGATTTAATGATTTAGAGTTATTATTTTGGTTTATGCAAGCACTGCAATATCTGTACCATATATAAGCTGAGAAGGTTATATTGTTAACACAAAATAGTATTGATTTGTAATAGGAATTATATTGTTACATATTGTTAACACAAAATAGTATTGATTTGTAATAGGAATTATATTAAAATATTCACAAAGCACTTGCTCCGTAAGTTGCGGCGGTGTAGCGTAAATTGGCCGGCGTAAGCCCGCCTAATTCAAATGTGTAAGAGGTGGGAGTGTTTTATGGAAATGAGCCGTGACCCCATGTAAATGAAGCATCGATCGTACGGCGATGCGCGCGCATTCTCAGTATCACGTCAAATTTTTCCCCTAAGTTACGCCGGCTTAATGCCTGTGACATGAACGTAACCTACGCACAGCCCTATTCCCATACGACTTACGCAAATGACGCAAAAAGATACGCTTGTTCCAACGTCCATACTTTGCATTACCTGCGCCTGCTGTAGCAGGGGTAACTTTACGCCGGACGTAAGCCTAACGTAAACGGTGTATCGGCCACAAGTACGTTCATGAATCGGCATATCTGCCTAATTTACATATTCAACGCGTAAATCTACGGAGGCGCCGTTTGCGGCCAGCGTAAATATACACCCAAGATACAACGGCGTAGGAGACTTACGCCGCTCGTATCTTGGCCAAATCTATGCGTAACTGATTCTAAGAATCAGGCGCATAGATACGACGGCTCACATTCGGACTTACGACGGCGTACGTGGAGATGCGCAGTCGTAAGTCCTTGGTGAATCTGGCCCATAGTGTGTACGAGGCTATACAGAGATAGTCTGAAAGTAAACAGCTCTTGCTGTGCTTTCTCCTTACACAACCAATGCTTATTGGATCCAGTTTTAGTGCATTGTGTATTAACTGTTTATCTGTAATACAAAGCTTTCATATACATTTTTAAAATACACAGATAAAATGTCTGTTTCAAATAAAACATAAAATGGACATAAAGATGAATACAAACCTAATATAGTTGATTTAATTTCCCTTTTAGAACATTTATTGCAGCACTACTTTGGCTATGTCCCATCTCTGTACACCCTAGTAGCTCGCACCGCCTGTCGACCCTACCCATCCCTAACATAGAGAGGTAGCAGGCAGTGTGTTAGATGGATGTGTAGCGTTAGGTCCATTAGTTTGACTGATCTACCAATAGTCACATGCAGAAGTGAATGTTCATTTCATTATCAGCTCCAGTGGAGGAGAATATGTTAGCAGATGTCTCTTTAGACCTAGTGTTGTATCTCATTATGTTAAAAAGGTGGCTTTCTGTATCTGAGCTGTTATAGAGTCCCTCCAGGGATCTGGACGCAGCACTCCTCTTGGGGAGTTATCAGTCCGCTGGGAGGTTTTAATGCATTTTAACTGCTCATTTTAACCCACTTTATCTTTAGAACCTTCCTCTGCTTTGCAATTACTCCGTATCGAGGCCCACGTGAGCCAGTTAATAACACACGCACGCTCAAGAGGCAGGTGCGTATTGCCTGTTCTTCAGATGACCTGTCAAACCGAGGCTTTGATTGTGATTTCGAGAGCAGTCAGGCACTCTGCTCCTATAATTACCCCCTATAGAGCCGGCTTTATAAATAAAATATCTCTCAAATAATGCAGCGGTCGAACACTGAGGAACTGAAAGGTTAACAGATAAATAATTCAATGGTTATTCTATATTAGGAAGCAATGTCTATAGAATGTTATGAAAACATAATTAGCAGAGGTATTTCCTGTATTCAGAAATATTTCAATTGTGTTTTAGTAAAACTGTATTTATGCAACGAAATTCATTTGGTTATGCTATTTGGATTAAAGGTGAGCTCCAAGCAGATATGAGAAACATCATTTAAAGTGGGATGTTATAGAGCAGTGGTTCTCAACTTTACTGAAACCAGGGCCTGGTAAATTTTTCCAAAACCCTTCAAGTCACAACAGAAAAAATATGTTTGTATTCACACAATATTAGTATTGTAATACAAAATATGTATTGAAATTCTGGAACCCTATGAATGGGGTTGGTTGACACTATGGGAGGGATGAAGGGTTGGGAGGGGGGTTAGGAGACTCTGCAGCAGACTTGGTGGGCCTGTAGGAGATGAGGTGTCTGGAGGTTGCTAGGGCAACTGTGAGAATGGGGTCTCTCGAAAGGACTGGGGGTCTCTCCAGGGGGCTAAAGGATTTACATGGCCAATTTATGAGAAACAGAGGGCACTACAGGGACTGGGGGCACTGTTAGGAGAAGTCTGGGAGACTAGAGGGTCTGCAGCAAGTAAGGGGATATTGTGGAGAGTTGGGTGGCACTGAGGGAGGTTGGTAGGCATTGGGGGGGCTGATGACTCCCTTAGGGGTCTGGGGGGGACTTTGAGAGGTTGATGGAGCACTATGGAATCTGGGAAGTTAGGGGATCTGTAGCTAGAAAGAGGCCCAGTATATAGAGGACATTTGGAAATGTTAATTGTGCCTAAGCAGTATTCTGAAAAGTATCTTCTACAGTATCTTGACTTCCTCTTGAAAAATAGCAGTGCCCTTCCTGGTATCCGAGTGTGCCTAGGCATTCCCGTGCCTGCAACTTTGTATCTTTATATCTGCAGGATAAGATCCAAGGCACTACTGCCTATCTCCTATGGCCTCGTACACACGAGGGGATATGTCCGCTGAGAACGGTCCGATGGACCGTTTCAGCAGACATCTCCGCTCGTGCGTATGGGCTAGTGGACAGATTTGTCCACCCGACAGATTTCAAAGCATGCTTTGAAATCTATCCGGTGGGAATCTGTCCGCCCGACATGTCTGCTGGTTAGTACACTTACCAGCAGACATGGCGTCCCCCCACCGCCGCCGCGCCGCCGCCGAATGGATTCGGCGCATGCGCGGAAGTGCTTTACTTCCTGGTGCGTGACGTAGCGGTGACGTGGCGGCGTCAACGTCACCGCCGCGTCACCGACACGTCACCGCGCCGTCCGCCGGCGGGGAATTTGATCCGATGGTGTGTACACGCCATCGGATCAAACTCCAGATCGGACATATCCAATGGAAATGGTCCGCGGACCGTTTTCATCGGATATGTCCGATCGTGTGTACGAGGCCTACCAGGAGATTTAAAATGACATATGTTTACCTTGATTTATGGACCGAAATTCAAAGGTTTAAAATTCCTATGTTATAGGGAACATCAAAAAACATTAAGGTGAAGATCCACCCTAAAAAAAAGTAGCTAAAAAAAAATATATTTTTTTATACTTACCAGAAATTGCTGTTACTAGGCAGATCGTCCTAATCTGCCTCTTCCTTATCCGCGGTGAGGTTCTGTGTTCTCTTCCTCACCGTTGCCTGCTGGGAAATGGAGGCACGCTGCCTTCTGGGACACACAGGACTGTGTTTCCATTCACAAATAGCCACGCGACTCGCTCATGCGCAGTAGGAAATGGGCAGTGAAGCCATAAGGCCACGTACACATCACTAAATAAATCCGATCAAATCGGTCTGACAGACCGATTTGATCGGATTTGTTTGCTGGGATATATTGGTTTGATCGTGTACACACGATCAAACCAAAATCCCCGCCGGCAGACGGCGCGGTGACGTGGCGGTGACGTTGACGCCGCCACGTCACTGCACTGGGAAGTAAAAAACGTTCACGCATGCTTTAAATCCATTCGACGCATGTGCGGGCAGATGTGTCCGCTGGTTAGTGTACTAACCAGCAGACATGTCAGACGGATGGGTTCCCAGCAGACAGATTTTAAAGCATGCCCGTACACACAATCAGATTTGTCTGCTGAAACGGTCCATCGGACCGTTTCCAGCAGATAAATTTGATCGTGTGTACGCGGCCTAAGGCTTCACTGCATGTTTCCCTTAGTGAGGATGGTGGCGCCAGGACCCGGTCCTAGGGACGGATCTGCCTCAGGCAGCCAACATCACAGGCAACCTGGACAGGTAAGTGTGCTTATTAAAAGTCAGCAGCTACAGTGTTTGTAGCTGCTGACTTTTAACTTTTTTTTTGTACTGCCGGACCTCCGCTTTAATTATGCTTAAAGGGTCACTAAAGGAAAAAACATTTTTTGCTGAAATGACTGTTTACAGGGTATAGAGACATAAAAGTTAACTGATTCCTTTTCAAAATTATTAAAAATAGATAAAAATCAATCATATAATGTGCCTGCAGGTTAGTTTCACTTTTGAACTGGCTTCATGTTTCTGTGAAGTAGAAATAGACACACAGATCAAAAACAAACAAATCCAGGGCAGTGTTTTTTTTTTTTTAAATAAATCTGATTGGTTCTGGGAAGTTTTAGACACACAGTAATGACAGCTCAGACCACCTTGAGAAAGCTCCCAGCACTGTGGTTATAAGGAAACAGACAAGCAGGAAGTATGGAGAACAGAGCAGGATTACAGCAACTTCAAAGCAAAAACGAACAATAAGGACATGAAACCAGTACTGCAGTAAGGTAAAATCCTTTAGTGATCCTTTAAGCTGTAGCAAGCTGTAGTGTGAAATCAGCTAAGGCACTACTATCTCACATGATTTGATGTGAAAACTAGTGATAGCATTACTGTTCTGCTCACTGTTCTCCTTGCTGGTGGCTCTGACATGAGGAAGCAAAGCCCTGCCTCTACCAAGATGGCTGCCTCCAGCAAGAGACAAACTGAAGAACAAGGCATGGTAATTCAATAATGAGGGAATGATCAGCTGCAAGGAGACCACAGAAAATACCATACCTCCAAACTTAGCAACAGTATGTAGGCATAGGACACAAACCCAGTCACGCCCCCTTAACCACGTCCATACCAGGCACTTACGCACCTTCCCGCCCAAGCCAATTTTCAGCTTTCATCGCTGTCGCACTTTGAATGACAATTGCGCGGTCATGCTGCACTGTACCCAAACAAAATTGGCGTCCTTTTTTCCCCACAAATAGAGATTTCTTTTGGTGGTATTTGATCACCTCTGCGGTTTTTATTTTTTGCGCAACAACTAATAAAAGACAAAAAATATCATTTTTATTTTTTTGTAAATAAGTATGTTTTCTCTTTCAATTGCGGGCACTGATATGGCAGCACTGATGGGCACTGATGAGGTGGCACTGATGGACACCAATAAGGTAGTACTGATGGGCACCGATGAAGTGGCACTGATGGGCACTGATAGGCGGCGCTGGTATGCGGCACTGATGGGGACTCATAGGTGGCACTGATGGGCACTCATAGGGGGCACTGGTGGGCACTCATAGGCGGCACTGATGGGCACTCATAGGCGGCACTGATGGGCACTCATAGGCGGCACTGATGGGCACTCATGGGTGGCACTTATGGGTGTCACTGATGGGTACTTATGGGTGGCACTGATAGGTGGGCACTGGGCATGGATTGGCACTGCGGGGTGGCACTGATAGACACTGTGGGGTGGCACTGATGGACACTGAGGGTTGGCACTGATGAATCTATGTTTTCAGTCAGTGCCCATGTGTGGGCACTGACTGGCACCCTTATTTTTTTTTTACTGGCATGTTTTAAAAAAAAATAAAAAAAATCCTGACTTTTTTTTTTGCCCCTTTTTATTTTATTTTATTTTTACTTTAGCCCTTCCAGTGTGGGCACTCCCTGGTGGTCTAGTGTGGGCATCCGAGGGGGGGGGGCTGCGCTGATAAACAATCAGCACGAACCCCTCGTCAGGAGAGCCGCCGATCGGCTCTCCTGTACTCGCGTCTGTCTCTTCCTGTTTACATCGTGATCAGCCCTGATTGGACACGGCTGATCACGTGGTAGCGAGCCTCCGCCGGAGACTCGTTACCGAGATCGGAGGTGCAGGTTGTCAGACTGACACCCCGCATCAGCGATCGCCGCGCTGCGCTCCCCCAGGGGTGCGCGTGGCATGAAATCGTGTAGGACGTTGGACAACGTCCAGTCACGATTTCATAACCACTTCCCGGCCGTCAATCTCCTATTGACCGGGCAGGAAGTGGTTAAAGGAGAATTATACAAAAAATGATAATTAAAACCACAAGTGCTTTTTCTTTACCACTACTGTTCCTTTATATTGGCTTTTGAAATTTACAAATATAGCAATTTAGAAATTGGATGAAGGGTTTAGCACTGGAAAACACCTTTTGAAAGATAAAAAGCATTTTATATACATCTATATATTGATCAGACCGAATATAGGGACTAATGAGGAGGAATGAGGGACAGACCCTCGAACTCAGGGAGGTTTGGGAGCTATGCAATATTGTGACTTTTTACCGATCTATAAATGTAGGTCAGGCGAATTAATGAAAGGTCCACCTCCACTATTCAAAGAACACTTTTTATTCATGGAAGCTATAGCACAGCTTCTATGAATTGAGAGGGAAGAGAGCAGAAATGACAAGATTCGTTTTGATGAGTGCCTGTGTAAGTTGCCTCGGCTCCCATTAACCCTTGCAGCACCAGAAGTTTTGGGCTGCGGGGGTAGAGGGGATCAGGTTTTCAAAAAAAAAAAACACAGCAAGCAGCACAAGGGACACTACACATTGACTGTAAGTACCATAAGTGTGCCCACAGGGTGTCCCTGGGCACATCCTGATTATCCCTTGTGGTGCAAATTCCCCCTGTTTAGACTACTGATATTGTATCAAAGCCCCCTAACAGGCTCCTATTGTAAAAAATAAAAAAATGTATATAATAAAAATATAAAATTCTGACATCATCCACTGCCCTACTGACACAGTTAGTGTACTGTATACACACATGTGTGTTTGAGCTTCCCTTTTTTCCCTTTTCCCGTCCTGTCCCCTTTGCTGATAACAAAAGAAAACAAATGCAACCACCACATTTGGAATTGGTAAGCTGCAATATCAATACATTTTTGGTTTTGGCTTTAATGCTGCTTTAACCACTTCAGCCACAATAGAATTGACTCTCTTCTTGACCAGGCCATTTTTTTTGCGATACAGCACTGCATCGCTTTAACTGACAATTGTGTGGTCATGCGACGTTGTACCCAAACAAAATGTATGTCCTTTTTTCCCCCCACAAATACAGCTTTCTTTTGTTGGTATTTGTTGTATATAAATAAATTATATAAATTAATCTAGATAAAAAGAAAATACAATATAATCTCCCAACGCAAGTCCAGTGCTATAAAAGAAATACAATACAAGTCTATTATTTTGAACTTTTATTAGATTTATTTTATAGCATTGGACTTGCGTTGGGAGATTATATTGTATTTTATTTTTATCTAGATTAATTTATATAATTTATTTAAATACACGGGGCATTTGGTTTATAGTATTATGGACTTGTTTTTTGTATAATTATACTGGGTTCACCATCACTGGAGATAATATTGCAGGATTGGCGTAAGTAAAACATTGAGTAATTTAAAAATAGCCCATGATTACTGTATAAGTGTCATTGGCAGGGAAGTGGTTAACACTAGGGGGCGATCAAGGGGTTAACTGTGTTCCCTAGTGTGTTCTGTGGGGGAGGGATGGGACTGACTAGAAGAGGAGACCGATCTGTGTTCCTACTTAGTAGGAACACACGATCAGTCTCCTCTCCCCTAACAGAAACGGGATTTGTGTGTTTACACACACAGATCCCAGGTTCTCACTCTATCACAAGCGATCGTGGGTGCCCGGCGTTTATTACCATATTGTGCTTACAGGGCTTCCATCTTCACCCGGTCTTCCTTCTGGGTTTGAGTCCTCGGGCTATCTGATTGGCTGTGCTGCAATCAGGCCCGGATTTCCCACAAGGCCACCAAGGCCAGGCCTCGGGGCGGCAGGGTGCCAAGGGGCGGCAGTGGCATGGAGTCCCCCGACGACCATAACATACAGTTGAGGGCGGTAAGTTGCTGTGTGGGAGATTTGAGTGGGGGAATCCGCTCACTCGTTAAGTGATAACGACGATATCGTCAAAATCACTTGTCAAATGTGTGCTGCTGTCTGTTCTCCCCTACCCCCACATACCTTTCTCGGCTTGCTCTGTCTTCGGGACTCCTCCGTCCTCTCCCCAGCCGCCGAGTCTGTCTCCTGTCCCTGCCGCCGATGTACACAGTGAGAGGGGTGAGCTGTGCTCTTCCCATCTCAGCTGTGACAGGAGTTCTAGCACAGTGCTAGGACTTCTGTTTTGGAGGTGACAGGGTCAATAAAGAGAACATGTCACCTCCAATTGCTACCGCATAGGGAATTGTTTTCTCCTGTGTAATAGCAATAAAGTTAAGTGAAAAAAATTGATAAAAATAATAATAATAAAATTAAAAAAGTAAAGAATAAGAAAAATAATATTCAAAATAATAGGAATATTACACAAAAATAAAAACAAGTAAACGAAAAGCTAAAAATTAATAAAAATAAAAAAAGTGCTAAAAAGTCAAAAAAATACACAAAAAATATTTGAACTAACTGTGCCGCCCCTGTTCCCTCCGGTTGCCATTCTCTGTTGATTTGGGGGGGGGGGTTCGGTTGGTGGGGAGGGGGTGCATTGTGGAACCTGGCCTTGGGGCGGCAGGGAGAGCAAATCCGGCCCTGGCCGCAATGACGTCACGGACTGCGGCACGGAGCTTTGAAGGGATGGCATGGTATGCCTTCCCTGCAGATCGCATTCGCTCATGACATCACTGGCTGCATGCAGTGTGAATATCTCCTAAACTGTGTAAATGTGGGAGATATTCTGTACCTACTTACCTACCTACCTACCTGTGCCTTATTATAACTTTATTATAGGCTTACTCGTAAGTCAAAAAAAGGGTTTACTACCACTTTAAGTTGGCAATATAATTTCTGCCAAATCTGCTAATTTATAAGCAATAGATTTTAGAGCTCCGCTGTGAATGCGTCTCCTGTGGTGTGAAGTGGCCGTAGCCTTATACATCTACTTGATTTTAAATTTCTCTCTACAGAATACACAGAAGGCAAAGCAGCCATGCGCAGAAAAAAAAACACTTTTTTTTTTATAGATTCACCGTTCCAAGCACAGCAAGGTGAGTGACAGATTAATGATGCTGTGAGGAGACTGCGTATTTTTTGAAGTGGCAGCGAGATGTGATGTATAGAGCTGTATTATAAATAGAAGAGTTGGGAGTATGAAGCTAATTTAGTGTAGGGGAACGACTGATTTGACAGTTTTCCGGCACCAGTGTGACAGCATTCTCACATCACCATATTGTGCTCTTTTCCATTATCTGGCTCTTAGTCTGTAAGGTGTAGATTGCTTGTTTCATCCTTCCTATATTGTGCGCTGTCCCTGTCACATACAACCCACCAACTCTTGTACACTCACATAAATGGACATGTCATTACACCGGATAGGTACTGTCATCTCCTGAATTAACGCAATGTAGCTGGAGGACTCTTCATCTTCTTCCACTGTGTAAAGTAGAAGGATTGCACTCAAGAAATGTTTTTGAAGTTAAAAGGACTCTACGTATTTGGTGCCTTAAAGTGCTACTAAACCCCGGACCGTGCATTCACTATATCTGGTCTCCCAGAGTACATACAACATGGAAATGCAATTATTTTAGTAAATATAAACCTTTTCTCATCAGCTGTTTATAACAGTCTTGGGACTCCTATCAGTATCTGGTTAAAGCTTGTAGGAAGAGTTTTCATCCTCCTCTGACTGTCCTATGAGGCTGTACGACTCATGACACTCTGTCTGGATAGTGCTGATTTGCCGATCACATGCACCCTCCCAATTAAAAAAAAAAAAAACTCTAGCAATACACATCAAACTGAGCATGTGCAAAGTGCCACCAAGACTCTGATGTATCAGGAGATGGACTGGGGATTGTGGAAGAAGGTTTTTTACAAAATGTGTAGAATTAACCCTTCAAACTGGTTATAAAATTTAGTTTTGGAGTTTTTTATATATATATAAAAATAACAAGCATGCCTACGCTTACCTGCAGCAGCCCCAGTCCTCTTCTTCTGGGGTCCCCCACTGGCACTCCTGGCTCCTCCTCTTCATTGGGTGCCCCCATGAAAAAATGTAAACCCTAACATAGTAACAGTATATGAATAAACAGATACACAAATAATTATAATTAATCCCTAACCTAAAAAATATTTTAAAAAAATATTATTATCATCATCATTATTGTTATTATTATCAATAATAAAATATATATTAATAAACACTGAAACCCAAACAACAACAACAACAAATTATTATTATCAATAATATTAAATAACAATAATTATTATTTCATTTATTTTGTCTTAGGGTTGTGCCGCATACAGACGATCGGACATTCCGACAACAAAACCGTGGATACATTTTCGACGGGTGTTGGCTCAAACTTGTCTTGCATACACACGGTCACACAAATGTTGTCGGAAATTCCGATTGTCAAGAACGTAGTGAACGCTAGTTTTACCAGACCGAGCGCTTTCACCTCGTACTTGATTCAGAGCACGCGTGGAATTTTGTGCGTCGAAATTGTCCACACACGATCGGAATTTACGAGAACAGATTTTGTTGTCGGAAAATTTGAGAACCAGCTCTCAAATTTTGGTTGTCGGAAATTCCGACATAAAATGTCCGATGGAGCCTACACATGGTCGGAATTTACGAAGCGTGTGTATGCGGCATAAGGGTGTTTAGTTTTTTTTTTTATAGTTTAAGGGTTAAGGTTAGGAGTTAATTTTTTATTTATTACTACTTAGTATTCATTATTGAATTTAGTTATTTTTTTATTTATGATTTTTATTTATTTGTGTATTTATTTTACATTTATTTATTATTATTATTATTATTATTATTATTAGTAGTAGTAGTAGTAGTAGTAGTAGTAGTAGTAGTAGTAGTAGTAGTAGTAGTAGTATTAACACCCTAACCCTAAAAAAAATAACCCTAACCCCTAATCCTAACCCCTAACTCCTAATCCTAATAGAATACCAAATAAAATGGTAGCACACTAGATTGCTTGATGAATACTTTATTGTCAAAGCCAGACAAATGACAGGGAATGCAGTTGACGCGTTTCACAAGATTGTATCTCACTTGATCACAAAATCAAACTGATCTCCTAGGCAGGCTATTTAAGGCGTTTATGGTGTTACCCTGGATCAGGGCACACCCAAAAGCACCTACACCAAAAGAGCAGCTTATCCATATATGAAAACAATCTCCACTGATATGTTAAAAATATTTTATGAATTAAAAAGGCAACAGAAAAGACACCAGCACATTGCCCATCAAATAACCTGATATCAAAAAAAAAAATAAAAAATGAAAGAAAAAACAATAATAATAATAATAATTAGGACCACAAAAAGGTTACTTACTCGGTCAGTATTGGGGGGCGCAAACAAACGGAAAAAAAAACAAACAATTGCAGCCTCACTGTGCCCATCAAACGCAGCCACTGTGCCCATCAAACGCAGCCGCTGTGCCCATCAAAGGCAGCCACTGTGCCCATCAATTGTCGCCACTGTGCCATCAATTGTTGCCACTGTGCCATGCCATCAAATGCAGCCACTGTGCCATCATTTGTCGCCACTGTGCTCATCAATTGTCACCACTGTGCCATGCTATCAAAGCAGCCACTGTGCCATTTGGGGTGGGCGCTACACAAGTATTGCATCTATTTTATAAAATGTTTGGTTTTCGTACTGCTTTAAACTCTTATTTAGTTCTACTTTCCACATAGCTGAGGTCATCCATTAACCCTATTAATTAGTCACACAATGGGATATAACTTTACAGAAACTACAGGTAGTGAGGAGCATATCTTGGAAACCCCCCAGTGATGTGTCCTTTGCCCCCATGTACAAAGACTTTAAGATTCCACTTATACATTCTGACTGTACGGAGCTACAGACTGTACTGTACAGGACGTTTGCTGATTTTCATGCTATGTTCGGCTGCATCTAATGAAGAACTTTCCAATTCATCCAATAACTTTTTTAAACAATGCAATTCATTTTTATAACTGTGTCTTTCTGTCTCCTACACATTGAGATTTCTATATAATTCAACCAAAACTGCAAACTGTGAGAACTAATTATAATGTGTGAAGCCAGCATAGATTGATTTATTGAAGGTGTAACTAGATTATAATGTGTTATTGCTACGACTGTCCTAAACAGATGAAATGCAAGCATTGTATTCTTGCTGACTTTTCAAATAATGTTGATCACAGCAGTGCCTTTGTAAAGGTTCCGTCCTGCCAAAATGTGAAATCAAACCATTTTTTTTTTTAAACTAAAAATAAGCAACTCAGTGAAAAAAAAATAAGAATATATAGTACAGAGAGCCAAGGATGGGTCCTGGACATGATATATATTTCCCCAATATTTGGATTGTGGTCCCTTTGCAGCGTCCCACTCAGGACATGTGGGAACTGCAAAAGTATTATTTCTTTGTTATTGCTATATTGCATGTCATTTTGCATTTCTACATCTGTGAGATCCCTGTTCATATGCTGGTCAGGTGTGCTTCATACTTCCCACCACAAGATGGGGATAGCACCACTCTGGGATATCTATCCCAGCTCAGGTTATCTGTGGTCGGTAGTTAAGTTCAGGAAGTGTGTGTGTGCAGAAAGAAAAAGGTGAAGGAGAGAGAAGGTCAGTCCAGAGAAGGGACATATTGGAACTGCTTAAATCAAAAGGTGAATGTCATTAATTGGCAGCAAAGACCTTTTGGAGCATAAAGGTGAAGGATTTCTTAGCCTCCGGCAACCTCACCAAGGTCACTGGATTCAAAAGGGACCAGTAACAAGCAAGCATAATACTGAACCACAGCCTGAGTCCAGGATTACTAAAGCCTATTAACAGTGGATCAGCAGAATTCTCTCTCTACCCAGATACTGTATTTTAACTGGATGTCTGTATTGCAATCAAAGCCAGTCACAGTAAAAATTGTGAGTTGTACCCTACTTCTGTCTACCTCATTCTTCAACACTGCAAATGGTCGTACCACCATTAACGGTACTGGTGTCACGACAAATACCATCAAGGGACCCAGCCGCCACAAGCACTTTAAACACCCCTGTCATCACGGGCACCTCAACCACCATCTTGGCTGGCGTTTCCCTATCACAGAGCGTGCCCCGGAGGATTTTGTGCTGTCTTCCCCATCTCTGTGCGACCGGCCCAGGGAGGCTTTCTGCTAACCGTGAGTAAACCGATGAACTGTATTATTGCTGTCTCCCATCGGCCCACTGTGCACCTCACGTGTCGCCCCTGCGGTTCTGGCTCGTCGCACCTTGAGGAGAGCGTTCAAAAATACTTAGGAGTTCTTTCCCTTGCAGGTTAGTCCAGTCAATGCTGTATCCTGGCCTAGACCGACAAGGCCCAGGCCTAGGGCAGCACCTTGCATGGGGGGGCAGCACGAAAAGAGTCCCCGCCAGCTTGCGCTATACTGTTAGGCAAATTAGTCTAGCGCCCCCATAAAGCAGCTACACTACATTCTCTTCTAATTTTGACTGTCCTATCATCCTGGACCACAAACCTTCCCCACTGTGCTATATGTTTTTGCTGCATCAATGGCATGGTTATATCTTCTTAGTCCTCTCAATAAAATTATCAGAAATTTATGCTTAATGTAGAACTATAGGCAACTTTCTTCTTTTTTTTTGGATAGAGTAAGGAAGGGTTATAACCCCTGTCAGGCCCTCAGAGCTAGTGTCCCCATGCAAAAATGTCAGGGCGGGTCTTAAACAACAAGGGGTGTGGCCTTGACAGGAAGGGGTAAGTCATATTTAAATTAGGGGGTGCATGAGTTTAGTCGGGCCTAGGGCAGCACAAAACCAAAATACACTGCTGAGCAGTGGCGGTTCGTCTATAGAGGGCACTGGAGCGCCGCCCCCTCTGGCTCTCACCACCACTGAGTCTAATAACATAGATTCATGCACTGCACGAATCTATGTTATTATCGCCGATGCCGCTGTTATTCAGATGGTCGGAGCTCATGTCCGGCCATCTGAATAACGCCAGGTGGTTGGCTGTACGGAAATGTCAATCAGAGCCAACAGCTCTGATAGGCTTTCCCAATACAGCCCTCGGGTCCCGGAAGGTTATTCTCGGAGCGCACAGACTGTACGACCCTTGGATAAAATGACAGGCGTCTCAGCCAATCAGGTTGGCCGGCTCTGGCTACCGGTAACCTGATTGGCTGATACGCCTGTCAGTCATCGAGGGCGGGAGAAGACATCCTGGGACGTGGATGCCTGACTCCAGTAAAGGTAAGTGCCGGGCGGGGAGGGGGAGAAAGCAATTTACAGGGCACAGTGGGGACAATTGGCACAGCGGCGACCATTGGCACAGCGGCGAACATTAAAGGGCACAGTGGTGACAATGGATGGCACAGTGGCTGCGTTTAATGGCATGGCACAGTGGTGACAATGGATGGCACAGTGGCTGCGTTTAATGGCATGGCACAGTTGTGACAATGGATGGCACAGTGACTGCGTTTAATGGCATGGCACAGTGGTGACAATGAATGGCACAGTGGCTGCGTTTAATGGCATGGCACAGTGGTGACAATGGATGGCACAGTGACTGCATTTTATGGCATTTCACAGTGGTGCGAATTGATGGCACAGTGACTGCATTTGATGGCATGGCATGGCACAGTGACTGCATTTGATGGCATGGCACAGTGACTGTGTTTAATGGCATGGCACAGTGGTGCGAATTGATGGCACAGTGGCTGCAATTGATGGCATGGCACAGTGGTGCAAATTGATGGCACAGTGTCTGCGTTTGATGGCATGGAACAGTGGCTGGGTTTGGGCACAGTGAGACTGCAATTTTTTTTTCCTTTGCGCCCCCCAAAAATTTGGAGCACCAGCCGCCACTGCTACTGAGTCCAGTTGGAAAGAAAATGACTGATTTACAGTTGTCTCTGGATTAGTATGTCTTGTGTGGGGCCCAGAATTTGGAGGCTTAGGGAGACTTTGGGAGGGAAATAGCCTCCAAACCCTCATTACAGTGACTTTGGTCAGTCTTGAAAAGCAGAAGGAAGGAGTCAACATGTGAAGTGGAGTAAATCTAGAAACGTACACATTATTTTGCTGAGCTCCTGCGGCCCATTGCAGTACCCCTGAAGGAGACAGGAACCCCAAACCCTAGTGCTGGACTGGTATATTGGCGGTAAGCCATTCTGTTATTTCTTTATATCAGAATGATCTATTGTTTGTTTTTCCCTCATTGAAGAATATACACTGAGCAAAATTATAAACACAACACTTTGAGCCGGTTCACACAGAGGCGACCTGGGATCCGACTTGAAGTTGCTCCAAGTCATCCCAAGTCGTGTGGTTGAGAAAATGAATGGAAGTGAATGGAGCCGTCTTAATGTACACTACTGAAGTTGCTCCGACTTTAGAAAAGGTTTCTGTACTACTTCAATCCGACTTCTAGGCAACTTGTAAACAACTTGTACCCATTGATTTCAATGGAAGTTGCCTCAGAAGTCTGATCACTGTCTTAACTGAAGCAACAATACAGGAAGAGAACATACATTTCTCAGGCAAACCCCTCCCTCCCCCTCCCTCCCACAGGGCTGATTGTTGTTTGATTGTCCACTGGAAAGTCTCCTGTCCTGGAGGCGACTTGAAGTTGCCTTGTAAGTTGCCTGATGATTTATACTCATGTTGCCTCTCAAAGTCATGCTGGAAGTCATGTTGCCCCTGTGTGAACCGGCTCTTATGTGTTTGCCCCTCTTTATTATGAGCTGAAATTAAAGATCTATTTCTTTCAAATATTGTTCACAAATATGTCTAAATCTGTGTTAGTGAGCACTTCTCCTTTGCTGAGCTAATCCATTCACCTCACAGGTGTGGCATATCAAGATGCTGATTCGACAGTATGATTATTGCATAGGTATATATATATATCGACAGGGGCAGACTGACAACTCATGGGGCCCCCGGGCAATAGAAGATTATGGGGCCCCTGGGCTTACAGATGGCCACCATGCCAGGAGGCATGCCAGGAGGCAGCTAAAATCTCAGGATTTTCACATCAAAAGCACGTCAGTTTCAGACATATCAGGGACAGATGTAAAAAAAAACATAGATTTTTTACATGCTGTCCCTGGTTTTACTGAGCCTGGCATCCCTGATGGGGCCCCCTAGTGGCATGGGGTCCTCGGGCAGTGCCCGAGTGACTCAATGGTCAGTCCGCCCCTGTATATCGATATGTGCATTAGTGTAAAAGTGGGCTATCACATGGGCTTGTATGGATATTGGCCTGAATGCAATCCATGAAAAAAGTATGTAGTCTATAAAGCCGGCAGCAGGTGCACCCAATCAGGAATTGCAACAGGAAGAATTTCTAATTTGGTTTTATTAACCGGTTCCCGACCAGATCACGTACTTTTACTGCTGCAGAATGGCTCTCCTGGGCAAAATCCCATACAGGTATGGCTTTGCCCAGGAGAGCATGCATGTGTTGCTGGAGGCGCACACAGAGGCGTATCTAGTGAAAATAGCGCCTATGGCAAGCACTGAAACTGCGCCCCTGTCGAAACATTTGAAACCCATCTTTCAGATAACCTTAACAAAAAAAACAGCCAACAAAACTAGTGATATTTACAGTGGCCATCCTGACCTCCCTGGGGCCCTAAGCAAAATGACATGTCACATTAAAGTTGAGAAGCGGGGAGAGGGGCGCTGCCGACAGTGATATGTCACATTAAAGATTGAAGATTTCTGTCGGAAATTACATCTTACATTAAAGTGGGAAGTGGGGGGGTGCTGACTTCTTACCTCTTCTCCCATGCAGCCAGTGAGTTAAGAAGGCGGGGTGAGGGGCCGAAAATGACTTCTCACCAGGCGGGGCCTCTAGTAATTTGGGGGGCCCTCCGCAGCTTTGCGGGGCCCTAAGCGGTTTGCATAGTGAGCCTATAGGGTGGATCAGCCCTGGATATTTATCATCCCTTGTGATACCTTGGGTAGTGACATATCCTCTTTATGGAGAAATCTCTGGGTTTTTTAGACCCCCCGATCCCTCCTCTGCCCTCCAAGGCCAGTTAAATGCAGAACCAATACTAGAAATCTTCATCACTTAAGGCCTCAGTTTTCACAGAGAAGAGGGAGAAACTGATGTTCCTCCTTCTTCTTTGTGCGCTGCCAATACGACCAGATGGAATGGGAGAGCCTGGGAGAACAAGGGAGGGCTGTGGCTGAACGCAGCAGGGATAGCGCTGCCATTGTCCATTAGCAAAGGTGCTGCAAGGAGATCCTGCCTATGCTCGGGAGGAGGGAAGAAGAGACCCTCAGACCCTGGTAAGTACCTTGCTGCCCAGCCACTCAACAGCGCCCCCTTCATATGGCGCCCATCGCACTTTCCATGGCTGCCATACCCTAGGGCGCACGCCATACCACTGGGCGCACGTGTGTGTTGCTGGAGGCGCACACGCTTGCCCGCTGCACAGCAGGGGACCTGATGTGCTTGGTCGGTGGGCACGATCGCTGCTGGCCATGTGCAATCGCATGCATGAGCGCCAGCACGAATCCCTGTGCTGTTGAGGGAGAGGAGACAGATAGTTGTTCCTACTAAGTAGGAACAACGATTTGTCTTCTCCCCTAGTCAGTCCTATCCCCATAAGTTATAGCTGAGGGAACACACATTTAACCCCTTGCTCGACCCTAGTCTTAACCCCTTCCCTGCCAGTGACATTTTTATGGCACTGATCACTGTATAAATGTCAATGGTCCAGAATTTATGCGAAAAGTGTGTGATCTGCTAAAAAACGCAGATCACTGCCATCACTTGTAAAAAAAAATGCAATAAATCTTCCCCATACAGGCGGTCCCCTACTTACAAACATCCGACTTACAAACGACTCCTACTTACAAATGCAGGGAGACAACAGGAAGTGAGAGGAAATTCACTCCTGTATAGACATGTGCATTCGTTTTCGTTAGAATGCATTTTCGTCCGAAAATCTATTAACAAACGATAACGAAAGCGCAAGAAACGAAAACCGAAAGATCCAACATAAAAAATGCTTTATTTTCGTTTTCGTTGCGGTAAAAATTCGATACAGAGAGATTTGACGCTGACTGAATACAGTGAATGAATACCAATCTGTCTATCGAACCTGATATACACACACATACTGTACGGTACTTTTCAACATTATAAAGAAAAGATTCGACATTATAGGGAAAAGATTCGACATCATAGGGAAAAGATTTGAAATCATAGGGAAAAGATTCGACACTATAGAAATAATAGATTCGACATTACAGAGAATAGATTTCGATTTATGAGAAAATACATTTGACATTATAGAGAATAGAAGGCTTATGGTGTATATCGAAAGTGCTAAGCAGATTCGACGGAGAAGATATACTGCACTCGTAGATTTTAATGTACGATTCGGCGTAAATTTTCAAAGTTCCGTTGAATATTCATTGACCATTCGACAGAAACCAAGTATTATTGGATTTTCGGACGAAAGCTATTCCCCAATGAAAAACGAAATGAATCAAAAAGATTTTCGGGAGTAACTAAATAAATTTATTTTCCAGACGAAAACGAAAAAATGAAACAAAATATTCCAGTCTGCACATGTCTACTCCTGTAATGCCTCGCACACACGGCCAGTTTTCCTGTCGGGAAAACTGCCATGAGAGCTTTTGGCTGGGAATACCGGCCGTGTGTATAATGAAGTACATTTCTTTATTTTAGCACAAATGCAGCATTTACTGGATCACATTTGTCATTGATTAACTTTTTGCCTGGAATTGTTCTTAACACAAGTTATATTTTCATGGAAAAAACTCAACTGTGTGGTCTCACTTAACAGGATCACAGGGCTAATGCAGCTGCAGCTGATGGATTATAGACTTTACTTGGAAAAGTGAGCTTACTGCCAGCAGCTGATACTAAAACCCAACACATCTCATTGTGTATGCTGATTAATCTTGGAAAATAGAGCACTGACAGTGTCTCTTCTTTATCAATGTACCACTTTTGGTCAAATAACTGTCTTCATTGGTTGTTTAATTAACATGTTTACAGCTGTTCTTAGAAAGATGTTAATGTACTTACTATGTTTTCTTTCCTTTTAGTCTATAGAGTGTAATTTCGCCTGCTTTGAAATCACCATTATTGTTATTATTAGCAGAATGGCTCATTTGTGATTTGTTTTATGCAGAGAGGTTCTATTCAGTCTTATAGTGCTGCATATACAGAATAAAGTGTTATTTCCATTAAATGAAGATAAAAAATACCTTGTACTTGTCCAATATGTAGCCAGGTGCTTGGCCAAGAACAGAGAGTGAGAGAAACACTGGCTGCAGCTGCGCTCTGTAGCTACTGCCCTGCAGTGCTAATCAGTTTTATCAGAGAAGAGGGCGCTGCTGAGCAGGAAGAGTTAAATAGGCTAAGTCGGGCAGCACTGCACTGTGGGAACTGTAGTCCAGAGGGGAGAGACTCTACTGTAATCAAGAGCTTTTGAACTGCATTGAGATTGCAGGAAGGTGGAGGGGAAAGGGCTACATTTTCTCAGGCTGCCCATGGCACAGGTTTCCCTTGTTGCGATGAAGCCCAGAGAGTGAAAATTGCTGTCCCCTGTGCACTGTCATTGCTACATGTCAGTGGCCTGAGCAGGATTAGGAGCACAGAGTTTGGGGGTGATGACAGCCAGAGTCACCTGGGTCTAGAGCAGAGAGTGGCCAAATCTCTGTGTGTAAGTGGATGGTGAGGTGCGATATCACTGGGACTGGTGAGTAGTGTTGGGCGAATGGTTCGGCCCGAGCATAAATTTGGGCCGAATATTGGCTGTTCGTCCCGTTTGGGGAACACCCGAATTTGCAGAGTGTTTAGCTGGTGTTCGTCTAGCCGAACGCTGAGCATTGCACAGTGCATTCTGCGTCACCGCTGTGAGGTAACCAAAAGTAACTCCCAACTTGCACAGCTTTCGGTAATTCTCTAGGAAGCCACATAGTGACTGATCACCCAGAGTGTAACTCCTAGGCCCTGTACACATGAGTAGACATGTCCGATGAAAACGGTCCGCAGACCGTTTTCATCGGACATGTCTTCTGGGATATTTTGGTCTGATGTGTGTACACACAATCAGACCAAAATCCCCACGGACAGAGAACGCGGTGATGTGGTGGTGACAGTGACACGGCGACGTGCGCAAACAAGGAAGTACAATGCTACCATGCATGCGTCAAATCAGACATGTCCGCGGAAACTGGCCTGCGGACCAGTTTCAGCAGACATGTCTCCTCGTGTGTACGTGGCCCTAAATCTACACCCGTACTGTTCACCTCTTGACATATCTCCTATATACCAGTTTCTCTCCACCACCCACTTTCGCTGGGTGCAAGTCTTAACGGAGATTACCCTTGCTAGTCTTGCCCCTGCTAGTCATCCTCGGAGCTCCCAAGGGAAGATAACCACCAGGTACCATGATCAATATAAGAGATCCGCTTCTACCAAACCTATTTAAAGGTATAAACTTGTCAAATGTATACCTTATGTACAACACAGATACATTTTCTTATTATATCAAACATTCTAATGGGGATTAAGTACTGCACACTGCAGCTAGCAGAGGTTCTGCAGCATAATATGGACATCAACTCTAAATTTTTAAACAGCCTTTAGGCCCTTGGCTGTTTACATGAACAACTGGCAACTAATTTACCGGGACTCTTACCCCCCACATTTTTTCCTAATAACACATGTGGGAGTGCATACCTTGTATATCATAAGGTTGGAAAGTGTTATGTCTTACAAATCACTATTGGAATGTTACTTAAAATGTTGTCTAGATCCGAAATGGTTATCAGGCTGCATGTCACGTATCTTTAGTGCCCTAGGCTCCTGAGACACGTCACCTTTCTGACATGTTCCAGCAGATATCCTTGGAAGTGCCCTTTCTGACTAGACGCAATATATTCTCTCCAGAAGCTGACTCGAATCTACATGAACCATGTGATTAAGCACAAAACACAAACATATCAACTAACGATATCCAGGGAAACTACACATGTTACACAGTACAATGTCCCCTTATTCCAAAGGTTGTATACCCCCACATACACTTCTGGTGTTAACACATTATGTCTAATGATGGTTATTATGTCTTATGGTTAATATAGTGTTAAGTTACACTGTTCTACATAGATATCGCACATATTGCACACAGGTTCCAAGTTCATACTAGTAAGTGGCATGGGGTTGCTCCCTATTTGCGCTCGATTTCCCTGCTTTACACTCTGCCACCGATGACTGCTGAGAAGCTTCGGCTTAACTTGCTCCTAAATCAACCATACCAAAAAACTTTGCCCCCCAATATTTACGCACAGACCATTTAAAGTTGGAAATGGGCAAGGCCACAGCTTTATTGAAACATATTATTATAACAAACTTCAAATCCCAACAATCCAAAAACCATGCCAGTCACGGTTACACCGTGAGCATATCTAAACAAAAATGTCTAGTTTAATAGGCCTGTCTCCACCATCAGTACCATACAGGCATTAAACTGACCCTGTGATTCAACGTGAGGGCTTAGCCCAAAAAGTAATGCCAATTGCTGGCCAGGTAAAACCGCCGAAAGCTGTGACGAAACAACCACATGGGCGGGAGGGTGGGCAACTCTTGTGATGTCAGTCTTCGGAATTAGTGGGACGTGCCCCTGCGTAGCTATTTCTAGAGTTCTGTCTCCACCCCCTCATCTCGTTCCATCAAAACCAATCTCAGTGGAGCCACTCCGACTTCCTCCTCGTGTTGACGCCCTGCCTGGTTGCCAAGCATCCAGCAGTCAAGGCTCCCTTTCCTTAGCGCAAGGGGCCTTCATTCCACGTGGGCCTTCATACCCTCCCCGATTACCAGATAGCTTGCAAGTGAGCCCGCCCCTCCATTATCTCACCTACTACTATATACACTCCCTTCAATCAAAATCTTCTGCCTCCTCTGTTTTTGTGGGACATACTTCATTGATGGAGTTAACCTCTCCCCACAGACTCCAGCTCCTCTCTCCCACAGTGGTAACCAGTACTATCCTGGCAGATCTACATTTACATCTTCACACATTAGCACTGAACCGTTCCAGCTATACCCCAGAACAGGTGAATAGTCCATTTGAACAAGTGAGCAGGCTCTCGCTAGTCGCTGGATTCTTTCTCGTACTTTCATGAATCCATTTAATAGTCCCTATTACAGATAACTCTCAGCCCCCTTTTTCACACAACCCATACATATCATACCCTCTTCCCAATAGTCTATCCTTTTCCATTTCTTTCCCATCTTACCCTGACCCCCTATACTCTACTAACCACTGAATCTCTCTTTCATATTCCTCATCCTCCTTCTCCGATATTACCATACCCATTATAACTTAATACCCCTGACACAGTAGAGTCGAAGACTTTAAACTTGCCCTGACTAAGCACTGATCCATAGTGTGAAACGCGTAGGCTGCTATCCCCATTTTTGCTGCACTTTGTAGTGAATTTTCTGTTCTGTTTTTACAATAAAGACAACCAAAAGGTTTGTTGGAGTGCGACTGTCCATTCTTCCAGCCTCTACCAAACTTGCCCTCACAATGACACGTCTGTTTTTAATGAAAAAGGCATACCCTCCATTAAAGTTATCTCTCTAAACGCACACGTCTCTATGCACAAAAATAGAGCTGACATTTTCGGATAGGATAGTCCTATCTAAATCTCTCCCTCATATCAGCAGCAGCCTTTTCCTACCCTAACTAAAGCAGACTGATGAGCTGTGCTATCTGCCTCTAGCTTATATAGAGGCTGGGTCACATGCTGGGTCACATGCTGCACTGGCCAATCACAGCCATGCCATTAGTAGGCATGTCTGTGATGGCTTCTAGGTCACACGAGTAAAACAAATGGCGATTGGCTGCCGTGCAGTGTGCCATTACATTGCCGAACTCCGAACCCGAACCTGAACTTTTAGAAAATTATTCGGGTTCGGGTCCACCCTAATCCTAACCCCAAAAATATTTTATTAATACAGAAACAAAAATCGGGAAAGTTTCTGGCAAGTTTCGAGCTCTCCAATCGAAAAAAGCTTCCATGACAGTTCACTCTCTCACAGATAAAGCTGGACGTAAAATAGCATCCAACAATGAGATAGCGGATCAATTTGTTCAATATTACACACATCTTAATAATTTAAACTTGGTTGATCCCCAGACAGAAGATTATACTAGAATACAAATGATAAGGGAATTCTTCGCAAAATATAGCCCCAAACCCCTGTCCAATTTAGAAGCAAAAGCCCTGGAGCTCCCTCTTTCTTCTGAGGAGGTTGATACAGTACTCAAACAGTTGAAAGCCAGAAAGAGCACTGGTCCAGATGGTCTGACGACAGGCTGTTATAAAATGTTTCAAGATACGCTTAAACCACACTTTCTAATTCCCTTTCAACCGATAGTCCTCCATCCCGAAATCTCCTAACAGCAAACATAACAGTGATCCCAAAACTTAACAAAGACCCCTCACTAATCACTAATTATCAAACAATTTCCCTACCTCAAAATGTATGCCAAAATCTTAGTTAACCGTCTTTTTCCTTTACTGCCTAAGCTTATCTTGCTAGATCAAGTTGGCTTTATACCGGGCAGAGAGGCAAGAGACAACACTATAAAGGCCATTAATATTCACAAATGGTTGACATCCAAGCAACATAGAGGATTTTTTCTGTCCCTGAACACAGAGAAGGCATTCGATAGAGTGGCCTGGGGCTATTTGTCAAAAGCACTTAAAGCGATTGGCATACGTGACCATATGTCACAATTTATTCTGGCCCTATACACTTCCCTAACCGCCAAGGTCTGAGTCAATGGCCACCTATCAAATGCCTTCTTGATATCAAACAGTACATGACAAGGGTGCCCTCTCTCGCCAGTAATATTTGTCCTTACCCTGGAACCATTACGCCTTAGGTCTTATCCAGATATCATAGGTGTCTCAATCTCTGAGAATACCTAGCCGCTTTTGCAAACAACACCCCTTTATTTCTAACAGAGTCACATATTACGCGATCCAACGAAGTCGGAAGCACTGAACATATGCTTACAGAAAAAGATACTCGCACATTGCGATAGATAGGGGTGTCCCCCTATTTTTTCCATCTCCCTTTACTTGTTCTCTATATCACTGATACAAATATCGTCTCTCCTAAGCAATGAATATTTGGCCCAACTAACCCCCTTTACATATACCACCCCTTCCGATTAGCTCAAAATATTCCATATTATCTCTATGAGGAATTTTCTTGGTTACCCCTCTCCCCTGCAACTCACATTACAGAAATCCTACACTATTTTGCCTAAGCTATATGACCACAGATTATGCCTACTAAAAAAACATTCTTTCCGTAGGGGCTGCTAGTGGTCCGGTGACCGCAAATCTACGAGTAAAAAACACTTTTAGTAACAACAGGCTACTAACAGAAAGAAACCATTTGTGACCAATATAAGACATTAGATGATATATACCTGATAGTTACTCATTTAGAGAGCTTATTTAAGACTATATATAATCCCAACACCATAAACGAGATACACCCCCACCCCCCCCCGACTTACTATGTTACCATAGATAGGCTACACACAACGTGACTGTCCAAAGCCTCTATAACTTGTAGGCTCCCAGAATATACACCACCAGGTAATTACACCACAAAGCCTACACAACATCTGTTGCATTCTTGTAGCAATTACAATACTTGTGGGCCTAGTGACCCACAATCAGACCCGGACTGGGACAAAAAATAGGCCCGGGCATTTTAGACAGAGCAGCCCGGGGGGGGCGGTTGCACGGCGGTTAATGATGAGATGTGGGGTTCCAGCACCCCGCACCTCTGGACCCCTTTACATTACACAGCACCCTGCACCTCTGGACCCCTATACATTACACAGCACCCTGCACCTCTCGACCCCTTTACATTACACAGCACCCTGCACCTCTTGACCCTTTTACATTAGACAGCACCCTGCACCTCTGGGTCCCTTTACATTACACAGCACCCTGCAACTCTGGGCCCCTTAACATTACACAGCACCCTGCAACTCTGGACCCCTTTACATTACACAGCACCCTGCACTTCTGGACCCCTTTACATTACACAGCACCTTTGGACCCCTTTACATTACACAGCACCCTGCACCTCTGGACCCCTTTATATTACACAGCACCCTGCACCTCTCGACCCCTTTACATTACACAGCACCCTGCACCTCTGGACCCTTTTACATTAGACAGCACCCTGCACCTCTGGGTCCCTTTACATTACACAGCACCCTGCAACTCTGGGCCCCTTAACATTACACAGCACCCTGCAACTCTGGACCCCTTTACATTACACAGCACCCTGCACTTCTGGACCCCTTTACATTACACAGCACCTTTGGACCCCTTTACATTAGACGGCACCCTGCACCTCTGGGCCCCTTTACATTACATAGCACCACACTAGTGCTTGCTGGACGGGGCAGGCGGGCGGGCTGGTCTGCATGTAAGTTCCCCTCACTCATCCAGTCCACAGAGCCCGGGCAGGAAGGATGGCACAGAGGAAGGTGGGCGGAGCATTACGCCCCGCCTCCGGCAGTTGTAGTGAGCGCGGCCAGTCTTGACAATCACCGATCAAATTTTTAGCATGGGGACGGCTTTAAGACACAGCACTGCTGGGGGGGGAGACGTGACATGCTGCCCACTGGTGGCCCGCAGGCCGCCGCGGCCCACCGGGCATATGCCCGGTATGCCCTATGGCCAGTCCGGGCCTGCCCACAATACTCAAACAGTTTTTGTTACATTGTGTTAATGTATACTGTATACCTGCCACTGTTATTTCTAATATCTTGTATTAACACTTCGTATTGGACTTTATGTACCATACAACTTTAACTATTTTTGTACGCCACCTTTTGTACACAATAAAATCTGAATTAGAAAAAAAAAAAAGAAGCAAAACCAGCTTATTCACTTTCTACCCTGAGATTCCCCTGCACTCCTTTTTTTTTTTTTTTTGCCACTAGGTGTCCTTAGTCTGATGGCCAGCATACTTCAACCCACTTCCTCTGAGCCCAGGGCATCTTGAACTTACCTCCAGCCTGTGTCTGGACAGTGAAAGGGGAAGCAGTACAGTAATACATCAATTTCTCTGTCACTAAAAGCATGCTTCTTGTAATCAGATAAACTGATTGGCTCCGTGTAATGCTATTTAATTTCACACCCCAACTTCGCTTTAAAGGAACTGCAAGAGTCTGTTGCTGGGTCAAATTCGGGTACTTACAAATCTCGCAATTAAAAAAAAAGGATGTGTTAGTGATTATAAAACAACATTAATTTGTTTTTTTTCATACACTATGGGCCAGATTCAGGTAGAGTTAGGCTGGAGTATCAGTGATACTCCAGCCTAACTGTCACTTTAACCACTTCCATACTGGGCACTTAAACACCCCTCCTGCCCAGAGCAATTTTCAGCTTTCAGCGCTCTCCCACTTTGAATGACAATTACTCAGTCATGCAATACTGTATCCAAATGATTTTTTTGTCCTTTTTTTCATACAAACAGAGCTTTCTTTTGGTGGTATTTGATCACCTCTGTGTTTTTTATTTTTTTGCGCTATTAATGAAAAAAGACCAAAAATTTGGAAAAAAAATGATTTTTTCTTAGTTTCTGTGATAAAATTTTGCAAATGATTAATTTTTCTTCATAAATTTTGCCCAAAATTTATACTGCTACATGTCTTTGATAAAAATAACTCAAACTTTTTGGAAATTATTTGGTCTGTGTGAAAGTTTTAGAGTCTACAAACTATAGTGCAAATCATAAAAATATATCACATCTGATCACACCTGATGTATTGAAGGCCTATCTCATTTCTTGAGACCCTAACAAGCCAGGAAAGTACAAATGCCCCCAAATAACCACTTTTTAGAAAGTAGACATTCCAAGGTATTTATTAATGGGCATGGTGAGTTATTTGAAGTTGTAATTTTTTCCCACAATACTTTGCAAAATTAAGATTTTTATTTTTTATTTAAAAATGTTCTCAAAATTTTCATTGTAATAGCTTATTTCTCTCACATGGCATGTGCATACCACAAATGACACCCCAAAATACATTCCGCTACTCCTCCTGAGTAAAACGATACCCCATGTGTGAGACTTTTTCACTGCCTGGCCACATACAGAGGCCCAACATGCAGGAAGCGCCATCAGGGGTTTTAGGAGCAAAAATTGCACATCTAACTAGTTGACTACCTATTACACTTTTGAAGGCCCTGGAACACCAGGACAATGGAATTACCCACAAAATTACCCCATTTTGGAAAGCTAACACCCCAACGTATAATCTATGAGGCATAATGAGTCTTTTGAACGGTTTATTTGTTTTCAGCAGTTTTTGGAAAATGTGGAAAAAAAATGAAAACGCATTTTTTTTACACAAAGTTGTCCGTTTCTAAGATATTTCCAACACATAGCATTTAGATAGCAAAAATGACACCCCAAAATACATTCTGCTACTCCTCCTGAGTAAAACGATACCCCATGTGTGAGACTTTTTCACTGTCTGGCCACATACGGAGGCCCAACATGCAGGAAGCGCCATCAGGGGTTTTAGGAGCATAAATTGCACATCTAACTAGTTGACTACCTATTACACTTTTGAAGGCCCTGGAACACCAGGACAATGGAATTACCCACAAAATGAACCCATTTTGGAAAGCTAACACCCCAACGTATCATCAATGAGGCATAATTAGTCTTTTGAACGGTTTATTTGTTTCCAGCAGTTTTTGGAAAATGTGGAAAAAAATGAAAACGCATTTTTTTTTACACAAAGTTGTCAGTTTCTAAGATATTTCCAACACATAGCATGTACATAGCAAAAATGACACCCCAAAATACATTCTGCTACTCCTCCTGAGTAGAACGATACCCCATGTGTGAGACTTTTTCACTGCCTGGCCACATACAGAGGCCCAACATGCAGGAAGCGCCATCAGGGGTTTTAGGAGCATAAATTGCACATCTAACTAGTTGATTACCTATTACACTTTTGAAGGCCCTGGAACACCAGGACAATGGAATTACCCACAAAGTGACCCCATTTTGTAAAGCTAACACCCCAACGTATAATCTATGAGGCATAATGAGTCTTTTGAACAGGTCATTTGTTTCCAGAAGTTTTTGGAACGTGGAAAAAAAATGAAAACGCATATTTTTTTTACACAAAGTTGTCGGTTTCTAAGATATTTCCAACACATAGCATTTAGATAGCAAAAATTACACCCCAAAATACATTCTGCTACTCCTTCTGAGTACAACGATACCACATGTGTGAGACTTCTACACAGCCTGACCACATACAGAGATCCAACATGCAAGGAACAACGTCAGGTGTTCCAGAGACACATAGCATGCACATACCAAGAATTACACCCCAAAATACATTATGCTGAGCAAAGTGTAAACAAAAGATTACCTGTGGTAATAGTAGCGCAGTTCTACACAGCAGGATAGCACTGGTCCAGGCAGCAGGCAGGGACTTGGTCAGCAACGGCATACACAAGTAGTCAGTTCATGCAACCGGCAAAGGCATGATGTCATAGGTCCGACAGGTAACAGGCAGAAGTAGGGCCTCGTTTAGGACAGAATGGGGACAGGGGTAGAGGCTTCTCCCACCCAAATCTCTTTGAAGCCTCCGGGCAACCAGACCCTAATCTAGGATGAGAAAACAAAAAAAATGTTTTTCTTCATCTAGAAAAACTTTTCTGGAGCCCCTCACATTTGTGAGACCCCTGTGATAAATCCCACTAGTCCAGTAGCAGGGTACAAGATCAGTCCAAGGGGCAGGCAAAAGGCATGGTCAAACAGTCCGAGGTCAGTTCCAGATCAGGCAGAGGCATTACAGAATCGTTGGGCAGAAGAATGGTCAAAAAACAAGCCGGGGTCAGTTCCGGTTCAGGCAGAGATATTACAAAATCGTTAGGCAGAATCGTGGTCAAAAAACAAGCCGGGGTCAGTTACAGAGCAGGCAGTGGCATAAGGGGTGTGAAGGTGTATGAAGGCAGGAACGGAGGATTAATAATTTAGTTTGGTATGGTAAATCCGAAAACAGTCAGTTAGACAGAGGCCAGGCTGTGAAGGGCAATCGGCACACTGGAAAGTTGTGTCTCGTCTGATTCCTTGACTGGAACACACCTTGCATCTTTTTTGACGTCGTCGGCCTGTTTCTGTGGGAGGGACTTTACCGGGAAAATGACGCTCGACGAGACGACTTAAAACGTCAGATCGGATAGTTTGGGGTGGGCCGTTCGGGAAAATAAGGGCAGTGATAAGGTCCTCTTGGTAGCCAAGGAAGCGTTTGGGGTTTTGGGTGGAGTTGCGATAAATTACATATGAGTTGTATATGGCCAATTGAAAAAAATAAATGGCAACTTTTTTGTACCAATGGTACGTCCGCCTTGTAGCAAGATAGGGTTCAAGCATCTGGTCATTGAAGTCGACCCCCCCCATAAACAAATTATAGTCCTGGATGCATGTTGGCTTTCGAATGACGGTGCCACGCCTTCTGCGGGTTTCAACGACGGTGTCATTGTGGATGGTGGATAGCATGTAAACATCCCTTCTGTCCTTCCACTTCACTGCCAGGACCTCCTTATTTCGCAGACTTGCCGATTCTCCACTTTTCAGCTTCTTATTCACGAGACTTTGAGGAAAGCCTTTCCGATTATTCCTGATGGTGCCACATGCTTCTTCTTCCGGTGCAGGTTGTGGAACAGGGGAAGGGAGGTATAGAAGTTATCCACGTATAGATGGTATCCCTTTTCCAATAGAGGGGTGATGAGGTCCCAAACAATTTTGCCACTTGATCCCAAGTAGTCTGGGCAATTAGGGGGATTCAGTTGGGTGTCCTTGCCTTCGTACACTCTGAAGGCATACAAGTATCCTGTGACTCGGTCACACAATTTGTAGATCTTCACGCCATAGCGGGCTCTTTTGCTGGGGATAAATTGTTTTATTTGAAGCCTGCCAGTGAATTTCACAAGCGACTCATCCACACAGATGTGTTGGTCCGGGGTATACAATTGGGGGAATTTTTCAGAAAAATAAGTCAGTAAGGGCCGAATTTTAAAAAGCCTGTCGTGATTTGGATGATTTCGGGGATGGCACTGGGTGTTATCGTTAAAATGTAGAAATCTCATGATGGCATAGTATCGGGATCTGGGCATTATGCTGGAGAAGATTGGCATGTGATAAATTGGGTTTTTGGACCAAAAGGCACGTGAAGAATTTTTTGGGTTGAGTCCCATACATAATGTGAGGCCTAAAAAAATTTTCAACTCCTCCACCGTAAGGTCTCTCCACTGGAAGGGACGGGCATGATAGGATGTGGGATTTCTTTCAATAAATTGTTGTGCAAATAGGTTGCACTGGGCCACAATTTCAGATAGCATGTCCTCTGTGAACATCAGGTTGAAAAAATCGATCGGGGAAAAATTCTCCGTGTCCACTTGGACTCCTGGCTGGGCCGTGAAAGGGGGAATGTTGGCTTCCCCGGAATTTGGAGGAAGCCACAAAGGGTTCTGAAGGGCATAGGGAAGGCCGGCATAGGTCTTTGGCCTTTCTTGCTGAGGCACTGCAGTGCTGGTGGAAGGCACTGCGGTGCTTGTGGAAGGCACTGCGGTGCTTGTGGAAGGCACTGCGGTGCTTGTGGAAGGCACTGCGGTGCTTGTGGAAGGCACTGCGGTGCTGGTGGAAGGCACTGCGGTGCTGGTGGATGGCACTGCCTCCTGACCAGAATGCCTTCGTTTAGCGGGCCGGCTATCTTCCTCCTCGGAGTCACTCAGTGTTCCGCTACTGGGGGCAGGCTCATAGTTGACGTCCGACTCAGAAGAAAAATTGGAAGTGGAGGTTGAACGAGAGAGGTCCATGTTGCTCTCATCGGGCGCAGAAATAATTTGGAATGCCTCCTCTAGTGAATAGGATTTTTTTGACATGTTTTGACGGAGCAGATGGGCACGGATTGGCACAGGTGGGCACTGAGGTGGCACTGATGAGGCGGCACAGGTGGGCACTGATTGGCGGCACAGGTGAGCACTGATTGGCGGCACAGGTGAGCACTGATTGGCGGCACAGGTGAGCACTGATTGGCGGCACAGGTGAGCACTGATTGGCGGCACAACACAGGTGGGCACTGATTGGCGGCACAACACAGGTGGGCACTGATTGGCGGCACAGGTGAGCACTGATTGGCGGCACAGGTGAGCACTGATTGGCGGCACAGGTGAGCACTGATTGGCGGCACAGGTGAGCACTGATTGGGCACAGGTGGCAACTGTATGGGCACAGGTGGCAACTGTATGGGCACTGTGGTGGCACTGTATGGGCACTGTGGTGGCACTGTATGGGCACTGTGGTGGCACTGTATGGGCACTGTGGCACTGTATGGGCACTGTGGTGGCACTGTATGGGCACTGTGGTGGCACTGTATGGGCACTGTGGCACTGTATGGGCACTGTGGTGGCACTGTATGGGCGCTGTATTTAACTCACAGAAGTTTCTCCCTCCTCACACGCTGTCTCTGTGTGAGGAGGGAGAAGCGGCGATGAGAGATGATCTCATTTGTTTACATTTGAGATCATCTCTCATTCGTCCTCAGATCGCATCTGAACGGCCACTCCGATTGGCCGTTCAGGGCGATCTGTGATTGGCTGTGTCCAAGGGACACGGCCAGCAACAGAATTTCCCCGACGCGCGCTCCAGAGCGCGCGCAGGGAACCAGGAAGCAACTGCCGTCAAATGACGGCATGTTGGAAATTGAGGTCCGCGCGGTTGCCGTCATTCGGCGATACGCCGGGCCTCAAGTGGTTAAGCCGGCGTTTTTGTTTTCTGTAACCAGAAAACAAGAAACGCCGGGTTGGAGTTCCGATGTGAGCGGCGTAATTGAATTTCGCCATCGCATCGCAACTTTAATTTAAAAATGGCGCCGGGGGCGTTCCCACTGATTAACGCCGAAAAAATATGTTAATCAGCGGGAATCGGCAATTCACGATCGTTTTCGGGCGCGACGCAGTGACTTTCCGACGTTTCCGTAAGAGATACGTGGCGTAAAGATAAAGCAGCCCCCTGTTGGAATATCCTATGTTAAGTATAGCCGTCGTCATCGCGTCGAAAAAAAAAAATTTGCGTCGCTTTCGTAAAACGTCCATGAATGGGGATTTGACGTCATTGACGTTCACTGACAGAATTTGGAGCATGCGCACTGGGATGCATTGACAGTCTACACATGCGCAGTACGTTCGCCGCGGGATCGCGCTTAGTTTAAATAATACACGCCCCGTACCCGCCCAATTTGAATTCCGCCGGCTCATTTTCGATACGCTGCCGCAACTTTAGGAGCAAGTGCTTCATGAATAACAGCACTTGCTCCTAAAATTTCGCCAGAGTAACGTAAATGAGAAACGTTACTCCAGAGCAAAGATGCTCCCATCTACCTGAATCTGGCCCTATGTGTAATTTTATTGGATAACATGATATACCTTACCTGATGAAGATATTATTTCTCATCAGTTTAGTACTGTCTTCCCTGATGAAGAATATATTATAGTTAAGGTTCGAAACACTGTGGATGTTGCCAGTTGAAAGATTTAATGTGAATCAACATCAACACGCATCATCAAAGTGCCATTAGAGGATTTCGTATTTAAATTTATATTAGTAGGGATGGTGACAACCCCAGCCAACGAGTAAAATGGTATTATTTCTCATTCATTTAGGTCTTTAACTACTTCAGCCCCAGAAGAATTGGCTGCCATTTTCTGCGATTTGGCACTGCGTTGCTTTAACCAGTTCCCAACCGAATCAAGTACATATATGTCGGCAGAAAGGCACAGCTGGGCAAAGTAACGTATATATACGTCACTTTAAAATTCCCGCACACGCATCCCTGCTGGGAGCTCTGGGACGTGCCCAGGGGACCCACAGACTCGATGTCCGCCGGTGTCCCCTGATCGGGTCACAGAGATGCAGAACGGGAAGGCAAGTGACACTGTCACTGATCGTCTGTACCCTCTCATCGGAAACAACGTTCAGTGACGTGTCACTCTTAGCCACACCCCCTAACAGTTAGAAGCACTTAACCCCTTCACCGCCACCTAGTGGTTAACCCCTTCACTGCCTGTGTCATTTTCACAGTAATCAGTGCATATTTATAGCACTGATCACTGTAAAAATTACAATGGTCCCAAAAATGTGTCACAAGTGTCCGATATGTCCGCCATAAAGTCGCTGATCGCCGCCATCACTAGTAAAAAGAATAAAAATAATAAAATTGCCATAAAACTATCCCCTATTTTGTAGACGCAATGGGCCAGATTCTCAAAAGAGATATGACGGTGTATCGCAGGAAACACCATCGTATCTCTGTTTTTTTTACTGGGTATCTATGCGTGTGATTCCTAGTATCACTTACGCATAGATACAGTGAAGATCCGACAGGTGTAAAACACTTACACCGTCAGATCGTAGATGTAATTACTTTTCTGGCCGCTAGGTGGCCTTTACGTTGTTTTCTCATTTGCCTATGCAAATGAGCCTAATACGCCGATTCCCGAACGTTTTTACGCCGCCCCGTCGTCATTTACGTTGTTTCCGTAAGCGTAAACCTACCCCTGCTATATGAGGGGTAGGTTTACGAAGTTCCGTCGTTGCCATGTTAAGTGTGGCGTCGGGTCAGCGTCGTCTTTTTCCGTCGGTTACGTAATTTTACTAAGTCGTTCGCGAATAGGGCATTGCGTAAGTGATGATCACGTCGGTTTCAGCGACGTTTTCCGACGTGAGCTGGAGCATGCGCACTGGGCTTTTTTTCCGGCCAGCGCATGCACAGTTCGATCGACGCGGGGGCGCGCTTAATTTAAATACAAGCCGCCCCCTTTGAATTACGCGGCCTTACACCGGGCCATTTACACTACGCTGCCGCAACTTACGGAGCAAGTGCTTTGGGAATACGGCACTTGCTCTGTTAAATTGCGGCGGCGTAGTGTAAATGGCTTACGCTACGCCAGCGGGCAATGTACAAGAATCCGGCCCTATGACTTTCGCTTAAACCAATCAATATACGCTTACTGTGATTTTTTTTTACCAAAAATATGTAGAAGAATATGTATCGACCTAAACTGTGGAGAAAAACATTTTTTTTTATAGATTTTTGGGGGATATTTATTATAGCAGAAAGTTAAAAATATAGAATTTTTTTCAAAAATATATTTGTTTATAGCGCAAAAAATAAAATAAAATACCATCAAAAGAAAGCTCTATTTGTGGGGAAAAAAGGACCTCAATTTTGTTTGGGAGCCATATCGCAGGACCTCGCAATTGTCAGTTAAAGCAACGCAGTGCCGAATCGCAAAAAATGCTCTGGTCTTTGGCCAGTGAAATGGTCCTGAGCTTAAGTGGTTAACCGTCAATTGCACGGCCGTGCAACACTGCACCCAAACAAAATCAACGTCCTTTTTTTCCCCACACATAGAGCTTTCTTTTGGCGGTATCTGATCATATTATCCAAGTTTTTTTTTTGCGCTATGAACAAAAAAAGAGCGACAATTTTGAAAAAAAAATAACACAAAATGTTGTACTTTTTGCTATAACAAATATCCCCATTTTTTGTTTTAAAGTAAATGTTTTCTCAGTTTAGGCCGATACGTATTCTTCTACATATTTTTGGTAATAAAAATGGCAATAAGTGTATATTGCTTGGTTTGGGCAAAAGTTACAGGGCCAGATTCAGGTAGATGGGCGAATCTCTATTTTGGAGTAACTTTTCTCATTTACGTTACTCCGCCGAAACTTTAGGAGCAAGTACTGTATTCACAAAGCACTTGCTCCTAAAGTTGCTGCGGCGTAGCGAAAATGAACCGGCGGAATTCAAATTGGGCGGGTAGGGGGCGTGTATTATTATAACTAGGCGCGATCCCGCGGCGAACGTACTGCGCATGCGTCGACTGTCAGTGCGCATGCTCCAAATTCTGTCAGTGAACGTCAATGACGTCAATCCCCATTCACGGACGTTTTACGCAAACGACTCAAATTTTTTTTTTCGACGCGATGACGACGGCCATACTTAACATAGGATACTCCACTAGGGGGCTGGTTTATCTTTACGCCGCGTATCTCTTACGGAAACGTCGGAAAGTCACTGCGTCGGGCCCGAATACGATCGTGAATTGCGGATTCTCGCTGATTAACATATTCTCTGCGTTAATCAGCGGGAACGCCCCCAGCGCCATTTTTAAAATTGCAGCTCCGATACAACGGCGAAATACAATTACGCCGCTCGTATAGGAACTCCAACCCGGCGTTTTTTGTTTTCTGCTTACTGGAAATAGAAACGCCGGCTCAAAGTGAGAGTTAGGCTGGAGTATCACTGATACTCCAGAGTAACTCTACCTGAATCTGGCCCATAGTGTCTACAAAATAGGGGATATATTAATGCATTTTTATTTTTATAAATGTTTCTACTAGTAATGTCGGCGATCTGCAATTTTTATCGGGACTGCAACATTATGGCGAACACATCGGAGACTTGACACTATTTTGGTACCATTGGCATTTATACAGCAGTCAGTGCTATAAAAATGCATTGATTACTGTAAAAAGGTGATCAGGGGGTTAGTTGTGTTTCCTGACTGTGTGTTCCAACTGTGGGGGGATGGGAATTGACAGATCGTGGTTCCTAGCTATTAGGAACTCACGATTTGTCTCTCCTTAGAGAACAGAACAGGGATTTGTGTTTTTACACACACATGTACCTATTCTGCCTCTTGTGCCCGGCGATTACGAGCATTGGCATCCCCGCGATGCAGCAGGCGTGCGCGTGCCTGCTATCACGCTAAAAGGGACCGACGTACGGCTAGGACGGTTTGCGGGATCTTGATGACCTGCCACTATATAAATACACAGGAGAAAAATTGCGCAAATCTGAGTGAATAAACAGTTGTGAGCAGCGTCTCAAAGGTGTTATACAACAACAAGAAATATACAGAAAAAAATTGGAGTCGCGCTATAAATGACATGCGGTGTATCACTGAAATGAATAAAATGGTGTCATTAGCGCCAAATTGTGCAGAGATATCACATAAAAAAACATTTAGTGAACACAATAATAGTGAACAGTGAACATAAATTATTTAAAGTCCATATGGTGATCACACAGTCCATCAAGGAAAATTCTTAAGTAAACAAAAAATTCCCAGTGTAGATGAATCCACGGACAGGTGTGAGTAATGACAAACAAAGACCTCCACCGCACAGAAAACACTGACCCTTACCAGAGTCTCTGATCTCACTGAGATCAATAACAGCAAAAAGTAGTATCCACAATCGGCAAGGAGCAAAGGGAACACGTGATGCGGTGACGTCACCGCATCACGTGTGAGGACCCGGAAGACGGGTACACGCTCCATACGCCGGCCGGCTTATTTGTTTTATACGCTGTTTTACTTTGGATTGATGTAAGTGCGCACAATCTTCTTTTTACCCAATAAATGTATGGTTTTACACTATGGGCCAGATTCAGGTAGTCCAGAGCATCTTTGCTCTGGAGTAACGCTTCTCATTTGCGTTGCGCTGCAGAAATTTTAGGAGCAAGTGCTGTCATTCACGAAGCACTTGCTCCTAAAGTTGCGGCAGCGCATCGCAAATGAGCCGGCGGAATTCAAATTGGGCGGGTACGGGGCGTGTAGTATGCTAACTAAGCGCGATCCCGCCGCCAACGTACTGCGCATGCGTCGAGTGTCAAAACATCCCCGTGCGCATGCTCCAAAATCTGTGAATGAACGTCAATGACGTCACATTCCCATTCATGACCGTTTTACGCAAGCGACGTTTTTTTTTTTTTTTTCGACGCGATGACGACGCCTATACCTAACATAGGATATTCCAACCCCATGTAGGTATAACTATGCGCCGCGTATCCCGTCCGGAAACGTCGTAACGTCACTGCGTCGCGCCGGAATGCGATCGTGAATTGCCGATTTCCGATCATTAACATATTTTTTGAGCGGAAATCGGCGGGAACGCCCCCGGCGCCATTTTTAAGTTGAAGTAACGATGCGATGGCGAAACTCAGTTACGCTGCTCGCATCGGAGCTTCAACCCGGCGTTTCTTGTTTTCTGGTTACAGAAAACAGAAACGCCGGCTCAAAGTCACAGTTAGGCTGGCGGATCACTGGATCCGCCAGCCTAACTGTTCCTGAATCTGGCCCTATGTGGATTTCTCTTGATTTCTATATGGGACCACTGGTTGACATATGATCGCTTTTGAGCTGAATACATCAACTGGCTGTAATGAATGGATGTTCCCTTTGCTCCTTGCCGATTGTGGATACTACTTTTTGCTGTTATTGATCTCAGTGAGATCAGAGACTCTGGTAAGGGTCAGTGTTTTCTGTGCGGTGGAGGTCTTTGTTTGTCATTACTCACACCTGTCCGTGGATTCATCTACACTGGGAATTTTTTGTTTACTTAAGAATTTTCCTTGATGGACTGTATGATCACCATATGGACTTTAAATAATTTATGTTCACTGTTCACTATTATTGTGTTCACTAAATGTTTTTTTATGTGATATCTCTGCACAATTTGGCGCTAATGACACCATTTTATTCATTTCAGTGATACACCGCATGTCATTTATAGCGCGACTCCAATTTTTTTCTGTTCTCACTATATAAATACGGCGGCTGGTTGGCAAGTGGTTCAAATCTACCCAGAGTTCAGCTTTAAAGGATTAGGGGAGCGTGTATGCCATGGGTCTTCTAACTACGGCCCTCCAGTTGTTCAGGAACTACAATTCCCATCCAGGGGCGGACTGACAACTCATGGGGCCCCCGGGCAATAGAAGATTATTGGGCCCTCAGGCTTACAGATGGCCACCATGCCAGGAGGCAGTGCAGAGGCAGGGCAGCTAAAATCTCAGGATTTTCACATCAAAAGCATGTCGATTTGGGACATATGAGGGACAGATGTAAAAAAAAAAAAAAACACAGATTTTGACATACTGTCCCTGGTTTTACTGAGCCTGGCAACCCTGCTGGGGCCCCCTAGTGGCATGGGGCCCTCGGGCAGTGCCCGAGTGTCTCAATGGTCAGTCCGCCCCTGTTCCCATCATGACTAGTCATGTCTGTGATTGTCAGTGTGTTACAATGCCTCATGGGATTTGTAGTTCTACAACAGCTGGAGGGCCATAGTTTGAGGATCCCCGTATGGTGATAGTTTATCTTTCCACTTTTCCTGAAAAGGTGAGCTTACACTTTACATTCATGACCGAACTGGACTGGACCGCTCCCAATTTTGGACCCTGTCATGATTTGTACTGTTCCCCCACGTCTGTGTCATTCTTACCTCCTTTGCTTACTAATTCTGCTGTGCCGCTGAAAATAATTGTGTGTTGTAATTAATTATTAATAGTAATGCATTTGCTCGGTAGCCAGGATAAACCCTTGAACATATGCTTTACATTTTTTGCCGTCTCTTTATAAATGATTGAACATTTAGCTGGAGGGCCATGAAAACCCCTTTATACACTAATGTTCTGTATCGGACAGGTCTTTACTTTAAAGCGTTGGGATCACCTTTCTAATATTTTGTTCTGAGCGAACATTTTCTGCCCATTATTTGTTCTCTTGCCTTTATTTTGCTGCTGTTTTTTTTGGACTTGGCTGCCCTTGCAGTTTGTTTTTCAGAGCTTTATTGTCAGCATAGGCGAGTAACACAAACAGGGCAAGATGTGTGTACAGAACAAAATGACTTACATCACCCTAACCTGATTGCCTTTTCCAGGGCGTGTTACAGCTACAGTAGTCCAAATCTTTTTTTTTTTTTTTAGGCCCCCATTTTGACCATTTGCGCAGTGTTATGGCCTACACGTCAGCTTGTGGTATATGGCACATTGGTGTGCATAATGTTAACCACTTAAGACCCGGACCTTTAGGCAGGTAAAGAACCTGGCCAGTTTTTGCAAATCGGCACTGTGTTGCTTTAACTGACATTCGCGGTCGTGCGGCGTGGCTCCCAAACAAAATTGGTGTCCTTTTTTTCCCACAAATAGAGCTTTCTTTTGGTGGTATTTGATCACCTCTGCGGTTTTTATTTTTTGCGCTATAAACAAAAATAGAGCGTCAATTTTGAAAAAAAAAAAACAATATTTTTTACTTTTTGCTATAATAAATATCCCCCAAAAATATATAAAAACATTTTTTTCCTCACTTTAGGCCGATACGTATTCTTCTACCTATTTTTGGTATAAAAAAAAATCGCAATAAGCGTTTATCAATTGGTTTGCGCAAAATTTATAGCGTTTACAAAATAGGGGATAGTTTTATTGCATTTTTATTCATTTTTTTTTTTTTTACTACTAATGGCGGCGATCAGCGTTTTTGTTCATGACTGCGACATTATGGCGGACACATCAGACAATTTTACCACATTTTTGGGACCATTGTCATTTTCACAGCAAAAAATGCATTAAAAATGCATTGTTTACTGTGAAAATGACAATTGCAGTTTGGGAGTTAACCACAAGGGGGCGCTGTAGCGGTTAAGTGTGACCTCATCTGTGTTTCTAACTGTAGGGGTCGGGGCTGGACGTGTGACGGCATTGATCGTGTTTGCCTATATTAGGGAACACACAATTAATGACAGCGACACAGTGAAGAACGGGGAAGCTGTGTTTACACACACCTCTCCCTGTTCTTCTGCTCCGGGGACCGATCGCGGGATTCCAGCGGCGATCGGGTCCGCGAGTCCCGTGGCCACGGAGCTTTGGACCGGGTCACGGGGGACTTAAAGAGGACGTACAAGTACATGCTTGTGCCCAGTCGTGCCATTCTGCCGACGTATATCTGCAGGAGGCGGTCCTTAAGTGTTTAAAGCAGCATTTTGTTAAGATGTGTATGCAACTTAGATGCATTAACACTTAGGGGTCTATTTATTAAAAAATGCAATACAGCATTCAGGAAAATATCACATGGTGACCACTAGATGGAGCTAACGGTCATATTAGTCACATTCAACATATTACAGCAGTGATGGGGAACTTTGGCACTCCAGATGTTTTGGAACTACATTTCCCATGATGCTTAACTACACTGCAGAGTGAATGCGCATCCTGTACTGAGGGGGGGTCTGTACTTGGTGAGAGGGGTCTGTACTGCGGGAGGGGGGTCTGTAGTTAGTGGAGGGGGTCTGTAGTTAGTGGAGGGGGGTCTGTACTGCGGGAGGGGGTCTTTAGTTAGTAGAGGGGGTCTGTACTGCGGGAGGGGGGTTTGTAGTTAGTGGAAGGGGGTTTGTACTGTGGGAGGTGGTCTGTAGTTAGTGAAGGGGGGTCTGTACTGCAGGAGGGGGGTCTGTACTGCAGGAGGGGGGTCTGTACTGAGGGGGGTCTGTACTGAGGGGGGACGACACCATTTTTTTTTCGCACCAGGTGACACCAACCCCAGTGACGCCACTGATCTGACTTGCTATTAGCCACCCTATGCTGCTCACTAGATAGAGATAGACTATGGGCCAGATTCAGGTAGATGAGAGTATCTTTCCTCTGGAGTAACGCTTCTCATTTACGTTACTCTGAAGACCCTTTCAGCGCAAGTCCTGTAATTCACATAGCAGTTGCGCGTAAACTTGCGCCAGAGTAACGATAATGCGCTGGCGTAACCCGACGCAAGTGGAAGTGGGTGTGATCATATGTAAATGATGGGCGGAGCCCAGCGCAGAGGCTTACGTTCAGCGCATCATCCACGGAGCATGCGCAGTGAGTGCGGCTCCACTCGCCCCCCTTGTGCGCATGCTCACAACTTCCGTCGGCACCACTTCCTGGGAAACGTCAGCGCAATGCGTTCCGCTGGGCGCTTAAAAGCGCTGGCGGAAACGCCATTCCGGCGCAAAAGTAGTTCCGTTTCCCCCCACCCCAGGGAAGATACTTTTGCACTGTAATGGCTGCTCCCGCTACCCCCAGAGAGAGGAGGAACCTCAACTTTAATTCCCAGGAGGTCTCAGTGATTATCTCGGCAATGGAGACGGATAATGAATTTCTCCATGGCAAAAAAAGCCGGAAGACCAGCCGGGAGAGGAAGCAGGGCATCCTGGAGTCGATTGCTGCCAGGGTCAATGTCCTGGGCTACTCCACCCGGACTGCTGGGGACATACAAAAAAAATAAATGACCTGCGGCGCAAGGTGAGGGACAAGGTGGCCTCCATCAGGAGGTATGAGAGGGGCACAGGTGGTGGTCCCCCATGTCCTGTCACCCTGACCGCAGAGGAGGAGGTGGTTGCTCGCTGCCTGGAGAGGGAGCAGGTGGAGGGGGTCGCAGGCTATGACTCCGTGGAGGAAGGCACAAGGACAGGTAAGTGTTTTATAATCCCCTATTTGTTGTTTTGCATTTGGGGGGGGGGGGGTACATGTGCCAAGTGTGTGGGACCACCAACATGTGTCTGCTTTGTGTCATCCACAGATGACGGAGCTGGGCCATCATCTGTCAGCCTGCATTCCACCCCATCCCCCCCACGCCATCATGTGCCCGAGCCACTGGGTGGTGAAGAGGTTGTGGAGGAGGAGAGTGGCCACACCACACCTGCCGAGGTGGTTGTGGAGGATCCTGCTGTGGCAGAGCAGGACTTTTCTTTGGTTTTGTCTGTCTCCTCCCCTTCTCCTGGCCCGTCTGTCGTCCCCTCCCCCATCCTTGGAAGCCCCTCAAGGGCGACACCTTCCACCCGAGGACATCCATCTTCTGGCCCCAGGAAGGCGACCCAGAAGACCAGGGGGGTGTCTGATGGTGTCCAGGACCAGTTGGCGAGGGATCACGCCAGGCAGACGGAACAGATGGGGGCCATAGCGGTGCACTTGGAGAAAGTGGCTGACAGCCTGGGCTCCGTTGCCAACCTCAGCAACGCAGTGCAGGATGTCAGCTCTAATTGCGCTGCAGTGGTCACCACTTTGGGGGAGGTGCAGGGGGATATCCAGCACCTTACTGCAGCCGTCCAGGCCAACACTGCTGCCATCCATGGGAACAGTGCTGCCATCCGGGAGCAGGGGAGGCTGAGTCGGCGGGCCCAGCATTACCAGGTGACCCGTCAGCTCCGGATGCAGGCCCAGACGAACAATTACCTTGGACGGATAGCCAGGGCCTTGGAGGGCACGCAGGCCACACCTGCCAGGAGTGGCCCACCTGGGGATCAGCCACCTCCAGATGCCCCCCCACCCCCACCCACTCCATCCAGGCAGCTGCGGAGCCAGAGAGGGGCCCCCAGAAGAAGCCCCCGGCATCCCCGATGAGGCCTTTTTTTTTGTTGTTTTATATTTTTGATTTGGACATACTCAGGTCATGAGTTTATTTTTTCTTTTGCTCAGGTTATGAGATTTTGTTTCTTTTTATTATCAGGATATGATATTATTAATTTCTTTTTGTACTGCACACGGTCAGGAGTGCAGGGGACAGTGTGAATGGTGTGTGAATGTGAGAGGGTGGCACTCCTGAAAGTAAGGGGTGTCACCCTCGGCCGTGGTGGTGAAGTTAACCCCACGGCTGAATGAATCACGTGTGAAAGGTGTGTGAATGGACAGTGACATCATTGGGGCCTTGACGCTGGCGTTACTGCTCCCAACTCCTACATGCTGGACTTGGGCTAATCCAATGCGATGTGCCTGTGGTGTGTGTGATCCAGTGGTGTACATGCGTGCACTGTCTGTGTGATTAATGTTTTGGTTTAGTGTCCAAAGATGCCTACGGCGAGGACCCTCCTGACTGCTCTTCCATCAGCAGACTGGGTGTCCTCTGGCAGGGGGGGGCTGTGTGGGTCGGGGGTCAGGTCATCACGTATGTCAATATGCAGGCCTTTTTTCATAGCAAAGTTATGTAGTATGCAACATGCAGCGATGATCTGACACACAAAGGTAGGGGAATACAATAGGGTCCCCCCGGACTTATCCAGGCAGCGGAAACGGGACTTCAGGAGCCCAAATGTTTGCTCCACCACTGCACGGGTTTTAATGTGTGCTTCATTGTATTTTCTCTCTCCTCTGGTTTGGGGGTTCCGGAAAGGAGTCATTAGATGGGGTCCCAGTGCATATGCAGAGTCACCTGTAAGGTAAAAGACAGGAGAATGTTAGTCATGCATGTGCGATTTCTGTTGTGCATCACGGGAGGGGATAGTCATGCCTGCCACCCATGTCACTCACCAACCAGCCAGCTGTCCCCATACATGTTCTGGTTAAATTCCGTTGGGATGGGGCTCTGATTGTATATGTAGCTGTCATGGCTGGATCCGGGGTGTTTGGCACGGACGTGCCATATGAGGCGTTGGGCATCGGCTATCACCTGTACGTTGATGGAATGCCAATGCTTCCGATTGCGGTATATGTGCTCTGTGGCACTGGGGGGCTGTAGGGCCACATGTGTGCAATCAATGGCCCCCACAGTGCGTGGGAATCTGGCAATGCTGTAGAAATCTGTCATTGCCTTCAGCCGCAGCTCCTCATTGGTGGGTCTGATGAACTGGTTGGACATGCGTCTGAGGATTGCAGGGACAACCTGGTGCACACATCTGCTCATGGAGGACTGTGACATCCCAGCCACCACTCCACTTGTACGCTGGAATGATCCACTTGCAAGGAAATGAAGTGTTGCCAGGACCTTCACCAGTGGCTGCACTGCTTGTGAGCGGTATGTCTTGCTGGTGATGTCACCCTGCAGGGTTGTGGTTAGTTCAAGTATTGCAACAGGGCTGAATCTGAAGAGGCGATACACCTCCTCCTCCCCCATGCCAAAGAGGTTCATACGAGTGCGGTATATCCTCTCACGTGGCCGCCTTCTTGGTTCCGGGGGACCCATCAGTAGTTCTAGGACCACAATTGCCCCTGGCATGTTGGCACACAGAGGTGTTGTCCTTGCAAGTGGGGGTGCTCAGCTAGCTCCTATCGTCGGTAACGCTGCTGTAGCTGCTCTCCTGCTGACCTGTGACCGTCTGGAGTAAAGATAAAGCAGCCTTTTGTAGAAATAACTTTGCGCCGGACGGACCAGATACGCGCGGCGCATGTAGCCAGCGTATGGTGCTAATCCGTTCGTGAATTGGGAAAAATACCTCATTTGCATATTTGCAGGGGAAATCAATGGGCGCGACTGATGCGCCCAGCGAAAATAAGCGCTGACGATACTCTGGCGTCGGAACGTTCCGCCGGTCGCAAATGACCCGTTATTGGGCGCATCTAGTTTGCTGGGTACGGGCACATAGAAACGACGGCGCATCATCACAGTTACGCGGCGCATATCCAAATACTCCAGCGCAAGTGTTCGTGAATCTGGCCCTATATGTGTATTGTGCATAGAGCGGTACACGTGACCAAAGCTATTGTTAACTGCCTTTTCCAAACAAATGGAAGTGAGAAGAAGGACAATACCAGAAAACAGAAAAACACAATAAGAAATTATTTCATGAAAAATAGGTTACACTACAGGACCATTAAGTAATGGATGTGTATGGATTATTTTTGGACAATAAGGATATTTTTTATTATCATACTTGAAGATCAAGCCTTTTCTGTCAATTTTGTTTACAAATTTAAAGCGGTATTCTTTGCTAGAAATTTACTTATAACCCTCAAACACTATATATATATTTTTTTTTTTAGCAGACACCCTAGAAAATAAAAAGGCGATTGTTGCAATTTTTTATGACACACAGTATTTGTGCAACGTTTTTTTTTTTTTAAAACGCAATTTATAGGGAAAAAGTGCACTTTCATGAATTAAAAACAAAATAAAACAAAATACTGTATCTAACCCATTTTTTTTTTGTAAAATAAGAACAATTATGCTTTGTCAAGTAAATAGATACTTAACATGTCATGCTTTGGAATTGTGCACACTTATGGAACGGCGACAAACTATGGTACTTAAAAATCTCCATAGGCCACGCTTTAAAAATTATTACAGCCTACCTGTTTAAATTTAAGGCCCATACACACGATCCGACTTTTTGACAACAAGCTTCAAAATGAGCAGATTTAAAAAAAAATCAGACCGTGTGTGCCCTCTATCAGACAAACCTTTTTGGTTTTCATCGGACAAATGTTCGCTCTGCAAACGGACAAACTTTTCGGCAACAAAAGTCCTACGGTTTAAATTTTAGCAGAAGTTGACCAAAGGATGGGGGTAAAGAGCAGGCCGATACGTATTCTTCTACCTATTTTTGGTATAAAAAAAATCGCAATAAGCGTTTATCAATTGGTTTGCGCAAAATTTATAGCGTTTACAAAATAGGGGATAGTTTTATTGCAATTTTATTCTTTTTTTTTTTTTACTACTAATGGCGGCGATCAGAGTTTTTGTTTGTGACTGCGACATTATGGCGGACACATCAGACAATTTTACCACATTTTTGGGACCATTGTCATTTTCACAGCAAAAAATGCATTAAAAAAAGTGTTAATGCATCTAAGTTGCATACACATCTTAACAAAATGCTGCTTTAAACACTTAAGGACCGCCTCCTGAAGATATACAGAAAAAAAATGCATTGTTTACTGTGAAAATGACAATTGCAGTTTGGGAGTTAACCACAAGGGGGCGCTGTAGCGGTTAATTGTGACCTTATCTGTGTTTCTAACTGTAGGGGTCGGGGCTGGACGTGTGACGGCATTGATCGTGTTTGCCTATATTAGGGAACACACAATTAATGACAGCGACACAGTGAAGAACGGGGAAGCTGTGTTTACACACACCTCTCCCTGTTCTTCTGCTCCGGGGACCGATCGCGGGATTCCAGCGGCGATCGGGTCCGCGAGTCCCGTGGCCACGGAGCTTTGGACCGGGTCACGAGGGACTTAAAGAGGACGTATAAGTACATGCTTGTGCCCAGTCGTGCCATTCTGCCGACGTATATCTGCAGGAGGCGGTCCTTAAGTGTTTAAAGCAGCATTTTGTTAAGATGTGTATGCAACTTAGATGCATTAACACTTAGGGGTCTATTTATTAAAAAAATGCTGTGCAAATTTTTAAAAATGTGCATAGCCATCACAAATAAGTCCCTAATGTGAAATGAAATACAGCATTCAGGAAAATATCACATGGTGACCACTAGATGGAGCTAACGGTCATATTAGTCACATTCAACATATTTCAGCAGTGATGGGGAACTTTGGCATTCCAGATGTTTTAGAACTACATTTCCCATGATGCTTAACTACACTGCAGAGTGAATGCGCATCCTGTACTGAGGGGGGGGTCTGTACTTGGTGGGAGGGGTCTGTACTGCGGGAGAGGGGTCTGTAGTTAGTGGAGGGGGTCTGTAGTTAGTGGAGGGGGGTCTGTACTGCGGGAGGGGGTCTTTAGTTAGTAGAGGGGGTCTGTACTGCGGGAGGGGGGTTTGTAGTTAGTGGAAGGGGGTCTGTACTGCGGGAGGTGGTCTGTAGTTAGTGAAGGGGGGTCTGTAGTGAGGGGGGTCTGTACTGAGGAGACTATAGACTATATTTGTATTGTGCATAGAGCGGTACACGTGACCAAAGCTATTGTTAACTGCCTTTTCCAAACAAATGGAAGTGAGAAGAAAGGTTGAGGTTCAACAGCTCACAGAGGACAATACCAGAAAGCAGAAAAACACAATAAGAAATTATTTCATGAAAAATAGGTTACACTACAGGACCATTAAGTAATGGATGTGTATGGATTATTTTTGGACAATAAGGATATTTTTTATTGTCATACTTGAAGATCAAGCCTTTTCTGTAAATTTTGTTTACAAATTTAAAGCGGTATTCTTTGCTAGAAACCCTCAAACACTATATATATATATATATTTTTTAGCAGACACCTAGAAAATAAAAAGGCGATTGTTGCAATTTTTTATGACACACAGTATTTGTGCAACGTTTTTTTTTTAAACGCAATTTATAGGGAAAAAGTGCACTTTCATGAATTAAAAACAAAATAAAACAAAATATCTAACCCATTTTTTTTGTAAAATAAGAACAATTATGCTTTGTCAAGTAAATAGATACTTAACATGTCATGCTTTGGAATTGCGCACACTTATGGAATGGCGACAAACTATGGTACTTAAAAATCTCCATAGGCCACGCTTTTAAAATTATTACAGCCTACCTGTTTAGATTTAAGGCCCATACACACGATCCGACTTTTTGACAACAAGCTTCAAAATGAGCAGATTTAAAAAAAAATCAGACCGTGTGTGCGCTCTATCAGACAAATCTTTTTGGTTTTCATCGGACAAATGTTCGCTCTGCAAACGGACAAACTTTTCGGCAACAAAAGTCCTACGGTTTAAATTTTAGCAGAAGTTGACCAAAGGGTGGGGTTAAAGAGCAGAAAAGATCTGAAAACCCACGTGATTTTGAGAAAGTTTGTTGAAAAAGTCCTGCCGTATGTATGCATACCAAGTTTACGGCCAACGCCCTTCAAACAAAAATCCACGGAAAAGTTTGTTTGAAGTCCGACCGTGTGTACGAGGCTTTACAGAGGAGGTCTAGTTCTAGAATTATTGCTCTTGCTCTAACATTTGCAGTGATACCTTGCATGTGAAGTGTGAACACCATTTACATATGCATGCGTGACCTAAGTATACGTTTCTACCTGCGAGCATGGAGAAATGGGGCGCTTTAAAAAATTGAGAGGCAGTGGTGGCACAGACATGGCCGCTACTCCCAATTTGACATCATTGTGGGTGCGTGACTCCTAATGCACCCAGTGTGAGTTTGGGTCATGCACCTACACCAACACGGATGTCAAATTGGCAGCAGCGGCTGTGTCTGTGCCACTGAACACATGTGCATTCCAATGTGGGTAGACACAGCACAGGCCTACACTATGGCATAGCTCCCAACTGTCCCTGATTTGGAACAATGTCCCTCTGTCCCTCATTTCTCCTCATTTGTCCCTCATTCTGGTCTGATCTATATAAATGTATATAAAATGCACTTTTTATCTTTAAAAAAGTGTTTTCCAGTGCTAAACCTTTCATCCGATTTCTAAATTTCTGTATTTGTAAATTCCAAAAGCCAATATAAAGGAATAGAAGTGGGGAAAAAAGCACCTGTGGGTTTAACCAATCTTGTTTTTTGTACAATTCTCCTTTAAGGGGGCATGGCAAGGGGTGTGTCCTCTGCCTGCATACTTTTGCTGATAGGTGTCCCTCGTTCCCATTAAAAAAGTTGGGAGGTATGCTATGGTAGACCCTATGTGAAATGAGACCTAATAAATTTACACACCACGTAAAATGTACATGCATCTATTTATTAATAATTTTATTCAGCTGGGTTTAAAAACACTTTAAGCAAAAAAGAAAAACATGGTAACTGTTGATGAAAGGCAAGCTATCTTCAAAAAGAACACCAAATTCATCACCCATTCGCCAGTTTATTCAGGAAGCTAAAAAAATCCACACCGTCCTCTATCTTCCCCATAAATTTTACTCTGGTCTCAGTATAATAAAAACATTTCCCATCACTCAACCCAACCAGCCAGCAAATAGAATTTACTGTGGCCTTGCCATTCACTGTACATCAGCTTTTTACAGCATCTTTCCTACTCACTCTATATTAACTCTTTACTGTGTTATTACCTGTCAATGTACCCTTTACAAAGCACATTCCATTCAATGCACATTAACGGGACACTAAACTCTGGTTATAAAAAAAAAAAAAAACAAGTCCCTTCGATTGCTCAGCCTTCTTTAAAGTGGAAGTAAACCCTTCTATCATTTTCAGCCAAGGAAGCTGCCATCTTGGCCTCTGTTTAATCTTCAACTGCCGTGGTGCTGCACATGTGATCAGTTATGACACCAGCCATTGGATGGTTTGACAGTTTGGTTGAGAGCACAACCAATGTGCACACGGCCGAGGTTCTCGGCAGAAACCAGCGAGAACCTCGCTGGGAGCCGCATTCTGCCGAGAACCTCGGCCGTGTGTACGCTCTCGGCGAGCCCCGCCCGTCGGGAAACCCGACGAGCCGAAATAGAGAGCAGGTTCTCTATTTGCTCGACGGCCCGTCGGGATGAATGGCTGGTTAACATTCCCGACGGGCGGGTCGTCGAATCTGACGGCCGGCAGAGAACCTCGACGGGCGGAACGATGTGTTCTGCCCGTCGAGGTTCTCTGCCGTGTGTACGCCGCCTCACAGTTGGCAATCCCGGCATGCCGGAAATTTAACTGCTTTTTGAAACTGTTAAATCGATAGGTTTACTTCCGCTTTAAGGCCTGGTTCACACTACTGCAATTTCTGATGCAACTTGAGTCACACAGCATCGCCTGTTAACATCAATGTGACTCAGCAGCGATTTTGGAAAATGTTCCTACGCTGTTTTTGGTGTGATTCCAGGGTGATTTTGGCCCCCTTGAAGTCAATAGAAAGGCACAGAATTCAACTCTTTTTTTAAAGCAATTTAAGCCTTTTTTTTTTTAACTCTCTTAAATCACTTACAGGGAAATCCTTGGTCCCTCATAAGAAGTCAGCAGTAGTGGTCAGCCGGGATAGTAGTAGTAGTAGTAGTAGTCAGGATAAAATAGGATGATTGCGCTAAATCAACCTTTGCTATTGTAATGTACAGTACACATCATGTGTATATATATGTGTAAACACTCAGATGTTCAAATGAAACAAAATACAAAAACAAAAGCGTCCACAAACATATATAAAGTGCACTTGTGCATCAGTGCAAACACTGTGAAGTGAAAAACACCAGGTAGAAGCAGCAAAAAACGAACCATTCACAGTTCCAGCATGTAGACTGACTCAATGATAGGGAGCACCTGCGATATGCTCAGCACTTCAACATACCTCCCATCCACAGTCCAGTACTGCCACTTGCTGATTCAGAAAGCCAGCTCATAGAGAGAGGAGAGAAGAAAGACAAAGGGGAATGCTCATAGTGTAGTATGGCCAAGAAAAAACAGAGATTGTGGACTAATTAGAGAAACCACACTCACGAATCCTCTGCACATAGACAGTCCGTACAGCTCAGTGCGGCGATCTCCTCATGCGGCTGTAATTCTGTAGATCGCGTCACTTAGGCCCCACTAGTATCATCACTGATCACGTGACTTAGTCATTTTATCCAATTTTTTCACTGGTTTAGCACCTTTTTTTATGGATACAGCTTTATCATTTGGTTATTTTTGTTGTTATTTTTTTCCTTATTTGATCATATTAGCGCTGTAGTACTTTTATATATATATATTTACTGTTTCACTAGTAGTAGTAGTCAGCTGTGTTAGTAGTCAGTAGTAGTAGTAATCAACAATATTCGTCAGCAGTAGTACTAGTAGTATTAGTAGTAATCAACAATAGTCAGCAGCAGTAGTAGTAAAAGTAGTAGTAGTCAGCAGAAGTAGTTAGTACTAGTAGTAAGGCCTTGTACACACGATCGGACATATCCGATGAAAACGGTCCGCGGACCGTTTCCATCGGATATGTCCGATCTGGAGTTTGGTCCGATGGCGTGTACACACCATCGGATCAAATTCCCCGCCGGCGGACGGCGCGGTGACGTGGCGGTGACGTTGACGCCGCCACGTCACCGCTACGTCACCGCACCAGGAAGTAAAACACTTCCGCGCATGCGCCGAATCCATTCGGCGGCGGCGCGGCGGCGGTGCGGGACGACATGTCTGCTGGTAAGTGTACTAACCAGCAGACATGTCGGACGGACACATTCCCACCCGATAGATTTCAAAGCATGCTTTGAAATCTGTCGGGTGGACAAATCTGTCCGCTAGCCCATACACACGATCGGAGATGTCTGCTGAAACGGTCCATCGGACCGTTTTCAGCGGACATATCCGCTCGTGTGTACGAGGCCTAAGAGTCAGCAGTAGTAGTAGTAATCAACAATAGACAGGAGCAGTAGTAGTAAAAGTAGTAGTAGTCAGCAGATGTAGTTAGCACTAGTAGTAAGAGTCAGCAGTAGTAGTAGTTAGCAATTGTAGAAGTACATACCTCCTAACCTTTTGCGATAGGAATGAGGGACACCTATTAAGAAAAAGTATGTAGGCATAGTACACCCCCTGTCAAAAAATGGGTAAAAAATGTGCAACCAAAATAAAACAAAACAAGCAGAGTGTCCTGTTATAAAGTGAAAAATATATAAATAAATATAGTACATCCCACGGGTTAACAGTGCAAGTAAAATTATAAGGGGAGTGTCCACTGCAGGTGATGTTGATTAGATGTAATCACAACAAGGTAAAAATTCATCCAACAATATCATCCAAAAGATTTTCAGCCGTTGTTATACATTCAGACAGAGGTGCCGCTTACCAGATCCGATGGACCTCTGTTGCGGAGGTCTTATGGGTTCATTAAACCAGGGGTCACTCGGAGGGATCCTCGTTGACCTCGTTCCTTCAAGCTTCCCGGGCTATGATGGATCCTATTCCAGGCAATCTCAGCTTCCAATGGAATGGCGTGGTATACGGGTATGTTTAGAGGAAGAGCAAAGAAAGCTTCATAGTGCAGTATGATTTGGGTAATCAAAGAAACCCCTTTATTGATAAAGCAGGTTTTACTGACATCAAATTAAAAGCTTCTTTCAGCAGAACATTTTTAACAAACAGGATAAAAACTTCCAGCAACGGCTCCAGCCGAACAGGTGGGGCGTGGTGACGTCAGGTAATTATTGCTCTGCCCGAGGCTGCGTTTCTCCTCAACAGGCATCAACATTGCCTCCTATCCCTCTTGATGCCTGTCAGAGGCGTTGCTAGGGGGGTGCGGGGGTGCGGTCCGCACCCGGGTGACACCCTTAGAGGGGTAAAGAAACAGAAAAACAACTGGTAAGGGAAAATTGGGACTTTAAGCGAGGTTGCACAAAAAGTACAAATTTATTCATGGGAATGCAGGCATACATCAACATACCAATAAACATGTAAATGAAAACATATGTATTTCAAATAGAATCAAATAGAATCTTTTTTCCCCCCTCACTGGCACTGGCACTGCCCCCTCCCCGTCCTTTCCTTCGCCCCCTGTGGGCGGTTGGCTGCCCGGAGGTGGGGGCGGCTCGCAACTCGCGTCGGCGCCATGTGTTCCGCCCAGCCCATGGACGTCAGTACTGGCATCACCACGCTGAACGCGGTTTCATCCGAGCGTGCGTCACCCGCACATAGGAGTGGACGCTGCAGGCAGGTCTGCCCACTCCGACTCTCTTCCGGACTTACATTCCGCCCACATGACGCTGGTGGCTTGTCGGCATGCACGTGTGTAGGTTGGGTATAAAAAGGGCCCCCCCCCCGGCATCTCTTTGCTTACTAGCTTATCAGGTTATGCCACATTATCTCTTCCCCTGGTTGTCTTAGGAGCCTGGGACGCCATTATCAGGTTATTTTCCCTACCCTCATTTTTGGGTTGGCTGTCTTTGGCTTGGCCCCTACACTTATTGATTTATTTTTAACTTTATTGTTTTAACAGACTCCAGTTGGCTACCTGCTTTAGTCCATATACTATATGCACACTTGATCCTGTGCTTACCTTGCCTGGGGAGGTCTCCCGATGCCCCTGTCCCGTGTGAGCTGCAATGCTGCCACAGCTCCCCTGACAGACATATCTTTTTGGCGATGGCTTCATATAAATCCATATCTCTGTACCTTAGATCCTATGTGAGTACCCTAGGTGGACATTCTTTCTACCTTACACTGGTTATTTACCCATGAACTGTTTACTAATTATGCTCTACCCGTTTTAGATAATTCAAGCACCCTGCCCCTGAAGAGTGTCCACATACACGAAACGCGTCGGGCTAGTATGGATGCTGTATATATCCTGGGCTAATATGGATGCTACATATATCCTATGTTGTTATATTTTAGCATTGGTATTTTATATGCTTTTTACCAGCTTCTCACTATTGTAACCATCTCGCTATAACTGTTAATATGCTTTTTTGTACATATATTGTCATTGGATGCATCCAAATATCCATGCACAACAGCATGTGGCACATGGCCAGGCATTGCTGCACTTGTTGCTGCGCTTACTGTATATGCACATACTATGTGTTTTCAGTATATAGTAATGCCTTCTATTTGAAATACATATGTTTTCATTTACATGTTTATTGGTATGTTGATGTATGCCTGCATTCCCATGAATAAATTTGTACTTTTTACTACTCTCACCTTGTCTGCAACCTCGCTTAAAGTCCCAATTTTCCCTTACCAGTTGTTTTTCTGTCTCTTTATCTCTTGAACCAGGGATGGAGGTGCTATACTTATACACCTCATTTAAAGTCCCCAATCTTTTTTCCCCCCCTCATATATACCCAGGGCCGGCGCTACCACTAGGCAGATTAGGCAGCCGCTTAGAGCGCACTGCCGCCTAGAGCGCAGCCATGGCCAGTCAGTCGCCTACTCATCCCCGCTGGATGTACTGTACTGGAGCGGTCCGGCGGAGAGGGAATGTCTGCTGCCGTGGATAGTGCAGGGGCGCGGGGAGGAAACTATCACACATGCAGTACATCGATAGATTACCCCCCCCCCGCCCCCGCTCCCACAGCGGCAGAGATGTTTGGCGGCTCAGGGCTCCGATGCCGAGGAGCTGTGCCGCCTCCTTCACGGTCACTGGTCGGGACTCGTGAGTGGGTGTGGCTAACCAAGGGATGATCCCGCCTGTCACTGGGGGACGGAGAGTGGAGTGGGCGGCCTCGGGGATGATCGCAGTTCTTTCTGGGCAGAGCCAGAGCAGCAGGTAAAAAAAAAAAATGGTTCTAAAAATGCTGTTTTGTTTTTGATGAAGCCACTGGACTAGGGTAAATTGAGTTGAAAATTGCTCAGTCAGGACTACAGGAAAACACAGATATCATCTTGATCTTTGTCAACTGTATGACTTATATCTTTAGACTTTTACATAGCACTATTTACTTCTATTAGCTGACAAAAGATCAAGATGGTATCTGGTATCTACTGACTGAGCAATTTTCAACTCAATTTCTCCTAGTCCTCCGCCCTGCTGTCACCCAGTCCCCCCGCCATGCTGTCACCCAGACCTCCGCCATGCTGTCACCCAGACCTCCGCCATGCTGTCACCCAGACCTCCGCCATGCTGTCACCCAGACCTCCGCCATGCTGTCACCCAGACCTCCGCCATGCTGTCACCCAGAATTCTCTGCCCTGCTGTCACCCAGAGTTCTCTGCCCTGCTGTCACCCAGAGTTCTCTGCCCTACTGTCACCCAGAGTTCTCTGCCCTGCTGTCACCCAGAGTTCTCTGCCCTGCTGTCACCCAGAGTTCTCTGCCCTGCTGTCACCCAGAGTTCTCTGCCCTGCTGTCACCCAGTCCTCCGCCATGCTGTCACCCAGTCCTCCGCCTTGCTGTGTCACCCAGTCTTCTGCCCTGCTGTCACACAGTCCTCCGCCATGCTGTCACACCGAGAGTTCTCCGCCATGCTGTCACCCAGTCCTCCGACTTGCTGTGTCACCCAGTCTTCTGCCCTGCTGTCACACAGAGTTCTGCGCCATGCTGTCACACAGAGTTCTGCGCCATGCTGTCACACAGAGTTCTCCGCCATGCTGTCACACAAAGTTCTCCGCCATGCTGTCACACAAAGTCCTCCGCCCTGCTGTCACACAGTCCTCCGCCTTGCTGTGTCACCCAGTCTTCTGCCCTGCTGTCACACAGTCCTCCGCCATGCTGTCACACCGAGAGTTCTCCGCCATGCTGTCACCCAGTCCTCCGCCATGCTGTCACCCAGTCCTCCGCCCTGCTGTCACACAGTCCTCCGCCCTGCTGTCACATAGTCCTCCGCCCTGCTGTCACCCAGAGTTCTCTGCCCTGCTGTCACCCAGAGTTCTCTGCCCTGCTGTCACCCAGTCCTCCGTCATGCTGTCACCCAGTCTTCCGCCTTGCTGTGTCACCCAGTCTTCTGCCTTGCTGACACACAGTCCTCCGCCATGCTGTCACCCAGAGTTCTCTGCCCTGCTGTCACCCAGTCCTCCGTCATGCTGTCACCCAGTCTTCCGCCTTGCTGTGTCACCCAGTCTTCTGCCCTGCTGACACACAGTCCTCCGCCATGCTGTCACCCAGAGTTCTCTGCCCTGCTGTCACCCACTCCTCCGCCCTGCTGTCACCCACTCCTCCGCCCTGCTGTCACCCACTCCTCCGCCCTGCTGTCACCCAGTCCTCCGCCCTGCTGTCACACAGTCCTCCGCCCTGCTGTCACACAGCCCTCTGCCCTGCTGTCACAGTGTCCTCTGCCCTGCTGTCACCCTGTCCCCTGCTGTCACCCAGCTCTCTCTAAAAAAAAAAAAAAAAATTGTTGGCAACTATGCTCGCTGTGTACGGCAGTTCAATGAGGGTCAACTAACATCACAGGGGGGTATAGACAGGGCCGGTGCTAGACTTTTGCGACCTTTCTATACCTTATAGAGATATAGAAATGATATTTTAGCAGTATAGAAGTTTTATTAAAAAAAAAAAAATTTGGGGGGGGGGGGGGTTGGGGCGCAAGTAGCTGGTCTCGCCTAGGGCGCAAAAAAGTCTAGCACCGGCCCTGTATATACCCTTAGAGGGGTGACACCATCCTGATTTAAAAAAAAAAAAAAAAGAAAAAACATTTTTTATTTTTTTTTGCTGACATGCAGAGATGAAAAAGCACCCCCCCCCCCCCACGAACACCCATCCTCCCACACGGAGAGCCACACAGCTGAATCCTGGAGTTCAGTCCCGAAACGTACAGTTGCACTGAACTTCAGGATTCAGCTGTGCGGCTCTCCGTGCGGGAGGAGCAGGGCCGGCCCTATCATGGGACCCCATGGTACCAGGCGGCACTTTTAGAGGGGCGAAAAGTTGCCGCCCACCCGCAATTTTGATCCACCCGCTCCACTCCCCCTGCACTCAAGGCCAGCGCTACCATGGCCACTGGTTCCCTAACTTAATTTGTGACAGTAGTAGTCCTTGCAGCGGCAGCCGCACAGCACTGTGGAGGAAGAGGAGGCGCTGGGAGCTTGACGCAACCTCCAATCATTCATTCAACAGTTGTTACTAGGTCAGTTACGTGGATCCATGTGCTCCCCTCCCCCGGCTTCTCCTCTTCTCCCGCGCTCTGCGAATCTCCTACCAAGTGCCATGTGCAGAGGCAGAACGAGGATAATGACCGCCGCCGCTGCGGAGCAGCTCCTTAATTTCCTGGATGGCCGTAGTGTGAAAGATCTGCCAGAGGAGAGGAGCGATTATCGGAGAGCCAGCCTCAAGGTACTGTACATGCCCGACACTGACAGCAACCCGTGATGTCACATCCCTGCTAGCAGCTGGCTGTGATGACCTCACACCCGGCCCTAATGCTATGATGCCACCTACTGTCTCCTGTCATACATTTTATCACCCCCTGTCGTCTCCATCCTCCCTGTCAGTCTTCTACCACCCACCCCTGTCATCTCCATCCTCCCCGTCAGTCTTCTACCACCCACCCCTGTCATCTCCATCCTCCCCGTCAGTCTTCTACCACCCACCCCTGTCATCTCCATCCTCCCCGTCAGTCTTCTACCACCCACCCCTGTCATCTCCATCCTCCCCGTCAGTCTTCTACCACCCACCCCTGTCATCTCCATCCTCCCCGTCAGTCTTCTACCACCCACCCCTGTCATCTCCATCCTCCCCGTCAGTCTTCTACCACCCACCCCTGTCATCTCCATCCTCCCCGTCAGTCTTCTACCACCCACCCCTGTCATCTCCATCCTCCCCGTCAGTCTTCTACCACCCACCCCTGTCATCTCTATCCTCCCCGTCAGTCTTCTACCACCCACCCCTGTCATCTCCATCCTCCCCGTCAGTCTTCTACCACCCACCCCTGTCATCTCCATCCTCCCCGTCAGTCTTCTACCACCCACCCCTGTCATCTCCATCCTCCCTGTCAGTCTTCTACCACCCACCCCTGTCATCTCCATCCTCCCATCTCCATCCTCCCTGTCGGTCTTCTACCACCCACCCCTGTCCTCATCCCACCCTGTCCCCCTGTGCTCATCCCCCCCTGTGCTCATCCCACTGCGTCCCTCTGTCCTCATCCCATGAAAATGACAGGACAGGTCTTAAAAAGGCACAGTGGCGACAATTGATGGCACAGTGGCTGCGTTTGATGGCATGGCACAGTGGTGACAATTGATGGGCACAGTGGTGACAATTGATGGGCACAGTGGCGACAATTGATGGGCACAGTGGTGACAATTGATGGGCACAGTGGCTGCATTTGATGGCATGGCACAGTGGTGACAATTGATGGACACAGTGGCGACAATTGATGGGCACAGTGGTAACAATTGATGGGCACAGTGGCAACAATTGATGGGCACAGTGGTGACAATTGATGGGCACAGTGGCTGCATTTGATGGCATGGCACAGTTGCGAAATTTATGGTCACAGTGGTGACAATTGATGGGCACAGTGGCGACAATTGATGGCACAGTGGTGACAATTGATGGCATGGATTAGTGGTGACATTTGCTGGGAAAGTGGTGACAATTGATGGCACAGTGGCTGTGTTTGGCATGGCACAGTGGTGACAGTTGATGCACAATGGTGACAATGGGCACAGTGGCGACAATTGATGGCACAGTGGCTGCGTTTGATGGCATGGCACTATGGTGACAATTGATGGCACAGTGGCGACAATTGATGGCACAGTGGCGACAATTGATGGCACAGTGGCTACATTTGATGGCATGGAAAAGTGGTGACAATTGCTGGGCACAGTGGTGACAATTGATGGCACAGATGTAACAATTGATGGCACAGTGGCTGCGTTTGGGATAGCACAGTGGCTGCGTTTGATGGCATGGCATAGTGGTGACAATTGCTGGGCACAGTGGCTGCGTTTGATGGCACAGTTAAAATAAATACAGTTCTTTAACAGTTTAAGCTTTGAATTCTATTATTTTCATATGATTTTGTTATTCAAAATTGCTAGTCGATTGATAGCTATTAACGGCACTACTGTTGCCAATATATGCAGTGTTATTAGGGGGGAACAAATTATTGGGGGGGGGGTGACACCATGTTATACCGCACCGGGTGACACCAACCCTAGTGACGCCACTGATGCCTGTTGAGGAGAAAAGCAGCGTCGGGTGGAGCAATAATTACCTGACGTCACCACGCCCCAGCTGATCGGCTGGAGACGTTGCAGGAAGTTTTTATCCTGTTTTTTAAAACTGTTCTGCTGAAAGAAGCATTTAATTTGATGTCAGTAAAACCTGCTTTATCAATAAAGGGGTTTCTTTGATTACCCAAATCATACTGCACTATGAAGCTTTCTTTGCTCTTCCTCTAAACCAGGGGTGTCCAAACTTTTTTCAAAGAGGGCCAGATTTGATAAAGTGAACATGCGTGAGGGCCGACCATTTTGCCCGACATTCTTTGAACCATTAAAATTGTGTTTGTTGGATCACTAATACACTGTCCAACAAGAATTAGGCACACACACACACACACTTACACATACAGGCACACACTTACACATACAGGCACACACTTACACATACAGGCACACACATACATACAGGCACACATACAGGCAGGCACACACACATACAGGCAGGCACACACACATACAGGCAGGCACACACACATACAGGCAGGCACATACACATAGACACATACAGGCACACACACTCACACACATACAGGCACACACACACTCATACACACATACAGGCACACACACACTCATACAGGCACACACACACAGGCACACACACACATATACAGACACACACAAACATACAGGCACACAGACACTCACATGTATGAAGCCCTTTTAAAACAAATCTGGGTTTCTAGCACAGTACCTTTCAGTTTCCTTGTTCAGTCGGGTACTGCACTCTAGGGGGAAGCAGAGAGCACAGCACAATCCCCTGCATTTACTTTTACTTTTGAGGCTGATGAAGCTTCTTACAGTGCCGATGGGGATCAGGAGATCGGGCTCATACGACAGCCCTTATCTCCCCTGATAGCGCGGCACACCTGAGAACCAGGCGGGCCGCCCAAAACCGGCCCGCGGGCCGCGATTGGCCCGCGGGCCGGACTTTGGACATGCCTGCTCTAAACATACCCGTATACCACGCCATTCCATTGGAAGCTGAGATTGCCTGGAATAGGATCCATCATAGCCCCGGGAAGCTTGAAGGAAGCTGTATAAGCCAGTACATCAGTGTGTAGTCAACGAGGATCCCTCCGAGTGACCCCTGGTTTAATGAACCCATAAGACCTCCGCAACAGAGGTCCATCGGATCTGGTAAGCGGCACCTCTGACTAAATGTATAACAATGTCTGAAAATCTTTTGGATGATATTGTTGGATACATTTTTACCACTTTACTTGCACTGTTCACCCATGGGATGTACTATATTTATTTGTATATTTTTTACATTATAACAGGACACTCTTCTTGTTTTGTTTTGGTTGCGCATTTTTTACCCATTTTTTTTACATGTTTGTATAGCTGTGTATTCCAGCTTTTTTGTATTGTTGCAGCACCAGTCATTTTCACGCTTTGAAACACCATTATTTTCCTTCTGTTAGGTTGGAAACATATATTATCACCTTTAGTGTGTGGTGGGTCACTTATGGGTTTGTGGATAACCTATTTAGACCCCACATTTATTTTAATTTTTTTCAAGTAGCACAGTTTGCGCTGATTATTGCGCGAGGGGAAACGCAGATTGTTCATGCTTTACATATTATACCCCCTGCCATGCCCCCTTAAAGGAGAGTTATACAAACAAAATGGTTAGTTAAACCCACAAGTGCTTTTTTTTAACCGCTACTATTACTTTATTCTGTTTTTTATTTTATTTACCAATGCAGAAATTTTGAAACTAAATGAAAGGTTTAGCACTGGGAAATACTTTTTTTTTAAATAAATAGTGCATTTTATATATAACTATAAAGATCAGACCAAGTAGTAGAAGTAATCAGCTGTAGTGGTCAGCCATAGTATATGAAGTAATCAGCTGTAGTGGTCAGCCATAGTATATGAAGTAATCAGCTGTAGTTTTCAGCAGTAGTAGTAGAAGTAATCAGCTGCAGTGGTCAGCCATAGTATAGGAAGTAATCACCTGTAGCTTTCAGCAGTAGTAGTAAAAGTAATCAGTAGTCAGCCTTAAGCCCCGTACACACGGTCGGACTTTTGCCCAACCAACATCAAAATCCGACACTTTTTGCATTTGTCCGACCGTGTGTACATTCCATCGGACCAACTTTTTTGGCTTTCATCGGACAAAAAGTTGGGTCTGCGAACGGACCAACTTTCAGGCAACAAAAGTCCGATGGTGCAAAGTCCGATCGTGTGTACAGCAAACCATCGGACTTTTGGACAAATTACAAATGCGCATGCTCAGAACCAATGTTAAAATCAACCAACAATAGCAGAAGTTAACCAAAGGGTGGCAGTAAAGAGCAGAAAAGAGCAGAACAACCACGTGATGATGGGAAAGTTTTAGAAAAGTTTGCAGAAAAGTCCGAGTGTGTGTATGCTATGGGTGTGATCGGACAAATCAATTAGGACAAAAATCCAAGGGAAATTGTGTTGGATGTCCTACCGTGTGTATGGGCCTATAGTATATGAAGTAATCATTTGCAGCAGTAGTAGAAGTAATCAGCTGTAGTAGTAGTAGTAGAAGTAATCAGCCCTAGTAGTAGAAGTAATCAGCTGTAGTAGTAATAGAAGTAATCAGCCCTAGTAGTAGAAGTAATCAGCTGTAGTAGTAGTAGAAGTAATCAGCCCTAGTAGTAAAAGTAATCAGCTGTAGTAGTCAGCTGTAGTAGTAGAAGTAAACAGCTGTAGTAGTCAGAGTATTAGTAGTTATCAGCTGTAGTAGTAGTGGTCAGTAGTAGTAGGCAGCGGTAGTAGGAGGGTTGGGAGCTCACACAGGAAGTTACAAGGATGCAGAAGGAACTATTTCTTGAAAGTAGATTATAGGGCCATTAGACAGTGGGCGTGTATGAATTGGAGAATAAATAATGTTGTTTTATGTCACTTTAACCTAAGGCCCAATTCCGGGCTCCAGGATCCTCCCACCCAGAAGACTCTCTCACTTCTCAGAGCCCCCAAAAGTAGTGTGTTTTTTGCATCTTTAATTTTTCTAAAGTTTACAGTACTGCGGTCAAAGATTTTTTTTAGGCCCCGTTTACATATGGTGATTTGGGATCGCAGGCAGAATTGGGTGCCATTCCCTATTAAATGGAACTATAAATGTGGTGCAGTTTTGCCGTAACTTGCGCGTATTAAGTTGTGCGACAAACCGCATTGCACAAAGCTTGTTGTCCAAAAAGGAGCAGGGGCTTCTTTTGGGCAACAAGCCTTGCACAATGCAGATTGCTGTGCGATTTATTGCGTGAAAGCCACACCACAAAGACAGCTCTCCGTCCACACTATCGAATAGGAGTCAGGGGTACTGGCTCCCAATCATGTTAGCACTGTCACAGCTCCAGACTCCCATGGCAGCTTGTCATGTGTAGGGATGAGCTCCAGCGTGTTCGCACACTGCATGTGCAGAGCCCGCCAGGAAGTCGGCACTGCGCTGTGCTAATCACAGGCAGTGAGACATTGTCCTGCAGAGATCGGGCAATGTCTCATTGATTGTGATTAGTGCAGTGCCGACTTCCTGGCGGGCTCTGCACAAGGAGTGTGCGAACACGCTGGAGCTCATCCCTAGTCATGTGATCAAATATCTGCATTTGATCATGTGATCTCAACTGAAACAGCTTAGGGGGACCGGAGTAGGGTGACCACATTTCCAAACTACCATTCAGGGACACCCTCCCATCCCAAAAATCACCTTGTGCTGTAACGAATCACAACACAGTGATTGGACACAAGAGGTTGGATTTTTTATTTCTCCAATCACAAGCAGGGGGCGGGATTGTGCTCCTCCAGATATTCTCATCCAGGACAAGTACTGTCAGTGAGCAAAGCTGTGATGTGGCGGTCTTTTTTGGGGGCATCAGTTTGGCCTGGGGGGTGGCTGTGTCAGTTTCATTCTGGGACACTGTATTGTCCTGGAATGAATGTGCCCGGGACAGACCTGCAAAATGCGGGACCGTCCCGGGCAATCCAGGACACGTGGTCATGGTCACTCTAGACCGGAGTTCAGACAGAGCCAGCTGACCTGCGCTTCCAGTTCTCCCAACACAGCAAATAATCAGAACATTGCAAAGTTTCTGAAACAGAAAATTGCAGACAACAATAGTAAAAGTTTACTGAATCCCACAGATTGCAATAAACAGATAAAACTCTCTGGTCTATAAAACTGTACCTGCATTGCTGCTATCTGTGTGTGCGCGCCTTATAATTGAATAAAGAGGATAACGTGGGAGAAGTGGCGTTCTAATTGGAGAGCTGTGTCACCACTTAGTGAATCTCCTCTATTATCTTGTCACACGCTAAAGTGGAGACCGATGCTGGTATAATTGTACCTTCTGAGATCCGAAGGCTTGTGCATGTACCAGTGGCTGTCATGTACAATAAATAGATCCAGGTGTGCTTTGTATCCTAGAGAAAAACTATTATCATACCTCAGGAGCCCACATAATAGGCCAGGGATCTGTAATTTTAAGTGCACGTTCACACAGGAAATCCCTGTTTTGTGCACGTTTCCTGCACTACGTTCAAAATACACTGGGTGTATAATCTGCTTCAGGTGTCAATATAATCCTAATGACACCCCAAATGCAGATCACATTTGCCTACACCAGATCACATGGTAATGCAGTACCATGCGATCCGGCGCAGTGCATTTTTGGAAAGTAGGGCATGCACTACTTTTGGTGCAATCCAGTGCGTTTTCAGCCCATTCAAATGAATGGGCTGAAACTTACACCACATTGAATCGCACAGTTCTGTGGGGAAAAAGCCAATATAAAGGAATAGTAGTGGTAAAAAAAAGCACTTGTTAACCAATTGTAGCAAAAGCCCCACATCTCCCACGGCCATGCCCAGCTGACCGAGGCTCACATCTCCCACAGCCATGCCAAGCTGACCGTGGCTCACATCTCCCACAGCCATGCCAAGCTGACCGAGGCTCACATCTCCCACAGCCATGCCAAGCTGACCGAGGCTTACATCTCCCACAGCCATGCCAAGCTGACGAGGCTCTCATTGGTAGGGGGAGAGTGAGCCTGTCGGTATAAGTGGGGGATTTCTACTCCCTCCTTCTCACTCCAGAGTTAATGCGAGCGGCACTTGCACGGCCAGCTCCACCCACTCTACTCTCTCCCCTGCATCCTCATTGGCAGGAGGAGAGCAGCCAATCAGAGAGGGGTTTCAGCAGTGAACAGCATTCTGGGACATGAAGTCCCCATCTCACACAGCCTTCTATGGGGCAAAGAACTACAAGGACCAGCATGCTCTGAGGCAGGGAGAATTTCTGTCAGGAGAGGCTGCCTGGAACATTAGGAGACCACCACGAGGCAGAGAGGAACATGGACGTCCCACCAGAAAGAGACCTATGGTGCATGTCAAGGCGTCTGGATACAAGAGACGATTCTTGGGGTTGATGGGCAGAGAAACGGACCAAACAAACTCAAGCGGCTCCTACGGGGGTAGCGCTACACATGCAATATACACTTATTGTGATTTTTTTTACCAAAAATATGTAGCAGAATACATATTGACCTAAATTTATGAAGACGTTTTATTTTTTTATTTTTTTTTGTGAATATGTTTTATAGCAGAAATTTAAAAATGTCATCAAATACCACCAAAAGAATGTTCTATTTGTGGGGAAAAATAAATAAATATACATTTTATTTGGGTATATAGCTGCACGACAATTGTTGGTTAAAGTAATGCAGTGCCGTATTGCAAAAAAAGACGTTGCTCATTCAGGGGGGTAAAGTGGTTGAATAGTAACTCTTTTGTTGAGAAGAAAATATTCACGTCTGTAGATTACAGGGATTTGAGTAAACTTTGTTATTCTGAAGAAATAGCTTTTGTGTGTGTCCATGTGAATTTGATGGGAGTGACATTATAATTATCAATCAGTTGCAGCACTTGCAGGGTTCTAATGAGGAAAGTGGTTGGGTCTGCATCCTTTTAGGCCTCGTACACACGATCAAATCTGTCTGCTGGAAACGGTCTGCTAGACCGTCCCAGCAGACAGATTCGATCATGTGTACGGCCAAACCGACGGATTTGGCCACCCGACAGATTTCAAAGCATGCTTTGAAATCTATCGGGTGGGAATCCGTCCGCCCGACATGTCTGCTGGTTAGTACACTTACCAGCAGACATGTCGTCCCGCACCGCCGCCGAATGGATTCGGCGCATGCGCGGAAGTGTTTTACTTCCTGGTGCGGTGACGTGGCGGCGTCAACGTCACCGCCACGTCACCGACACGTCAGCGCGCCGTCTGCTGGCGGGGATTTTGGTTTGCTCGTGTGTACACGCGAGCAAACCAAAATCCTATCAGACAGATTTGTTCAAATCGGTCGGTCCGACCGATTTGAACAAATAGATTGCCTCGTGTGTACGAGGCCTCAGACGTGATTTTTCTTTGGGCGTATCTCTCCAAAAATTACTTTCTGTTGCAGAGGATGCCCAAAATCTGACTTGTATCTTAGGGCAGACTTCTGGGAAAATCTGTAAACCAATCACACAAGCAGAAAATTACATTTCTGGGGGACGTTCTGTACACCATCAGTGTGCAGAAGGCATCCAGGTTGCCAAATTGCATTACATTTTAGAAATTTACAGCGGCTGCAGATTGAAAAGGAAAGGTGTTAATAACATTCAATTACAATATGACTTGTGTAGCAATTGCATATATTATATATTTTTTTATTGGCAATTTTTTTCCCATGAAAGTGGATTTATCCTTTAAGGCCCCATACACACGAGCAGACACATTTGTTCAAATCGGTCGGGCAGACCGATTTGAACATATCTGTCTGCTGGGACATATTGGTTTGATCGTGTACACACGATCAAACCAAAATCCCCGCCGGCAGAAGGCGCGCTGACGTGGCGGTGACGTTGAAGCTGCCACGTCACCGCACCAGGAAGTAAAACGCTTCCGCGCATGCGTCGAAACCATTCGACGCGTGTGCGAAAAGACATGTCTGCTGGTTAGCATACTAACCAGCAGACATGTCGGGTGGACGGGTTCCCAGCCGACAGATTTGAAAGCATGCTTTCAAATCTGTCTGCTGGCCAAATCCGTCGGCTCGCCCTTACAACGATCGAATCTGTCTGCTGGGACGGTCGGGCCGACCGTTTCCAGCAGACAGATTTGATCGTGTGTACGCGGCCTAAGAGATATGTAACATTTGTGTGATTTTGTGTACCAGATTCCACCTATGTCTGATGCAATACTTTTTGGTGAACTTCTCCTTTAATATTTGCTGTCATAGGTGTGCGCACAGGGTGTGCTGGGTGTGCCTGGGCACACCCTAATCACCCCATGTTATTTTGCATTATCCAAGGGTGGCAACGGGTGGGTGGTTGGGAGTGCCAGTGGCCAGTGTAAATGCCCTTATTATAATAAAGGCTAGGTTCACATTTAGGAACCCATTACACCCATATTTAGGGTGTAACGTAATATAGTCACATAGTTAGTCAGGTTGAAAAAAGACACAAGTCCATCTAGTTCAACAATAAAAAAATAAACAAACAAAATAAAAAACATAGTACAATCCCATACACCCAACTCCATACCCATATGCTCCCAATCAACTATCTCCTACCATCAGAGCCTCCTTCCTGTAAAAGCAAGTGGTGTTCATGTGTGTTTGAGCTTTGGGGTGCACACCCTATTGCAATAGGTTGCGCACACCTATGTTTGCTGTCCTTAGATTATCGGATATACCATTCAAACATAAGTTTGAACCTAAAGTGAGTGATTTTAAATGACGTTTTTCCTTCAGAAATTACATTTTGTGCAGGGACAGTTCTAAGCATGGGAAACAAGCGCTACTTTACAGGCATACTATACACCCCCCTAGGTACGAAATTTTAAGGAATATTTCAATTTTATTGTTTCACTTTAAGCATTATTAAAATCACTGCTCCTGAAAAAACAGCCGTTTTTTTTAAACTTTTTTTGCATTGATACATGTCCCCTGGGGCAGGACCCGGGTCCCCAAACACTCCCCTGGGGCAGGACCCAGGTCCCCAAACACTTTTTAGGACAATAACTTGCATATTAGCCTTTAAAATTAGTACTTTAGATTTCAAATGTTCGAGTCCCATAGACTTTAACAGGGTTCTAAAGTTCACACAAACTTTTGGTCTGTTCGCAGGTTCTGGTGCGAACCGAACTCAGGGGTGTTCGGCTGATCCCTAGTCATAATTTGCAATGCTCACAAAGATATGCAACATACTTTCTCTCAGATCCACCCAATAGTAGTTATCATTTAGTATATCTCAGAAGGAGAAGAGTACCACATTCACCTGACCTCTCTATCATTGGCATAAGATATCCCCCAGCATATGAGTAGGTGTTCTCAATCTCGTACAGCAGGGTGTTCCCACATCTAATGCCACGTACACACGATTGGAATTTCCAACAACAAATGTTCGATGTGAGCTTTTGCCCGGAATTTCCGACCGTGTGTAGGCTCCATTGGATATTTTCTGTCGGAATTTCTGACAGCAAAAATTTGAGCGCTGGTTCTCAAATTTTTTCCTACGCATAAAAATGCGAAATACGAATGCTAGGAATCATTGAACTTCATTTTCCTCGGCTCGTCGTAGTGTTGAACGTCACCGCGTTCTTGACGTTCGGAATTTCCGTGACCGTGTGTATGCAACACAAGTTTGAGCCAAAATTCTGTCAGGGGGGGGAATACACGGTTTTGTTGTCGGAAAAACTGATCGTGTGTACGCGGCATCAGGATGATTTTCCTGCAATATATTTAAAAAATGTCTGATATGTGTGTGATTGGGCTGGACCGAGAAAAGTGAGAATTGGCTCTGATGGATATTAAAGTAGTTGATGCGTGATGAAAATATAGAGTATATAGACCGTGCTCTGTTCCTAGGCTGTTACCCTTATGATCACTTAGCAATCGATCAACTCTTGGATGGGTACTGAGGAGTGCTTAGTACAAACGCTCATATCACTTAAAAGTCTTTTAGAATTGTTTTATCAGTTAAGAGCATCAAATACAGCCAACGGCACTAACTCAGCCGGCCGTTCTTTGTGTTAGGAGACTATAGTCTTTTTTTTCCCATAACGTTATATTTGGTATTTGAAGTATGATACAAAAAATGATGAATATCAAAATACCATAATACCATTATGGTACGGTCATACAGGTTAACAGTTGTTCATAACTAGGATACAATAAAAAAAAAAACTGTTGAAGAGCATGTACCAGCAACAAACTATTGGGGCATAACAAAAAAAAAAGCAAACACGGTATCATCAAATTATGACTCAATTATAACAAGTATTCCAGTCAGGGCCGCCATCAGGGGGGTACAGGTATTACACCTGTAGGGGGCCCGATAGTCCCCAGGGGCCCGGCCACCCCCCCATTTTTTTTTTTTCATCTGACCCCCCCACCTTTAGCAACTCGCGGTAGGAGAAGACTTGACTTGACTTTTGTTTGTCAGCACCAAACCCCGCCCCCCCCCATCCCGCTTATCCTCTCACGGCAGGAGAGAGAAGAGAAGAGATGACACTTTTGTTAACGCAACCCCCCGTGCTTATCATCTCGCAGCAGGAAAGAGGAGGGCTGCCCTGATTCCAGTCCATATATAAACAGTATTGCAGTGGAAGTCATAAGTCTTGTCCACCAGATGTGCTTAGCCTAAATTTGCCATTGAAGGATCTCCAAAGCATGTAGCTGTTAGGTTGGCCTCCGATTCTCTTTCTAACCTCAATGGACACTGTGGTCAGCAAGGCCCATAATCTAATATATCTGGAACTTTACCCTCAAGAGGACGCTCAAGATAGTATAGAACAACTCATCCTAGAACATCCTCAAGGAACCAGGCTGGAAACTGAAGTGGAAAAAAAAAATCAAAGAAAAAAAAAGTCAAAAGGCCAGAAATAGAAAAAGAAAAAAAGAACACATGAGAAGGGAAAAAAAGAGAGGGGGGGGGGGGTGATAGAAGGACATAAGGGAGGATGTGGATAGAAGGGAAAGTGAAAGGGTAGTTGTCTAATTAGGGCTCTAACTAGCTGCAATGCTGGACATGCCGATGGTATTCTTTAGTAATGTATATGTATGAATGAATGAATTAATTAATTAATGAATGAAAGAAAACTTATATAGCGCGGCACATGCGAACCAAATCGCCTCTGGGCGCTCGTTGTTCCTGTCTCTTTTGGTATCAAAAGAGATGAGTTTTAATCTTTCTCCTGAATGCTAAGTGATTCTCTTCCAACCGAATGCTGGTTGGTAAAGCGTTCCATAGTCTGGGACCTTGGACCGCGAATCTTCTGTCTCCTTTGGACTTGTAGTTTGTTTTCGGCGTCTGGAGTAGATTTTGATTGGTGGATCGCAGAACGCGATTGGGGTTATGAACTTTTATTTTTTCGCATAGATAATGGGGAGCATTCCCATGGATACATCTATGCGTTAGACAGAGTGCTTTAAAAGTGATTCTGTCTTTTACTGGTAACCAGTGAAGGGATCTCAGTGAAGGTGAGATTGATTCCCAGGTTTTTTTTCCAGTCACAAGTCGAGCAGCCGTGTTTTGAACGACCTGCAGACGTGCGATTTGGTACTTGGGGAGTCTGAGGTAAAGGGCATTTGCATAGTCCAGTCTGGAGTTAACAATTGCTCCCACCACAACCGCTAAGTCTTCTTTGGGGATGAAAGGAGTAAGTCTGCGTAGTAGGAGCAGCAGATGGTGAGATCCGCTGACTACTGACCCTATTTGTGTGTCAATTGTCATATAGGAGTCAAAAATGACCCCAAGACTTTTGACTTTGGCACTAGGGGTGATGATTTTGCCCAGAATGGGCGGGGGTGTCCAAGTTGTTGCAGGATGATTCATGCGCTTGGCGTTAAACAGGAGAAGTTTAGTTTTCGCTCCGTTGAGTTTAAGATAACTCTTTGTCATCCAGTCCTCTATCAAAGAGAGGCATGTCTCTAGATTGAGGTGGTGATCCTTTTTGTTGCAAATGCGGAAATACAGTTGCGTATCGTCTGCATATGAGTGGTAAAGCAGTTTTTGGCTGCTGATGATTTCAAAAAGTGGACGAAGATAGATGTTGAATAACACCGGTGACAGGGGGGATCCTTGAGGGACACCGCACGATAATGTGCGTTTCTCAGAAGTAAAGGTCCCAACTTCACAATTTGCGATCGGTTCTCCAAAAAAGAGGAGAACCAAGATAAATCGCCTTTTGCGACTCTGACTACTTCAGCTAGCCGAGTCAATAAAAGCTTGTGGTCTACAGTGTCGAAGGCTGCGCTTAGGTCCAACAGAACCAGAAGACAAGATTTTCCTTCGTCTGTGGCCTCGAGAGCGTCGTCCCATATCTTGAGCAATGCAGTTTCTGTCCCGTGTCCGGGCCGGAATCCCGATTGAAATGGATCAAGTAGCTTGTGGGTATCTAGATGCTGTTGCAGCTGTTGTACCTGTACATCTTTGGATGGACTTACTTCTTAAGATCCAATTTACTGTTTAAAGGAGTTGTAAATGAAAAAAAAAAAAAATTCACCTTAATGCAATCTATGCATTAAGGTGAAAAAACATCTGCCCCCGTTTTACTTACCTGACCCGTCGAAAGTCCCGCGCGGTCCCAAAATCCTCTTTGCGTGCTCAGCTTGGCCGCTGATTGGCTAGAGCAGATGGATTGAGAGCAGCACAGCCATTGGCTGGCGCTGCTGTCAATTACATCCAGTAACGCAGTGCACCGAGGGGTGGGGCCGAGTGATCCATGGCCGCTCGCTGTATCAAGGGAGCGCGCCGGCAATTACTCACCACCATGACTGTGGTCAGTAATTGCGGGGAGGACCATAGACAGCCACCGAGGGACCCCAGAAGACGTGGATGGTGACCACTCTGTGCAAAACGAACTGTGGAGGTAAATATAACACGTTTGTTATTTTAAAGGAAAAATATTTTTTCCTTTACAACCGCTTTAATAATAAGTAAGCAATGATCATATTAGCTGCTTCCAACTGAAAATAACATTTAAATGTATATGTAAACTGCCTATTTCCTACACATACAGATAACATACACAAGCCATCTTTCAGCAGACCATGGGAAGTAAACAACATCCATCATGATAGATCTCAAGAGACCTATAGCAAACACCAGTCATAATGTGATCAGACCACTGGAGTTCGGTGACATCGGTCATTATTTGGTAAATCCCAAGTGATATATTGGTCATCATTTTTGCTGAAAATACATGAAAAACACCACTCGTTAGGTGTCTGGGTCAAGTATCATCCAATCAGCATCAGTCATTGTGTGTCAAAACCTGTAAGAAATATAATAATTACCACTTATTGTGGAACAGGCTTAAGAGATATACAGTAATCACTGTATATACGGAAACCTGAAGTGATTACTCAGTAGAAACCCGTTATATATAATATACAACTATCAACAATCATCACACAAAAACAGGTCCCTGGAGATATGAAATAAACTATAACCATCATTCAATAGGTTACATACAGTAAACAGTAGTCACTGTGTAAAATGGTACATGGTGATATCAGCCAATGAAGTCATTTAGAAGGTACCTGGCAATGAAAGAAAAATTGTTTGGACATCTGGAATCACATGTACAACTTATAATATAATAATAAGAAGAAAACTCTGTACAACCTAAATAAAGCATTTAAAAGGGTTGTAAAGGTATTTTTTTCCCTAAATAGCTTCCTTTACCTTAGTGCAGTCCTCCTTCATGTACCTCATCCTTCCATTTTGCTTTTAAATGTCCTTATTTTTTTTGAGAGATCCTCACTTCCTGTTCTTGTGTCTGTAACTACACACAGTAATGCAAGGATTTCTCCCTGGTGTGGAGAAAGCCTCTTGAGGGGGTGAGCAGGCAAGTCAGGACACTCCCTACTTTGCAAATAGAGAAAGGAGCTGTGTGTAAGTGGGCGTTCTGACACTCCTTCTCGCCCCCTCCCCCTCAAGAGCCACACCAGGGAGAAGGCCTTGCATTGCTGTGTGTAGTTACAGACAGAAGAACAGGAAGTGAGGATTTCTCAGAAGAAATAAGGACATTTAAAAGCAAAATGGAAGCATGAGGTAAGTGAAGGAGGACTGCACCAAGGTAAAGGAAGCTATTTAGGGAAACAATGTTTTACCTTTACAACCCCTTTAACTCAATATTAAGTGCAGAAGAGAAAGCATTCTAAAGCTAAATATAATGGATTCCTTAGGAGTCTTCATGCAATCTTCGGAATTAAAAAAATAAATAAATCTAGCACACTACAATAGCAGTAATGAACAACAATATACTTAAAGGGGTTGTAAAGGTTCATTTTTTATTTTCTAAATAGGTTCCTTTAAGCTAGTGCATTGTTGGTTCACTTACCTTTTCCTTCAATTTCCCTTCTAAATGTTTTTTTTCTTTGTCTGAATTTTTCACTTCCTGTTCCTCCTCAGTAAGCTTGCCCCAATACTAATTTGTTTCTCTCTAGCTCATCCAGTGAGCAATGTTTATAAACAATGGCCCAGATTCACAGAGCGATTACGCCTGCGCAACAGGAGATGCGCGTGCGTAAGTCTAAATGTGCGCGTGCGTTTCGTTGCGCGGCATCCCCAGAACGAGATACGCAAAAAATCGACTTTTTTTTGTCCCGCGTAATTTCGTTAGACTGGCGCATCCGTCCGCGCAAAAGTGCGATAGACACACCATTGATTTGCTAGTCAAATATGCTAATGAGGGACTTACGGGGATCCACAAAACAACATTGGGGCAGCGCAGGCGACGCAGTGTGCGCAACAGCAAAATGTCCTGTCTAAAATTAGAGCATATAAAAGCTGGTCTAAAAAAAAGAAAAAAGTCTACTTGTTAGATAAAGCAACACTGTTAGTGAGCAGCTCAGCAGTCACACGTGTTGCTCAACAATCTGTATGCCAACATGCCAGGGGCATCGTCGCGCATAGCTATACTACTGACTTTAGATGAACAAAGAAGGAGGAGGGCACGGAGGATGGCACGGAGGATGGCACGGGAGAGGATATACCGTACCCGCATAGACCTGTTTGACATGAGTGATTCTGAGGTGTATCGCATCTTCAGATTCACCCCTCATGCCATCCTGGAATTAACCACAACCCTGCAGGATGACATCACCAGCCCAACACACCGCTCACATGCAGTGCAGCCACTGGTCAAGGTCCTGGCAACACTCCATTTCCTTGCCAGTGGCTCTTTTCAGCGTACAAGTGGAGTGGTGGCTGGGATGTCACAGTCCTCCATGAGCAGATGTGTGCACCAGGTTGTCCCTGCAATACTCAGACGCATGGCCAACCAAATCATCAAACCCACCACTGAGGACCTGCGGCTGAAGGCAATGACAGATTTCTACAGAATTGCCAGATTCCCACGCACCGTGGGGGCCATTGATTGCACACATGTGGCACTCCAGCCCCCCCAGGAGACAGAGCACATGTACCGCAATCGGAAGCATTGGCATTCCATCAATGTACAGGTGATAGTCGATGCCCAAGGCCTCATATGGCACGTCCGTGCCAAACACCCAGGGTCCAGCCATGACAGCTACATATACAATCAATGCCACATCCGAATGGAATTTGATCAGAACGTGTATGGGGACACCTGGCTGGTTGGTGAGTGACATGGGTGGCAGGCATGACTATCCCCTCCCATGATGCACATCACAAGGGGCACATGCATGACTAACATCCTCCTGCCTTTTCCTTCCAGGTGACTCTGCATATCCACTGGGACCCCATCTCATGACTCCTATCCGGAACCCCCAAACTCCAGGAGAGGAAAGATACAATCAAGCACATGCTCAAACACGAGCAGTGGTGGAGCGCACCTTTGGCATCCTAAAGTCACGTTTCCGATGCCTGAATAAGTCTGGGGGTACCCTCTTGTACTCCCCAAACTTCGTGTGCCAGATCATCGGTGCATGTTGCATGCTGCACAACTTTGCAGAAAGAAAGGGCCTGCAGATTGACCTACGTGATGACCTGACCCCTGAACCAGACAATCCCCCCCTAACCGAGGTTAACCCGTCTTCTGAGGGAAGAGCAGCCAGGAGACAGCTCACATTGGGCATCTTTGCACGTTAAACATACACATTAATCATGGCACAATGAGAATGCATGCATGCACACCACTGTGGTCCCTAGCACACACACCCCACATCCACATCAAATTGGATTGGCACCAGTCCACCATGCTGGACTTGTGAGCAGCAACACCACGCCAAGGCTCCAATTATGTCACTGTACATTCATACACCATTCACACGGACCTGGGGATCACTTCTCCCTGGTCCTGGGGAACCCTTCTCCACCAAAATTGAGGGTGACACCCCTTTTCCGGCAGGAATGTCACCCCCACATTCACACAGCATTCACAACCCCAAAAAAAAAATGACCTGCAAAATCAAAAAATTTCCAGCAAAAAAAAAAAAAAAATAGAAAAAAAAAAAAAATTGGGGGAAAAACAAATTACTGCCCTCTGCGTGAGCCACGCCTGGGGCGCCCCCGGCCACGGCCCCGGCTTCTCAGGGGAGACTCATGGGGAAGGGGTAAAACCGGGGAAGGAGGATCAGCCCCTGATCTCTGCCCACCTGGTGGCCTGCCCTCCAAGGCCACGGCAATTCTGTCCAGGGCAGCACCAACTGTTGCCGTGTTGGCCTGGATAGCCAGAGTAAGGGCCCTCACATCCTGCCCAACGCCTGCTGATGTCGTCTGCAGTTCATTTAGGCAGGTTGTGAAAGCCCGGGAGTGGGAGTCCAGGTTCCCCAGCGTATCCTTGATGGAGGACAGGCTCTCCTCCATCCGCACCAATGTCTGGCTGACCTGTCCCAGATGGCGGGTCTGGAGGAACTGGTCCCTTCTCAGGGTGGCGGGCAGGAGATCGGCCAACCCCCTGGTGGTCTGGGATGACATCCTGCCTCCAGCTGATGCTTGTGGCCGGGGAGAAAGGGAGGCCCTTGTGAGGGGAGCCATGTTGGGGGAGGAGGGGGGGGCTCCCCCTTAGGGAGGCCTGCCTGCTGGCAGCCAGAGGGGAGGAGTCCTCAAAACCCAAACGTCCAGTGCCTGACATGGACTCCTCCTCCTCATGATTCTCCTCCTCCTCATGATTGTCCTGCTCCTCATGATTGTCCTCCTCCTCTTGAACCTCCTCCGCGGACTCCGGCCTTGTTGGGGGGGCCTCATTAGGCTGCTGTCCTGGGGTTGGTGCGGTCAGGCCAGATGGCCCTGCACCCTCCTGCACATCTGTGGATGACACAAAACATTCACAGGTTGGAGGATCCACACACTTGCCACATATTCCCTTTCACCCCCTCCCCCACACATGCTACACACCTGATATTAAAAAAGAAAACAACTTACCTGGCACCACGGGCTGGGGACTGGAGTCAAAGCCGGGCAGGCCCTCAACTTCATGCCGATAAAAGGTCAGGGCCACCGCACGCTCCTCCGCTGTCAGGCTAATACGGCATGGTGGGCCCCCTCCTGTGCCCCTGGCATGGGCATGCATTCTGGCCAACTTCTTTTTGACCAGACGCCGGAGGTCATTGATTTTTTTGTCAATCCCAGACCTGGTCCGTGTCTCCCCCTGCCCCGCAGAATTCACCTGGTCAGTGATCCTATCCAATATCTCCCTCCTCCTGGCCGGGGTGGTGTTGGCACTCTCTGGGCCGTGGAGGTAACGCCCATACTCGCTAATGGCCCGGGCAAGAATCTGTTTTTCCACGACTGTAAAATTAAGCTTTCGTTTTCTCTCAGTCATCCTTCCAAAAAAAAACAGTCCCAGTCAACAAAATTCACGCACACAAACAAGCACAACCAATCACAAAAAAACACACACACAGAGAGAAAACTACTCACCAAAAAACAGTCCCCCAAAAAAAAACAGCAGGAAAAGAAACAAAAAGAAATATATCAATCAAACAAACAGTCTCTCAAACACTTATCAAAAACCACTTTCAAAAATCTACTAACAACCACTTGATCACACAGAACACTAATCTGACAACTACAAAACACACCGCAACGAACAACAAGAACAAAAGCACTTTGTTAAATGGGAAGGGACAAAGGGATGTACTTTTGCAAAGGAAGTGCGTTTGTGTGTGTCTATTTATGCTGTTTGCGTAGTTCACAACGTTGCCCTAGTCCATTTCCAATTTCACTGATTGCGCCGCTCCCGAGTTGTGAGCATGCGCACATCGGAGCTGACATGGTCTCGTTCAAGCGCGCATGCGCGAGCCGGCCGGCCCTTCATTTGCATGGGGTCACGGCTCATTTCAATGTAACACGCCCACGTCCCTCCCAATTTGTATTACTCCTCCTTACGCCTCTGGAAAAACGTTACGTATGCGCAATTTCCTGCGCAAAAGCTACGAGAATAGGGTGATTACGCGGCAAAATTGCGCACGTCTAACGTAAAGGCGGTGCGCTACGCCGGTCCAATAATGCGCAGATGTACGTGAATCTGGGCCAATGTTGCTTTGTATCTCTCTATCTCACATATAAACATGGGTTTATAAACAATACTACTTTGTTTCTCTCTAGCTCATCCTGTGAGTGCTGTTTATAAACACATTTTCTTTGTATATATCTCCCATCTGAACAATGTTTATAAACAATGTTGTTTTTGTATCTCTCTATCTCCTCTGTCTACAATGTTTATAAACAATGTTACTTTGTATCTCTCTAGCTCATCAATGAACAATTTTTATATTTATATGTGAAGATTTGAAGGTAGGACTATTTGGGGAACAGGTGGCTCTGTGATATGGGACACAGATGTGAAGGGATGGACTCTAATGTGTGTTGACAGTGTGCCCCCTGACTTTTTTTACTGCACCCCCAGATCAGACAGTCTAGTGGATGACAGCATTTCAGGACACAAACCCCTTTCCCCAAGTGAAATTCCACCTGGTGAGCTGTGCATTCTGTGATGTATAAATGCACTCCCACTGCAAATAGAATCATCATTAGGTTACTCCCAACATCTGTGATCTTGGCACCCATCTGATGTTACTTCTGGCCTTTCTCTCATTCCCCAGTACCAATGGCCAGCCCTGGCAGGAAGTTGCCAATCGGAGGTAAGAGCAACTAACTGGTGTCGAGGATAGCAGACTAATGCTTTTAAGAAACTACTCATAGGCAATGTAGGCATATGTAGCCAGAATCTGAATATTTACCTATTCCTGCAATCAGGAGACAATGTGTGGCATTGTTACAGGGGGGAGCCGTTTCCTCTAGTGACCAGTTGAAGCTGACCTGTTATTAGACATGTGCAATCGTTTTCGTTAGAATGCATTTTAGTCCGAAAACGATAACGAAAGTGCAAGAAACGAAAACCGAAAGATCCGACATAAAAAATGCTTTATTTTCGTTTTCGTTGTGGTAAAAATTGGATATAGAGAGATTCGACATTATAGGGAAAAGAATCGACATCATAGAGAAAAGATTTGACATTATAGAGAAAAGATTCGACACTATAGAAATAATAGATTCAACATTACAGAGAATAGATTTCGATTTATGAGAAAATAGATTCGACATTATACAGAATAGATTCAACATTATTACTAGTCATACAACATTAGAATTCTTGTAGGCGGAATATTCGAACGGAAATGTACGATTCGACGTAAAGATTCGACGTTCCTTCGAATATTCTTTGACCATTCGACATCAACCAAAAAGATTTGACGTTCCGTTGAATATTTTTTTGACCATTCGAACAGAAACCAAGTATTATTGGATTTTCGGACGAAAGCTTTTCCCCAACGACAAATAAATCAAAACGATTTTCGGGAGTAAGTAAATAAATGTATTTTCCAAACGAAAACAAAAAACGAAACAAAATATTCCAGTCTGCACATGTCTACCGGTTATATTCTTAATCAGAGACAAGCTAGAGCAAAGCATCTTGGGACATGTAGTCCGTACGGATGGGATTCACCCTCTGGCTGAATGACGTGGAACTACAACTACCAGATGGCTGATGGAGAAGATCGACCACTGGGAAAGACTATAAGAGGCAGGGATTGAGGCCTGGCACACTCTCATGGGACCCGGTGTGCCGTATCACAAAAAATTACCTGGTCATGAAGGGAGGTAAATCTTCCAGAGCTGAAGTGGGTCTCCTCCCCTCCTGCTTGCGACTGAACAGTAAAAGAGACATAGCATCCTGATGAACTCAACTCTCTGTCAATCTACTTCTTCCCCACCATCAGCATGCTATTAGTTAGCACATGAACAGGTTGCCTTCTTCTAGTGCTTCTCCCTCTCCCAGTCCAAACTCCGACATACTACATTTGAAGAACTACAAGAATCTGCCTGAAGTTCAGCTTTCAATAAAAAAAAAAAACATTGTAATAATTTGTTCCTTACTGGGCAAATTTTTGGTGAATGTTGATGATTTGGTGCAACCGTGTGTTACCATTTCCGTACGCGGTGGAGAAATTTCCAATTTTTGATGGCCAGCATAAATCTCTATAGTGTTTTGCCTCTGGCAAAGTATCTCAACTCCCATTAAGTGTGTTTTGTAATGTTTACAGCAACTGCTTCCACACTTAGTAATGATATAATATCCAATTACAGATTATTGAATTGCAAATTTTTTCCAAAATAATGAATCGATGTTTACTGCTGCAGTGTTTCTCAGATTTGTGAGATAGTTTTGCTGTTGCTTTTTTTCAATCTTCTCTGCAAATTAGTGTTTGGCATTCCCATAATAGGATCACAAGCCCCGAGTCAGAGAATGAACACACACACTGCAGCCCACACAAAGAAAAATAAAAATGAACTCCGGACACAAAGGGCCAGATTCTCAGAAGCGCTACGACGGGGTATCTCAGATACCCCGTCGTATCGCCGTTTTTTTGCCTGTGTATCTATGCGTGTGATTCCTAGAATCACTTACGCATAGATACAGGTGAAGATCCGCCATGTGTAAAACAATTACACTGGCGGATCGTAGATGTAATGACAACTCCGGCCGCTAGGTGGCCTTTACGTTGTTTTCTCATTTGCCTATGCAAATGAGGCTAATACGCCGATTCCCGAACGCTTTTACGCCGCCCCGTCGTGGTTAATGTCGTTTTCGTCCGCGTAAGGTTACCCCTGCAAAGATGTGCAGTAACCTTACGAAGTCCCGTCGGATGCCGTCGGCTGCCGTCGGATGCCATGTTAAGTATGGCCTCGGGACCGCGTTGTGTTGTGCGTCGTTTACGTCGTTTGGTACGTCGATTCTCAATGGGGCTGGCGTACGCTACGATTACGTCATTTACATTGAGAAAATGTGACGTCCTTTGGAGCATGCGCACTGGGATTTCGTCGCGGCCGGCGCATGCGCAGTTCAATCGGCACGGGGGCGCACTTAATTTAAATACAAGCCGCCCCCTTTGAATTACGCGGCTGTACGCTGGACCATTTACGCTACCCCGCTGCAAACTACGGAGCAAGTGCTTTGGGAATAAAGCACTTGCTCCAGTACAAGGCGGTGGCGTAGTGTAAATGGCTAACGCTACGCCGCCGCAAATGTACAAGAATCTGGCCCAAAAACTTTCATTTAATAATTTCCTTAACAATTCTATAGGATATAAATCTACTTTCTGTTCTCCAAATGCCTTTGTTAATCCATATATGACCCTGTAAAATGATTGATATCATCACTATGCTGTACATACAGGAGCTGGGGACGGGACCTAACATTTCAAACTTGTACAAAAATTTACAGGGGGCAAATACAGACTGAACAGCATGTACATGGAGACAGAGTGATCAGTCTTATTATGGCAAATTTCAGAACAGAGGCAAAATACAGGAATTGTTTTATGCTGGAAGGACGGGGTGCATTTATAAACCCCATAATACATCTAATATGTGTATTTATTAAGATTGCCAGCTCCATCTACTGGCCCTGATGCAGTATTTTACTGATTATTGCATTTCAGGTAAATATCCCATCATGGCCACTAGGTGGAGATGATGATCAGGAAAATACCCAATCATGACCATTAAATGGAAATACTGATCATAGGAAACACTCATATTAGACACATTACTTACAGGTATTATTCATGGTGCTTTACAAATTCTGGGACATTCACATGACCATTTTGACATTTTCTATAGACCTCTAAGATTAGAGAAAAAATAAACATGTCTACTGTATTGTTTTTCAGCTGGGATTTCCGCTTTAATGAGCAATTTATGCAACAAGTGAAAACACTGTAACTATGCTAAAGGTATAAAAATCTAATCAGCATATTTAGAGTACAGTGTCATGCACAGCAAGCAATTTTCACACAATTTCTGACATGTGGGGTGGGTAGATCAGCTATCTAAAACTGATGTATAGATTGTGACGGGAGTCACTTTGGGCGGGGGACTTGCAGAACCCAGCTTACCTTGGAGAGCACTGTAATCCCTTGTTCAGCTCCCCCAGCCCCTCCTATGTGTACGTTACGCTACCATGGAGTTGCGCAATGGGCTTTGTCCAATGATCCCTGTGCTGTATATGCATCTCTCGCAACCTCCTCCTGAATTCCTCTTCCATGGCGGCTGGTATCTGAACCCTCCTCTCCTGCTTGGATTCTGGTTGAGGTTTGAATGTCGCAGACTGCAGGAAGCCTCCCACTGCTTGCCACCAATGTATCTGAATGTCCTACACTCCGCTTGAGTGCTTCTGTCATATACCGCTTCCTCCAGTCTAAATATAGATATTAGATATTACAGTCGCTTGCTACCAAGAACAAGGCAGGACTCGTTTTGGCTGCTGAACTGGAACTTGAACTGTAGGGACACATGTTCCCCAGTCCCTTTCTCAGCAGCATCAGCTGCGCTGAAAATGAATGGAGAGAAGACTTCTCTTCATTCATAAACTGAAACATTGTAATCACAGTTTACAATGTTTCAGTTATGTGAATAGACAGTCAGTGATCACTGACTCTGTCCATTCGGAGCAGTAAGGAGCCAGATTTACCGGTTCCTACCCCGCTCTCCATCCTGACATTTACAGGGGGTGGAGGAGGAGCACGGAAGGGGAGAGAAACACGGCGGGATACACGGCGGGATACATAGAGGGAGAGAGAAACACGGGGGGACACAGAGGGATACATGGAGGGAGAGAGAAACACAGGAGGGACACGGAGGAATACACGGAGGGAAAGAGAAACACGGGGGGGACACGGAGGGATACACAGAGGGAGTGAAACACGGGGGGACACGGAGGAATACACGGAGGGAAAGAGAAACACAGGAGGGACACGGAGGAATACACGGAGGGAAAAAGAAACACGGGGGGGACACGGAGGGAGAGAGAAACACGGTGGGGGGCATGGAGGGAGGGAGACAGACTGCAGCAAAACAGAGGGGGGCTGGAGGAGGAAATGGGACAGTCAGCGGTGATCGTGTGTGGGGGAGTTACAAGCACCGATCCGAGCAGCGAAACTGTACGACACCGCGATCGTACATTTCCGGTTGAATGTTCCGCCAACAAGCTAGCTATAGTAGAATTCTAATGTTGTATGACTAGTAATGATTATATTTATCAATTATTATTACTAGTCAACCAACATTAGAATTCTTCAATAGCCTATGGGCCGAGCATTTGACCGGAAATGTACGATTGCGGCGTCGTACAGTTTAGCTGCTTGTCGAATCTTCTTTGAACATTCGACAGACACCATAAGCCTTCAATGACAGATTTGACGTTTATATGTTATTCGATGCTTTGTCGAATCTTTGTCGTTCCTGTTGAATTGTCAAGTTAGTTCTAGGTATTTTACTGCTCCTCCTCTTTGGTTACAATCAGCCAATAACATTCATCGTCATCATTATTTTTATTTTACTTCCCCCACCCAATTCCAGCAGCGATCTTTTCTCTCTATAATGTTGAATCTTTTCTCTCTATGTAGAATAATCTTGGACTAATAGAGTTAAGGTTAGGCACATTCGACCACAGGTTCGATAGACACAGATTGTTATTGTCAGCATCATGTCGAATCTTCTATCTATATCAAACTGTTGTTGCAACGAAAACGAAAATAAAGCATTTGTTTATGTCATATCTTTTGGATTCTGCGCATTAGTTTTCTTTTGTTAAAACGATAACTAAAATACCTGAAATTTGGACGAAAATGCATTGGGACGAAAACGAATGCACAAGTCTACTCCTCTGTACACATCCATAGATATTTCAGTAGTAAGCCTTAAAGGATCACTAAAGGAATTTTTTTTAGCTAAATAGCTTCCTTTACCTTAATGCAGTGCTGTTTTCATGTTCTCATTGTTCGTTTTTGCTTTGAAGTAGCTGTAATACTTTTGGTTGTCTGGCTCCTTATGAAAAAACTCATGGCAGATTTTCACTGTGGTCTAAGCTGTGTGTCTAAAACTCCTCAGAACCAATCAGATTCATTTTAAAAACAAAACACTGCCCTGGATTTGTTTGTTTTTGTTCTGTGTGTCTTCTCTACTTCACAGAAACATGAAATCATCTTAAAAACGAAAGTGAAACCAGAGGCACATTATATGATTGTTTTTTATCTATTTTTAATCATTTTTAAAAGGAATCAGTTAACTTTTATGTCACTATACCCTGTAAACAGTAATTTCAGCAAAAAAAATGTTTTCCTTTAGTGACCCTTTAATTTCTAACTTTGTTGCTCTCCCCCTATGAGTTTAAGCCAAACATTGCTTGTTCTTGTTCCTCCCGTTGTATTGTCCATAGCAAGCCCAGCAACATCCTACAGCGGCCAAAGCCGGAGTACTTACTCAGAGGATATAAGATGTTTTCAAGTGTCTCAACTCTCCAGTGTCTGCCAAAAAAACTAAATATCAGTTTTGCATGTCCTGACCCTTTAAATGGCAAATAAAAAGTTGCAAACGGAGTCACCCAAAACTGTCATTCCGAAATTATTCTCAGCCCCGCTAGTTTTTCTATGCTTTAGCACATTGTCTATGTCGGCACAAATGTTTTCTCCGATTTTCTAAAGCTCTTCATTTAGCTTGTCACCCCTGAGAGGCATCCAAAGTATCAAAAAGCCTCTGTAAAATCTAAACAGATGACATCCAAAGATCCTACATAATCTTCTACAGAAAGCAGGAGAGGTTATTTGGCATGAAGTATTGTTATAAAAATCTGTGCTTGTAAGGAATTGTTCAAGTAAAAAATATGAGCTTTGGGGGGCCGGGAGGAAATTATGAGGGATTTTTACAGTGTTTGTTCTGCGGTTTTGAAGTACTTTTGAAGCATAACGCAAGTGCTTCTGGAATGTTTTCAATTGTCAAGTGATATTATTAGTCCTTAGTTTCCATGTAAAGCAGAAATGTGCAGTAGCTGCTCAAGCACTTGTGCCATACAAAAATGTAATGGTTCAGTCCACCATTATGATTTGAGACAAGTACATTGGCTTCTATATTTGTAGAGGAAGATGGGGGCAAGATCTTTAAACCCGAGTCCCTGGTGTCACGTTTCTTTGCTATGCCCTAATCAAACAGGAGTCATTTTGTGGTATAGAAGCACTGAATGTTGTGGCGATCTGTTGTGACATTGTGTGTGGTCCTGGAAGCTGCTTACCAACCACTGTGGTGTCTTAGGCCGTGTACACACGATCAGTCCATTCGATGAGAACGGTCCGAAGGTTAACCGATGAAGCTGACTGATGGTCTGATGTGCCTACACACCATCCGTTAAAAAACCGATCGTGTTAAAACGTGGTGACGTAAAACACAATGACGTGCTGAAAAAAATGAAGTTCAATGCTTCCAAGCATGCGTCGACTGGATTCTGAGCATGCGTGGATTTTTAACCGATGGTCGTGCGTACTAACGATCGGTTTTGACCTATCGGTTAGGCGTCCATCGGTTACATTTTAAATAAAGTTGTCTTTTTTTAACCAAAGTTTAACTAACCGATGGGGCTTACATACGATCGGCTTTGACCGATGAAAATGGTCTATCAGACCGTTGTCCTCTGGTTAACCGATCGTGTGTACCTGGCCTTACTGCACCCTCAGAGGAGATCACAAAAGAAAATTGAAAAGATGTAAGCTCCATACAAGTTCATACAGCCTAATTGGGGAAAAAAAGAGACAACCCCCAAATGCCCCCAAGGGAGTACAGAAAAATAAATGGACTATCTTAAAACCTAAAGACTGCACATATGAAGTAGAATAAAACATTTTTTATTAACACAAAAGCTAAAAAAAATTCATGTAGACAAACACATACATACATAAAATAACATTTATCACATTAACACATTGAGTGATGCTTTAACCATAAATAATACATAGATCACTGATAGTATGACACTCTTAGAATGATGAAAAATTGAGGGTGTATTTTGCTGTTACTCCTCTACTTGTTTCGTGGACAATTCAGCTTCTTCAGGAGGAACAAACCAAGATACTACCTGGAGCAGAGCTTAACAATCTGTCATGACCTTCCAGTAATACTTTCATGATCTGTCTGTCTCTTACCTTGTCTGTGTATTAGCCTTAGGGCTTGCTCTCTCACACCTGTATGGTTAAGTAATCTTCCTTCAGTGTGGCTCCACCCTAGCCTCAACAGGAACCACTATTTAACACTGTGTTTTCCAAGCCTGCCTTGCCGTGTAATATTGTGTGTTTGGTTTCCTGCTTGCTGTGTGCTCTACGTTTGTCTGTTACCAATCTTGGCGTGTTCCCGACCATCCCTGTCTGCTTGTGACCCTGACTTTTGGCTTGTTCTCCATTTATCTTTGTCTGCTAGTCGCCCGACCTTTAGCTTATCCTCCTATAGCCTACTGTGAGCGTGAGCTGCGAGACCCTGGGGATCGCAACCTGGAGTCAGCTGCAGCGTAGTCCATCCTCACCACTGGAGGCTCTGGTGAACACCTGCTGGCTCTTAGACTCTGCGCCCTGGGGAATCTTATGTTCTAGCTCCCTGTGGGATCTGTGTTGATGCCCCAGTAGACCTGCCTTCCTGCACCACCCAGGGTTCCATCCGCAGTAGTCAGCCGTAGGGTCCACTATCATATCATAGCGGTGCACTCCTGACCGCAACGGTGTGTATCTGTCGCCTAAGGTGACCTGACACAATCAAACAACTATACATTATAAGATGTATAAAAGAATGAATATAGTTACAACAATAGTACATGGGGGTAGCTATGTACAGTCATGCTCAAAAGTTTGCATACACTGGCAGAAATTGTGACATTTTGGCATTAATATTAAAAATATGACTTATCATGCCAAAAAACTGTCTTTTATTTAAGGATAGCAATCACACAAAGCCATTTATTATCACATTATTATCACAGCAGAGGATCCATCATTTCCGGGTCCATATTTGATACCCCACATCAGGCTTTGCCCTTCGGAGCGAGATGTGGAACGCACGCCACCCTTAGGGATCAGCTGACTCACACACACTGTTTACACCTAGTGCCAGGCCAGGCACTACAACATGTGAGTGTAACTGCCATTATTGCTGCTGTTTTTACTTTATTAAAAAATTACTACACTATGAGACTTCTATCCGTGTCTCCTGTGGAGCCATTTTTTACATTCAAGCCCCTTCCTGGGTGGCTATTGGAGTGGATGTATGCCATTTGCGGAACCAATCTGGTGTTCCCATAGAGTTTTTTGACCGTCCTGTAAAAAGGGGTCAAACGGCTCTGGTAAGTGGCCATCTTCATACTGAGCACTCGTGGTGGAGATCTAGAAGTTTTACCTCTGAGCATTCCATTTTGGTGTTGGGATTTATTGATCCATATTTTTTCAGGAAACAGGGGGAACTTTCTGGTTTTCTGTACATGGCTTGAATTTTAACCTGTATAATCTTAATTGCATTTCACAGGAAGTCACTCACTTAGTGCCACCACTATTCACAGAATGCCTTGTTTCTTTTAATGAATACAAGGCATTTCCTATCTGGACAATGTGGAGATAGTGGCTTTCCCATCCTTCCTCTACAACTCGTCCAATGAACAACTTGTTGAAAAAAATACAAGACATGTTATGAATGGCAACAGTACCAAATGAGCAACCCTCTGTGGTCTGTATGCAGTGGGGCAGCTGCTCAGCTGCCTAATTTTTTTTTTAAAAGACATTGAAAAGAAAAGTTCTTACACTATTTCCTCTAGGCCTGATCTGTCACCTAAAGCACTTTGAAATATTACAAGTGCTTTAATATCAGTGCCACCTTCCACCCACAGGTCTATGTAATCAGTAGACTTAGACACTCTGCCATCATTAAGTCAGGAAAAGCACAGATTTCCAGAACACATGATTTTTCTAAATCATATAAGAATCCCTTAGTGGCTAAGAAGCAAACAGTAATTTAATTCATCCTTCAAGCTCAGAACATTTGTTCTGTTAACTTCTAAAATGAAATGAACCAAAAGTCTTCAGAGCTAGCCCACATTGGCCAGGCTTGGGTTAATGCTGACAGGATGCAGCAATATCGGCTCTCAGCTTGTGGTCCCTCTGGGGTCTCGCCGCAGCACTTATCCTCTGTATGACCCTGTGTAGGTAAATCCCCCCTTGTTGGCTTGGTGCCACTAATGTTTACTCCTGGAAAGCTCTCAGGTACTAATGTGATCAGTGTTTTGGGTACAGAATCCCAAGAAAGTGCCTGTCATCCATCAGTCTTGACATTGAAAAAAGTCTAAACTTCCCATGTTTGCCGTAAAATCCCACTGGTGGGACAAGTGCTGCCCTACTTAAAGGACAGGCAGATCAGACCTCTGCTTTCTCAGTTATGTCCATGATCAACTTCATTGCCCTTGGAGGCCAAACAACCTGTCCATATTCCTGATGTGAGCTGGCTGCCCATGACCTTCAGACAATTGGGACCGCAGACTGTCCCTTCAACAACAAGAACCCATTATACAGCATCTCTCTGCATATAAAGCTTCTTGTAGGTAGTGTCAGAAAGAGGTCCCTTGGCATCCAAGGTGAGAAAGCAAAAGTGCCTATCCTCCTCTCTCCTAGCTTTTTATTTTGGTACTAAAAAAACAAACACAATTTTTTTTAAAAGCTAAGGGGGTCATAATAAAGGGGATAGAGGCGTTAATAAAAAAAAAAAAAATAGTAAAGATTACCGAAAACTTCAAATTTTAAGATTAAAAAATTTAAATTGTAAGGCCCCATGCACACTCAGCGTTAAGCCCTGTAGCACGTGGCTTGGGTGTTTAGCTGCAGGCAAAAGGCACAGGGCACAGGGCACAGGTGTTCCATCCAGCCCTGCTACCAGCAGCCTGTCAAACTCTATGAGATGCTGACAGCTGTGGCGGCTGGATGGGGATGTCTGGTGCACTTAGCTTTATCAATGCTTACCGTATATACCCGAGTATAAGCCGACCTGAATATAAGCCAAGGCACCTAATCTTACCACAAAAAAATGGGAAAACTTATTGACTTAAGTATAAGCTTAGGGTGTCCATCTGCATGTCTCACTGTGCCTCACTTTGCCTCACTGTGCCCATGCCTCACTGTGCATCACTGTGCCCATGCCTCACTGTGTTCATGACTAGACTTACCTTTAACATGGGAGTATATAGAAGGGGTGCCCGGCTTTGAAAAATCGATGCTCCCCAGCCGTAGGTCCCCCAGACAGCAAACTTTGCACACTTGTAGAAGAGAACTGGGGCTACATGTTTGCCAAGGGTCCAGGGGACCTAGGGCCGGTCGGAGAAATTACTGTTTAACATGGGAGTCTATGGAAGGGGTGCCCGGCTTTGAAAAATTGGTGCTCCCCGGCAGTGTTGAGCCGAATACGCCATATTTGATTTCGCGATATTTCACGAATATATAGAAGAATATTCGTGATATTTTATAAAAAAAAATTTTTTGCGAAATTTCGCTAATGCAAAATTTCGCTAATGCGAATGCGAAATTGATTGCGAAATTCTCGTCAACAAGCGAAAACGGAGATCATTTCCTGGATTACTAAACTAATATGCACTAAACACTAACTCTACTTACACAAACTTATATGACTAAACTAAAGCTAATTTTTTTTTTTTTTATACACAAAACACAGAAGGGCAGAGAAAGTATTCGCGAATATTCGTAATACGGATCGCCTCAGCTATTCGGCCCAGGGTCTCTAATCATACCAGCAATGCTTTTAGACGTTGATGGAGATCACTAGGATGTGATCTGTTTTAAAAATACATTTGAAAAAATTGCGAATATTCACTGCAATATTCGATTTATCCGCGAATACTCGAATATGCAATATTCGTAACGAATATTCGCAATGCGAATATTCGTGAGCAACACTACTCCCCGGCCGTAGGTCCCCTGGACAACAAACTTTGCACACTTGTAGAGGAAGAGTGGGGCTACAAGTGTGCCAAATTACCGGGTCCCCAAGGTCCGGGAGATCAGGCACAAAAAGGTGACTCGCGTTTAAGCCAAAAAATGTGCTGAAAAATTTGGCTTATACTCGAGTATATACGGTACATAGCTCCCAACTGTCCCTGATTTTGAGGGACTGTCCCTCATCCAGAACAAAGTCCATCTGTCCCTCTTTTCTCCTCATCTGTCCCTCATTTTGGTCTGATCTATGTAGTTGTATATAAAATGCACTTTTTATCTGTCAAAAAGTGTTTCCCAGGTGCTAAACATTTCATCCAATTTCTAAATTGCTGCATTTGTAAATTTAAAAAGCCAATATAAAGGAATAGTAGTGGTAAAAAAAGCACTTGTAGGTTTAACAATTTTTTTTTTTTTTGTACAATTCTCTTTTAAGGGGGCGTGACAGGTTGTATGTCTCATGCCTACATACTTTTGTTAATAGGTGTCCTTCATTCCCATTCGTGTGTATGGGGCATTAGTTTCCCTACCAGCCAGTGTCTAGATTTTCTGCCACACTATCACAGTCACACTATAAGTCGCTGATCACCACCATTGCAAATATAGTATCTGTATGTGTCACTATCTTGATCACGATCAGAACTATATTAATGTCCCCAACAGTATAGTGTCCCCAAAATTCTGTTTTGTTTTTACTAAAGATGTAGCAGAATACATTTTGGCCTACATTTATGAAGAAATTTGATATTATTGGATATGTTTTCCAACAGAAATAGAGAATATTGTTTTGTTTTTTTTGGTGGGAAGAAGAAGCCAATCAGTTAATGGGCTGACAAAAAGCATGCTGATAGGAAGAGAGAGAAAAGTGATAGAGAGGTAAGCTCATCATTTTTTGCCATCTGTGTCCCATAGGAAAGTGAGAAGAAATCTCTTCAAAGTAAGTGTCCCCATTGGAAGATTTGCCCTCTATTACTGTCCTGGTGTCAACCCCATTTTTTTTTTCACTTTCACTTTAGTTGTTAACAGTTAACAGAAAAAAACAATTTAATAGTAGAGAGGCTGTGGGGCAGACTGACATGAAGCTTGATCAGGTGTAACACCGGTTATTAATCTCTATCACAAGCAAGAGACTGAAGGTTTGGCTGGCTTAAATCAGTTCTGGTCTCCAACCAGAGTCTGGCCACAATCAATTACCTTGCAGGTGGAACTTGAAACAAAGATATGGACAGCTGCACACCAAAAAAAAAAAAAACTTAAAAAGGTAGCCTTTAACCACTTAAGGACCCCCGCACGCACATATACGGCCACAACATGGCTCGTACAGGCACAAGGGCGTAAATTTACGTCCCCGCCTTCGTGCGGTTCGGGGGTCCCATCGGGACCCCCTCCGCGGCGTGCGGGGGTCCCCCTGGCTCCGGGAGCGATCCGGGACGAGCGGGCGGATGTTAGTGTTTACCCGCCCCCCCCGCGATCGCTCCCAGCCAATGCGCGCGCTCCCCCTTTGTGTCACTTCCTCCTCCTGTGTAAACACAGGAAGGGGGAAGTGATGTAATCTCCCATCGCAGCGGTATTTCCAACCGCTGCGATGGGAGAAACACCTCACAGTAAGTCCTGCACTAACACTACACTGACATACACACACATAGGCATACTTAACCCCTTGCGATCTGCCCCCCTGTCACAGTGTCACTGAATGCAGTGATCTAATCACTGCATTTAGTGTCAGTGTGACAGGCAGTGTAAAATCAGCTAGTGTTAGGTTCAGGATAGCCCCCCCACCCCCCCTAATAAAGTTTTAACCCCTTGATCACCGCCCTAGTTAACCCTTTCACTCCCTATTGCCAGCGTCACTAAGCGATCATTTTTCTGATCGCTGTATTAGTGTCGCTATTTTTTTTTATCTCGATTTTTTTTTTTTACTAAAGACATGTGGTTAAATAAATTTTGGCCTAAATGTTTGACTAAAATTTAGTTTATTTGATTTTTTTTTTAACAAAAAGTAAAAAATTGTGTTTTTTTTTCAAAAATGTCGCTCTATTTTTGTATATAGCGCAAAAAATAAAAATCGCAGAGGTGATCAAATACCACCAAAAGAAAGCTCTATTTGTGGGAAGAAAAGGACGCAAATTTTGTTTGGGAGCCACGTCGCACGACCGTGCAATTGTCTGTTAAAGCGACGCAGTGCCGAATCGCAAAAACACCTTGGGTCATTTACCAGCGTATTGGTCCGGGTCTTAAGTGGTTAATGGTAAAAGGACAAGAGCTCTACAAAGCACAGCATGCAGTGAGGTGTATAGCTGACACGTTTTGCACCAGGGTTCAGTGCTTAGTCATAGCTTACCTTGCAGGTGGACAGACAGATGAGGAGAATGCCAATGCCAAAACCAGGATGCTGGAACCAGCAGTTATGATGGAGCAGGAGTGCATAAACTCCTGACATATTGTTGTCTGTGCTCCCATTAAGGAGATTCATTCTCTATTTGTCCTGTTCACCTGTATTGTTGAAAGTGAGAGTAAAGAAAATCCCCAATGTCTGGTTGTCCCCAGAAAAGAAATAGAGGGGGAATCTTCCGATGAAGACACTAGTTCTGGTGACCAGGGGCCCCCAAAGGAATTCCCTTAATTTTCAGCAATTTCCTCTCACTTCCTGTTTGGCTGTTAGACAGGAAGTGAGGGGAAAGCTCTGCAATTAGAAACTGTGAAAAAAAAATCTGACAGGGGTTATAACCCTAAAACTGCAAAAAAGAATGCCGGAAACTCGATTGATTCTTTTTAAATCTTTATTGAGCACACACAGCAGTGCGACATCAAAACACTGACATGTTTCGGTGAAACGCCTTCCTCATAGCATACAGATTTACAATAAAATCAAGTTTACCGTACTTATCGGCATATATCGCGCACTTTTTTGCCCTAAAAATTAGGGCAAAATCGTGGGTGCGCGATATATACGCCGATCACCGCTTCCCGCGCTGTTTTTGAACCACTGCGCCGGCATATACCGAGCGCAGTACACTTGGGTACTCGGGCAGGCTCGGCTCCACTCGCGGTCACGTCCTGTGCGTCCTGTAGGTTCTTTACGCGAGAGGAACCGAGCCTACTGTCGGCAGAGTGGTTTGAACACAGCGCGGGAAGCGGGGATTCGACTCGCGGTGCGCGCTGGAGAAGCTGGAGAAGCTGGAGGACACCACTGATGGCGAAGACAGACACCGGACCGGACAAGGCCGCCAATGGACACCGCCCAAGACACCAAAACTGTAAGTACTAAAAATACAAAAACATTTTTTTTACATGTTCACATTAGGGGTGCGCGCTATACGCGGGAGCACGCAATTCCCCCGATAAATACAGTATATAGGGAAAACCCTCCCTTATGCTATCCAAAAAAATAAATAAAAATGTTTTGCCTGTAGTTCTATTTTAAATTATGCTGATCATTAGATTGAGGACATCTAGGACATCTAGTGGCAGAAAAAAAAAATTGGTTCACTTTGGATTGACGCCGAATATTGCAGCCAATGTTTTTTTATCTTATTTGTTAAAAAAGTTTGAAATATACAATAAATTTTGTTCCAGTTCATGATTGTGTCCCACTTGTTGATTCTTCACAAGAAATTACAGTTTTATATTTTTATGTTTGAAGCCTGAAATGTGGCAAAAGGTCGCAAAGTCCAAGGGGGCCGAATACTTTCGCAAGGCACTATATATATATATATATATATATATATATGTCCCCTTTAAATTGCCGCCTTGTGGTCGTGCCCACTGCCGGCGGCGCACTCGTGACCTTCCCGCAAGCTATGTGACTGTGCCCACGGGATCCGCAGACCCAATGTCTGCTGGTGTCTTGCGATCGTGTCACGGAGCTGAAGAACGGGGAGATGTTAGTGTAAACACAACATCTCCCTATTCTGCCTAGTGACATGTCACTGATCGTCTGTTCCCTGTCTTCAGGAACATCGATTAGTGACGTGTCACGACAAGCCACGCCCCCTAACAGTTAGAAACACTCCCTAGGTTGCACTTAACCCCTTCAGCGCCCCCTACAGGCTAACCCCTTCACTGCCAGTGTAATTTTTACAGTAATCAGTGCATTTTTATAACACTGGTCGCTGTAAAATTGACAATGGTCCCAAAATGGTGTTAAAAGTGTCCGATGTATTCGCCATAATGTCGCAGTCACGATAAAAATCACTGATCGCCGCCATTAATAGAAAAAAAAATATTAATAAAAATGCCATAAAACTACCCCCAATTTTGTAGACGCTCTAACTTTTGCACAAACCAATCAATAGACGCTTATTGTGATTTTTTTTAACAAAAATATGTAGAAGAATACGTATCGGCCTAAACTGAGGATTTTTATATATATATATATATATATATATATATATATATATATACTGTATATATATATATATATATATATATATATATATATATATATATATATATATTGGGGATATTTATTATAGCAAAATTGTCGCTCTATTTTTGTTTATAGTGCAAAAAATAAAAACCTCAGGAGGTGATCAAATACCCCCAAAAGAAAGCTCTGTTTGTGGGGAAAAAAAGGACGTACATTTTGTTTGGGAGCCACGTCGCACGACCACGCAATTGTCTGTTAAAGCGACGCAGTGCCGAATCGCAAAAAGTGGCCTGGTCTTTGGCCAGCCAAATGGCTCAGGGCTTAAGTGATAAATGGGCTATTCATTGTTGGCTTGATATTTTAGGCTGGAGTTCTGCTTTAAGAACACACTGGCAAGCCCACTTTATAATGGATTTGCCCATGGTTTCTATCTATAGAATTTAATTTACACATTGTAGATATTCACATAAAAGCAAATTTCCAGTTAGGTGTTTGTAATCAGAAGATAGATTTCCCCACAAGAGCAAAGTGTTTGTTTTTTCCAGCTCTCTATAAGCGTGCGACTGGCTTAGCCTAGAGGCTGTGTTTAGAATGTACACCGTGGAGCAATTCCTTATTATTTAGTCTGCCGCACCGTTCCTTCTCTTGTGTGTTCCATTCGGAATATCACCGTGTCTCTCTTCTTGTGCATGTTGTTCTCTCTTGCTATCTCCAGCTGCTCCTTTTGTTTTTTCCTTTCGCAAACTTCCAACACCAGCCCTATGTACCTAAATGTCTTCTTGTGCTCCAGCTTGCGGAATTATGACAGCTGGAATCTGACTGGGCAACAAAGGCATTTTCATCCAGACACTTCCGGGACGTGACAAGCATTCCTGAGGTTTCAATGCAATCTCGCTGCTTCTGAACAATTCTCTGTTCTGCAAAAGTTCAGATTCAATAAAAGTCAATTATTGACAGTAATAATATTATTGGATTTAGAAATTCCTGTATGAGTTAGAGAAAATGGCAAGTGTTTGCATAGAAGAAAATACAGATATTAGTCAGGAACAAATATTGTTCTATTTTTTTTAATGCAGAGCAAAATGTGATCATCGGAATAGGTGCAGTGACAGGGTTATTAGCACAGTAGAGGCTTAAAGTGACACTAAACTCTGGTTTTAAAAAATCCTTTTAAGCAGATCAGCTGATATTGGATTATGGAGAGACTTAAAGGATAAATTCACCTTTCATAACATGTTACATTCATATTCTATTGTGACAGTGAATGGGAATCTTCTCCCCCCGCACACTGGAAGCCGCATCATCCATCATTTATAGTCTTCTGTGAATGGGAAAACTACTAAAGTACTAACAGCCAATGACCGGTTGTAATTCTCAATGAACTACTATGTCGCTGTACGCTTTTCAATGAAAACTTCTGCATATGACGAAACGCGTCTGGTAAGGCATACAGTGACGTCACTGCGTCGATTTGAAGGAGGAAGGGCACCTTTAGTGCCGGCCGGCATTGTTTACATGCTTTTAAATCACATATTTTTGTAAGTACGATACTTTTATTTAAATAAATCTTTTCTATACGGAATTATGCTATGGTCTCCTTTACAACCCACGGACCACATGTATGTAAAAACCTAGCACCCTTGTCATCGGAGAAGCTCTAGTGGGACTTTCTGAGTTCCTGTGGATGGAGGCCGTGGCCGGGCATTGTTTTAATGCTGGTTAAGCTTGCCCTTCTGTTAGAAAGCTTTGATTTTAATTATTATCGAAGCTTTCCAAGTATTTTGAGGAAATGTTGTTTTTCCTCTCCTTCTTTTCCATCTGCCCCATTTGTGTTAGTATAATGTTTCTCTTTTCTCTATCTCCCTCTTGATGTAGAGGTTGAGGAGTGACAGAGATTCCTGACACAATTTCCTCTCCCCTCTGTAGGACACCGGTTTACAACCAAGGTAGGCAGAATACCATCTCTGAATGCACAACACATCGAGCCTTGAAGCAGGTGGGCTACAGCAGCAGAAAACCTCACAGGGAGCCACTGCTGTCAGCTAAGAACAGAAAACTGAGGCTACAATTCTCACCAAAATTGGACAATAGAAGATTGGAAAAATGTTGTCTGATCTGATTAGTCTTGATTGCAGCTGCAACATTCAGATGGTGGGGTCAGAATTTGGCGTAAACAACATGAATGCATGGATTTATTTTACCTTGTATCAATGGTTCAGGCTGGTGGTGGCATAATGGTGTGGGGGATATTTTTTGGGCAAACTTTGGGCCCCTTAGTATCAAATGAGCACAGTTTAAATGCCACGGTCTACCTGAGTATTGTGGACAGACCGGACAGACCGTTTTGAACAAATTGATTGCCTCGTGTGTACGAGGCCTTAGACACACAGCTTGGACCACAGTGAAAAGCTGCCATGAGTTTTTTCATAAGGAGTCAGACAAGCAGGAAGTGTGGAGATCAGAGCAGAATTACAGTAACTTCAAAGCAAAAATGAACAATGAGAACATGAAAACAGCACTGCATTAAGGTAAAGGAAGCTATTTAGCTAAAAAAAAATGTTTCCTTTAGTGATCCTTTAATCTCAGCCTGGAGTGAAGATGAGAAACAGATGTCTTTTAACTACTGCTCCCCACTCCTTTACCTTCTCCTTTCTGCCCCTCCCACCGTGTAAAGAAAATGTCTGCTGAAAGTTTGGAATGCTTGCCTTGTGGTCACGAAACAGATGTAACAAGAGAACACCATGTGGATGAACCAATCAGATGCACCCATATGTGGTGATGTTTGCTTATGTCACTTTGGCTACAAAAGCTGTAATTTGAATAAAGGCTTTCTCTTTGGCCCCGTATACACGCCAGAGAACCTCGACGGGCAGAACACATCGTTCCGCCCGTCGAGGTTCTCTGCCGGCCGTCAGATTCGGCGACCCGCCCGTCGGGAAAGGCAACCAGCCATTCATCCCGACGGGCCGTCGAGCAAATAGAGAACCTGCTCTCTATTTGCTCGACGGGTTTCCCGACGGGCGGGGCTCGCCGAGAGCGTACACACAGCCGAGATTCTCGGCAGAATGCGGCTCCCAGCGAGGTTCTCGCTGGTTTCTGCCGAGAACCTCGGCCGTGTGTACGGGGCTTTTCTGTTGGAGATGATAGAGATTGAAGTGTGAGATTTCTTCTGCATCGACGTACGTCAGGCTTGTACGTGCTATACGTCACTTCCAGGTTACTTCCGGGTTGAGCGTTAGGTGGTTTTGGCTGGAGCGCACGCCATCTCCACAGCATACACGCGTTATACCCAGCTCAGCTAGTTAGTGTAGCTCACGCTGGCATTGAGCGGTAACCCTTCTCTATTTATTTTTTATTCTTCAGATTGAGTGCTTGTTTTTTATATAGCTTTCTTGTATAGCTTTTATCGTGTATACTTATCCCCAGTGTATAGCCGTACTGTGGGCCTATCAGCCACTGGTAGTCACCCCATAGGGACACAGTGTTTGTCCACCGCAGGCTACGACACACATTTTTTAAATAAAAGTTTTTTTCTTTACGATATTGCACTATTGGAGTCCCTTTTTTTTCCCCTCTGAGGCACGGAGGAAGCTGGACTGTGCATGCTGTGCATCTGAATAGCTGAGGTTTGGAGCATCCGAAGAGGAGTTGGTGAACGTGGCAGCAGAGGAGCAGAGTAGCGATCCAAGGAATCTGCATTACATGCTTATCACCCCAAGAGGGGAGCACCGTCTGGTGAGTGGGGAACCCTGAGGGGAGCACCGGGACCACTTTGCATTTACCTGCATAGGATCACTTCACCTACATCAGACAACCCTGATGCACTCCATCTATATTGCTATTTTAACTGATGCCTAACAGACGTATATAACAATTAAGAAATTGGCGGATACTGACTTATTGCTTGCCTGCCCTAGAGCTTATAGACTATACATATTTATGATTTTGCCTTTTACATTATGCTTCTTCTGTTTTTGGACTTGATTTTTTCAGGTTGTTTTTGCCCACAGAGGGCACTATAATACGGACTTTAGCCTACTACTTTTAATACCCCACTGAGTGTCTTGCTGGGCGTGCAGGCCCATTTGTCCTTATTATTACTTTTTTCACAGGGGCAGCTGCATGTTTTTTTACAGCTCACATTTTGCAGCCTATAGCCAGTATTTATAGTACTATATTGATATTGATAAGCCATACTATACCGTTTATCTTATTTTATTTTTTTTCATTTCGGTAATCTTCCTCACTCTGTAGCTGGGTAGCACATCACACATGGTACAGTTCCCCACCGGGCTTTAGCCGTAGCTGTGGGCCAACCAGTGTGGTCACGTGCACCTTCAGTAGGCAGCGCCACCACCCCTACCTACCAATATCTTCTGCATGCATGCTCACATCATGATGAATTTGGCTCAGCGGCAGAATAGAACATGTATCCTGGAATTGAGCCAGGGAAAAGTATATTACACCTTAACCTGCCCTATACCACCCACACCTGCCACTATACCACTCTATACTACCCTAACCTGCCCCTATACTATAATTTACAGGGGCTGGTTTGGGGTGCGCCCCGTGACCATGCACTGCCTGGTGCTGAGCAGCTTAGACAGGGGGGGGGGGGGGGGTTAAACCAACCCTAGTGACGTCACTGCCCTGATGAAGACACTACAGGAATCAGCTGTGAGTGTGGACAACTTAAAAAAGCTGTGAGCACAATATACAGTTGTATAATGTATTCTTAGATAAAATAATATTAAACACACTCACACATACTGTAGGTTGGATTGGGTGGACCTGTGTCTTTTTCCAGCCTTATCTACTATGTAACTATATGTAACATGGTGTGATGACCCAGGTCAGAGACTTTTCACTCCCCCAGTGGATGTGAGGTGGATGTAGATACTTTCATTATTCAAACATAGGATCTGTTTTAATATGCCATTAAGTTGTGTTTAATAATAAAAAATAAAAAAACGCCAAATGGATTTGAGTAATCTACAGAATTTCCTCCCGGGGCACTGCTCAAAGACTTCTGGTGTAAGCCATGCAGATGAAAGGGATTTTATTTTGAATGTCATAGGAAGTTATTAGCGTTTCTTTGAACATTAGAAATTAGAGTTTACACCTATGTTATTATGCATATATATTTATCTATGAATATATTATGACTGGCAGAACATTTGTTTAGGTGTTAATTTGTATAATGAAAGATAAAGCAATTTTCTGAGCATCTTAAGCTGTAGATATCCTGTAGGCATTAAATTTAAAAAATACAGTATATTAAACAAAACAATTGTAACTAACTATGAATCTGTGATATCAGCCTCTGGAAATTCTCCACTCCACGCAAAACTCAAATTGGGAAAAGAAAAAGCACTGGGAACCAAACAGGTTCTGCAGGAGAGAACATATGCTGATCAGGAACACAGTGAAGCAAAAAGAGTAGGGCTAAGAGAAATTGAGAGTTATAATTCCCCATACAGTTCATTGTAAATCTGGAAATTTTAATACAATTTCACAAGTTTGGCATACTGCATTGGAGTAAACAGAGAAGGTCAAATTTAAGTGGTCTGGGGAGTTTCTAAGCGTGCAATGGGCTTTAAATGGCTCCTGAGAATTACAGAACCTCCTCTCAACTGTCCCGGATCTGTTCTTGTCAGTGTTCATTTTGACATCAAATTTTAATTTCGCTTTAGTCATTGGGCCAGATTCTCAAAAAATTTCATTTACGCTACGCCTACGCAGTTTTTACGGGCAAGTGCTGTATTCTCAAAGCACTTGCTCCGTAATTTGCGTCGACTTAGGGGACGGCGTAAGGCCGCGTAATTCAAATAGGGAAGGAGGGGGGCGTGCTGTATTTAAATTAAGCGCGCCCCCGTGCCGAACGAGCTGCGCATGCGTCGGCCTTAAACGTAGGCCACTGCGCATGCTCCATAGTACGCCGCAAATACAGTGATGACGACGGCAATGTAATTAACATATAGGCCTATTCGCGACGAGTTACGCAAACGACGGAAAAACACAACGCTGTCCCGACGTCCATACATAACATGGCTTTTTTTTTACAAATAAATATCTGAAAAGTGTGGCGTGCTTTTATATTCAGCCCCCCCCCCCCCCAATACTTTGTAGAACCGCGTTTCACTGCAATTACAGCTGCAATACTTTCTGGGGATGTCTCTACCAGCTTTGCACATCTGGAGAGTGACATTTTTGCTTATTCTTCTCTGCAAAATAACTCAAGTTCTGTCAGATTGGATGGAGAGCGTCTCTGAACAGCAATTTTCAAGTCTTGCCACAGATTCTCAATTGTATTTAGGTCTGGACTTTGACTGGGCCATTCTAACACATGAATATGCTTTGATCTAAGCCAGTGGTCTCCAAACTGTGACCTGAGGGCCGGATGCGGCCCTTTGCTTGCCTTTATCCAGCCCTTGGGGCAGTATCCCTCCTACTAATACGAGACAATATTCTGACATCTGACACCGACAGCGGAGCACCATTTCTCCCACTGACACCACTAATGGGGCACTATTCCTCCCTATGATACCAACAATGGGGCACTATTTCTCCCCCTAATACCATATGTTTAGTCCCACTGATACTAGGAAGATTTCAACCCCCCCTGGCCAAAGTCTAGCCCTCCTAGATTCTGAGGGACAATAAACCGGCCCTTTGTTTAGAATGTTTGGAGACCCCTGATCTAAACCATTCCATTGTAGCTCTGGCTGTATGTTTAGGGTTGTTGTCCTGCTGGAAGGTGAACTTCTGCCTCATTTTGCAGACTCTAAAGCCCTGTACACACGATTGGATATCTGATGGAATCTAAGCCAATGGATTTTTTCATCGGATATCCGATGAAGCTAACTTTCATCAGTCTTGCCTACACACCATCGGTCAAAAATTCAACCGTGTCCAACGCGGTGACGTAAAACACTACGACGTGCTGAAAAAAATTAAGTTCAATGCTTCCGAGCATGCGTCGACTTGATTCTGAGCATGCATGGATTTTTGACCGATGGACTTGCACACAGACAATCGTTTTTTTCTATCATTTTTTTATCCATAGGAAAATTTTAAAACATGTTCTATTTTTTTTTTTTTTTTTTTACTGAAGGAAAACGAACCGATGGGGACCACACACGTCTTCATCAGACAAACCAATCGTGTGTACAGGGCTTTACAGGTTTTCTTCTAAGATGGCCCTGCATTTGGCTCCATCCATCTTCCCAGCATCTCTGACCAGCTTCCATGTCCCTGCTGAAGAAAAGTATCCCCTAACATGATGCTGCCACCATGTTTCACATTGGAGATGGTGTGTTAAGGGTGATGTGCAATGTTAGTTTTCCACCACACAGAATTTTGCTTCTATGCCAAAAAGCTTGATTTTGGTCTCATCTGACCAGAGCCCCTTCTTCCACACATTTGCTGTGTCCCCCACATGGCTTCTCACAAACTGTAATTTGGACTTCTTATGGCTTTCTTTCAACAATGGCTTTCTTCTTGACACTCTTCCATAAAGGTCAGATTTGTGAAGTGCACGACTAATAGTTGTCCTGTGGACAGATTCTTCCACTTGAGTTGTGGATCTCTGCAGCTTCTCCAAAGTTATCATGGGCCTCTTGGCTGCTTCTCTGATTAATGCTCTCCTTGCCCGGCCTGTCAGTTTAGGTGGATGGCCATGATTTGGTAGGTTTGCAGTTGTGTTCCTTGGCCTTCATGATGCTGTTTTTTTTTTTACTAAGGATCTCTAACAAACCTCTGAGGGCTTCACAGAACAGCTGTATTTATACTGAGATGAAATTACACACAGATGGACTCTATTTACTAATACGATGACTTCTAAAGGCAATTGTTTCCACTAGATTTTAGTTAGGTGTATCAGAGTAAAGGGGGCTGAATACACACTTTTCAGATATTTTTTTGTAAATCATTTTGTAAACCATTTATCATCTTCCTTCCACTTCACAATTATGCCACTTTGTGTTGGTCTATCACATAAAATCCCAATAAAATAATTTTTTTGGTTTTAACATGACAACATGTGGAAAATGTTTATACATATGTGAGTGGTAAAGTTTACATTTTAAAAAAAAGTCATCAACACAGTGAGCACTATTAGCACTATTCTTTTTTTGGGCAAACAACGTTAATTCTCGGTGAGATCACCCAGGATGGCAGTGGATTGAGTGTTTAGGATCCCTAACCCAGTGTTTCTCAACTCCAGTCTTCAAGGCACCCCAACAGGTCATGTTTTTAGGCTTTACATTATTTTTCACTGCCTTAGTAATTACCACAGCCGTTTCATCTGAGGGTAAACATGAAAACATGACCTGTTGGGGGGCCAACGTGTGCGCTCTCACAGGCAGCAATTCACGCAAATATGTGGCCTAAGGACCAGGCGCCGAAAGGCCACATATTTGCATATGGCCGGTGCCAAGGGGTTAATATCATATTTGTGGTAGATAATACAGAATTGACACAGGGTTATAATGATTAGCCTATATTGCGCAGCACTATATTACATATGAGTTCTATCAATAAAACCAAGTTTCATAAAAAAAAATAAAAATTGCTTTTTGACAAACAGAATTTCAACTTTAAAATATAAAAAAAAACTGTAAACTCTATTGGCTGTAATGCCATTGCACATATTACCAGAATATATTACTAACATTAAATATTAACCACGTGCCTACTGGGCACTTTTACCCCCTTCCAGTCCAGGACAATTTTCAGCTTTCAGTTTTGTCAATGCGCAGTCATATGTACCCATATTAAAATCTTACATTTTTTTTTCACAAAAAGTGTTTTTTTGCAAAAGTGGTATTTAATCACCACTGTTTTTTTTTTGCTAAATAAACAAAAAAAGACCGAAAATTTTAAAAAAAAAGTTTTCATAGTTTGTTGCAAACAGGTAATTTTTCTCCTTCACTGATGTGCGCTAATGCGACTGCACTGATGGGCACTTATAGGCTGCCCTGATGGGTACTGATGAGGCGGCACTGATGAGCATGGATAAGCTGCATTGATGGGCACTGACGAGGGGGCACTAATGAGGCTGCACTGATAGGCAGCACTGATGGGCACTGATAGGCGGCACTGATGGTCATGGTAGGCGGCACTGAGGTAATAATAGAGAGCGGAGAATGTATATTAGGTCTTTACTCCTGGTCTAATCAGGTAGCGCCACTAATAGCGAGTGGAGAATGAATATTGGGGGGGGGGGGAGCTGCAGCACAGAAGGTTTTTCACCCTAATGTATAGAATGCATTAAGGTGAAAAAACCGTAAGGCTTTAGAACGTACTTTAACACTGGTTATTGTGCCAAAACAGGTAAAAATTAAAGCGATACTAAACAATATATTCACATATATTGAGTTCCACATATATATCATTATAATACATATATATCATGGCACTGTTTTCTTGCAGCACTGCTGTGTAGTGACCTTTCCCTGTTCTTTGACTTCTACAGTGAATGGGGCTTTATTCTGCTGATGTATGCTCTCTACAGTGTGAGTCTTTGTCTGCACAGCCGGATTTTATTAAACATTGAATGTGTATTTTTTATAGATAATTTTTTATGCACATAAGCACAGTCAGAGATGGCTAAACTACCTTTCATTTTACTCAGACTGTATCTGCCTCCAAGGCTCTTTTTTTACTTTACAGATATTAGCAATTACATTAGATATATTTAATTCCGGTTTATGTTAAAACTAAGCATTTTTGTGTGCTTCTTAGCGAATGTAATCAATCGACATATTATATCCTGCCTCTATAGTGTTTAGCAATAAGAGACACGGAGAAGGAGGGAGGAAGGGGAGTGTAATTTACCACTGTGTGCACGTCCACATATGCAGACATCCCAAGTCTCCCGCGGGAGTCTCTGGTATTTTGGCCGCGGCTCCCTGACACTCGCAAGTGCCACGCAATATCTTGGCTGTCAGCCGCAGCAGCCTGAGCCGGCCCCTTCTCCCAGCCAGGGGAGGCAGTGGCGTCACTATGGGAGTTAGGGATCAATTGTACATACTTCCAAAGCAATTGTGGCACGGGACTTCCTATGTATCCCAGACTTTTACTCTGCCCTCCTCTCATGATCCTCCAGCTCCCAGGTTCCCCAATCACTGAGCTCCCCACTTTCCACCAGTCCACCTCAAAGAGAGTTAGGAAGCCGGGACAGCAAATTGGAGGTGAGCAACAGCTGTGTGGAGGGGGCTGGTGTCAGATTCAAACAGATGGAGGGGTGAGTTCAGGTGTGAGTGAGAGAGAGCTGGTGAGTGTGAGGATAGCGCTGTTCTACACTGCAATGTCTCCTCTGGCAGCACTGTGTTCCTGGCTGGCTCTCTGTGTGCTTCTACACAAAGCCTGGTGACTGTGCAGGCAGTCCCTGAGTGGTGTACACACATGATGGGAGCTATAGAGGAGTACTGGAGCCTGGGAGGTAGGTGAAATAATTTGGTGGGCAATCCTGACTGGTCAATTATGCTCCCAGATGACCCTGTCTGGGGGCAGTTGGACACTGATCAAAAGGGGAGTACAGATTTCAGCCGATATCCACATTCCTCTGTATGCATCCAGATCACACTGACCCTCCTCGATGTCTGTTGGCAGGTTGGCTGAGCCAATTTTCTGTGTTTCAGCTGCTCTGATGTAAGGGGGAATGCTTGAGACTTGGTGTTTGGGTGGGGGAGGGGGTGTGGAGGGGGACTCTACATGTCTGACTCTACAGTATACTCATATGGGCTGTATAGGTAAGAAAAATTACACAATGAAGTTCTTAGAGGGGAACTGAAATCTTGGCATGCTCCATAGAAGACACTAAGTATCTCAGGCTGCAGTGGGGACACAGAGAAGATGGGAGGGACAGCTGAAGCTGAAATAAACCAGATAACCAATTGTTTGGAGGACAAAGTAATTCTGAAAAAAAAAAAGTACGTATATAGGGCCGTATTCAGTACTGTTCCATCAATTATTTTGACACTATATCAGTTTAAAAATTAAATACAGTATTTACTTGTTTTTGGCAGAAGCACCCCACACACTGTGATGTTCGGAGGCTAGACTGATGAAAACGGACTGAAGTTCAGTTTTATCAGTCCAAAACGAGCGTGTGTACGCCCCATCAGTCTGTTGTCCTTCAGTCCAAAAATGTAGAACTTGCTTTAAAATCAGATGGACGCCTACCGATCGGTCAAAACCAATGGTTAGTACGCAAAAGCATTGTTTCAAAACCCGCGCATGCTCAGAATCAAGTCGACGCATGCTTGGAAGTATTGAACTTCATTTTTTTCTGCACGTCGTCGTGTTTTACGTCACTGTGTTCTGACACGATCGGTTTTTGAACTGATGGTGTGTACGCACATCAGACCATCAGACCATCAGTCTGTGAACCGATGAAACTGAACTTCAGTCCGTTTTCATCAGTTTGGACTGATCGTGTGTACAAGGCCTAAGAGTATTAATCATGCTCCTCCCATTTCCCCATCCATCGGTCTAAAGCCAAACATTCCTGCCTTGGACTATCAAAAATGGAGATTAGTCAGTATTTTAGCCAGTAAAATAATCCAGTAACAGTGATGAATTTACACCCTGCTACTTTTTTCTTAGGTACGCCTGCACACATTATTTTGAAGGTACATTACATTAATAAGGTAAATCTCTGAGTGGCTGATGAAAATGTATTGAAGGAAGAGGGGCCATTAAGGGGAGCTAATATAATGCTTTATGAGTAGGTGACGAGCAAAATAAAGAGTTTAATTTTCTCTGTGATATAAACGTTTTCCATGGACTTTATGGATTCAATGGGCGTAAAGTGGCCCCTAGGGGCTACGAAAGCTTCTTTCGACTTCCAAGAATGTATTTGTCACTAGATTTACATTAATTATTTTTAAATGAAAAGTAAAGTAAAAAAATTAAAGCAGACCTCCAAGGAAATGACAAAGGTACACTTGCAGTGGGACTCCCACTCACTGCAAGGATTGAATAGTCATTTTTGAGTATATAAAAAATAACATTTCAATTCACCCTTAGGCTCCTTCTATGACCAACCCACTCCAGATCCCTATTTGTCACCAGCATGCCTTCCCACTGAGGACAAGAGTCTACTGTGGAAAAGCTACGTTCTCCATGGCTGCCTCTGCTTGGCTGGACCTGGAGGAAGGACCCAATATGCATCTCCAATATTCTTTACTGCCTATGTCTGCCTAAACCTGAAGGAAAGACCTAATATACTGTACATTCTCAGTTCTCCATTACTGTTCCTGCCTACCTGGACCTAAAGGAGCCAACATTTATTCTCCACTCTCAATTACTGCTTCTGGACCTCAAGGAAGGACTCAATATGCATTCTCCACTTGCTATTACTGCCTCTACCTGCTTAGACCTGGAGGAAAGACCCAATATACATTCACTGCTCTCCATTATTATCTCTGCCTGCCTGGACCTGGAGAAAGGACCCAATATACATTCACCACTCTCCATTATTATCTTGCCTGCCTGCCTGCCTGCCTGAACCTGGAGGAAGGACCCAATGTGCATTTTCCACTCTCTATTATTACTTCTGCTTGCCTAGACCTTGAGGATGGACCCAATATGCTTTCTCCACTCACTATTACTGCCTCTGTCTGCTTGGACCTTGAGGAAGGACCCAATATACATTCACTGCTCTCCATGGTTTCCTCTGCCTAAACATGAAGGAAGGACCCGATATATATTCCCCACTCTCCATTATTACCTCTGCCTGCCTGGACAAGGCAATTGGATCCAATATGCATTATCCACTCACTATTACTTCTTTTGCCTGCCTGAACCTAGAGGTAGGACTCAAAATTAATTATCCACCCACTATTACTGCCTCTGGCTGCTTGGACCTAGAGGGAGAACCCAATATGCATTTTTTATGAATCCTCTATGCATCTGCCTGCCAGACAGGTCCAAATACACACTATTGCATGCCACACTGCATAGGTGAGAGGGTAGTTGAATAGGTGGTGGTGGTATGTGTGTGGTGGTGGTAGTTGGCATTTAAACATAGTCATGTATAAACTCTAATTTGTAAATAACAGCAAACTTTCTTTATGTTGCCTTTAGGCGGCGTACACACGACCGAGGTTCTCGCTGGAAACCAGCGAGAACCTCGCTGGAAGCTGCATTCTAGCGAGAACCTCGGCCGTGTGTACGCTCTCGGCGAGCATCCCGTCGGGAATGCCGTCGAGCAGAAATAGAGAGCATGTTCTCTATTTGCTCGACGGCCCGCCTGGATGAATGGCTGGTTGCCATTCCCGACGGGCGGGTCGCCGAATCTGACGGCCGGCAGAGAACCTCGACGGGCGGAACGATGTGTTCTGCCCGTCGAGGTTCTCTGCCGTGTGTACGCGGCTTTAAAGTTCAGCTTGTCATTCCCAACTTAATATTTTCAGTTAATCAGTATTCAAAATGAGCTTCATTTGGCACCATAATCTTTGAAGACGTCCAATGTAATTACTGCAATTCAAGTGTTTTCTTACTTGAATATTTAAGAACAGATTAGTGATATTTGTGAAGCGGGAATACTACAATAGCAACATTTTATCACAAATTTTTTAAAGCAAAGCTATTGTTGAAATTTAGATTAATTATCCGTTACTTGCATGCAAAAGCAGGAACCTCCTGGTAAATGAACATGGTTTTAGTCTTCTTCTAGAGCAGCCCAGAAACAACGCTGGCCTCTCTAGCAAATAAATTGTAACAGCAGTTACGAACTTGGCCCATCCTATCCTGAAGTCAACCAGTCACCTCAATTTATCACAGTGATAGATGACTTCACTAAACAAAGGAGAGGTGTACCAGACCTTAATACTGTTTTTTGCAGGACAAGGGTGAATGGGACAGTGCCTATTTGTATGCAAGATAAAGTGATTTGTATGCCTCGTACACACGGTCGGACTTTCCGAGTAAAAAAGTCAGATCGGCTTTTTTCTCTGAAAGTCCGGGTGTGTGTAGCCTCCATCTGACTTATTTGGTCGAAGTCCGACGGACCTTAGATAGAGAACCCGCTCTTTATCTTTCCATCGGACTTCCGATGGACTCATGACAGACTTTTGTATGGTCAAAAGTCTGACTGTGTGTACGAGGCATGAGTCTTCTGCTGTTTTGGATATCGTTATATTTTCCCTGAAAAGATTGTCATACATGACACGGTAAAAGCAAATGCCACAACTTATTTTATCTTTGATAACGTTCAAAGGTGTGACAGAAAATAAATATTTTTATGTTATTTGGATATACACAAAAAAAGATTAAAGGGTAACTTCACTTTCATGGAAGAAAAAAAATATCAAAGAAAAAAATATAATATAGCGTATACAATTGTGATACAAGTCACATTTTAATTGGATGTTATTAAAAATTACCTTTTCTTTTCAATCTGCAGCCGCTGTAATTTTCTACAAATGCCTTGCAATATGGCTAACTGGAGTTGTTCTAAGATACAAGTCAGATTTCAGGCATGCCCTGCAACAAAAATTTTGTTTTTAGTGAGATACTTCCAATAGGAACACGTTTGAAGGGATGCAGACCCAGCAGCTTTCCTCCTTGGTGCTCTGCAAATACACAGCTGATAATTATGAAACGACTCCCATTAGACCCACAGACAAACACACTTGGATTCATTCAGAATAACAAAAGGTAGCAATCTGCAACAAAGGTTGTTATAATCCTTGCAATGCATCCAGGGGGTAATTTTTTTTTCAACAAAAGTGGAGTTACACTTTAAGTTTGAACTCCAGCCGAAACGTTTTTTAGAATTTAAAGTGGGGATGGTTAGAGCCTCAATCAGGTTTGTAAAGCAGTCCTTATTTTGTAGATTATCCTATCCCAGTGGTATAACAGGAAGATGGTTAAAAATCTCCAAAAGTGAAAGCAGTGGTGTTGCTAGTGGGGTGCGGAGGGTGCGGTGCGCACCTGGGTGACACCTGCTAGAGAGTAAGGAAAGCCCTGGCATTCAGCTCCCCTGGGCGGAACATCACCAGCGCCACAGCCGCGTGCCCTGGTCTGTGTCCTTCTTCCTCCTACTTTCCTGCTGCCGAGCCTGTCACCGTCTCTGCCCGGGCGGCGAGGCTGCAAAATCTTCTCTCCTCTCCAGCTGCCGCTACAGTTTACCTAGCCACCCGCCCTGCCCTGGCCCCGAGCTGGTGCTGTAATGGCTGGGAGGGTGACCACCGCCGGCCCGAGCCTGAGGTGAGGGGGGGTCTGCAGGGGGGTTGCTATTCTGATGGAGGGGTCTTCAGGGGTGATTATGCTGATGGAGGGGGTCTGCAGGGGGGTGACTATGCTGATGGAGGGGGTCTGCACTGGAGGGGTGACTATGCTGATGGAGGGGGTCTGACTATGCTGATGTGCTGATGGAGGGGGTCTGCACTGGGGGTGACTATGCTGATGGAGGGGATCTGCACTGGGGTGTGACTATGCTGATGCAGGGGGTCTGCACTGAGGGGTTACTATGCTGATAGAGGGGGTCTGTGGGGGGGTGACTATGCTTATGGAGGGGTTCTGCACTGGGGGGGGGGGGGTGACTATGCTGATGATGGGGGTCTGCACTGGTAGGGTGATTATGCTGATGGTGGGAGTCTGTACTGGGAGGGTGACTATGCTGATGGAGGGGGTCTGCACTGAGGGGGGGTCTATGCTGATAGAGGGGGTCTATGCTGATAGAGGGGGTCTGTACTTTATGGGGGTTACACTGAGGAAAGGGGGTCTGTACTGAAGGGAGGCTATAGTTGGCAGGTGACACCAATTTTTTTCACACCGGATGACACCAACCCTAGTGACGTCACTGAGTGAAAGTAAATCACAATAGATCATGGGGCGATACATCTACACTGCTAACACAGATAATGTTCCTTGCTGCACAGGGGGGATCTGTGACTAGAGATGATCTTCCTGATGACTTCTCCTGTGCATCTGAGACTTCACAGATTAATTTGCCTCAACATACTCATAATAGAACCCCCTTCCACCCCCAGTCCCCATAGTAGCTGCCTGGGCTGTTTTTGTTATTGTTTTGTCACTGCCTTAGACACCTGTCACTGGAGCATTGGAAGACTTATGCTGGCCATACACTAAACGAAAAATTGACCGAACCCACATCTGAAAAATGAGCGCAAACGATAGTGCCATCATGTAATGACCAAAAAAGTGTTCAGTGGACATAAATAACATTTTTTTATTTATTTTTTACTTATACCTAGTTTGGACGGGAAACACATTAACCTTTCAATTTATCGTTCGATTGGCTGAAAATTTCCAAAATTTTTGGCTCAAAAACGTCCCAATGATTATCGATTTTGTGCCCAACTGTTCGAAAAATGAACGAACTGTCTAAGCGACCAAATTTCGGCCGATTTTTCGTATAGTGTATGGTCAGCATTATTTTACCCCCTGTTTTAGTGGCAACCTTAAAATGTTCGATTTAAAACTTTACAAAAGACAAAGTCTCAATGACAAATAGAGAAGGCGAGTCAGGCTGGAACAGTGAGACCATCGGGGGCGAGGTGTGGAGCGCAGCGTGAGTCGCGGTGACGTCACAGGAAACCATTGGCATCCCAAAGGTTTCCTGTGACGTCACCGTGACTCGCGCTGCGCTCCACATCTCGCCCCCGATGGTCTCACCCTTCCAGCCTGACTTCCTGCAACACGGACGGTCTGACATAGAGAGGCACCAGAGCACTACTTATTATGTAGGTGGATGCTGTCACCTATTGTCAATTAAAGCTACTTTGTCCATAACCTGGAGGCGCTTTCCTTTCTTTTTCTCTTTCCACCTCAATGTATAGCTTTTAACCATTTAAGTTTCTCACAGCTGACTCGAAACAATAGTCTGTCAATGAGTGGTGGCCATAGTCATGTGATCGAAGCTGCATAGACTGGGAAGAAGTTTTTTGTTAATGGCAAGAGTATCAAACTTTTGGGTACTTTACCACTTTACTATGACCACAATCCTGGTGTAATGTTTAGAATTTGGCTGGCGGCTTGACAACTGGGTCCCACTGTGTTTTAGATGCACTGACATGGACTCCTGTATGAATTAGTCCTGCAAATAGTGTTTGTAGGCTTCTTTTATAAATATATTGAAACAATGTTGTTACAGCCTATTTTCTGTTTTTATACATTTCTATTAAATAGGGGGAGTGGGGGCAATGGAATAGTTGCTGAGGCTAAACCCAAAGCTACCCACACAATTGAATGAAGGGACCATCTCGGTACTGATAAAACACTATAAACAGAATTATGTAAAAGGGTTTATTAATAAAAATTAGCAAAACAGATAGTTGTACATCTCAACTATCTGTTTTGCTAATTTTTATTAATAAACCTTTTTACATGATTCTGTTTATATTGTTTTATCAGTACCCAGATAGTCCCTTCATTCAATTGTTGGGGTAGCTTTGGGTTTAGCCTCAGCAACTATTCCATTGCCCCCACTCCCCCTATTTTCTCATTTAACTGGGATGATGGTACGTTTCTATTATTCATTATTATTTTTTTACGTGAGGCTATACTCCCAATTTTGTCCACATTTCTATTAAAGTTTTAAATTTACAAAGCAATAGCTGAACACAAAGACCAGATTTTGGCCAAGAATACAATCACAGACTAGGAGCTTTACTACCAACAGTTACAAAAAAAGCCACATTGGTTAGATCGCCGATAAATATGGTACAATAGCATGCTTTTGGGTCTACCTTGATGCCAAGTCATTTTGGTGGATATGCAAAAGAAAATGAGATTGTGCTGCAATAAAATTAAATCAATATAAAAAGTTGAGTGGAGTCCGTAGCACAATAATAATCAGATGAGTGTTAGTCAAGGATTAGACAGTCCGCCAGAAGCAAGTTCATGAATAATCTCTACCATGTGCAAGGCGACTTCACACTAGAACAGTGCTGGAAAGATAAGAACCTTCACCACAGTAATACATATGATCTCACCCTCCAACTACCCTCCAGCCACAATTCCGCCTTCCTAGGGCATTCTTTTTGGACACCCGCGCCGGCCTGCACTGATTCGCAGGGCAGCGATCTAGGAAAGACCGCGGCTTCACCCGGGGCCTACCGGCGCGGCGCCCCCCACTCCCTGTAATCCCCCCAAATCCTCCAGGAATCCCTCCCTTCCCTAATAGGACAGCCACTCTTTCCCTGGCTTACCTTTTGTGCCCCACTGTACCTCCATCCGTTCGAGCTGTCAGCTCCAGGCTGCATCCTGCTGCCTGATCAGGCAGCTCTCCTGCTATAGTAAGCTATAAGCACACCCCTCACCCCCAGCCACTGCTCACATCCACACAACAGAAGCTTGATCCAGGGCTCATCCGATCGCCTTTTCACAGGGGTCAGGAAGGAATTTATTTACCACACCGGAGCACATTGGCCCAGCACCGCTAGGGTTTTTTTTGCCTTCCTCTGGACCAAGCCAGGAGAGAGGAATCAGCCAATTCCTCTCCCCATCGCCCCGTAACCTCCCACCCCCCCCCCCCGGTGCTTGGCGACCATGGCATATCAGCAATATTCTGCAGAAACCATTTGGAGTTTGAGGCAATCCGCCGCAATACTACCAGCCATCACCAAAAAAGCCCTAATAATTGAGCGAATATGGAGAGTCGATCAACGACCGACCATCAGGTATTTCAGCCATTCACCCCAACCTAAGCACATATCTTGTGCTTTGATCAATACAAGATCGGCAGTAAAACACCGACTGGAAATCTGGGACCTCATTCTACAACACGATCTAGATTGCCTCTTAATTACAGAGAGCTGGCTTACAGCCGGCTGTAACACCATTCTAGGAGAACTGGTGCCAGAAAACTACCGTATCATAACGGAAAACAGAATAGGGCAAAGAGGAGGAGGACTGGCGGTGATCCACAAGACGCACCTTGCGGTCACTAAACCAGCCCTTCAAAACCCTCTTCATTCATGGAAACCCTTACTCTGCAATTGCAAACAAATTCCAAGGAGACCGTCCACATTCTTCTCTGCTATAGGCCTCCCGACCCAAAATCGCAGCTGCTATCATCATTAACGGAGTTTGTCTCCACTTACACCCTCAACAGCAAACATGTTTTGCTGCTCGGGGACTTCAATCTCTGGGCCAACTCCGCACAAGACCCCGTTGCCGACGCCTGTATCGACCACCTGGAAGGATTAGGCCTTCAGCAACTAGTATGTGGGCCCACACATGCTTCAGGTCACACGCTCGATCTTATTTTCAGACAAGATCTGGAAATAAAAATCTTGGAAAATGAACCATTGCCATGGACTGATCACCATGCAATTAAATTCATTATTTCCGAATTCCCCCCCTCAACAAAAACATCAAATCCAGTGACAACACACTGGACCAGATGTCAGAAGAAGCTCCACTCGGAACTCTTCAAAGCCACGTTAGGGGATAAAATAAACACAATTCAGCCGCACCTAACAGCGGAAGAAACACTGAAGGCCATAAACACAGCACTATTGCAGTCAGCTGACTTGATAGCGCCGAAACGAAAGACCCAGATCAGGAAAAATAACTCCAGCTGGTTCAACAACCAGTTGGGGTTACTGAAGCAAGAGCGCAGAAGGGCAGAAGCAGCCTGGAAAAGAAACTCTTCAGATGAGAACCTCTCGATCTACAAGGCAATAACCAGAAAATACCACAAGCAAATATTCGAAGCCAAGAAAAACTAGTTTTCTGAGGCGATCAACGGTGCCCTAAATCGCCCCCGCGTACTCTTCAAGATGGTCACTCAGACCATGAATCCAGGATGTCTTGAAGCCCCCAACTTGGATACACAAGAATTTTGGATTGCTTCATTAACAAAATTGAGGCTATCCGGCAAAGCATTCAACAAAACAATTTCGCTCCTAGCCCCCCCCCCCCCCGTAGTCATTTACACAGCACCGGCAGCAATTCACCACAGTTAGGTGAGTTCACGCTGGAACCCATCTCCATTCAGACCAAAAAAATTATCAGCGGCACTCTGCGCAACAGCACTGCGCCAAATGATATTATCCCCACCAAACTGCTGAAGGAATGCGCCGACATCCTGGCACCTCCTGTCACGCAGCTTATTAACCAATCCTTCAGGGAGGGCATAATGCCCTCCCAGCTGAAGGAGGGCTTTATTCAACCCATTTTGAAGAAAGCCACCCTGGATCCGAAGGATCCACTCAATTGGCGCCCCATAACAGGCCTAAATGTTCTCTCCAAGGTAATGGAGAAAGCAGTGGTACAGCAGCTGCAACAGCATCTAGATACCCACAACCTACTCGACCCATTTCAATCAGGATTCCGTCCCGGACACGGGACGGAAACAGCATTGCTTAAGATATGGGACGACGTTCTCGAGGCCGCAGACGAAGGAGAATCTTCTCTTCTGGTTCTGCTGGACCTAAGCGCAGCCTTTGATACAGTAGATCACAAGCTGTTATTGACTCGGCTGGCTAAAATAGCCAAAGTCGCAGAAAGCGATCTATCCTGGTTCTCCTCTTTTTTGGATAACCGATCGCAAATAGTGAAGCTAGGACCCTTCACTTCTGAACAACGCACATTATCGTGCGGGGTCCCTCAAGGATCTCCCCTGTCGCCGATGTTATTCAACATCTATGTGCGTCCTCTTTTCGAAATCATCAGCAGCCAAAAACTGCTATATCACTCATATGCAGACGACACGCAACTGTACTTCCGCATTTGCAATAAAAAGGATCACCACCTCAATCTAGAGACATGCCTCTCTTTGATAGAGGACTGGATGACAAAGAGTTATCTCAAACTCAACGGAGCGAAAACAGAACTTCTTCTGTTTCACGCCAAGCGCAGGAATCAACCGGCAACAACTTGGATCCCCCCGCCCATTCTGGGCAAAATCATCTCCCCTAGCGCCAAAGTCAAAAGTCTTGGGGTCATCTTTGACTCCGACATGACAATGAACGCACAAATAGGGTCAGTAGTCAGCGGATCTCACCATCTGCTGCGCCTACTACGCAGACTCATTCCTTTCATTCCCAAGAAAGACGTAGCGGTCGTGGTGGGAGCAATTGTAAACTCCAGACTGGACTATGCAAATGCCCTTTACCTCGGACTCCCCAAGTACCAAATCGCTCGTCTTCAAGTCGTTCAAAATAAGGCCGCCAGACTTGTGACTGGGAAAAAACCCTGTGAATCAATCTCGTCTTCACTGAGATCCCTTCACTGGCTACCAGTTAAAGACAGAATCACCTTTAAAGCTCTCTGTCTAACGCATAGATGTATCCATGGGAATGCTCCCTATTATCTATGCGAAAAATTAAAAATTCAGAATCCCAATCGTATTTTACGATCCACCAATCAAAATCGGCTTCAGATACTGAAAGCCAGATACAAGTCCAAAGGGGACAGAAGATTCGCTGTCCAAGGTCCCAGACTATGGAACGCCTTACCAGCCAGCATTCGGCTGGAGGAGAACTACTTGGTCTTCAGGAGAAAGATTAAGACTCATCTCTTTTGATCTCAAAGGAGACAGGAACAACAAGCGCCCAGAGGCGTGTGCTGCGCCATGTGCTGCGCTATATAAGTTTTCATTCATTCATTCATTCATTCATCTCTGGTTAGGGAGATCATAAAGAGCCTGGCAAGAGACTTGGATCGATGCTAGCCAAAGGTAGTCAGTATCCTGGGTATATATGAGTCACTCCCAATAACGATCCGAGGGTATGCAAAAAATAAAGGGCTCACATAGTGTAAAACCTTAGTTTAATGTATAAAAGCAAGTAGAAATGCACTTACAATATCGTAGATGTGCAGAGCGTAAAAAAAGCCGGCCGGCTTGGAACACACAGCCCGTATCCGGGTAGAGAAAATGCGCGGTGATGTCAGAACGCCCCCTCCCTAACGTCACCGCACATTTTCTCTACCCGGATACTCTACCTGGGATCCTCTAAAACGTCTTTGAGAACCCGGGTCTTGCCCGAGGGAACATGTATCAATGGAAAAATTTTTTTAAAAAAGCTCCTTTTTTCAGGAGTCCTGCTCCTGAAAAAACGACTGTTTTTTAAACTTTTTCCATTGATACATGTTCCCTGGGGCAAGACCCGGGTTCTCAAAGACGTTTTCAAACAATAACTTAAATATTGGTCTTTAAAATGATAGTTTTTGAATTCGAACGTTCGAGTCCCATAGACTTCAATGGGGTTCTAAATGTTTGCGCGAACGGTCGGTCTGTTCGACGGTTCTGGTGCGAACGGTCACCGTTTTTCATTACTTAGGTACCAAGTCGTCTTATTCATGACTTAAGCATGGTTTCATGGTACCTTGGTTAGTGATTTTATGTAGATCAGAGACTTGTCCTTTGATCAGTATAATATAATGTCAGCAAAAGCAAATTATCACCTATAGAGATTTTCAAAAGCCATTGCCATGGACAATAAATAATTCCTTTTTATTTAATCATTCTTCTTTCTAGCCATAGATCTGGACACTATATTGCCAAAAGTATTGGGACACCTGCCTTTACAGGCACATGAAGTTTAATGGCATCCCAGTCTTAGTCCCTAGGGTTCAATATTGGGTTGGTCCACCCTCTACGGCTATAAGAACTTCAACTCCTCTGGGAATGCTGTCCACAAGGTTTAGGAGTGCATCTATGGGAATCTTTGACCATTCGATTTGTGGGTACACTTTGGGGATGGCCCCTCCTTATTCCAACATGACTGCGCACCAGTGCACAAAGCAAGGTCCATAAAGACATGGATGAACGAATTCTGGGTGGAGGAACTTGACTGGCCAGCATAGAGTCCTGACCTCAACCCAATAGAACACCTTTGGGATGAATTTGATCAGAGAATGCGAGCCAGGCCTACATCAGTACCTGACCTCACAAATGCGCTTCTGGAATGATCAAACATTCCCATAGACACACTCCTAAACCTTGTGGACAGCCTTCCCAGAAGAGTTGAAGCTGTTTTAGCCGTAAAGGGTGGGCCAACTCAATATTGAACCCTACGGACTAAGACTGGGATGCCATTAAAGTTTAAGTGCATGTAAGGGCAAAGTCCCAATACTTTTGGTAATATAGTGTAGATGAACCACACAACTAAATCAACAATTCCTAGAACACAAGCAGAGCAGTTTTTGAACCCAATGATAAAAGCCTGCCTGCACAGAAGGACATAATCTCACATATGTGGACATCCAAATAATCACCTGAAATGGTGACGCAGTCTTTTTTTACCTATAAAAGTGGTAAGCATGGTTGCTTCATAGCACTGGGGTTCTTGGCTCAATTCCTGACAAGTCTCCTGTCTAAAAAGTATTGCACTGTGGAATCTATTGGCACTATAGAAATGTAAATTAAAATGATATTATTGTGCTGTTCTCTTAAATTGTACGGGGGCGTAAACTGAAAATATTTTGCTAAAACAGACAGACACAATTAACTCATTTTGTTGCTTCTTTTTTCATTCGCCAGCTGCAATCAGCTCGTGCCTTCCTTGACGGCAAGAGTGATAGCCTGGGAGAATTCTAGAAAGGGCGCATCTCGCCAGGAAGAGAGCGAGGCACAGAGGAAAATGATTAGCTGCGCTCATCGGGGTCATGCTTAAAGGCACCAAGGTATTTTCTGCTAAAACACAATTCCTCCAGGAGATGCTGGCTGCGTCCCAGGTTGTCTATATTTACATTCTGTTAATTGCCTGAGCTGGCAGCAGTTTATTTTCTGTGTTTCTGTTTATTTTTGGTTTGCACCTTTTTATTAGGAAAAGTGCCAAATCCACAAAAAAGGCTTTTCAGTCTGGACTCTACACAGATTTACATTCTACGTCGCCGGTGCCAGGCTGCTAGCTGTAGGCCTTCTATGTCAGTACTTCTCCGTACCCCGGAGTATTGGGTCTGTTCCAGAACAATATGAACATTTCAGCTGACAATCCTTCTGGGAACTCTGAGTACTGTGGCCTAATTCCTTGTGGCTTTACCATCTCTCTCTTTTGTCTGTCCCTACTTTTGGTGTGCCCTTTTCATTTTAACCACTTGACCACCAGGCCTATTCTGGCACTTCTCTCCTTCATGTAAAAATCATTTTTTTTTACTAGTGAATTAATCAGAACCCCCAAACATTATATATATTTTTTTAGCAGACACCCTAGGGAATAAAATGGCAGTCGTTGCAACTTTTTTTCTCGATCGGTATTTGCGCAAACATTTTTCAAATGCCTTTTTTGGGGGGGAAAAAAACGGTTTCATGAATTAAAAAACAACAAAACAGTAAAGTTAGCCCAATTTTTTTGTATAATGTGAAAGATGATGTTACGCCGAGTAAATAGATACCTAACATGTCACGCTTTCAAATTGCGCACATTCATGGAATGGCGCCAAACTTTGATACTTAAAAATCTCCATAGGCGACGCTTTAATTTTTCTTTACAGGTTACTATTTTCGAGTTACAGAGGAGCTCTACTGCTAGAATTGTTGCACACGCTCTAACACACGCGACGATACCTCACATGTGGGGTTTGAACAGTGTTTACATATGTGGGCGGGACTTGCATGCGTGTTCGCTTCTGAGCGCGAGCTAACAGGGACAGGGAGCGTTTTAAAAAATAATAATTTTATTTTATCTTTATTTTACTTTTTTTTGTTTGATCACTTTTATTCCTATTACAAGAAATGTAAACATTCCTTGAATTAGAAATCACTGTGACATGTCCTCTTTATGGAGAGATGTGGGGTCAATAAGACCCCGCATCTCTCCTCCAGGCTTACAAGCATGAGATCGTGAAAAAAATTCACTGATCTAATGCCGACAACCGCGATTGCGCTCTGTTTACTTCCGGGTACCCAGGTGTGACGTCATAACGTCACGCCCGGGCCTCCAACGATCATAGAGATGACTGGTGACCACCTGGTCACCAGTCATCTTTATGCTTCCCAGCCAGCTCTGGTGATTCGTTCTCCGGGCCCCTGATGGCACGGGAGAGCCCGGAGGAGCACCGGATGGCGGCGGGAGGGGGGGGGACATCCCCTCCCGCTGCCTATAAGAATGATCAAGTGGCAGAACTGCTGCTTTGATCCTTCTTTATCGTGCAGAGAATCGGTGGCTGAAGACGGTGATATCTGAATGATGCCTGTAGCTGCAGGCATCATTTAGATATCACTGCACAAAGTCGAAGACGTCATATGACGTCCTCGGTTGTTAAGTGGTTAATAAAGGCCATGTATCGTGGTTTTGTATACTTAGTACAATAAAATTGGAAAAAATATTGTTTTTAGTTGATTAAAGTGGTTAAAGTGGAACTCCAGGATTAATTTTTTAACCACTTCTCTACCGTGGGTGTTTTTCAGATTTGGTGTTTACAAGACTAAAACATTTTTTTTTTGCTAGAAAATTACTTAAAACCCCCAAACATTATATATTTTTTTCTAACACCCTAGAGAATAAAATGGCGATCATTGCAATACTTTTTGTCACACCATATTTGCGCAGCGGTCCTACAAGCGCACTTTTTTTGGAAAAATTTCACTTTTTTGAATAAAAAAATAAGACAGCAATAAATTTGGCCCAATTTTTTTATTTATTGTGAAAGATAATGTTACGCCGAGTAAAATGATACCCAACATGTCACGCTTAAAAATTGCGCCCGCTCATGGCATGGCGTCAAACTTTTACCCTTAAAAATCTCAATAGGCGACGTTTAAAAAATTCTACAGGTTGCATTTGTTGAGATACAGAATTATTGCTCTCGCTCTAACGATCACGGCGATACCTCACTTGTGTGGTTTAGATACCGTTTTCATATGCAGGCGCTACTCACATATGCGTTCGCTTCTGCGCGCGAGCTCGTCGGGACGGGGAACTTTAAAAAAAAAAATTTTGTTTTCTTATTTATTTTTATTTAGTTTATATTTTTTTACACTGAAATAAAATAAAAATAAATGATCACTTTTATTCCTATTACAAGAAATGTAAACATCCCTTGTAATAGAAAAAAGCATGACAGGTCCTGTTAAATATGAGATCTGGGGTCAAAAAGATCTCAGATATCATATTTAGGCTTAAATGCAAAAAAAAAAAACATGTAAAATGTCATTTTTTAAATAACATTAAAAAAAAATGTCTCTTTAAGACGCTGGGCGGGACTGACGTTTTGACGTCACTTCCGCCGAGCAGAGCTATTAGGGATGGGCGAGGGAAATTTTTCCCTCACTCGTATCCCCACACAGCTATCGAACAGACCAGATCGCCTCCGCCGCTACCGACGGCTCCGGTAAGCGGCGGAGGGCGCGGGAGAGCAGCGGGAGGGGGAGCCGCGGAGACCGCCGTTATCGTTTACAGGATCGCTCGTACTAAAGATGGATACCTCGGTTGTGGCAGCAGCTGCTGCCGTTACCAAGATATCCATCTTTAAAGTGCCGCCGTATAAACTCGTAAGGTGGTCGGGAAGTGGTTAAACAATGCATCTGGAAAATAAAATGATATCGCTCTCACTAGGTGCCACCAGTATTCCAGGTTAAATGACAGCCAGCGTCCTCCAACCTGTCTTACAGTTGTGCTCATAAGTTTACATACCCTAGCAGTTTTTGATTAATGATTTCTTGGCCATTTTTCAGAGAATTTGAATGATCACACAAAAACATTTCTTTCACTCATGGTTATGCCACGTACACACGATCAGATTTTCTGATGAAAAAAGTCTGATGGCCCTGCTGTCGTTCGTCTCGTCTGCAACGATACTCCCGATGGCATGGTCTGATCATTCCTCGGTTCAAGTAGTATTAACTGATCTTTGGGCTAAATCAAGCCCATCGTCGTGGCGTATGAACGAGTCATTGATTAACGACCCTATCTTTGAGGGAGAAATTGAGCGGGCTATACAAGACTATTTTAGGGACAATTCCTCTTCGGTCTCCTCCCCGGTGACGCTATGGGCGGCCCATAAGGCTACGATTCGTGGCACGTTTATACAACTTGCCTCTAAAGTTAAGAGGGAGCGTGAACGCATGATCTGTCAACAGGATGAAGAGTTGCGACGTATCTTGCGTGAGCAGAAAGCTAATCCACACCTTGATTTTAGATCTCAAATTGATGAAGCGCGTACGGCTCTGAATTTGAGTCTTACTACAAAGGCGGAGAAATATCTGAGGTGGTCACGCCATAGATTTTATTCTCTGGGGGACAAGCCGAATAAATTGCTGGCGAGAAAACTAACTCCTAGGCCGTTTAATCCCGCTCTCCCTAAATTGCATTTGAGGACTGGTCAACTCACCCAGAATCCCCATAAGATTCTTCAGGAATTTTCCTCATTTTTCTCCCAGCTATATAAATCATCGGGTGACTTTAATAAGAATCGGGCAGAGGCTTTTTTGCATGATGTACCCATCCCCAAGTTAACTAAAGACCATGTAGATTTCATGGAGGCAGAATTCACTACAGAGGAAACTGTGGCGGCCATTAAGTCCCTAAACCCATCCAAATCGCCGGGCCCGGATGGGTTTTCTGGACACTACTACCGTAAGTATACTGAAATTTTAGCTCCACGTCTATGTGCCTTTTTTAATGGGTTACGAAAAGGGCTCCCTCTCCCTTCGCAGGAGAATAGGGCGTTTATACACGTCATCCCTAAGCCTAATAAGGATCATAGTGATTGCGCAAACTACCGCCCAATTTCGCTGATCAATGTTGACCTTAAATTACTGACAAAAATACTGGCCACCCGTGTGAACTCGTTTCTAGCTCGATATATTCATCCTGACCAGGTGGGGTTTGTACCCCACAGACAGGCCCCGGATCAGACTAGAAGAATTATTGACATCATATCTGCGTTAAATTCGGGTTGGGATGGCGGAGGACAGAGGGGAGCTTTGTTGCTCTCGTTAGATCTGCAAAAAGCGTTCGATTCCCTGTCCTGGGACTACCTTTTTTTTATACTAGAAAGATATTGGTTTGGCACTAGTTTTATGACAACACTCCAAATGATATATAGCGCCCCTATCGCAAACTTGCAGGTCAAGGGCTATAAGTCTCGGGATATTTGCATAAATAGGGGTACTCGGCAAGGCTGCCCTTTATCTCCTTTGTTGTTAATCCTGGCTTTGGAGCCCTTGGCGATCAAGATTAGATTACATCCTGATATTTTGGGGGTCCATTGTGGGGGGCGGGAGCACAAATGTGCGTTGTTTGCGGACGACATACTGATGCTCCTCTCCTCGCCGGTCACCTCACTACCTACTCTAAATGTAGTACTGGGACATTTTGCGGCATTTACAGGTCTGCGGGTCAATCACTCCAAATCTCAGGCTCTTGGCATTTCCCTACAACCCCACATAGTTCGGGCTCTGCGCGGACAATATTCCTTTAGTTGGCAGGAGGAGGCAGGCTGTATTCGGTCAAGATGACCATTTTACCAAGGGTGTTATACCTTTTCAGGACCCTCCCAATAGCCATAGCTGGTGCGGATCTCAAGAGGTTTCCATGCTAAATTACTTGACTATATATGGGACCATAAGAGGCCTAGGGGGAACAGGAAGACGCTATACTCTCCAAAATTGGGCAGAGGTTTGGGCATGCCAGACCTTCCTAAATATTTCCATTCAGCTCAACTGGCCCAGTTGATCAAGTTCCATACAGGCCGATCCAGGCCGCTCTGGATGGGGTTAGAATCCTCTCTGAACCCAGACAGGGAGATCAGTCACCTAATGTGGATGAGGGGACGAGATAGACCATCTGTCCTATGCCCGTCTTTGTCGTTCTCCCTGAGCCTCTGGGATCGCTTGTCAAAAACGTACAGATTCAAATCGCCACACACTCCGATGGCGCCCTTATTCCACAATCCCCTGTTCACCCCGGGTCTCCGCCCCCAGGACTTCTCTTGGTGGACCAATAAGGGTCTACTGAGGATAGCAGATCTTTGCGATCATAAGGGAGCTTTGTCAAAAACGGTTCTGCAGTAGAAATATGGCCTTCGGTACTCTGAATATTTTAGATATGCACAAATTGCGCATTTTTTAGAGACTTTGAATCGCACTTCGGATCTTTCTACAGCTACGGCTATGGAACGACTTTGCAGAACCTTTGACAAACACTCAGGTCACATATCATTGATTTATGGACTATTGTCTTCCAATACCCAAAAGATGGCCTATATGACTAAGTGGGAACAAGATATTGGCACGGAACTGGACATGGCTGACTGGAGTAAGCTGGTACAGGGAGCTTCTAAGTCATACATTAACGCCTCTTTAATCGAGGCTAATTACAAAGTACTAATGCGTTGGTATATGGTCCCTGCGCGTATTGCTAGCTTTGTCCCGGGGGCGTCTCCGAGGTGCTTCAGAGGATGCAATGTGGACAGTACTATGTACCACATCTGGTGGACGTGCCAAAGGGTAAGACGATTTTGGATACGCACTTATAACTTTATCTACTCTTTAACTCAGGTGAATCTTATTAAGTCACCTCTGCATGCACTGCTGGGACGCCCGGTGGAGGGAACATCAAAATACGCGAGAAAACTGATAGCTTTTATATTTGTGGCAGCCAGAATCTCCATTGCCAAGTCTTGGAGGTCCCCCACTGTTCCCTTTTATCTGCTGAAGTCTAAACTGTCGTGGATTATGGTGAACGAGAGGATGTCGGCCATTTTGAATGATAGGGTGGCGGTTTTTGACGGGGTGTGGGACCCTTGGATCACCTATCTCACGACTGTACATTGATTTATGTCAACGAAAGGGCTTTTCATACTCTGATATCCCCCTCTTATCGACCGGGGGAGGGATGCACCATCCCCCTTTTTTCCTTCCTCTCTCTTACTCTTTCCCTTTCTTTCCCCCTTTTTATCTTCCCTACTTTTCTCTCCTCCCCTTCTTCTGCATTTATACGGCTGTTCCCCATGGTTACCACACTGAATCAGCTTACTTGATTGTTATCTGTTGGCCCCTCGGGTCTAGATAGTGCTTTGAATGACAGACCCTGAGCTGGGTCTAAGCTATCCATTCTGATAGACAATTGCAGTAGGAGCACTCAAAGTTGTGTTAATAATATGTTCCCCCCCCCCCTTTTTTTTTTCTCTGGGACCTACAAATATTTGTATCTGTGTTAGTCCTCCAAATGGTGGCTATGATCGTTTTTCCCCCTCCCCCCCCCTTTTTTTTCTTCCTGTATACCCTTTATTTTGTATTTTGAAAACTTAATAAAAATATTGGAAACGAAAATTATTATACAGGACGGGTCCCTGAGGTCAGTTGGACTCAGTCGAGAGGTCCTGTTATAGCTCTGATTTAACTTTTTATATTCTGGCAGTTTAAATGTATGGACCCGAGAGACTGTTGTATGTTAGCTATATTGTTGTGTCTACAATGACTTGTACTTATAATTTGCTTCTCATTGCATTGACAGATAATGCCGGTCTTTCTATTGTATTCCTTTTCTTTTAAAATTCAATAAAAATATTGGAAACGAAAAAAGTCTGATGGACTGGTTTCATCGAAAATTCCGATCCTGTGTGGGACCCATCAGACTTTTCTCCATTGGAGTAAAAAATAGATCATGTTTTAAATTCTTCCGATGCAAAAAAATCTGATGGGAAATTCCAATCGTCTGTGTGGAATTTCATCTGAGAAAAATCCATGCTTTCTCAGAATCATGTTGACGCATGCTTGGAAGCATTGAACTTCATTTTTCGCACCTCGTCATAGTGTTTTACGTCATCGCGTTTTGGACGATTTGAATTTAGTCTGAGAGTGTGTATGCAAGACAGCTTGAACAGAATTCCGATGAAAAAATCCATCGGATTTTTGATAATCGGAGAATCAGATCGTGTGTATGCGGCATTAGTGTTTAGCTGAAGCCATTTATTATCAATCAACTGTGTTTACTCTTTTTATATCATAATGGCATCAGAAACTACCCAAATGACCCTGATCAAAAGTTTACATACCCCAGTGATTTTGGCTTGATAACCTGCACACAAGGTGCCACAAAGGGGTTTAAATGGCTATTAACCACTTTAGCCCCGGACCATATTGCTGTCCAATGACCAGAGCACTTTTTGTGATTCGGCACTGCGTCGCTTTAACTGACAATTGCGCGGTTGTGCGACGTGGCTCCCAAACAAAATTGGCGTCCTTTTTCCCCCACAAATAGAGCTTTCTTTTGGTGGTATTTGATCATCTCTGCGGTTTTAATTTGTTGCGCTATAAACAAAAATAGAGCGACAATTTTGAAAAAAAAACAATATTTTTTACTTTTTGCTATAATAAATATCCCCCAAAAATATATAAAAAAAAATATTTTTTTCCTCAGTTTAGGCCGATATGTATTCTTCTTCATATTTTTCGTTAAACAAATCGCAATAAGCGTTTATTGATTGGTTTGCGCAAAAGTTATAGCGTTTACAAAATAGGGGGTCGTTTAATGGCATTTTTATTAATATTTTTTTTTTTACTAGTAATGGCGGCGATCAGCATTTTTTTTCAGTACTGCGACATTATGGCGGGCACTTCGGACACTTTTGACACATTTTTGGGGCCATTGGCATTTTTATAGCGATCAATGCTATAATAATGCATTGTATTACTATAAAAATGCCATTGTAGTGAAGGGGTTAACACTAGGGGGCGGGGAAGGGGTTAAGTGTGTTCCTGGGTGTGTTCAAACTGTATGGGGGGGTGACCTCACTAGGGGAAATCACTGATCTTCTGTTCATACATTGTATGAACAGGAGATCAGCGTTTCCCCCGCTGACAGGACCGAGACTTTTATGTTTACACACAAAGCTCCTGGTCCCCGCTCTGTAACGAACGCACGCGCCCCCTAGCGGTCGCTAAAGAGCGGACGTATAGCTACGGGCTCTCGCCCAGCAGAGCCACCGTCCCGCAGTAATATGACGGCGGGCAGTCGGCATCTAGTTAAAGGTAACCATCCTCATCTGTGATCTGTTTGCTTGTAATGTAGTGTGTATAGTGTGTGTGTATATTCATCCAGTGCTGCACTGATGTTTCTGGATTCTGAGTCATGGGGAAAGCAAAAGAATTGTCAAAGGACTGCATAAAAAAGGAAAGGGATATAAAAAGATATCCAAGGAATTGAGAATGCCAATCAGCAGTGTTCAAACTCTAATCAAGAAGTGGAAAATGAGGGGTTCTGTTGAAACCAAACCACGGTCAGGTAGGCCAACTAAAATTTCAGCCACAACTGCCAGGAAAATTGTTCAGGATACAAGAAAAACCCACAAATAACAGGTGAAATACAGAATGGGATCACATGCATCATGCAAAAGAAAGAAGAAAACCCAAACATGCATAGAGAAATAAAAAAGCACACCATGAAATAAATCTAGAAAATGTTTATTTAACATGCTACATTAATCCATATATTAAACATCCGACATGTTTCGTTACAAAAAGAACATCATCTGATGTTCTTTTTGTAACGAAACATGTCGGGATGGACTACTGTTGTTCCTGCTACCCTTTTTCTATAAGCTCTATTGACCATTGCAAAATGTGAGTTTTTCTCTTTATAATAAATATCGATTTTTATTACGGAATTACGCTATGTATGCCTTGCCTTCTCTTTTTCATGCTTATCGGTTGGAGTACTGATATGCCCTCTGAGTGATCTGTTGAGAGTTGCTGCTTGCTGGGAAGTATTTTTGAATCATCTGTCTGAGGTTTGCCTTCATTGATACCGAATCGCATGACGTGTATGGTGTACCCGCTTCAGTATATCAACTTTAACAAAGCTTGATTGGCCTAGTGGGTATATGCCTGTCTAGGTCCAATCGGTCCGGTAAGCCCCTTGTCATAAGCGGTGGTGGATTTTTCACTTCTTTATGCACTGGATTTTGTTTATCTGTTTTACTCAAAGAAACCGACTCACCGATTCATTCAAAACATTTATGGACTTTTGAATACCATTCATTCACATGTGGTGTTGCATGATTTAATCTTTATTGTATTATCATTATTTGTGTCATTATTAGCGCTACACTTTTCCACACAAAGAAAAACTAGATGTCTTAGGAAAACAACTACTAAAAGGGATTTGGATATAAGGCTATTCACTGCGAATGCCACTCCCTTATTGTCTGTGCTTACCAGAAGCCTTTTGTTGGTGAACAAAGGGCCCCATATTTCTAAAGCCACTACCACAGGAAAAAGTTCTAACAGAACTATGTTTTTGCAGAAACCGCTTGCCACCCACCTATCCGGCCACATCCCCGCGCACCATTGGGCTCCCCATACTGCTCCAAAACTGACCGAACCGGCTGCGTCCGTCTGTAGCAAAAATTCGCTATACAAAACAAAATCTTGCTGTCACATAGTTCTACCGTTGTAATGGTCTAAGAACTGAATCCAGACTAACAAGTCTTTTTTTATTTCAGCCGATACCCTAACATGTGCCGCCGGGTTTTTCAAACCTGCGATAGCCGCCTAGAAAAAAACCTTCCCATGGGTAATATCCGTGTGGCGAATGCCAACTGCCCTTGTAATGACTGCATCTTCCTCAGGGTCACCTTACTCTTCCTCATGAACATATGGAGAAGCTGAGACAACCCATAAATCTTCTCCTCCGGTAGTCTAAACTCCATAGCTATCGTATCTATTGTTATCCCCAGGAAATTCAAGCAGGTGGTAGGGGAAATAGTTTTGTCCTTTGCAAGGGGGATCCCAAAATATTTACAAACCGCTTGGAAAGCTTCTAGTAGTTTTAAACAATCGTCAGAATGTGCCGGCCCCAGAAATAAAAAATCATCCAAATAATGGATTAAACAAACAGAATCGGCCACCTGCCCCACCACCCACTCTAAAAAGGTTACAAAAACTTCAAAATAAAAACAAGACAAAGAACAACCCATCGGTAACGCTTTGTCAAAATAAAATTGGTTCTCAAAATGAATTCCTAACGAATTAAAACAACTTGGGTCCAACGGGAGAAGCCTAAATGCGGATTAAATATCCGCTTTTGCTAAACCGCCTGCTCACCCAAACGGCCAATCAGCTCCACCGCTGAATCAAAGGAGGTGTAAGATACCGATGACGTGGTGGAGTCAATTTGGTCATTAAGTGAGGCGCCCACAGGGAATGACAGGTGGTGTATCAACCTATACTCATTGGGCTCTTTCTTAGGAACTAGGCCAAGAGGAGAAATCCTAAACATTTTGAAGGGGGGTAGCTCAAAAGGACCTTCCATCCTATCAGCTATTACCTCTTTTAATAATTTTGCTCTTACCAGGTGGGGTGCGGCTTTGACTGATTGTAAATTCTCTACTATACTGCATCCCGACCCATCAAAAGCTGGTAACATAAAACCTAACGAGAAAACTTTAGTTAATAGGCAGGCCATCCGCTTGTTTGGGTATGCCTGCAACCAAGGAAGCATTCTTGGAAGCATCACTGGTGAGGTTGCCTTTTGAAAATCCTTCTTTTGGGTGGGACTGAAGCTTCCGAAAGCACTTGGATACCAGGTGAGCACCCGTACAAAACGCACACTCATGTTTGTACTTGCAAGAATTCATCCATTTGCATTGAGAATCATTATACGCAAAACATAGACCTTTCCTGTAACTTGAAGCGGGTGCCGCTGTGTGAGAGGCCGAAATTGGTGGGCGAGAAATTGGCTGCCTTTGTGGTAAGAATAAGTTCAACCACAGGCCCACGTCTTTTGCTCCCCAACTGAGGGATGGCTGAAAAGCCTCATCATATGACAGCCATGCAAAACCAGTAAAGCTCCTATAAGCTTCCAAAATTATATCTATGTGTTGGAATAATAAACAACTTTTTTCTGGGAACCTCTCACACAGGATACTCGCATAAACCATAAAGGCTGGGGAGCTGTGGTGGCTCAACGTGATTGGCACTGCGCTGACAAGCCATTCACCTCTGCAGCCAAGGGTTCGGATCCCGGTCTCGGCTACATGTGAATTGAGTTTGGTGGTCTCAGCCCGGCTCCCGGTGGGTGTGCTATGCAAGGTACGCCTGTGCTTAGTACACCCACCCCCTCCCCCACAAAAACCACCACACTTGCACGCACAGAAAATTGGTTTAAAACACATGCACTTTGGCCATGCGGTCTCTTAAAATAAAGAGAGGCGAAGGACCTACGGGGCTGGCTGGGTGGGCTAGGCCCCCTCACTCCCTCATAGGGGGAGTCCCTCTGCCCCATTGGGGTCCCGTTGGGCCCCAGTTGGGCTCCCAAGAGGAGCAGGTAGGGCGGGGTGAGTGGGAGGCCCCCCTTCACACCCGCCATTGCCACCAGGGGCATGGAGAAGGATGGCGATTGCCTCCGGGGGGAGGGTCTGCCTACTCCCAACTCCTGCAGTCCGGCTCCTCTCTCTCGAGTTCACGCACAAAAATACACTTAAAAAAAAAAAAAAAAAAAAAAAAAAACCATAAAGGCTTGCAACCAACTGTAAAAAGATTTAATAATAGGCTTGCGTCGCTCATCCTCTAACTTATCCTCCTTTTTTTCATACTTGTAAGAATCTCTGGAAGGAGGAAGCATCAAATTTAAGTCAATAAATTCCCCCCTCCAAATTTTCTCTTTCAATGTCAATGTGACATGAAAGCCAAGGGGGGAGAGCAAGCAAGGCATGCATTCTTTTGACATTCTGTCAGGTGAACTCACACTTTCAGGAACATTCTGAACAGTAATCGGGGAAGAAGGGGGAATAAACAATAGTGTCTGCAGCAACTGCTGACCAAACACCTGCTATGTTAGGGGGACACCCACCCGACCTCTCCTGCTGAGAGTCTGCTTGTCCCCTGATCAACATTATAAGTTGCTCTAAGGAGGCGGACAACGCTGAAAACTGAGCTCCAGTAATGGACTCACCTGCCAACCCCTGAGCACGGCTTGCTCCAGGGGCTGCTGAAGGGGATGAACATCTCACCGGTATGGGGCTGGCTGCAGGCTGAGCTGCTGGCTGCGGGAACATCACTGGCTCCCTTCTTCCTCTTCCTTTTCCCTTCGCTGTCCCATGCTTCGCCACATTCCCCCTCTGCTGGGAAGAAGAGGACCCTCTTCCCGCTCCTACTGGCGCCATTCCACGGGCCGACCGACCCCTTCCACTCACTGCAGTAGTGGCGACACCGCGCTGGGACCTGAAAGACATAAAAGGCTCACCGCGCCCCTCACTGCCCATTAAGGGCGGAGCGGGGCTGTCCATTGGCTTCTGTGCCCGCTTCCTCTTGCTCGTCCTCCGCCCTCCAGCTTCCTCAGACGCGACTTCCTCCATCCTTGTTGCTTCAGGCACCCAGAGCACCGCGGACTCCTCCTCCGACTCCAGCATGACCAAACGCTGCTGTGGGCTGCTGTCACTGCTGCCACCCGGGACCCGGCTCGTCTTCTATCTCCCCTTCCTCCAAGAACCGCGGACTAGGTAGGGAGAGACACTGGCGCAGCCATGCTTCGCCACCTTCTGTCTCAGCTTTCTCCAGTAGTTTCCTGAGTAGGACATCCATAACGACGTGACCTACTGCGGGGAGCTCCTCCTACTGCTTCTGGTGATAAACTGGCCCTGATCCACGCCAGACTAGACCCTTAAATAGGCTTCTGGCTGGGTTCCAGAATTTTCTAAGCATCACCTGACCACTAAGGGCCAATAACTGCCTGCCTCTCCTCCCACCTGAAGACTCTCCTGTCACACCTGCGCCTCATTAACCACCTCTAGTTAACTGCTAACCTCCCGGGGCTAACTTTACCTCTGACTTTTGAATAACCCCTGACCGCTACATGACCCCTGCCAGCTGATAGCCTAAACAGCAGCACCACTAAACCATACCTAACAGCCCCTAAATGCTGCTGCAGTGATCCCATCCAGAAAGGAGGGCCTATAGCAGGCACCCCCTTCCTTTTCCATTCTCTGAAAACATGTGGTGTGGCTGTTTCAAGATGCACAAAAAGGAGGCACTTGAAGAAAGATGGGCTGCATGGTCGAGTTGCCAGAAGAAAATTATTACTACGCAAATGACACAAAGTATCCTGCTTACAATACGCTAAAAACAGCACAGAGACAAGCCTCAAACCTTCTGGCACAAAGTCATTTGGGATGATGAGACCAAAATTTTGCTTTTTGGCCACAACCATAAACGCTACATTTGGAGAGAAGTCAACAAGACCTATGATGAAAGGTACACCATTCCTACTGTGAAACACGGAGGTGAATTGCTGATATTTGGGGATGTGTGAGCTACAAAGGCACAGGAAACTTGGTCAAAATTGATGGCAAGATGAATGCAGTATGTTATCAAAACATACTGGAGGAACATTTGCATTCATCAGTCAGGAAGCTGCACATGGGACATACTTGGACATTCCAACATGACAATGATCCTAAACACAAGGCCAAGTTGACCTGTCATTGTCTACGGCAGAATAAAGTGAAGGTTCTGGAGTGGCCATTTCAGTCTCCTGACCTCAATATCATTGAGCCACTCTGGGGAGATCTCAAATGTGCCGCTCATGCAAGACAGCCCAAGAATTTACAGGAACTGGAGGCTTTTTGCCAAGAGAAGCAGGCAGCTTTACCATCTGAGAAGATAAAGAACCTCATCCACAAATACCACAAAAGACTTCAAGCTGTCATTTATGTTAAAGGGGGCAATACACGGTAGTAAGAACTGGGGTATGTAAACTTTTGATCAGGGTCATTTGGGTAGTTTCTGTTGTGATTATGATTTAAAAAGAGTAAACACAGTTGATTGATAAAAAATGGCTTCAGCCAAACAACAACCATTCATATTCTCAAAAAAATGGCCAAGAAATCATAAATTCTGCCAGGGTATGTAACCTTATGAGCACAACTGTATGTAAGCCCAGGCTGTCATGGACTTGCCCCCTGGGACTGGGCTCTCAATCACCCTGTGCTTACAGTACTTGTTGGCTGGACGACACTAAGGACCGGCTACCGCCACCTTCAAGGAAAAACTCATGACTTCACCAACCTTAAAGTGGTTGTAAATCTCAGTCATGAAATCTGAACAAAGCACATATACTGAATCTGTAGTGTTTACTTGTCTATCTCCAAAGCTCTAAGGCCCCATTCACACCTCACGGTTTTGTAGCTTAAAGCTCAAAGCTCCAAAACACTGGAGGGAAAAAAAACTATTATTCTCTATGGAGTTGTTTCACATCTCCACTTCAAGTGGCCTTTCTGGAGCTTTTTTTTGTAGGCCAAATTGGGCATACTTGCATGTGTTTTGCGCATTTTTATTCCCATAGAAATGAATTAAAACATGTGATTTGCACATTTATGTGTTCTTTTGTTTTTGTTTTTTGAGCGATTTTCTGCTCAAATGAGAATTTTTTTTTAAATAAAAAAATAATAAAATAATAATAATAATAATATATATATATATATATATATATATATATATATATATATATATATATATATATATATATATATATATATATATATATATAAATATATATAAATAAGAAAATAAATACACAAATAACAAAAAACAATCAAATTCTTATTATTATTATTTATTTAGTGTTAGGGTTTATTATTCTTATTTTTTAAGAGTTAGGAGTTAAGGTTATGGGTTAATTATGTATTTATTTATTATTACAAAGCATTCATTTATTGTGTTTATTAATTATTTATTTATGGTTATTTTTATTTATTTGAGTATTTTTGTACATGTATTTATTCATTATTATTATTAGAAGTAGACATAGTAGTAGTAGTATTAGTATTAACACCCTAATTCTTATAAATAAATAAATATATAAAAATAAGAAAATAAATCAAATATTAACCCCTAAAACAAACCTCAATTCTTAATGTTACCCTAACAAAACGTGCATCAAATTGCACCAAAAATTGGCAAAAAAACAGCAGAAAAGATGCTATGCTCAGGTGTGAATGCAGCCTAGTGTCTCTGGTGCTTCCATCCTCTGTTATCAGCATGAGTCACAAGTTTTCCCGACACATGAGATAAATTTGTGACGGGAGAGAGGGCAACGCTGTATCTTGGCCTAGGTCAACAAGCATACCTCCCAATAGACATGTGCAGACTGGAATATTTTGTTTTGTTTTTTTGTTTTCATTTGGAAAATAAATGTATTTAGTTACTCCCGAAAATCGTTTTGATTTACTTCGTTTTTCGTTGGGCAAAATCCAATAATACTTGGTTTCTGTTCGAATGGTCAAAAGAATATTCGACGGAACGTCGAATCTTTTTGGTTGATGTCGAATGGTCAAAGAATATTCGACGGTACGTCGAATATTTACGTCGAATCGTACATTTCCGTTGTATGACTAGTAATAATGTCGAATCTATTCTCTATAATGTTGAATCTATTTTCTCATAAATCTAAATCTATTCTCTGTAATGTCGAATCTATTATTTCTATAGTGTCGAATCTTTTCTCTATAATGTCAAATCTTTTCTCTATGATGTCGCATCTTTTCCCTATAATGTCGAATCTCTCTATATCGAATTTTTACCGCAACGAAAACTAAAATAAAGCATTTTTTATGTCGGATCTTTCGTTTTTCGTTTCTTGCACTTTCGTTATCGTTTGTTAAAACCTGATTTTCGGACGAAAATGCATTCTAACGAAAACTAATGCACATGTCTACCTCCCAACATGTTGAGATGGGAATGAGGGACACCTACTAGAAAATGTATGTAGGCATAGGACACGCCCCCTGCCACACACCCTTAAAGGAGAATTGACAAAAAAAAAGGTTAATTAAATCCACAAGTGCTTTTTTTTACCACTATGATTCCTTTATATTTCATTTAAAAATTTACAAATGCAACAATTTAGAATTTGGATGAAAGGTTTAGCGCTGGGAAACACTTTTTGAAAGATAAAAAGTACATTTTATATACATCTATATAGATCAGACCAAAATGAAGGAAAAATGTGGGGGAATGAGGGACAGTCCCTCAAAATCAGGGACAGTTGGGAGCTATGAACAAGGCCCAGGCCTATGGCAGCACTTTACAGGGGGCAGCACGAAAAGAGTCCCTACCGGCTTGCCGGCGGACTGGGCCACAAGAAAAATTGGTCTAGCACCCCCATAAAGCGGCCACACTGCTGCTGGTATGATAGAGATGGTGCAGACACAAGGGACACTGACATGGTCACCTATACCTGGCAGGTACAGTAGGTAGTAGGACTCTCCTGCAATCCTTTTCTTGTGTCAGTTGTACACATTAGGGAATCTTAATTTTATTTTTGTTGATTGCTGATGAGAAAAATAAACAGATGGATATATTTGTTCCTGCCCCCAATCCTTCCTTTGCTCTCTGCCTGGATCACTTCCCTTCATCACTGTGCTATATGTTTTCTGTTGCACCACTGGCCTGGTTATATCCTCTTAGTCCTCCATAAATTTAGCATAAATTTGAGCTTAAAGCGGTTGTAAACCCGCATTTACGTTTTTTTGTTTTTTTACACCTGCAAGGCAAAAGTCATAATGAGCTTATATGCACCGCATATTAGCTCATTATGAAATACTTACCTCGCAACTAGGATAAGTGACTTACCTGGTCCACGCCGGCGTGTCTTCTGGGTATCGCCGCTCCAGCGCTGTGATTGGCTGGAGCGGCGATGACGCATGCGCGCGGGAGATTTCATTCCGGCAAGGGTCGGCGGCGGCCGGCCCTTCAGCCGAGGGTCCCCCCTGCGCATGCACCACTGCAATCAGTGGCGCATTGCGAGGGGAATATCTCCTAAACCGTACAGGTTTAGGAGATATTCTTTATACCTACAGGTAAGCCTTATTATAGGCTTACCTGTAGGTAAAGGTCAAAAAGTGGGTTTACAACCACTTTAAGCGACACTAAAGATAAAAAAAATGTAAAACAAATAAATAACAAACATGTTATACTTACCTCCACTGTGTGGCTTGTTTTGCACACAGTGGCCCCGATCCACGTCTTCTGGAGTCCCTTGGCGGCTGTCGTCCCTTGGTGCTGTTGTATGTTTTTTCACCCTAATGCATAGGATGCATTAAGGTGAAAAAACATTTACCTTTACAACCCCTTTAAAGTAGAACTACAGGCAACACTTCTTTTTCCATTGTGGATTGAGTAAGGGATGGTTATAGCACCTGTTTGCCATCCGTTAATTTCTCTTTATTTCCTGCCCCATACCCAAACAGGAAGTGAGATGAAATCTTTGCAGATTAAGGGAATCCCCCCCCCCCTCCCAAGGCCCTCAGAACTAGTGTGCCCACTGGAAAATGTCAGGGCAGGTCTTAAACAGGAAGGTGTGTGACCTTAACAGGAAGGGGTGGGTCATATTTAAATTAGGGTTTGCACAAGTTTAGTCAGGCCTAGGACAGCACCCAAGCTAAATATTCCACTGGGAGAGGGGGGGTGTGTTCCTATCCTCCAATCAGCTCTCACACACTGTAACTGCAGCTCTCTGCCCCCTTCTATGTGCTCCTCACAGATGCAGAAGGATTGTATCACAAATCAGCACTTTTGAAGTGGTGTAGGGAAGAGAAGACTGCAGACAGTGGCATCTTAAGAGTATTATAGGCCCCCGGGCAATACAGTGCCCTGTCTACACAATCACACACGAGAATTTTTTACTAACAAAAAACATGACATTTACTGGCAGAACCACATTTTTTACTGGCACTGCAAAAAAGTACTTAAAATTACAATTTCTTTATCGTACATCACGGGACACAGAGCGCATAGCCATTACACTTGGGTTATATGGGTACCTTCAGGTGTGGACACTGGTGTAATCAATTTCACAGGAAGTTTCCTCCCTATATAACCCCCTCCCACTGGGAGTGCTTCAGTTTTTTCGCCAGTGTCTTAGGTGTTGGTCACGTCTAGCTGTCCCTCGGAGGTCTCGGGACCCAGGATAGCTAGCCGGATCCGTCCGAAGTGCTTCAAAGCCAAGGTGTACGGTACCCAGGCCCTGCTGGAGTGGGGTTTTGCCTATAATGCCTCTCCTTGGAGGGCTGGATTCTGGGCTCTAGTGCCTTAGTCTCTTCCAAGAACTAAACGCTACTGATGCCAGGATGCTATATAGGTCCAGGTGTGTGGGTTCCTTAGCACAGGACCCCGGTCCCTGAAGGTCCAAGACAATACCCACGGAGATGGGGGAAGGTTGGGCCTCTTGCATTTTGCAATACCCTGCGGCGTGGAGCAGGTAAGAGGGAACATGCGGGACTTGGTTCGACAGTAGGTATCCCCCTGGGGGTTCTGGGTTGGCTAATGGTATGCTTGTGCATCAGCCACTATCTCCACTATGTCTTTTGAGGCAGGATGGGATGTACTAATGTTTACCCAGATAACATGTAGGTATATGTATGCTTTTAAAAGATATGTATTTGCTACTCCCCCCAGATCTGCCTGTTAGCATGATACTGCAGCCCCATGTGCTATAGGGAGGAAATGCTGACAAAACTCCTGTTTCTTAGGAAGCCTATGGGGACAGCTTCCTCTATGTGTGCACTACAATAAAGATTAGTGTCTTGCCTGGTGTCTGTTGGGTTGCTAGCGCTGGTCCAGGCTTCTCCTCTGCTTTCTGCTTCCTCCATGTTGGTTTCAGCGTGGGGGGGGGCGCGCGCGCGTGCGCGCCGCATTTTACAGCGTCAGCGTGCGTGGGGGGGCGGGCCAGCAGCGTCAGGTCTCAATTAAAGCAGCAAAGCATTTCCTGGCTGGTCATTCCCTCCTGAAAGCAGAGGAGGCTGAGGACACAGAGCGCGCAGCTGAGCTATTTCTGGCTAACAGTGACACCCAGTGGTGGTTTGTGGATCTTCAGGTCTGGACTTGGCTCCATACTGACCAGAGAAAAAAAAAAAAAGTTTTTTTTCTTAAAGGGACTCAGCCTTAGATCTGGCAGTATCTGAGTCGGTGCAACCTTGGGCTCCAGCTAACGGCCATTGGTGTGGCAATACTCACAGGACCTTCCTCGGTATTGCTGCCTTCTCGGGCGTATGAAAATTTGGAATTTTTTTACCATAGCCTGTTCTTATTAATGGTTCACTTCTAGCTACAACAGTTGGGTGTTGGCTTTAGGGGTGTCTCAAGGTTGTGCAATGGCTCCCAAGGGATCAGGACCAGCTAAGGCTGCAAAAGGTACCAAAAAACTAAAGGGGTCTCCATCGGGGTCAGAGGAGTTGGGCCAGGCTCTAGCGGTCCCACCCTCACCAGATAGACCGCCGAACAGCATGTTGCAGGAGCCATTGAGGGTGCTAGGGGCAGAGGCGGCCCCCAATCAACCCATTCCCGTTTACGTTACGGAAGAAATGCTAGCGACCACCCTGGGTGGGCTAGAGGAAAGGTTAACTGCTTTAATTGCCCGCTCTTTGCCAGGTGGCAAACGGGCTAGATCCCCGTCACCTAGATTGGTGTTTTCAGATGCAGAGGTCCTCTCTTCGGAGGAATTGGACCCACAGGGGGATCAAGCGGACCCGAGTCCCGACGGTTCAGACATTGAAGGTTCCACTATAGATGACATTTTTTCGGCTTCTCAAGCAGAGAGCCTGTGGATCCAGTCTCTGACAGATATGGTTCGCACTGCTTTTAAACTTCCAGTGTCAGAACAATTAGCCCCCGCGGTATCCTCTTTAGGTTCCTTGAAGGCACCGTTGAGTGGTGCGTCTTTTCCGGTTCACCCCCTTCTGGAGAGCGTGATTTTTCAGGATTGGGCTCGACCTGATAGGATTTTTATCCCTCCTAAAAGGTTCACTATTCTCTATCCTATGGAAGAAGAATTTGCAAAGAAATGGGCACTCCCTACCGTGGACGCAGCCATTTCCTGCGTAAATAAATCCCTGACCTGTCCGGTTGAAAATGTCCAGATGTTTAAAGATCCAGTCGACAAAAAGTTGGAGACCCTACTGAAGGCTTCTTTTACCACAGTAGGTGCCGTGGTTCAGCCAGCGGTGGCAGCCATTGGCGTTTGTCAGGCTTTAAAGGATCAGACTAAACAGATATTAAGGAACATACCGGCTCAGCAAGCTTGTGAATTGGCTGACCTCCCAAGGGCTCTCTGCTTTGCAGTAGATGCTATTAAGGACTCCATTCAACAGGCGTCCCGTTTATCTCTGCTGTTGGTTCATATGCGTCGCCTTTTGTGGCTGAAAAACTGGTCAGCAGAGGTACCCTGCAAAAGGCTTTTAGCAGGATTTCCCTTTCATGGTGGGAGACTATTCGGTGAAGACCTAGATAAATATATCCAGACCATATCAAGTGGTAAAAGTTCTTTCTTGCCTGTCAAGAAAAGATCGCGTGGGCCCGCGTTTAAGCGACAGGCCTTCGCAGGCTCGGCCCCTTCAACTTCCCGTCAGTATCGACGGCCTCCCGGGCGTTCAGCATTTAATAGCCACCCACAAGGACAAGCCACGGCAGGCAAGAGGCCATGGTCTCGCAAGCCGGTTAAACCAGTCATCAAGTCAGATTCATGAAGGGGCGCCCCCACTCTCTTGGGTGGGGGGAAGGCTTTGGTTTTTCTCCGAAGTGTGGGAGGCCAGAATTCCCGACTCTTGGGTACTATCCGTGGTAGCCACGGGCTACAAGCTAGAGTTTCGGGAAGTCCCCCCTCCTCATTTTCAGGGGTCAAGTCTTCCAAGCGACCCATTAAAGAGGGCCTCTCTTGTAAAGGCATTGGATCGAGTAATTGTAGAAGTACCAACCCAGGAATGGGGTCTGGGGTCTGGGATTCTACTCCAACCTTTTCATAATACCAAAGCCCAATGGCGACGTCAGGCCTATCTTAGACCTCAAACGCCTAAATCGCTTTCTAAAGATTCAGACCTTTCGTATGGAGTCCATACGTTCGGTGGCAGCCAGCCTACATCAAGATGACTTTCTAGCATCTATAGACATAAAGGATGCGTATCTGCACGTGCCGATCTACCCGGCACATCACAAGTTTCTTCGTTTTATGATAGATCACCGTCATTACCAGTTCGTAGCCCTCCCTTTCGGGTTGGCAACAGCTCCGCGGGTATTCACAAAGGTGTTAGCCCCGGTGCTAGCCGTCCTAAGGACAGAAGGCATTTTGGTCCTGGCATACCTGGACGATCTTCTGGTTATCGACAGCTCAGCTTCCAGCCTCAATCATGCAGTAGTTCGCACAGTTCGGCATCTAGAGGAATTCGGGTGGATTGTGAACCAAGAAAAATCGATATTGAAACCCACAAAGCAGTTGGAATATCTAGGCCTTTGGCTAGATACAGACTGCCAGAGGATATTTTTACCTCAAGCAAAGGTCAGATCAATAACTCAAGCAGTTCAAGTGATCTTAGGCAAGAAGAGGCCGACTATTCGCCTATGTATGCGACTGCTGGGGAAGATGGTGGCCGCCTTCGAGGCAGTACCCTACGCCCAGATCCATACCAGATATCTTCAGGCAGCCATTCTCTCTGCTTGGAACAAGTCCATTCAGGCGTTAGATCGTCCATTAGTGCTCTCCCCAGGAGTCCGGCGCAGCTTGTTTTGGTGGCTGGTCCCTCAAAATTTGTCAAAGGGGAAATCCTTTTGCCCCATCACGTGGAAGATAGTAACCACGGATGCCAGCCTGTCAGGTTGGGGGGCAGTTCTAGAAGCACAGACCTAGCAAGGGCAGTGGTCGGAGGCAGAAAAACTGCTTCCCATCAATATCCTAGAGATCAGAGCTGCTCGGCTGGCCCTGATCGCCTGGACTCTCCCCCTTCAGGGTCTGCCAGTAAGGATACAGTCCGACAATGCCACTGCGGTGGCATACATAAACCACCAGGGGGGCACGAGGAGCCTAGCAGCCAAAAGGGGGTAAACCTGATTTTCTCATGGGCCGAAGCCCATGTACCCTGCATCTCGGCGGTGTTCATCCCAGGGATAGACAATTCTCAAGCAGATTTTTTGAGTCGTCAACAGTTGCTCCCGGGGGAGTGGTCTCTTCACCCCCAGGTATTCCAAGAGATTTGCCAAAGATTCGGAGTCCCAGATGTGGACATTATGGCAACGAGATCCAACAAAAAGTTGGACAAATTCATATCCCGAGCCAGGGATCCCTCGGCCTACGGGACCGATGCGTTGGTTTGCCCCTGGCACCAGTTTTCTCTCCTGTATGCGTTCCCTCCACTGCAGATGATTCCCCGCATTATACGGAGGATCAGGGTGGAGCGCAGGCCTGTGATCCTGGTGGCCCCAGCCTGGCCCAGGAGGGCTTGGTACGCACTCATCGTGAAGATGTCAGTCGGGGTGTCGTGGCCGCTCCCCCTGCGCCCAGATCTGCTGTCTCAGGGACCAATCTGCCACCCTGCTTCACAGCAGCTAAATTTGACGGCTTGGCGGCTGAATCCCTAATTCTTAAGGGCAGAGGCCTCTCAGCTCAGGTCATATCTACGTTGATTCAGGCTAGGAAACCGGTCTCCAGAAATATTTATTACAGAGTCTGGAGAACCTATGTGGAGTGGTGCGAGTCTCAAAAATGGCATCCTCGAAAGTTTTTTATTGACAGGATCTTGCGATTCCTCCAGGTTGGCGTTGACAAAGGGTTGGCTCTTAGTACTCTAAAGGGGCAGGTGTCGGCTTTATCGATATGGTTTCAAAGACCCTTGGCCACCCATTCGCTTATGAAAACCTTCTTGCAGGGGGTCTTGCATGTGAATCCCCCTATTAGCGCTCCCCTCTGCCCCTGGAATTTAAATCTGGTCTTGTCAGCTTTACAAAGGCAGCCGTTTGAACCTCTGACAGAAATCCCTCTTGTGCTACTAACCCGAAAGTTGGTTTTCTTGGTGGCTATGGCTTCGGCCAGAAGGGTTTCCGAGCTGGCAGCCTTGTCATGCAGGGAGCCATACCTTATTCTGCATAAGGACAGAGTGGTTCTGCGGCCTCAACCTTCTTTCCTTCCTAAGGTCATATCCAGTTTTCACTTGAATCAGGACCTAGTCCTACCATCCTTCTTTCCTACTCCCCAGTCCAGAGAGGAAAGACTGCTTCATACTTTGGACGTGGTTTGAGCCATGAGGGTCTATCTCAAGGCTACAGAGAAGATTCGAAAAACAGATGTGCTTTTTGTTCTTCCGGATGGCCCCCAAGAAGGGTCAGCCGGCTGCCAAGTCTTCCTTGGCCAGGTGGATTAAGCAGCTGATCTTTCAGGCCTATGGTCTGAAGCGCGTTCCACCTCCCTTATCAGTTAAAGCCCATTCTACGAGGGCCATGAGTGCCTCCTGGGCGGCACACCATCAGATCTCTATGGCACAGGTTTGCAAGGCGGCAACCTGGTCTTCCGTACATACGTTTACTAAATTTTATAAGTTGGACGTTGCAAAGGGTACGGACGCAGCATTTGGGCAGGCGGTCCTACGGGCAGCAGTATAGAATCCTCTGGTCCGGGTCACGCCCCCTTTTTTTCTGTTGGTGGAGTTACTTTACTTCCTGATAATTTTTTGTTTGGCTATTCTTGGCCTTACGGTCTCCCTCCCTTCATAGAGCATTGCTTTAGGACATCCCAAGTGTAATGGCTATGTGCTCTGTGTCCCGTGATGTACGATAAAGAAAAGGGGATTTTTAATAAACAGCTTACCTGTAAAATCCTTTTCTTGAAGTACATCACGGGACACAGAGCTCCCACCCCTCTTTTGGGGAACATTGTGTAACCTCGGAGGAATTGCTTGCTACAAAACTGAAGCACTCCCAGTGGGAGGGGGTTATATAGGGAGGAAACTTCCTGTGAAATTGATTACACCAGTGTCCACACCTGAAGGTACCCATATAACCCAAGTGTAATGGCTATGCGCTCTGTGTCCCGTGATGTACTTCAAGAAAAGGATTTTACAGGTAAGCTGTTTATTAAAAATCCTTTTTTTCAATGCCAAACAGTGCAAATGTCAGTATTTAAACTATAAACATATAGCTAGTGCTATTAGCAATGTGTTTAAATAAAAAAAAAGTAAAACAACATATTTCTTCATTGACATGAAGTTCTGACCCGCCTCTCTCCACAATTTTTTACTGGGATCACTGGGCATGTGGGGCCCCCCAGGCAAGTGGGGCCCCCGGGCAACAGCCCAGCGTGCCCAATGGAAAAGATGGCCCTGACTGCAGATAAACAATTGTTTTATCTCTGTTTATCACCTGAAGCCATTTATTTTACTGGGTATATGAGAGGATTTACAACCACAAGATTATCAAAAAAAGGCATCTTTAGGCTGCTTTAACAACATCAAGTGCTTGGAGGGGTAAGGAGGGAATATTCATATGATACTTAATGCCATCTAGTGGCCAAATGCAACATTTTAAGTTTAAAATCAATTACAATATTGGACCGAAATAGCCCAATAAAAATTCTCAGAAAACTAATTTATGAATTTTAATGGATGAATAGCTATGCAATGTGTTTTATTATAACTACACCTTTATGCCTTTGGTAGCACTTTACAAATGACCTTTTGCCTCTCTAAATGACAAGTAAAAACATTAAATACATAATGTACCATCTGTATATGAGAATAATGTGACATTTTTGTTTTTTCCTCTGTCCTTATAAACAAGATAAAAAATAAGAAGAAAATGACAGGAGGCCTTATTAGATGAACATTCCTTTTCTTTTTTTATTACAGTCGTGTTGCCTCATTTTCTCAAATCCCTAATTAATTTGAGTTAAAATCCAGACAGATAATAAAAGATCACTCTTTAATGCAATTATTTATTCATTAAAAATATAATTAAATGTATTTTAAATACAGACTATAGAGGTACCTGATTCTGCATTTATTTTAGCTTCTAGGTCTAAAGTTGGAAGAAGAAGTAGCACTGTAAATCACTAAGCAATGGCTGGGAAATCCCTTTAGCACTGAAGTTGGTATAGGTTACTGAACATGCTTGAATTTTTTGTGTCGTTTTTGAAAATGTTGTTTTTTGTGTCATAAAAAATGATGGTGTGTGGGCAAAACGACGTTTTGAAAAATTGTTCAAATTTTTTTTTGGTCGTTTTTTTGAAGACATAAAACGACGTTTTGCCCACACACGATCATTTTAAATTACGCTTTTGAAAACGTCGTTTTTTTTCATCACAAAAAGTGATCGTGTGTACGCGGCATTAGAGTGTAATACCGCGTACACACGATAATTTTCCAGCATGTCCAAAAAACAATGTTTTCCCAACTTCATCATTAAAAACGACGTTACCCACACACCATCGTTTTAAAAAAAAGATCTAGCAAAGCGCGGTGAGTTCCATTCGCCTTTGGGCTGCTTTAGCTGATTCCACGTTAGTAAAAGACGATTTGCGCCTTTCTGTCTGTTAAATCGTGATGAATGTGCTTACTCCAATATAAACGGTAGTTTCACCAGAACGAGCGTTTCCGTCTCATAACTTGCTTCTGAGCATGCGCAGCTTTTTTACATTGTTTTAGCCCACACACGATCATTTTTTACAACCCGAAAAACGACATAGTTTAAAAAGTTAAAAAATGCAGCATGGTTTTCTTTTTTTTTTTTTTTTTTTCAGAACCTGAAAAATGATCATTTTTAACCCCTTCCATACAGGGCATTTTCACCCCCTTCCTGCCCAGACCAATTTTTAGTTTCAGCGCTGTTGCATTTTGAATGACAATTGCGCGGTCATGCAACACTGTACCCAAATTAAATCTTTATATTTTTCCCCACACAAATAGAGCTTTCTTTTGGTGGTATTTGATCATCTATGCGGTTTTTATTTTTTGCGCTATAAACAAAAGAAGGGCGACAATTTAAAAAAACACAATATTTTTTACTTTTTTTTTCAATAACGATCACAATTTTTTTTTTCTTTAAAACATTTTTTTTCCTCAGTTTAGACCGATGCATATTCTTCTACGTATTTTTGGTAAAAAAAATGAAATAATCGTATATTGATTGGTTTGCACAAAAGTTATAGCGTCTACAAAATAGTTGATAGATTTATGGCATTTTTTTTAATTTTTTTTACTAGTAACGGCGGCGATCTGCGATTTTTTTTTTTTGTGTGACCGTGACATTGCGGCGACATTGCGGTGACACTTTTACACGTTTTTGGGACCATTCACATTTACACAGCGATTAGTGCTATAAAACTGCACTGATTACTGTGTAAATGTGACTGGCAGGGAAGGGGTTAACACTAGGGGGCGCTGAAGGGGTTAAAATGTTCCCTAAAGTGTGTTCTAACTGTAGGGGGAGGGGACTCGCAAGCGGAGGAGACCGATGTGTGTTCCTCTGTACTGGGAACACACATCGGTCTCCTCACCGCTGACAGGAGGTGGATCTGTGTGTTTACACACACAGATCCACACTCCTGCCGTGATCGTCGGTAATCGCGGGTGCCCGGCGGCAATCGCGGCCGTTGGGAACGCCCTAGACCGCCGTGAACAAAGGATGTCATATGACGTCCACCCGGATCGAGGAAGGGTTCCTGCCACTGTCATTTGACAATGACGCGGTAAGGAAGTGGTTAAATTACGTTTTTGAAAAACAACGTTTTTTTCATGCTGAAAAATGATTGTGTGTGTACGCGGCATTAGTCCTTGCATTTAGTATTGTTATTTTGACCCTGATCCAGAAAGCTGTTGTGGCATTTAAACCCAAGTTCAGGCCCGCGGGTACTTCCCCCCAACAGAAGCTACTCTACCCCATCCCTTCACCCCACTGGAGGTCCTCCCTAGTATGCATTTTATGAAATTCTTACTTTTTCAGAAGTCTAAAAGTTACATAACATACAGCAACTTGTTTTCATTACAGTGTAAGTGTGGGGAGATATGGTGATGCCCCCTCAGGGACTGAGTCCATGACATCCTGGCCTGTATCTACCTTTTTTTGTTTGGGGGGGGGGGGGTAAGCAACCGCATCACCTCAACCCCCCCCCCCCCCCTCCTCACTGTTTGCCAGTCCGATCGGCGGGCACATTGGGGATCATTGGGCACATTGGGCACATTGGGCAGGGGGACAGGCTGCGGCAGGCATCTTGCAGTGTCTTCTGAGATAACACCAGCTTTTGCCGTGCGTCTCCTCCCCTCTTCCTAGGCATCCAAAAGGATCACCTGACCTTTCAGCCAATTGGAAACAGGCGTTTTCTGATTAGTGGAGAGGTGACTCAGTGTTAGAAAAGCAAATATCCATTTGCTTTTCTAACACATTAGGGTAGACTCCGAGTGCAATGCTCTGCACTCTGACTCCACCCTATTTGGAAACACCTGATTAGAACCTATGGCTCTAATCAGGTGCTTCAAAAAAACACCCCTGCTGCTGTAATTTGGGCTCCCGATGTCTGAAAAGGTGCCAGACACCCTAATAGAGGGTGGCAGCAGTGGTCATGGATAGATTCATGCAATGCAATGCATTATGCATATAGGAATAGGGGGTGGCAAGAATAGAGGGGGCGGCACCCTTGCATACCGTGTTTCCCCGAAAATAAGACACCGTCTTATATTTTTTTTTCCTCAAGAAATCACACTATGGCTTATATTCGGGGGGTGTCTTATTTTTATTACAGAAAATAAAGGTTGCCTACCTGAACCACACTTGCGCTTCTTAGAATTTCCTCTGTCCACCTGTAGACTGAGATTATCGTATTCTGCACACCATTTTTGGACCATTCGGATATCCAACTTCTTCTCTTTGCACTCATCTTGTCTGGCTGTACAGAAAGATAGGCCAGCAAAGCTCATGTGGAGCACAGTGGAGCTGGGGTGATCTCTTTGGGCTCAGTACGGTAGCAGCTTTTCCCCCTATCCCCTGGTGTTTGTGTGGGGTGAGAGAGGTTTGCTGGTCAGTGCTGGGAGTAGCTTTACAGCTTTACAGAGTGTTCTTCTCCTCACTTCAGCTCCTGAGCTCCGCACCAGTACAGTACCGTACGCCTATCACGTGTTGTTTACCGCTCCGCGCCACGCCGATACGCATTCGACACGCCCATCAATACGTCTTATTTTCGGAGATTCGACACGCCATTGCTACGTCTTATTTTCGCAGATTCGACACGCCATCGCTACGTCTTATTTTCGGAGGGGTGTCTTATATTTCGATCTTGTGTCGAAATCCCGCTACGGCTTATTTTCGGAGTACGTCTTATTTTCGGGGAAACACGGTACTTAAAGTGGAGGTCCATCCGTTTTTTTTAAAAGCCAGCAGCTACAAATACTACAGCTGCTGATTTTAAAAAAATGTACACTTGTTCCTCGGCTGCTTCCGCCGCCATCCTCAGTGAGGGAATCAGGAAGTGAAGCCTTGCGGCTTTACTGCCCGATTCCCTACTGCGCATGCATGAGGATTGTGGCGCGCCGTTACTGGTCCCCGCTCTCTCCTGGGAACAGTGTTTCCCAGAAGACAGCAGGGGGGGAGTGTGACAATACGAGCCTAGACTCCCGCAGGAGTCAGAACCCGGAAGTGGTGCAAATACTTGTCTCAGACAGGTATCTGCGCCCCTCTCCCCCCTGAAAGGTGGCAAATGTGACACCGTTGGGGGGGAGGGTTCCAAATGGCGGAGGTTCACTTTTTGTGTGAACCTCCACTTTAATGCATGGGCCGCCCCTGACCTACAGTATGTCATCAGTCTTCTGTATTGAACAATGCTTTTTTCACCATTCAACCTGCAAGACCAAGGATATCTAGTGTTGAAAAAAAATTACCATGTTGGTTCGTGTCAGATAGGAAGTAATATTGCAGCCAGAACTGCTTTTTTTTTTTTGTATTACTGGAGGACCTTGTGACATTGCAATTGCTGATGTTTCCTTCTGAAAATGCTTGACAAAAATAAAATCACTGTTATGAATTTTTACAGTAGAAAATATTGATAAAAAATGTCCCTATAATGCCTGGGAATCTGGGCTCCGTTTGTCATACACTATATCGTCAACAGTATTGGGACACTTGCCTTTTCACGCACGTGAAATTTATTGGCATCCCAGTCTTAGTCCATAGGGTTCAATATTGTTTTGGCCCACCCTTTGCAGCTATAATGACTTTAACTCTTCTGGGAAGGCTGTCTACAAGGTTTAGGAGTGTGTCTGACCATTCTTCCAGAAGAGCATTTGTGAGGTCAAGCATGGTGTTGGACAGGAAGGACTGGCCTGCAGTTTCCGCTCGAATTCATCCCAGAGGTGTTCTATTAGGTTGAGGTCAGGACAGTCAAGTCCCTCCAACCCAAACTAGCTCATCCATGTGTTTATGGAACTTGCTTTTTGCACTGGTCGCAATCATGTTGGATCAGGAGGGGTCATCCTCAAACAGTGGGGAGCATGGAATTGTCCAAAATGTCTTGTTATGCTGACACCTTAAGAGTTCCCTTCACTGGAACTAAGGGGTCAAGCCCAACCCCTGAAAGACAACACCACACCATAACCCCCCTCCACCAAATAATTTGGACCAGTGTACAAAGCAAGGTCAATAAAGAGTTTGTGGTAGTGGAACTTGACTGGTCTGTAAAGAGTCCTGACCTCAAACCGAATTAGAGCGGAGACTGCGAGCCAGGTCTTATCATCCAACATCAGTGCCTGACCTCACAAATGCGCTTCTGGAAGAATGGCCAAACATTTCCATAGACACACTCCTAAACCTTGTGGACAGCCTTCCCAGAAGAGTTGAAGCTGTTAGAGCCGCAAAGGGTGGGGCAACCCAATATTGAACCCTACGGACTAAGACTGGGATGCCATTAAAATTCATGTGCGTGTAAAGGCAGGTATCCCAATACTTTTGACAATATAGCATATATTCAATGCCACAACGCTGGTTATGTGGTATTTGCCAAGGCAAAAGAAACATGGTGGGTTTATGTTCAGGCACAGCTTTCAAGCAGAGCTGTTGATTGGCCTGCTCTGCTCAAAAATATAGCCTCTAACAGGGACCAAATAACTTCCACTGGGGGGAGAAGGGGAACCATCTTTATTATAGTGATAATGCGTTCAAGCTTTTCTTACAAACAATATCTTATCGCACGCAGTTTGAATTTTAAAGCAGCGTACTTTATTGTAGAATATATTTCCTCTATGACCTTGCAGACATTTATTTTTTATTTTATTTTTGTTCTATTGGTTTTAAAGTTCTATATCAAAGACGGTCATGGAACATTGCCGACAACATGAAAAAAGTTCTATCTACAAGCCTTTGTGATTCACAGCTGGTTGTAAGCCATTGAGGCAATTCATCTAGCAAGCATAGTAGGTGCTACTTCCCTCACCTCCATACCTCTTTGGAGACTTTGTTTTCTGCATTCGCTACACCCACCATGCTGCTTCAGGCTGAGAAAGCCTTCATTGTTCTGTATTTTATTTATGTCCTTGGTACAGGCTATTGTGCCACTTTGCTATGTTTGTTAGCGGTGAGACTGCAGTGTTTTCATGTGACCCAGTTGTGGGTGTTGAGAAATTCACTAGCTCAGCTGTCGTGATTTCATTACAATGAAATGATGATTGATGAAAACCAGGAGCTCAGCTATGCGAGGCAGCACAAGCTATAGTTTTCATGGATTTTATAGGGCCACAGTGCTAGCTCTTTTGCTGCTGGTGACACTTCCATGAACTTGGAATTCTGCTCAAGCTCCTGATTCCAGTGGTTCATTGCCTTTTACCTGAAGGATGTCAACACCCTGGCACAAGGCAGCCATCACAAATTTTGGGGCCCCTTACACAGCTTTAGGCAGGGCCCCTCTGGAGCAGAGAACCGGGGAGTCCTCCTCTCTCCTAGCATGAGATGATAAAGTCAGACGAAAGAAAAAAACGGGGGGGGGGCCCCTGCCGCGAGTTGCTTAAGGTGGGATGGAAGTAGGAACAAAGTAGGAAAGTTGTGGCAGGGCAAAGTAGGCTGGTAGTCCTATAACAGTCATGTAGTATTAAAGCGGATGTCCCATTAAAAAAGTATATTAAAAGCCAGCAGCTACAGATACTGCAGCTGCTGACTTTTAATATTAGGACACTTACCTGTCCTGGAGTCCAGCGGCGTCCGCAGCAGAGGACGAGCGATCGCTCATCTCTCTGCTGTTCCCCCCTCCATCCACGGTGAGGGAACCAGGAAGTGAAGCGCTCCGGCTTCACTGCCCGGTTCCCTACGGCGCATGCGCGAGTCGCGCTGTGCCCTGCGATTGGCTCCCGCTGTGTGCTGGGAGCCGAGAGTTCCCAGCACACAACGGGGGGGCGACAGGATGTCGCAAAAAAAAAAAAAAACGACTTTTGCCCGAGACTGCAGGCCGGAAGTGGGTGCAGATACCTGTCTTTAGACAGGTATCTGCACCCCCCTCCCCCCTGAAAGGTGTCAATTGTGACACCGGAGGGGGGAGGGTTCCGATCAGCGGATCTTCACTTTAGGGTGGAGATCCGCTTTAAGCCCCATACACACAGTCTGAATTTTTGACAACAAACTTCAAAATTAGCAGGTTTTCATCGGACAAAGGTTTGCTGTGCAAACAGACAAACTTTTCAGGAGGGTTGTCCCGATACCACTTTTTTAGGACCGAGTACAAGTACCGATACTTTTCTTCAAGTACTAGCCGATAACGAATACCGATACTTTTTTTTTAAATGTCCCCCCACAAATGCAGCCATGTCCCCCCCACAAATGAAGCCATGTCCCCCATATATCCAGCCATGTCCCCCCACATATGCAGCCATGTCCCCCCATATATGCAGCCATATCCCCCATATATCCAGCCATGTCCCCCCACATATGCAGCCATGTCTCCCCATATATGCAGCCATGTCCCCCATATATGCAGCCATGTCCCCCCACATATGCAGCCATGTCCCCCCACATATGCAGCCATGTCACCCATATATACAGCCATGTCCCCCACATATGCAGCCATGTCCCCCACATATGCAGCCATGTCCCCCATATACGCAGCCATGTCCCCCATATATGCAGCCATGTCCCCCATATATCCAGCCATGTCCCCCCATACCTAGATGCCGCCACCGCATGGTTAATCAGCGTGCGGGAAACATCACAGCTTTTATTTGAATAGCTGTAGTGTTCCCCGCTGCGCCGCGTATAGACACTCCCCCTTGCTCAGGATTGGACAGATCACCCGTCCAATCCCGAGCAAGGGGGAGTATCTAAACGCGGCGCAGCGGGGAACACTACAGCTATTCAAATGAATGCTGTAATGTTCCCCGCATGCTGATTAACTAGGCGGCGGCGTTGCGGTATGCGGTGGCGGCGGTGGCTTTCGTTGCGGGGGCTTAGTATCGGATGAGGCATCGGGGGCATTTGCGGGAGGTACAGGTACTCCCGCAAATGCTCAGTATCGGTCCCGATACCGATACTGGTATCGGTATCGGGACAACCCTACTTTTCGGCAATAAACGTCCTACGGTGCTGCCATGTATACAGAAATCCATTGGACTTTAGCCTGAATTACAAATACGCATGCTCAGAACCAATGTTAAAATCAACCAACAATAGCAGAAGTTGATTAAAGGGTGGCGGTAAAGAGCAGAAAAGAGCAGAAAAACCATGTGATTTGGGAAAAGTTTGCTGAAAAAGTCCTGTAGTGTGCATGCATACAAGGAAATTTTTTTTTTTTTAAAGTCTGACAGTGTGTATACGACTTAACCACTTCCTTACTGGGCACTTATAACCCTTCCTGACCAGGTGAAATTTCAGCTTCTGGCACTGCGTCGCTTTAACTGACAATTGCGCGGTCGTGCGACGTGGTTCCCAAACAAAATTGGCGTCCTTTTTTCCCCACAAATAGAGCTTTCTTTTGGTGGTATTTGATCATCTCTGCGGTTTTTATTTTTTGCGCTATAAACAAAAAAAGAGCGACAATTTTGAAAAAAAGTCAATATTTTTTACTTGTTACTATAATAAATAGCCCATTTTTTAAAAAATAAAATAAAAAAAATTCTCAGTTTAGGCCGATGCGTATTATTCTACATATTTTTGGTAAAAAAAAAAAAAAATCGCAATAAGCGACTGGTTTGCGCAAAAGTTATAGCGCATACAAAATAGAGGACAGAATTATTATTAATTTTTATATATTTTTTTTTACTAGTAATGGCGGCGATCTGCGATTTTTATTGGGACTGCGACGTTATGGTGGACACATCGGACACTTTTGACACATTTTTGGCGCCATTCACATTTATACTGCGATCAGTGCTATAAAAATGCACCGATTACTGTATAAATGTGACTGGCAGTGAAGGGGTTAACACTAGGGGGGCATGGAAGGGGTTAAATGTATTCTGGGTGTGTTCTAACTGTGTGGGGGAGGGGGGGGGTGACTGGGGGAGGTGACCGATACTGTGTCCCTATGTACAAGAGACACAGATCGGTCACCTCACTCCCTGACAAGACGTGGATCTCTGTGTTTACACACAGAGATCCATGTCTTGTCCCTGTAACCGCCGATTGCGAGTGCCTTGCAGACATCGCGGCCGCCGGGCACGCGCATCGGCATCTCTGGAATGCAGCGGGCACACGCGCCGCCCGCGCGCCCTCTAGTGGCCATTAAAAGCACAGGGCGCATATATGCGCCCTGTCAGAGATTCAGGACAGCCCGACGGCCGCATATATTCGTACGGCCGTCGGGAAGTGGTTAAAGGAGTTGTAAAGGAAAGAAATTTTTTTTTTGCTGAATTGACTGTTTACAGGGTATAGCGACATAATAGTTAACTGATTCCTTTCCTTTCAGTTTCGTTTTTCATCTAGTTTCATGCTTGTGTGAAGTACAGAGACACAGAGCCAATACAGGGCAGTGTTTGTTTTTTAAATGAAACTGATTGGTTCTGAGGGGTTTTAGACACACAGTAATTACACCTTCTTGATTAGAGACCACAGAGAGAAGCTCCCAGTACTTTTTTCATAAGGAAACAACCAGGAAGTGTGCAGAACAGAGAAGGATTACAGCAAAACCGAACAATGAGGACATAAAGGGTAAATGAAGCTATTTAGCTAAAAAAAAAAATTCCTTTAGTGACCCTTTAAGTGTGAACCCAGCCTCAGTCTTGGTGACCATGGTCATTAGGACAAATAGAAAAAAAAATAGAAAAAAAAAAGAATCTTTGGGTTTAGAAGAAGTAGACTTGGCAAAATTCATCAGCAGGAAGTATAAGTTGCAAATATAGACTTTTGCCTGTACCATCTTGCTGCCATGGACTTTAGATGTTCACAATGTCAATCCACCACAAGAAGTCCCGTTTTCAGTTTGCGAGAAGCAAAGTGAGGAACACAGCCAACCAGTGGAAAAAGGTGCTCTGGACAGATGAGACCAAAATTGTACTTTTTGGCCTAAAAGCAAAATGCTATGAGTGGCGGAAAACTAACACTGCACACCTCCCTGGACACACCATCCCCACTGTGAAACATGGTGGTGGCACCATCATGTCGTGGGGATGTTTTTCTTCAGCAGGGACAGGAAAGCTGTTCAGAGTTGATGAGATAATGGATAGAACCCCAAATACAGGGCAATCTTAGAACAAAAAATAAACGGTTAAGCAAACACAATCGGTTTGTCCGATAAAAACAGATCGATGGGTCGTTTTCATCTGACAAACCGATCATGTGTGGGCCCCATCAGTCTTTTTTCCATCGGTGGAAAAAAAAAAAAACATGTTTTAATTTTTTTCTATGCATAAAAAAACGAAAGAAAAATCAGATTGTCTGTTTGGAACTCCATCGGAGAAAAATCCACGTATGCTCAGAATCAAATCGATGCATGCTCGGAAGCATTGAACTTAATTTTTTTCGGCTCGTCGTAGTGTTGTACGTCACCACGTTTTGGCACGGTCGGATTTTTGACTGATGGTGTGTAGGCAAGACTGATGAAAGTCAGCTTCATCGGATATCCAACGAAAAAATCCATTGGATTAGATTCCATCAGATATCCAATCGTGTGTACAGGGCATTAGAGTCTAAGAAAGACTTGATACTGGGGTGGAGGTTCACATTCCAGCAGGACAACCTAAACATACAGCCAGAACTACAATGGAATGGTTTAGAACAGGGGTTTTAAACTCAATTTCATTGTGGGCCACATCAGCATTATAATTGCCCTCAAAAGGGCCGGTTGTATCTGTAAGATTAGATGTCCAGCGCATCCCCTCCCTTTTACATTAGATGTCAACTGTCGAGAGCCACCATCAGAAGTTGAGTCCCCCGCCCTCCCTTACATCACAGTGCACCCCCCTTTCCTTATGCTGCTGCTGGGAAGAAGCTGAATACATTGCTTGAAAGCAGGAGAGGTGCGAGGGCCACATTAAATGGCCTGGAGGGCTGGATTCGGCCCACGACCTTGTGTTTGACACAGTGGCGGCCCGTCCATTGGGGTGCCCGGGCGCCGCCCCCCCTCCTGTAGTAAAAAAAAAAAAAAAACGGGCCCTTTAAGGCCGCGTACACACGAGGGGATATGTCCGCTGAAAACGGTCCGATGGACCGTTTCAGCAGACATCTCCGCTCGTGTGTATGGGCTAGCGGACAGATTTCTCCACCCGACAGATTTCAAAGCATGCTTTGAAATCTATCCGGTGGGAATCTGTCCGCCCGACATGTCTGCTGGTTAGTACACTTACCAGCAGACATGTCGGCCCCCACCGCCGCCGCGCCGCTGCCGAATGGATTCGGCGCATGCGCGGAAGTGTTTTACTTCCTGGTGCGGTGACGTGGCGGTGACGCGGTGGCGTCAACGTCACCGCCGCGTCACCACTACGTCACCGCGCCGTCCGGCGGCGGGGAATTTGATCCGATGGTGTGTACACGCCATCGGATCAAACTCCCGATCGGACATATCCGATGGAAATGGTCCGCGGACCGTTTTCATCGGATATATCCGATCGTGTGTACGCCGCCTTAGACATTTTACTTTGCTTAAAATGTAATTTTTTGTTTTACCTGCAGTTCTGGCGGCCGTCAATAGAGGGTGATGCAGCGCCACCCCCTATCGCAAATAACACACATTCAATGCAATGCTATGCAATGGGGTCAATTCACAAAGAGAAACGTTATTGGTTTTCTTCAGTTGTTAAATTAGCACTCCTTATTTAACGCTAGCAAACATGGTATTCACGAAAGCTATAATCGTTATTCAACATAGTCGTTATGGTTTTCAACTGACTCTTTATCCAATCGTTATGCTAACTACTCAAGAGTTATTTTAACGTCCCAAATCGTAATAATAACGTCTAAGATCGTTAAATAATGCTGGAGAGATGCATTCTGGGAGCAGAAGCGGAGGAGAACAGCTGCATGTGGAAAAGAGCAGATGCAGAGAGAGAGAGAGAGAGACACAAGCAATACACATGGAGATTGAGCATGTGATGTGCAAAACTTCTAGTGTGTGTTTTTCTAAAGCCATGTGTATTTCCTCATACAGAGAATAAATCATGGGAGATGATAATCAGAATTTAGCTATCACCTGGGTTTCAGAAAAGTCATCCAAAATAGTAATTGAACGGAATACACGTTTATAAATCTGAACAACATTCTAACGTGTTCTTCTTCGCCTCTGGATCATTTTAAGTTCAAATAGAGCACGGTTCTATCTTGCCCAACATTACTAAAAACTTCACTACACTACAAAAATCGCCAAAAGCTTCCTCTAACAAGAAAATATCGCCTGGGAAATGTCATAACGACACCCTGAGGGAGGTGTTAAATTAACGATCGATACATATTTAACGATTTGACTCTTTAAAATAACGATTTGACATTGAATGTGAGTTGACAAAAGGGCGAGTATAGCCTCATTTAAGGGGAGTAGTAAAGTTAAAAATGTACCATCATCCCAGTTACAGTAGAGAAAGGAGAGAGTGGGAGTAGGGATATAGTTGCTGAAGTTATACCCCGTATGACCCACTCGGTTGGTTGGAGGGGACTGTCGTGGTACTGATAAAATAACAATAGGCAAAATAATATAAAAAGTTTATTTGAATCTAAAATTGCAAAACAATTGTACAATTCCAGGATTGGTCGAAGTCTACTAGTTTCGCGGGGTTTCCGCTTCATCAGGACAGCCAATCTATACAAAGAATGATGCAATAGAAACATGTAATATACATCAGCAGTGCATTACGCAATAAAATAATTAGAAATATATATAGACTTACCCAATGAATCAATTGTTGAGGTGCGGAGCCAGGCAACCAAAAGGGGGTTTCCCCGGCGGCGGACAGGGGGATAATAAGCCGTGGAGTTCTAAGTGTAAGTAGAGATAAGTGTATGGTACTAGTAGTATGTATAAATATATGATGTATACCATATAACAGATACATTTAGCTCTGAAGCATCATGTCATGGCAGGGTGGGGGGGGGGAGAGGAAAGGGGACAAAGAGGAGTGGGGGAGGGAGGGGAAAGGTAAGGAAGGAGAGGAGTGGAAGGAAAGCAAGGGAAGGGGGGAAGATTAAAGGGGGAGGGGAAAGGAGAGGAATGGGAGAAAGGGGGAGGGGGGGGGAGAGAAAAGGGGAGGGGGGAGAAAGGAGAGGGGGGGAGGGGGGGAAATACAGGATGGCCAGGTGTAGTGTCAAGGAGGGGGGGGGGAGGTTAGAAAGGAGGTTGGTAAGCTTACCATGATATGGTTCTTAGGAGATGAAGCCAGGTCAAGATGGAGGATGATCTGGGTGGCGTGGGCAGATACAAGGGAGACCGTGGAATGGAGCATAATTGTGGGGAAGTACAGCGATGCATAACTGGGGGTGTCCAAACGTGCTGGTAAAACCAGCGATGTGTCATCAGACGGAGGTATCCGTATGTCTGACAAATGCAGGGTAATGCAAGGACTAGGGGTAAAAGAAAAATGCACCAGTAGGGACCCCAGAATGCTGCCAAAACATGTCCCGATCTGTAACCAACCCGTCCACCAGACCGCCAGGAGACAGGTCCACGCTGCTGAACCAAGGGCCGAAGGGTCCTTAATTAAGCTATCCAAACCCGGAAGTGCCGTAGACGCCGCGGGATGGCTGCGTCATGACGTCACCGGGTCAGTCTCCCCGCACAACGCAAGTGCGAAGGCCGCACTGTTCTGCGTGTGCGATCAGTCTCAGCGAAGGGGCGGGGAGCCCCAAACCGAGAAAGAACAAGGGGGGGTGTGACCTAATGAAGGCACCCTCACCAGGGGAGACACAAGTCCGCCGCAAGGGGGTTGCCTGGCTCCGCACCTCAACAATTGATTCATTGGGTAAGTCTATATATATTTCTAATTATTTTATTGCGTAATGCACTGCTGATGTATATTACATGTTTCTATTGCATCATTCTTTGTATAGATTGGCTGTCCTGATGAAGCGGAAACCCCGCGAAACTAGTAGACTTCGACCAATCCTGGAATTGTACAATTGTTTTGCAATTTTAGATTCAAATAAACTTTTTATATTATTTTGCCTATTGTTATTTTATCAGTACCAAGACAGTCCCCTCCAACCAACCGAGTGGGTCATACGGGGTATAACTTCAGCAACTATATTCCTACTCCCACTCTCTCCTTTCTCTATTGAATGTGAGTTATCATTGCCAGATGCCGCTGGTCTATTCATATAACTGGACATAGGGCGCGGTTACCTGAATAGCGGCAGCTGATTGGCTGTGAGGAAGTGCCTATCAGAGCTGCTAGTTCTGATAGGCTTTTCAAGTACAGCCCTCTGATTACCAGATGTCTATACTTGGAGCGCAGCCTCCATGCGTTCCTTGCATAAGACTGACGGCCGTTTCAGCCAATCAGGTTTCCGGATTCTGGTTATCAAGGGCCTGATTGGGTAAGTGCTTTTTACAGGGAATGGGGTGACAATGGGCACAGTGGCATGGGGCACAGTGGCAACAATTGAGGGGCACAGTGGCTGCGTTTGATGACATGGCACAGTGGTGACAATTGATGGCACAGTGGCTGTGTTTGATGGCATGGCGCAGTGACTGCGTTTGATGGCATGGCACAGTGGTGACAATTGATGGCACAGTGGCTGTGTTTGATGGCATGGCACAGTGACTGCGTTTGATGGCATGGCACAGTGGTGACAATTGATGGCACAGTGACTGCGTTTGATGGCATGGCACAGTGGTGACAATTGATGGCACAGTGGCTGCGTTTGGCACAGTAGCTACGTTTGATGGCATGGCACAGTGGTGACAATTGATGGCACAGTGGCTGTGTTTGATGGCATGGCACAGTAGTGACAATTGATGGCCCAGTGGCTGTGTTTGATGGCATGGCACAGTGGTGACAATTGATGGCACAGTGGCTGTGTTTGATGGCATGGCACAGTGACTGTGTTTGATGGCATGGCACAGTGGTGACAATTGATGGCACAGTGGCTGTGTTTGATGGCATGGCACAGTAGTGACAATTGATGGCACAGTGGCTGTGTTTGATGGCATGGCACAGTGGTGACAATTGATGGCACAGTGGCTGTGTTTGATGGCATGGCACAGTGACTGTGTTTGATGGCATGGCACAGTGGTGACAATTGATGGCACAGTGGCTGTGTTTGATGGCATGGCACAGTGGTGACAATTGATGGCACAGTGGCTGCGTTTGATGGCATGGCACAGTGTGTGACAATTGATGGCACAGTGGCTGCGTTTGATGGCATGGCACAGTGGTGATGGTGACAATTGATGGCACAGTTGCTGTTTGATGGCATGGCACAGTTGCTGTTTGATGGCATGGCACAGTGGTGACAATTGATGGCACAGTAGCTGCATTTTCTGGCATGGCACAGTGGCTGCATGTGATGGGCACAGTGAGCCTGCATTTTTTTTTTCGTTTGCGCCCCCCCAAAAAATTTTGAGCACCAGCCGCCACTGGTTTGACACCTGTGGTTTAGATCAAAGCATATTTATGTGCTAGATTGGCCCAGTCAAAGTCCAGACCTAAATCTAATTGTGAATCTGTGGCAAAACTTGAAAATTGCTGTTCACAGACACTCTCCATCCAATCTGACAGAGCTTGAGCTATTTTGCAAAGAATAGGCAAAATAAGATGTGCAAAGCTGGCAGAGAGACATAAACAAAAAGTGAAACTGTAATTGCAGTAAAAGCTGGTTCTATAAGGCGGCTTACACACAACCGGTTTTCTCGGCAGAATCCAGCAAGAAACTCGATGGGAGACGTATTCTGCCGAGAAAACCGGTCGTGTGTGCACTTTTCGCCGAGAAACCCGACGGGAAACTCGTTGAGCCAAAAAGAGAGCATGTTCTCTATTTCCTCGATGGGCAATGGGAGATTTGGCTCGACAAGTTTTTTAACTGCCGAACTAGGACCTCGACGGGGAAAACAATGTGTTTCGCCCTAAGAGTTTCTCGATCGTGTGTACGCCGCCTAAAGTATTGATTCAGGGGGGCTGAATACAAATGCCCCCCAAACTTTTCACAAAAAAATATGAAAAGCGTTTATCATTTTCTTTCCACTTCATAATTATGCACCACTTTGTGTTGGTCTATTACATAAAATCCCAATAAAATACATTTACCTTGTTGGTTGTAACATGACAAAATTTGGTAAATTTCATTGGGTTTGTTATTTAGAAAAAAAACAAAAAAACAAGACTTTACGTTCACTTTAACCACTTCAATACAGAGTTTTTATACACACCTCCATACCGGGCCTATTCTGGCACTTCTCTCCTACATGTAAAAATCATCATTCTTTTGCTAGAAAATTACGCAGAACCAAAAACATTATATATGGTTTTTTTAGCAGACACCCTAGGGAATAAAATGACGGTCATTTCAACGATTTATCGTGCACGGTATTTGCGCAATAATTTTTCAAACACCCTTTTTTGGGAAAAAGACATTTCATGAATTAAAAAAATAACAAAACAGTAAAGTTAGCCCAATTTTTATGTATTATGTGAAAGATGATGTTACGCCGAGCAAATAGATACCTAACATGTCACGCTTTAAAATTGCGCACACTCATGGAATGGCGCCAAACTTCGGTACTTTAAAATCTCCATAGGCAACGCTTTAATTTTTTTTTTTTTTTACAGGTTACCAGTTTAGATTTACAGAGGAGATCTAGTGCTAGATTTGTTGCTGGCACTCTAACGCACGCGGCGATACCTCAGATATTTGGTTTAAACGGCGTTTACATATGTCAGCGGGACTTACGTGTGCATTTCGCTTCTGCATGCGAGCTACCAGGGACAGGGGCATTTTAATTTTATTTTTTATTCTTTTATTTATTTATTTACTTATTATTTTTACACTTTTTTTCAATGTTTTTTTCACTTTTATTCTTATTACAAGGAATGTAAACATCCCTTGTAATAGGAAATGTGTGTGACAGGTCCTCTTTATGGAGAGATGCAGGGTCAATAAGACCCCGCATCTCTCCTCCAGGCTGGAAACCATGAGATCGGTAAAAAAAATTCTGGTGATTCTGGTGACCTGCCTATGCTGAACGATTCTTTCTCCGGGACCCCGAAGGCACGGGAGAGCCCGGAGAAGCACCGGATGACGGCGGGAGGGGGGGATTTCTGTTCCCGCCGCCTGTAAGTACGATCAAGCGCCGGAAACCGCCGCTATGATTGTTCTTATGTTGTGCAGAATCGCCGGCAGAACAAAAGGATATCTGGATGATGCCTCTAGCTGCAGGCATCATTCAGATATCCAGCCGCAAAGCCCAGGACGTCATTTGACGTCTACCCAGGATGGGAGATCCCATCTGTGGACGTCAAATGACAATTGCCGGGTATTGAAGTGGTTAAACATTGTGTACAAAATTGTCCCGGCTGCTGCCCTGGTATATCCCCTATGCGCCAATGACGTGTCTTTATTGGTCGTTGTGATTATCATTTTTTCTGCATTGCTTTAAAGCATGTATTCATAAATTCAAGTGACTTTCTTTGAACAAATTAATTAGGAACTCCTTGTGTGTTTCTTTTCTGATTTATAGCTTTTAGCTGCTCTTTATCAGCCTTTGTTGCTCCCTTACCTACCGTGGTAAAGCATTTAGTGGCCCAGGTAGGATCTTGGTTTGGGTTAACCACTCCTCACTCCTTGACATAGGTGTGTGCAGCCTATTGCATTGGGGTGTGTACCCCACAACTCAAGCACATGCGTGTGGGTATATATATATATATATATATATACACTAGGGCTGTGCAAATTAACTTTTAATCGATCGATTAATCTTTAATTTTTTTGATCGATCAAAATCTTTTTGATCGATTAAAAAATTCTTATGACTGGTACTCACCTCTCTGCCGGCTTCTGGGCCTTCAGGGAGTTCTGTCAGAGATCCGGTGACATCATGGACACCGGCGGGGCTTGCCGTGTCCATCTGAAGGGCTCCTTTGCTGTGCCTTCATATCTGCATGCCGGCGGGACCTTACTATCTGCCACACGCAAGCCAGGGCCGTTTTAATAGCATCTTGGGCCCCTGGGCAAAGAAATGCTCTGGGGCCCCTACAATAATGACAGTGCAGGTAAACAGACATCAAGTAGGTAGAAGGCAGACTGCCTCCCCTGTGTATCTATCACTCTCAGTGCCATCATGGGGCCCCCAATTTCGGGGCAGCGTAGGCTCAAGGACCAGCTGCTTTGGGCAAGTTGCAGGGGCCCCCAATGCAGCTGGGGCCCCTGGGCAGTGCCCAGGTGTGCCCTCTCATTAAGACAGCCCTGACGCAAGCGCTGTTACACTTCCCTCTATTACTTCCCTCTGTCAACCTGGGATTCTACAACCATCCACTGGGAGTTGTGATAGTTCCCTTCATGGGACATCTACATGCCGATGGACTGATGTTAACCTCTACTCATCTGGATTCAGCAGTGGCATCGTTGTACACATTTTTATACCAGTATCATACTTAGCTACAGGTTTTTATGACTGCTTTTGGTACCGTTTGGTATTACTCGCACCATTTTTACAGTTTATGTAGCTACATCGATTTTATCTCCAGTGCAATATTTATTTCGTTACCTACTTGAAGACTATAAAAGTTTTAATGCTCTTCCCATCGAGCGCTGCCTTTGTGTGTTTTTTGTATCCTGATATTCATTTTTCCAGTTGTTGGCAGCTGCACTGGGAATCAGCCTGCAAGGAGATCAGCTAAAAGTAGTTGGATCTGTATGTGCGTTATAATTAATCGAAATTAGTCGATTAATCGATTAAAAAAAAAAACGATTAATCGAACACAAAAATTTTGATCATTCACAGCCCTAATATACACATATAAACTCAGACACAGACACTCTTTTAAAGATTGTTTTTAATGTTTAAATACACTTTACATCTTATGGCAGAATTGTTCAGAGGGAGAAAGGAGGGAGGGGTGTGGAGAGAGAGAGAGAGAAGGGGTGAGAGAGAGAAGGGGGTGATAGAAAAGGAAAGAGGTGGAAGAAAAGGGGATTAGAGAGAGAGCGAGAGAGAGAGAGAGAGAGAGAAAGGGGGTGAGAGAGAGGGGGGTGAGGGAGAGAGAGGGGGGTGAGAGAGAGAGAGAGGGGGGTGATAGGGAAGGGGATAAGAGAGAGAGAATGGGGTGAGAGAGGGTGGGAGAGAGAGAGAGAGGGATGACAAAGAGAGAAGGGGTGAGAGAGAGATTGAAACAGGTGAGAGAGATGGGGGTGAGAGAGAGAGAATGGAGTGAGAGAGAAGGGGATAAGAGAGAGAGAAAGTGGGTGAGAGAGATGTGGGTGAGGAAGAGAAAGGGGTTGAGAGAGAGAAGGGGGTGAGGGAGAAAGAAAGGTGTGAAAGAGAAGGGGATGAGAGAGAAGGGGGTGAGGGAGAGAAAGGGGTGAGAGAGAAGGGGATTAGAGAGAGAGAATGGAGTGAGAGAGAGAGGGGTGAAGGAGAGAGAAGGGGGTGAGAGAGAGATTGAAAGGGGTGAGAGAGAAGGGGATGAGAGAGAGAATGGGGTGTGTGTGTGAGAGAGAGAGGGGGTGACAAAAAGAGGGGTGAGGGAGAGAGAAGGAGGTGAGAGAGAGATTGAAAGGGGTGAGAGAGAAGGGGATGAAAGAGAGTGAATGGAGTGAGAGAAAAGGGGATGAGAGAGAGAGAGAAAACGGATGACAGAGAGGGGGTGAGAGGGGGGTAAGAGAGAGGGGAGGGGAGAGGGTAAGAGAAAGAGGTAAGAGAGAGGGGAGGATGAGAGTGGAGGATGAGGGGGGTAAGAGAGTAAGAGAGGGGGGTAAGAGAGATATGGATCACTCTGCATGTGTAGTGCAATACAGGGCTCAGTGGCCCCCCCTTCCCTCGGGTCCCGCACACTTCTGTACACTGGATGATACACTGGATGGCGCTAGTTGATGGGGTGATTAGGGTGTGCCCAGGCACACCCAGCACCCCCCTGCGCACACCTATGCTCCTTGATGAGTTCTGGTACTCCAGTCCAACGATGACATGTGTGATGTGTAATACTTCAGATCTCAAAAAAATATGATGTATTGTTTCATTTTTATGTCTCTTGTATGTGTTTTTTGTTTTCAGATAGTGTGACCTCCACACCTCCTGAGGAAGCTGCCCAGAGCTGTGAAATATGTAGAGAAACCGTTGTCTGTCTTGCATTCATATGTATATTCTTCTGTTTACCTATTGTTACATTGTCTAGAGCTAAAGTCATCTTATTGTGTATTTGTAACGCATGGGGGCAATTTCAATATTAAGTGTGAGTCTCTTGAGGAGGTATGAATAATGTACATGCTTATTAACAGTGACGGCTGTTGCTCAATATTTTGGGGAGGGGGTGGCAAACAAACCTCCCCACCTCACTCACACCACGGCCACTCAGCTGCTACTCATACTGACGCCACCCCCCCCCCCCCCACCTCCACTCACACCACCCACCGCCGGCCTTACCTTAGGAGATGGGGAGGGGTAGGGCTGCTGCTCCTCACTCTTTGCTGAGGGAAGAGCCAAGGCTTATATTCCTGGCTGAACAGACATAGCTTCTCTTCCTGGCCAAACAGGAAGTGGGTCCTGACCCTGAGACCCAGTTGGTCGGGAGTCCTAAGACTCCATGGCCAAACGGGACTCGGGATCTGCTTCCTGATTGGGCGGGAGGCGAATCAGGAAGACAATAGCAAATATTAATATTATATTAATTTGCTATTTGCTATTTGCTATTTGCTATTGTGACTCAACTGGGTGGGCTCAGGGTGCACCCCGAGTGCACCCTTTTTTCAAGCCAATTAGAGCCTCGGGCTCTAATCATGTGCTTAAAAAAAGAAAGACCCTATTGAAATCCATCCATGTGTCCAGCACCCTGCATGTAGATTAGAGGGCCGGTCGGACACATAGATAGGGGCCACCACTGCTTATTCTGACCAGCATGTTGTAATAAAACTAATGTTTTATGTAATGTTACGAAATGGTCATTGGTGTAGAGTCATTCTTGGGGGAGGGGGCGGGGGACCGAGAAAGTCCCTTATTCCTCACCATATATATATATATATATATATATATATATATATATATATATACAATACCTGCGTCCCACTGGTTTCCGCCAATTTTGTGCTGATGGCATTGCTTGACATCTTGTGATGTTGAGTTGAAGTAAGCATGATGTGTCTTTCATTTGCTGCATTAGGTTTCCTGGGTCGACCACTGCATCTATGGTCCTCAACTTTTCTTTCTGCTTCTTTAAAAGAGCTAAAACAGCACACCTTGAAACCCTAGTCTGCTTTGAAACCTTTGCATGGGAGAGATCTTGTTGATGCAGCATAACTGCCTTGTGTCTTGTTGCTGTGCTCAGTCTTGCCATGGTGTATGACCTGTGACATGAAACCGTCTTCCACAGTAGCAATGTTTGGCAGTTCCTCATCCAGTTTTAATCCTCATATACAGCTGTTTCTGTTTAAGATGATGACCTATTAAATTGATGATCATTAGCATTCTTCTTGATATAATTGGTTAATCATACACCTGACTGTAATCCTACAAAATACCTGACTTTGTGGAAGTGTAAAAATTGATGCTTCAGTTTTTAATTTTGTAAATTGTTAAAAATAAACAATTAAAATATATATTTTTGAAAGAATTCTTATGTTACAGAATTTCTTCACACCTGTCTGAAACATTTGCATAGTACTGTACATGTAGTCCATGTTGTATGCTTTGCTTATATTTTGCACATGACCACCCTAGTCTATCACATACTCACATTCCAATCCTGAGATGATGATAAGAAACTAGCTTATGTATTGCTTTAGTTTTTATATTCTTTACCTTAAAGGCAAGTACACACTACAGAAGGATATGCTCTGTTTTATTTCAGAGGTTTACAACCACTTTAAAAGTAGTGATGAGTGGAATACGCCATATTCAATTTCGCGATATTCGAAGAATATTTGCGAATATTCGTTAATATCGAATATTCGTGATATTTTCTAAAAAAAAAAAAAAAATTGTGAAATTTCGCTATTTTTTTTGTATAAAATATCACGAATATTCGATATTTACGAATATTCGCTATATTTTATAAAAAAAAAAATTGCGAAATTTCGCATATGCGAAAGCGAAAATGCGAAAGCGAAAATTTTTTTTTGATTGCGAAATTTCGCTATTTTTTAAAAAAAAAAAAAAATTTGGATAAAATATCACGAATATTCAATATTTATTGTGAAATTGATTGCGAATATTCGCTATATTTTATAAAAAAAAAAAAAAATTGCGAAATTTCCCTAATGCGAAATTTCGCTAATGCGAAATTTCGCTAGCGAATGCGATTGATTGTAAATTGTGCGAATGCGAAATTTGAAAAAATACGAAAATTGATTGCGAAATTTGAAAAAATACGAATATTCGAAATAGCGAATATTCGCCGCGATATTCGTGAGCAACACTTATTCGCGAAAAGTACAATTGTTATTGCAATATTCGTATCGATATGAAATGCGAATATTCGTGTGCATGTGTATAAAATTTTAATATGAAACCTACGTGTGCATGTGTATAAAAACTATACTATATTACCAAGAGTATTGGGAAGCCTGCCTTTAGATGTACATACATTTTAATGGCATTCCAGTCTTAAGCCTCGTACACACAACCGGTTTTCCCGGCAGGAAAACAGCCGGGAATGCCGATGGGAAAATAGAGAACCTGGCTCTCTATTTTCTCGTCGGGATTCCCGACAGAGTGTTTCCTGCCGAGAAAACTGGTCGTCTGTATGCTTACCTGTCCGAAAGAAAAAACGATAAGCCTTCGACACATGCGCGGTAGCATACAAGGCATAGTGTAGGGTGTAGCAAGATGGCGGCAACATCTTCGAATGTGAAGAGCGTCAGCTCGTCGTAGTCGATGACGTCACTGCGTTCTTGCCATTCAAAAGAAAAGCATTTTTTTTTTTTAATGGCCATCTATATGCACAGCTTGGCAAGCCAAGCTTGCCAGGAATCCCATTAGGAAAACCAACGTTTTTTTCCTGACGGGATTCCCGGTCGTGTGTACAAGGCTTTAGTCAGTAGGGTTCAATATTGAGTTGGCCCACCCTTTACAGCTATAACAGCTTCAACTCTTCTGGGAAGGCTGTCCACAAGGTTTAGAAATGTGTCTATGAGAATATTTGACCATTCTTCCAGAAGAAAATTTCTGTGGTCAGGTACTGATGTGGACGAGACTATGAGGTCCGGACTATGTGCAGGCCAGTCAAGATTCTCTATCCTAAACTCGCTCATCCATGTCTTTATGGACCTTGCTTTGTGCACTGGTGCGCACTCATGTTGTAACAAGAAGGGTCCATCCCCAAACCGTTCCCACAAAGTTGGGAGCTTGAAATTGTCCAAAATGTCTTGGTAAGCTGACGTCCTAATGCCCCGTACACACAATTAGAAATTCCGACAGCAAAAGTCCGATGTGAGCTTTTGAATGGAAATTCCGACCGTGTGTATGCTCAATCGAACTTTTGCTGTCAGAATTTCCGCCAACAAAAGATTGAGAGCAGGTTCTCAAATTTTCCGACGGTAAAAATTAGTATTGGAAAATCCGATTGTCTATAGCAATTCTGACATGCAAAACTACGATGCATTTTCGGAAACAATTCGACGCATGCTCGAAGCATTGAACTTAATTTTCTCGACGTAGAGTGTTGTTATTACTCGTCGTAGTGTTGTTCGTCACCACGTTCTTGACAGTCGAAAGTTCAGAGAACTTTTGTGTGACAGTGTGTATGCAAGCCATGATTGAGCGGAATTCCTTTGAAAAAACATCCAAGGTTTTTCTGACGGAAAATGCGATCATGTGTACGCGGCATAAGAGTTCCCTTTACTGGAACTAAGGGGCCAAGCCCAACCCCACACCATAATTCCCCCTCCACCAAATAATTTGGGCCAGTGCACCAAGCAAGGTCCATAAAGGCATGGATGAGCGAGTTTGGGGTGAAGAAACTTGACCGGACTGCAGAGTTCTGACCTCAACCCGACAGAACACCTTTGGTATGAATTAAAGTGGAGACTGCGAGCCAGGCCTTCTCGTCCAGCATCAGTGTCTGACCTCACAAATGCGTTTCTGGAAGAAGGGCCAAACATTCCTATAGACACACTCCTAAACCTTGTGGACAACCTTCCCAGAAGAGTTGAAGCTGTTATAGCTGGCAAAGGGTGGGTTAACTCAATTTCGAATCCTACAGACTAAGACTGGGATGCCAATAAAGTTCATGTGCATGTAAAAGCTGGTGTCCCAATACTTTTGAGAATATAGTGTATATATGGTGTATATATGGTGGCAGTGCGTCCATAGGGGGAGCAGGAGCGCGCCCCCCTCTCTCCTGCACCCATCACTCAACAATACATAGATTCATGCATTGCATGAATCTATGTATTGAAACCTACAGGCGAAGACTGGGAGGCCATTAAAGTTGTGTCCATGTAAAAGCAGGTGTCCCAATACTTTTGGTAATATAGTGTATATTGAGCCAAATAAAGTCTGAACAGTTATTTTGAAGGTTGCTTTTTGTGTCTGATCCCTACTGCATTTTGGAACCACTGATCAATATTAGCTTAGGCGTTGCCTATCTATAACATACAGTAACATTCCATTCCTATTATTTTTCCTGGCCTATCTAACCATATTCATGACAGGAGCTTCTCAGAGGACAAGCTTTTATTACAAAACATCTGGGTGGTTTACAAAAATTATATATAAAAAACTAGAAAAACATCTTGGAGTTCCTTGGGAATTAGAAATGATTTTGAGGTTGTTACTGTCCAAGGTGGTTTGAAGAAGAAAGTGTTGGGGGGCTGATCGTGAGAATAATATGGAGCGGCTAGAAGGGGGGGGGGATCAGAAACTTCATCCAGCTCATTTCCATGGAAACAAGTCTGTAACAGCGATCCGACGGCAGATGAGAGGGTAAGGAAACAGCCACAATGTAACCTCTCTCAATGAATCAGCTTTTAACCATCTGATGGCAGATGGGGTTTCCGGAAAATCCACATCCAACTGGCCTCTTCATCCTTAAAACACAAACAAACACTAAATAAATAATCTGGGCAATCAATAATTTATTGCATGCTCATCTGAAAAGCAGAAAAAAAAAAACACCCTTGGGTACTTTAAGAGATCAAATGCTCCCGTTTTCCTCAACAAGTAATTTTTTTGATGGTTTTGAGATTGGAGGCTTTCGCGGACAAGTTACGCATCTCAAGAAGAGAGACGCCTGGGGCACAGATGTAGGACATAGTGAAAGACGTTTAAATAGATCTACTTTTTACCAGCGAGAGCAAAGTACCGAAATCATCTTAGAATTATAATAATGGTAAAATCCTTTCCGGCTAATTTTAGGTTGATATCATTAGATCTTTTTTTCTCTACACCTCTTATTGGGCAAATAAACTTGGAAATCAGGATAGCCCCAATTAGCTAAACCTCCTTTATTTTAGGCGTACCTTTGTAAAAAATAAATAAATACATAAATAAATAAAGTAAAAAATAAAAATAAAAAACAAAACCACTGTACAGGTTTCCTGACCAACCCCCTCTTTATTAGATTTTTTTTCTCTACGCCTCTTATTGGGCAAATAATCTTGGAAATCAGGATTGCCCAAATTGACCAAACATCCTTTATTTTAGGTGTACCTTTGTAAAAATAAATAAATACATAAATAAATAAAGTAAAAAAAACAAACAATAAAAACAAAACCATTGTACAGGTTTCCTGACCAACCCCCTCTTTATTAAAGTCAGGTGTTGGGTGGGTGCCTTTTCCATTGGCCTGCTTTCAGTTCACCTCTTCACCTCTACACCTCTTATTGGGCAAATAAACTTGGAAATCAGGATAGCCCCAGTTAGCTAAACCTCCTTTATTTTAGGCGTACCTTTGTAAAAAATAAATAAATACATAAATAAATAAATAAAGTAAAAAATAAAAATAAAAAAACAAAACCACTGTACAGGTTTCCTGACCAACCCCCTCTTTATTAGATTTTTTTTCTCTACACCTCTTATTGGGCAAATAATCTTGGAAATCAGGATTGCTCAAATTGACCAAACATCCTTTATTTTAGGTGTACCTTTGTAAAAATAAATAAATAAAGTAAAAAAACAAACAATAAAAACAAAACCATTGTACAGGTTTCCTGACCAACCCCCTCTTTATTAAAGTCAGGTGTTGGGTGGGTGCCTTTTCCATTAGCCTGCTTTCAGTTCACCTGGGCATTTGCATTATCTGGCATCTGCACTGCAGTGTGCAGGGGAGACTACAACTATTATACTGTCCAGTGCAGCTGAGGCTTCAAAGAAAGGGAATGGGGAAGCTCTATTCTCAGTCCCTTTCTCTGTTTAGACCCCTGATATTTCACCAAAACCTCCCAAAAACTGTAGAAAAAAATAATAAAAAATAACATTGTAAAAAATAATAAAATTAAAAACTACTGACACCATCCACTTCCCTACTGACACCAATCTCTGCTCTACTGACACTATCCACTGCTCTGCTGATATACACGCATGTGTGTTTGTGCTCTGGGGTTCCCACCCTGCATGTAAGTGGGAGGGGGGGGATAGCGCCCCATCAATGTTATCAGTGGAAGTGATAGCTCTTCATCATTAGTGTCACTGGCGGAATCGTGTCCCATCATTAGTGCCAGTGGAAGGAATAGCTTTCTGTCATTGGAGTCAGTATACAGTATAGTGCTCCACTGTTGGTGTCAGTGGGAGGAATAGTGCCCCATTGCTGGTATCAGTGGAAGGGATAGTGCTCCATCATTAGTGTTTGTGAAGGAATAGTACACGATCATTTGTGTCAAAGGGATATAGTTCCCCATAGTTTGTGTTAGTGGGAGAAATAGTGTGCCGTTGTTGGTGCCAGAGGGTGTAATAGTGTCCCATCATTAGTGTTGGTGAAGGAATAGTACACTATCATTGGTGCCAGAGGGTGGAGTAGTGCCCCATCATTTATGTCAGTGGGAGAAATAGTGCCCCATCATTGATGTCAGCAAAAGGAATAATGCACCATTATTGGTGTCAGTGAAATAGTGCTCCATAGTTTGTCAGTGGGATAAATAGCGCTCCACTGATGGCGTTTTGTGTAAGTAATAGTGCCCTGTTGATGGGTCAGTGGAAAAATGAGTGCCCCATCATTGATAATAGTGAAAGAATTAGTGCCACATGATTTGCGTCAGTGGGAGAAATAGTAGCCCAACTTTTACATCAGTAAAAGAAATAGTGAGGGTCAACACAGAGGACACAGGGGCACTCTTTACGTCTAGAGGAAAATAAATTTCATCTCCAAATATGGAAAAGGTTCCACACAGTAAGGCCTCGTACACACGACTGAGAATCTCATCAGGAAAAACCCATAGTTTTCCCTGACGAGATTCTTGGCAAGAAACTCTTGCCGCCCGAGTGTACTGACTTTCATTTCAAAAGAACTGCGGTTCTCTTGAACGGAAAGAACATGGTGACGTCATCGCGTATGACGAGCCTGCGCTCGTCACATTCGATGTCGTCGCCGCCATCTTGCTTCACCCTACCTATGCCGTGGAAGCTACCGCGCATGCGTCAAAGTCATTTTGAGCATGCACAGGTTTTCACGGCGACAGGTAAGTATACACAGGTTCTCTTCTTTTCTCGTCGAGATTCTGCCCAGATTTCCAGACGAGAAACCTGAATGCCTCGTACACACGAATTGGAAATCTCAGCAAGAAGAAGGTTTTTTTTGCTGGTTTTTGCAGATAAACCCGGTCATACGAGGCCTTAGAGCTGTGAAAATGTGAAACAGACTCCCTCCAGAGGTTGTTATGGCCAGATCAGTAGATTGATTTAAGAAAGGCCTGGATTCTTTCCTAAATGTACATAATATAACTGAGTACTAACATTTATAGGTAAATTTGATCCAGGGAAAATCCGATTGCTTCTCGGGGGATCAGGAAGGCTTTGTTTCCCCTGGTGTAGCAAATTGGAGCATGCTCTGCTGGATTTTTTGCCTTCCTCTGGATCAACTGTGGCTATAGAACTGGGTATATGAGATTGTACAATATTTTTTATTTTATTTTTATTTATTTTTTAATGTTTGAACTAGATGAACTTGTGTCTTTTTTTAACCTGACTAACTATGTAACTATGCAACAAGTGACCCATCGTTGGTATTATGTTACCAATAAAGGGAGTCAGTAGGAACAATGTAAGCATTGCTTGTTTAAGACATATTTATGGTCTGCCTGATCGAAGGTAAGGCAAGGATATGCTTTGGTTTTAATATAACTGCAATAATCAGTGTCTCTGTTTCCCATCTGAAGAACCCGGGAGTTATTAGAGCACATTATAATCACTTCCAGCCACTAAGAGAGGATAGAGGAAGGTATCACTGCAAACAAGACAGTGGAAACTGTGCCAAATGGTCAATTGTATCAGTTAAATCTTGATATAGGCTACAATATAAATAATGTATGAGTTTCTTTTGTCTTGTTTTTTTTTCCTCTAAGTAGAACACCAGACAAAATCTTTTTATTAGTTTTAAATAGAGTAGGGAAGGGAAAACCTCAGAGTATTTTTGTGGCTCTATGAGAAAGCTTCTGCTCACTTCCTAGTCCAATGACTCTATGGGAAATGAGGGGGAATCCCCAACTGTCTACCCCACCCCCCTCCAAAAAAAAAGAAAAAAAGACTGCAATAAAATCCACACAGAAATTCCTTCTCCAGTCTACTCAAAACTAAAATAAAGCTGTATGGCCGGAGTTCCACCTTAAAACTAAACCTGTGATTGGGCAAGGGGCATTCAAATATATCTATATATTCTTAACAAGCAAAAAATTAACCATTGCCCCCGATGTTAGTCATGTGTTAGCACTGGGAGGCAGAGCTGGTGTCCCAATCATGTGATAGCTGTGATAGATTCTCATTGCAGTCACATGATCGACAACCCATCCTGGACAGTGCGCAGCTTGGTCAGTGTGTTTTGGAATGCGCAGCGTGTACCCCTCAGCACACAATCTTGTACGGCGATGGCTCAGCATTAAAGTCCAATCACCCTGCTGCTATACAGTGGCGGCTGGCGCTCAGAAAAACCACCATCAATTGCAGCCTCATTGTAACCATCAATTGTCGCCACTGTGCCATCAAACGCAGCCACTGTGCCCATCAATTGTCGCCACTGTGCCATCAATTGTCGCCACTGTGCCATCAAACGCAGCCACTGTGCCCATCAATTGTCGCCACTGTGCCATCAATTGTCGCCACTGTGCCATTAATTGTCACCACTGTGCCATCAAACGTAGCCACTGTGCCATCAAGCGCAGCCACTGTGCCCATTAATTGTCGACAATGTGCCATTAAACGCAGCCACTGTATCATCAAACACAGCCACTGTGCCATCAAACACAGCCCCTTTTTTCCATCAAACGCAGCCACTGTGCCATCAATTGTCACCACTGTGCCATCAAACGCAGCCACTGTGCCATTAATTGTCGCCACTATGCCATCAATTGTCGCCATTGTGCCATCAATTGTCACCACTGTGCCATCAATTGTCATCACTGTGCCATCAAACGCAGCCACCATGCCATTAATTGTCACCACTGTGCCATTAATTGTCAACACTGTGCCATCAATTGTCGCCACTGTGCTATCAAACACAGCCACTGTGCCATCAAACGCAGCCACTGTGCCATCAATTGTCGCCACTGTGCCATCAATTATCACCACTGTGCCCATCAATTGCTGCCAGTTTGCCCCCTTAAATACAGCCAATTATCCCCCGTAAAATGCAGTCAGTTTTCCCCCTGTAAAATGCTGCCAGTTTCCCTTATAAAATGCCGCCAGTTTGCCCCATAAAATGCTACCAGTTTGCCCCCCTCCCCGCCCGGCACTTACTTTTCTCGGGTCAGCCATACTCCTCCACGCTCCCTCAATGTCTTCTCCCACCCTCGATGTCGCTTCAGCCAATCAGGTGGCCGGTAACCAGGCCCAGTGAACCTGATTGGCTGAGACGCGTGTCAGTGTTAACCAGGGAACGCACACCCTGTGCGCCCTCTGGTTAACCGCTTGAAAGCCGATTACAGCCAAAAAAAAATATTTTTTACAACCCGAAACATGGTTGTGTGTACGCGGCATAAGCCTGATCAGTTTATCCTCCCACTTAACTGTCAGTTAATGAAGTGACCAGGCAATACATTAATACTGTATCTACAGAACAGAATCTGGCAAGGATCACTAATAAAGTTTTCTATAGTCTTTAGAATCCCAATAGTTGACCTAGATAGGTTTGTTTCTCCTTTAAGAAAACTAGGATTTCACTTTAAGCCTGGGTTCACACTAGCTAAATTCATTCCGGAAAGACGCACAGGAATCCTGTGCAATTCACACCGGAGCCACTCCAGAGATGTGTGAACCCGCTCCATAGAGAGCCGGTCACAATCTCCTGCTGTGCGAATTTGATGAGGGGAAACCGCATTCAAATTCACAGAATTCTGAACCTAGCTTTAGAGCCTGTACAAACAAACAAATGGAGCAGTTAGGCAGTAAACTTTATTTACAAAGTTGATTTTTTTCACTGCTCTGCCTTGCAGTATCGATTTTTTTTTCTGCAAAGGTTTAAAGGGTGCAGTTGTGCTTTGAAATAAAAGCTGAAAATAAAAATAAATACCAGTTGACTATGTTGTTTTTTTTTTTTTTTTTTTTTAATCTCTCTACTGTTCATGACCATGGGGTAGAACATTTTAGTTTATAAATAATTATTTTGCTGCCTTTTTGAAAAATGTATTACGTGGGTGGTTTATAAATAAAACATGTAATACCAGTAAGAAATACACAAATACTACAGAGGATTCAGAAGTCATTTGTGAGATGATTGCCAAACAATCGTCCTCTTAACAAATTTTACCCCCCAATTCAATGTCAGAAATGTGGGATGTTTCCAGAGATTATTTGGATTTAAATAACTGCACTTTTTTAGTATGAATTTTTATACTAGGGTATATTCAATTTGTTATAGGAATAAAGTTTTTGTAATTTGAACTATTCCAGCTTGATCAATAAACCTAAAATGGCGCCAACACAGGACCCGACGTGAGAGGAGGCTTAAGTACTCAGCAGACTCCTCCCACAAACACAGGCTAGCCTACGCCCAGCCTTTACACTTGTTGCCTATAGTAACCGCTTTTTTGGCCTGTCTCACCCCAGGCTAATCCCTTCCCTCTTTATATGGGCAAAAACTTAAAAAAATAAAAGTACTGTATATACTCGAGTATAAGCCAACCCGAATATAAGTCGAGGCACCTAATTTTACCACAAAAAAATGGGAAAAAGTAATGACTTATATAAGCCTAGGGTGTTCATCTGCATGCATCACTGTGCCTCACGTTGTCTCACTGTGTCCATGTGCATGCCTCACTGTGCCCATGCCTTACTGTGTCCATGCCTCACTGTGCCCATGCCTCACTGTGCCCATGCCTCACTGTGTCCATGCCTCACTGTGCCTCACTTTGTCTCACTGGGCCAGATTCAGGATAGAGAGCGTATCTTTATGCAGGCATAGCGTATCCTATTTATGCAACGCCACCGCAACTTTTACAGGCAAGTGCTGTATTCACAAAGCACTTGCTCCGTAAGTTGCGGCAGCGTAGCGTAAATGGGCCGGCGTATCTGCGCGTAATTCAAATTGGGCAGGTAGGGGGCGTGTTGTATTTAAATTAACCCTGACCCCACGTACATGACGCGCCGAATGAACTGCCCATGCGCCGGCCGTGAACGTATCCCAGTGTGCATGCTCCAAATCACGTCGCAAATAGTCATTGAAAACGACGTGAACACAACTTACGCCCAGCCCCATTCTGAATCGGCTTACGCAAACGACTTAAACAACGTACAATATGACACTTTCCCGACGTCCATACTTAACATTGGCTGCGCCTCATATAGCAGGGGTAACTTTACGCCGGTCCGACGCCTTACGTAAACGACACAAATAGATACGCCTGACGACGCATTCTGAATCGGCGTATCTACCTAATTTACATATTTGACGCGTACATCAATGGAAGCGACACCTAGCGGCCAGCGTAAATATGCAACTAAGGTACGACGGCGCAAGAGACTTACGCCGCTCGTGTATTAGCTATATCCCGGCATATCTGATTCTTTGAATCAGGCGTATAGTGTTGTTGTGAATACTATTGCCCTAGGGTGGTAATCACTCACCCACTAATAGATATGTGCCACATCCTCAATATATAGATTTGTGAAAAAAACATGTACTCATGTTCTTACCAGAAAAATTGACTTTTTAGGCACAACCTAGTAACATTTATATTTTTTAATAGAAAAATACAAAATACATCATACAATAGACAGAAAACAAAACACAAATAAGTACCCCATCTCTGTCACTGTGAGGTGAACACTCATTAGCCACAGGGCTTATTGTATAAAACAAATATTGCGCTGGGTGGAGTGATGATATCACGGATGAGACAAATTGGATCCTTAAGATATAAAATTCAGCTCGACATGTTTCGCGACTTAGTGTATATCGCTTCTTCGGGAGCTTCGATAAACGGTGCTTTATTGTTGAATAAAGATGAGTGACATTGTGCGTTCCAATCACATAAACCTCCTAGTAGTCAACCACACCCAGCCCCATAGAATGTAATTAGGGGAGAAAAGAGAATTGGGGTGGGGACTAGTGTGTACCACCCCCACAACCGCCACAACCCAAAAAGCACTGTGCCCATGCCTCACTGTGCCCATGCCTCACTGTGCCCATGCCTAACTGTGTCCATACCTCACTGTGCCCATGCCTCATTGTGTCCATGACTAGACTGACCGTTTAACATGGGAGTCTATGGAAGGGGTGCCTGGCTTTGAAAAATCAGTGCTCCCCGGCCGTAGGTTCCCCGGACAACAAGCTTTGCACACTTATAGAGAGAGAGAGTGGGGCTACATGTGTGCCAAGTGTGGGGTCCAGGGGACTTACGGCTGGCTGGTACCGGGTCCCCAAAGTTCGCGAGTTCGGCAGTGACTTGAGTATAAGCCGAAGGGGGCATTTTCAGCACAACATTTTTTAGTATATATGGTAAATAAAAAAAACTCCCACCTCCACCCTCTATACACACTGGGATACACAACAACTGTATAGCCCTGAGCTATAAACAAAAAAATACAAAGTAAATGGCAGTTATTATTAAACAAACAGAAAAACAATAATGCTGTATCAGAATGGGAGCGAAAAAGGAAAATACTTGTTTGTTTGACGTTTTATATGGTACCCTAAAAAATGTTATATTATAATATAGGATGGGTAGGCTACAATGCAGATCCCCATCCTTTGCGCTATGACTGACCAACACAACACTCAACATTACAAAGGTCAGTCCCTTGCAGAATTCATACTGTAGAGCACACCAGTAACAATAATGTTAAATTACATTTTAAAGTGTTACTAAACCCCGAACCCTGCATTCACTATATCTGGTCTCCCACAGCACACAGAACATGGAAATGCAATTATTTTAGTAAATATAAACTAATGAATACCTTTTCTCATCAGCGGTATATAGCAGTCTTGTGACTTCTATCAGCATCCAGCCGAGCACTGGTTAAAGCGCTTGTAAAGTCTTTTTTTATTATTATTTAAAAATAACAAAAATGTCATTCTTACCTGCTCTGTTTTGTGGATTTGCACAGAGCAGCCCAGATCTGCCTCTTCTCTAATTCCTCTATTGTGCTCCTGGCCCCCTCCCTCCTGTTAAGTGCCCCCTCAACCCCCTCAGCAAGCAGCTTGTTATGGGGGCACCCGAGCTGAGCCACATTCATACACAAAACCGTGACCCAGGCCAACCCCCTTTCTCTCCTCATTGGCTGACTAACTTTGATTGGCAGTAGCGGGAGCCAATGGCGCCGCGCTGCTGTCCAAGCCAATGAGGAGGGGAGTCCCGGGTAGCTGAGACAATCCTACAACATCGCTGGATTTGGATGGGGCTCAGGTAAGTATTAGGCCGCGTACACACGATCGAACATGTCCGCTAAAACTGGTCCGTGTGTATGGACCGTTTTCCAGCGGACAAAAATTTCCGAACATGCTTGAAAACTTGTACGCTGGAAACCTGCCCGTCGGACAGGTTCAATGGTTAGTACACAAACCATCGGACCAAAATCCCCCGCATGCGCAGAATCAAGTCGACGCATGCTTGGAAGCAATGAACTTCGTTTTTTCATCACGTCGTTGTGTTCTACGTCACCAAGTTCTGGTCCGAGGGGATTTTGGTCCGATGGTGTGTACGCACATCAGACCAACAGACAATTCAGCCTTGTCCGATGAAAGCGGTCCGTCGGACATGTTTCCTCGGACATGTCTGATCGTGTGTACAGGTCCTTAGGGGGGCTGAAGGGGGGGCTGCTACACACTGAAGGCTTTTTATCCTAAAGGGGTTGTAAAGGTTAGTTTTTTATTTTCTAATTTCCTTTAAGCTTGTGCATTGTTGGTTCACTTACCTTTTTCCTTTGATTTCCCTTCTAATTTATTTTCTTTGTCTGAATTTCTCACTTCCTGTTCCTCCTCAGTAAGCTTGCCCCCATCATCCGAGCCGTTCTGGATGGCGGTTAGTCAGCCAGAACAGCTTACTGAGGAGGAACAGGAAGTGAGAAATTCAGACAAAGAAAACAAAGAAAAAAAAACATTTAGAAGGGAAATCGGAGGACAAGGTAAGTAAACCAACAATGCACTAGCTTAAAGGAACCTATTTAGAAAATACTCTATAGGCCCTCGGACCTGCTCAGATGGAAGGGGGCGAATTCCCTTCTGTTTTTCGGATTGGAGGTAAGGGGGCGTAAATGGACATCTGTCGTTCTATAGAAGTGAATTGAGGGTCTCATTTGGTCAGGCTGATCGTGTGAAAATGGCCTAAGACTGATGTGCTGTGATTTACCCACACCATGGGCGCAGTGTAGGGCACCTGTGTCTATCCTGCGGGTTAGCTGAACTTTGCCATAGACATATAATGTGCCTGCAGTTTCAGTTTAGTTTTTTATCTAGTTTCATGCTTGTGTGAAGGACAGAGACACAGAGCCAATACAGGGCAGTGTTTGTTTTTAAAATGAAACTGATTGGTTCTGAGGAGTTTTAGACACACAGTAATCACACCTTCTTGATTAGAGACCACAGAGAAAAGCTCCCAGTACTTTTTTCATAAGGAAACAGACAACCAGGAAGTGTGCAGAACAGAGAAGGATTACAGCAAAAACTAACAATGAGGACCTGAAACCAGGACTGCATTAGGGTAAAGGAAGCTATTTAGCTAAAAAAAAAAATTCCTTTAGTGACCCTTTAAGATTAAAAACAAAATTCTGTCTTTACAATCACTTTAGTGATAGGAGGAGTTTTGACCCTCTGTCTGGACAGTGCCGACTGGCCCTGTGTTGATCACATGCACCCTCTCAAAAAAGAAAAAAAAAACCTCTCTAGCAATAGCAATACACACCAAACTGAGCATGTGTAGAGTGCCTGCAAGGCTCTGTACTATCATGAGATGGATTGTGGACTTTGTAAGATGGTGAGGATCACAGAAGACAGGATCCAACAGCTAAGTAAGTAAATAACATGCATGAAATATGCTAAATACGCATTCCCTTTATGATCAGCAGTGCCTCATACCTTTGTAGAGTTTCCATCAAATGTTGATGTCCGTCCACTCAGAAGATTGTCTTTTCTCTGCAGAACTTTTACAAGCTGTGAATTGAACGAGAAAATGGACTTTATTGAATGGTAATCTCAACCTTTGGCAGTTGGTTGATGAGCTTCTTAACATAAATGTCATGAGCCAGATTGAATTGTAGGCCCAAGCTAATTGAACAGATGCAGGTCAATGAGCATTTGGTGGAACCACATAAAGCACATAAACAAAAGGCAGCTGCTACTGAATAAAGAGTTCCTAAAAACGGCACCTACTGATATCTTCATCAGTTAAGGAAGTACTCTCATGATCAGTCAAAAATAAAATAAAGACCCCGAATAAAGCATTTGCAAACACCTTGAATTTTCTTTTATATTAATGGAAATCATGTTGTTGGAGAAATTCCTTATACCTAATGCAGTGTCTACTTCTCTCCGTAATGAAGGTTCCATTTTGGGCATTACTCCTATGTAAGGATGAGCTCAGGCATGCTTGCATCGTAGTTCCAACCCCATGATTGATTCCACCAGGAAGATGTCACCTTTACTGGGCCAATCATAAGTGTCCGAAGCATTCCCTGCCTGAAAGCCCAACATAAACACGACCCTTGTTATACATGCGGCTGCAGGGCAAGGAATTGCCTGGCTGCAGATAATTGGCCAAGTACAACAAGTGACGGGTTCCTGGTAAGCTCACTCAGACAACACCCCCCCCCCCCCAGATGTACTTTCCCATCTCCTTCCTGCATGTATATACACAAGTGTCGTGTGTGACCAAGCATAGCTTGTTAACTTTGTAGACTAAAATATTTTAGTAGACTAAATGAACACTATTTAAGTCTACTAAAATATGACTAAAACTAAAACAATTGAAATGGCTACAATACAACTAAAACAAAAATGGCATTTTATTTAAAAGACTAATATGGGACTAAAACTAAAATGCCATTTTATTCAAAAGACTAATGCAGCGTACACACGACCGTTTTTCATGACGAGAAAAATGCAATTTTCTAAATTGTTCGTGAAAAACGTGCGTGTGTAGGCTCCAGAGCAATTTAGAACCTGCTCTATTTTTTCTCGTGTGTACACTTTAACGAGGGGGGAAAAAACGCACATGCTCAGAAGCAAGTTATGAGACAGGAAATTAGCATAATCAGCCCAAAGGGTGGCGCCATTTGAATGGAACTTCCTTTTTATAGTGACGTCGTACGTGTTGTGCGTTACCACGCTTTGCTCAAGCATTTTTTTTCACGATTGTGTGTATGCAAGGCAGGCTTGAGAGGAATCACAACGAGATCGTGGGGGTGATTTACTATTGAAGCTGCGCTGCGCCGGTACATGCCTTAATTAGTGCGCTGGATGAAGCCTTAATTAGGCGCATGAACCGGCCGCAGCAGCAGCGCAATGTGATTGATAAGTAAAGCCGCCGCCGAACTCCCTGTATAAGTCTATGGGGGAAATCTTAATTGTGAATTTTAAAGGCTAATCTGCAAGTTTTGTCCTAAAAAGTGTTTGGGGACCTCAGTCCTGCCCCAGGGGACATGTACCAATGCTTTTTTTATTTTTTAAAACGGCCGTTTTTTCGGGAGCAGTGATTTTAATAATGCTAAAAGTGCAACAATAAAAGTGTAATTTTTCTTTAAATTTCGTACTATGGGGGGCTCTAATGTCAGCATGTGAAAAAGCGCATGTTTCCCGTGGTTAGAAATGTCTCTGCACAAAATGACATTTTTCAAAGCAAAAAAGCCGTTTAAAACTGACTCGCGGCAATAATGAATTGTCGGCTCCCGGCAATTGCAGGAGAATTCATTCATAAAAAAACGAAAAAAAAAGCGTGGGGGTCCCCCCAAATTCGATAACCAGACCCTTTAGGTCTGGTATGGATATTAAGGGGAACCCCGCCGCCAATTTAAAAAAAAAATGACGTGGGGTTCCCCCCAAATATCCATAACCAGACCCTTCAGGTCTGGTGTGGAATTTAAGGGGAACTCCACCCCAAATAAAAAAAAAATGGCGTGGAGTCCCCCCTAAAATTCACACCAGACCCCTTATCCGAGCACGTTGACCTGGCCGGCCGCAGAAAAGAGGGGGGGACAGAGCGCGGCCCCCCCCTCTCCTGAACCGCACCAGGCCACATGCCCTCAACATTAGGAGGGTGTTTTGGGGTACCCCCCAAAACACCTTGTCCCCATGTTGATGAGGACAAGGGTCTCTTCCCCACAACCCTTGCCCGCTGGTTGTGGGGGTCTGCGGGCAGGAGGCTTATCGAAATCTAGAAGACCCCTTTAACAAAGGGGCCCCCCAGATCCCGCCCCCCCCCCCTGTGTGAAATGGTAATGGGGTACATTGTACCTCTACCATTTCACCAAAAAAAAAAATGTAAAGGGTTAAAAACGACAAGAGCCGGTTTTTGACAAGTCCTTTATTATCTTCTTTCTTCTTCTTTTCTTCTTTCCTTCAGGTTTCTTCCTCCATCTTCTTCTTCCTCTGCTTCTGTCTTGGGTCTTCTATTCCCGCATCTTGACCGACGTGTTCTTCCATCTTCTTCTCCTTCCACTGTCCTTCTCGTCCGCATCTTCTTCTTCTGGTTCTTCTTCGCCAGAGCCGCCACTTCCAATTGAAATCCCCGCTGTCTGCCGGACCACGCCCCCCCTCTGACGCCACGGGCAAGCTCTTAGGAGTGTGCAGCAAGTGCGTCAGAGGTGGGCGTGGTCACATGTCAGAGGGCGGGCAATTCAATTGGAAGCTTGTGCGCGGCTTCTTCTTTGCCGGAGTCGCTGCTTCCAATTGAATTGCCCGCCCTCTGACATGTGACCACGCCCCCTTCTGACGCACTTGCAGCACACTCCTAAGAGCTTGCCCGTGGCGTCAGAGGGGGGCGTGGTCTGGCAGACAGCGGGGATTTCAATTGGAAGCGGCGGGTCCGGCGAAGAAGAACCAGAAGAAGAAGATGCGGACGAGAAGGACAGCGGAAGGAGAAGAAGATGGAAGAACATTCCGGTCAAGATGCGGGAATAGAAGACCCAAGACAGAAGCAGAGGAAGAAGAAGAAGATGGAGGAAGAAACCCGAAGGGAAGAAGAAAAGAAGAAGAAAAAAGATAATAAAGGACTTGTCAAAAACTGGCTCTTGTCGTTTTTGGTGAAATGGTAGAGGTACAATGTACCCCATTACCATTTCACACAGGGGGGGGGCCGGGATCTGGGGGGCCCCTTTGTTAAAGGGGTCTTCCAGATTTCGATAATCCTCCTGCCCGCAGACCCCCACAACCACCGGGCAAGGGTTGTGGGGAAGAGACCCTTGTCCTCATCAACATGGGGACAAGGTGTTTTGGGGGGCACCCCAAAACACCCTCCCAATGTTGAGGGCATGTGGCCTGGTATGGTTCAGGAGAGGGGGGGGCCGCACTCTTTCCCTCCCTCTTTTCTGCGGCCGGCCAGGTCAACGTGCTCGGATAAGGGGTCTGGTGTGGATTTTAGGGGGGACTCCACGCCATTTTTTTTTAAATTTGGGGTGGAGTTCCCCTTAAATTCCACACCAGACCTGAAGGGTCTGGTTATGGATATTTGGGGGGACCCCACGTCATTTTTTTTCCAAAAAATGACGGCGGGGTTCCCCTTAATATTCATATCAGACCTGAAGGGCCTGTAATGGAATTTGGGGGGAACCCCACGTCATTTGAAACATTCTTTTAAATTTCGTAGCATGGGAGGGGGATGTCAGCATGTGAAAAAGCGCCCTTTTCCTGTGGTTAGAACTGTCTCTGCACAAAATGACATTTTCCAAAGCAAAAAAGCCATTTAAAACTGACTTGCGGCTATAATGAATTGTCGGCTCCTGGCAATTGCAGGAGAATTCATTCATAAAAGAAAACGAAAAAAAAAAAGTGGGGGTCCCCCCAAATTCAATAACCAGACCCTTTAGGTCTGGTATGGATATTAAGGGGAACCCCGCCGTCAATTTAAAAAAAAATGACGTGGGGTTCCCCCCAAATATCCATAACCAGACCCTTCAGGTCTGGTGTGGAATTTAAGGGGAACTCCACCCCAAATTTAAAAAAAATATGGCGTGGAGTCCCCCCTAAAATCCACACCAGACCCCTTATCCGAGCACGTTGACCTGGCCGGCCGCAGAAAAGAGGGGGGGACAGAGCGCGGCCCCCCCCTCTCCTGAACCGCACCAGGCCACATGCCCTCAACATTGGGAGGGTGTTTTGGGGTGCCCCCCAAAACACCTTGTCCCCATGTTGATGAGGACAAGGGTCTCTTCCCCACAACCCTTGCCCGGTGGTTGTGGGGGTCTGCGGGCAGGAGGCTTATCGAAATCTGGAAGAGCCCTTTAACAAAGGGGCCCCACAGATCCCGCCCCCCCCCCCCCTGTGTGAAATGGTAATGGGGTACATTGTACCTCTACTATTTCACCAAAAAAAAATGTAATGGATTAAAAACGACAAGAGCCGGTTTTTGACAAGTCCTTTATTATCTTCTTTCTTCTTCTTTTCTTCTTTCCTTCGGGTTTCTTCCTCCATCTTCTTCTTCTTCCTCTGCTTCTGTCTTGGGTCTTCTATCCCCGCATCTTGACCCGAATGTTCTTCCATCTTCTTCTCCTTCCGCTGTCCTTCTCGTCCGCATCTTCTTCTTCTTGTTCTTCTTCGCCGGAGCCGCCGCTTCCAATTGAAATCCCCGCTGTCTGCCGGACCACGCCCCCCTCTGACGCCACGGGCAAGCTCTTAAGTGTGTGCTGCAAGTGCGTCAGAGGGGGGCGTGGTCACATGTCAGAACTTGCAGATTAGCCTTTAAAATTCACAATTAAGATTTCCCCCATAGACTTTAATAGGGAGTTCGGCGGCGGTTCTACTTATCAATTGCATCGCGCTGCTGCTGCGGCCGGTTCATGCGCCTAATTAAGGCTTCATCCAGCGCACTTATTAAGGCATGTACCGGCGCAGCGCAGCTTCAATAGTAAATCACCCCCAATATGTTTTATTTATTGAAAGATTCTCTAAAAAGTATATTGTCTTATGCATATTTACATACGGTACATACGTTTCATTTGGTGAATCCTGGAAGGTATCTAGATCTAGTATCTTTCATCCAGATACCTCCTGAGATTCACCAAATGAAATCTATGTTCCGTATATGAATATATATAAGACAATATGCTTTTTAGAGTTTTTGTACCTTTAATGTTTTTAAAAATCTTTATATAAATAAAACATATTGTTTTTAGATGCATCTGTTCATTTGAACAATTTTCATTATTTGGGCACCTCAAAATCCCCATCTTCCACAAACCCCCTTACTTCTAGAAGATTTGTGGGTAATATTTTTTTCAAATTGTCCTTATAGGGGAATGTGCCAGAATTGTATGTACAGGTACCCCCCCCCCCCCCCAATGCCCTTTGTATTATGGTAATATATTGTGTTCACTAAAAAATATGGACGCAGCCTCTGTCCTCCACCTCCTGTACAATGTCCGCAGCCTCTGTTCTCCACCTCCTGTACCATGTGCGCAGCCTCTGTCCTCCACCTCCTGTACCATGTCCACAGCCACTGTCCTCCACCTCCTGTACCATGTCCGCATCTTTGTCCTCCACCTCCTGTACCATGTCTGCAGCCTCTGTCCTCCACCTCCTGTACCATGTCCGCAGTCCCTGTTCTCCACCCCCTGTGTCTGCAGTCTATGAGGGGGAGTCTGGAGAGGAGTCAAGAGTGGGAACACTGCCGGGATGGGGGTCTGGAGAGGAGTCGGACGTGTGTGGACTGTGGAAAGGAGACTATAGTGTAAATCCAGAGCCGCCCTGTATGGCGCACCTAAGAGGTCAGTGACAGTGCTGCCTAGAGAATGTACAGACCCCCCTTCAGCACAGACCCCTCCATTCAGCACAGATGGACCCCCCTTTAACACAGACCCCCCATTCTGCACAGACCCCTCCATTCAGCACAGACCCCCCTTCGGCACAGACGGACCCCCTCCCCCCATCCCATTCAGAACCTCAGATCAGCCATCAGCGCGGCACAGCAGGTTCCCTCCCTCTGTGTACACATACAGTAAACACCGGAGGGGGAGGCGGCTTCAGTCTGCCCGCTGTGCCTGTGTGACATCCGGGCCGAGACCGTGCAGACAGCGCGCGGCCGTTATACTCTTCAACACCTTCACGATTCCCCCCCCCTGCCCTATGAAGCGAAGGCCCATGGTAAGGGGGAGTGAATACAATAATGTTAGGGGGCACTGATACAAAGGTTCCCCATTTATATTAGTACCCCCTCCTTACATTAGTGTATTCATGCTGCGGAAGGTGGTCTCACCCCCCCCCCCCCCTTACATCAGAGTTCCCCTAACATCATGATCTGCAGCATTCCCCTTTGCATAAGAGTTCCTTTGTACTGTAAGTGGGAATCCTGCAGACTATGATGCAAGGGGGAACTCTGTGCTAGCTGGCTTACAGTAACCTGACCTTCATGTCAATTGAGGCAGTTGGCTTTTGACTTGTGTTTAAATTGAACACACTGCTGCTGATAGCACTAGCTACATGTTTATAGTTTAAATATTGATATTTGCACTGTTTAGCAGTGAAAACTGTAATTTTAGGTACTTTTTTTGCAATGTCAGTAAAAAATTGGTGCCGTTCGTAAATTTTTGGCATCCTGCCAGTAAATTTCATTTCAGGGGGTTCGCAACACTGGCCCCCACCATCCAACATGTTTATGTTTATCAACATCAAACCTTCTTTTTCCATGTAGTAAAATACAACATCACAAAAAATCTATCATATGGTTGTTTTAATCTCAAAATGATGCCTCTGGTTACAGGAAATTACTACATGTACAGTATGTGTATGATTAATCCATTACTTAAAGCTGAACTCCAGGCAAAGGACTAAATGTAAAGATGAATGGTCGCACTACACTCACAATGACTGAACTATCCCTACATTCACACTAATGTATAGATAAATAATCGCACTACACTCACACTAAACTATCCCTAGATGCACACTAAACTGATATTCTACACTGGAAATAGAATCAGAACAGGACAATATAGCACACTAGCTGTCTAATAGAACTGAACAGAGCCTTGTTCTATCTCTCTCCACGTTGCTATCACACTACAAATGGCCGCTATGAAAAGAATACTTTTATAGTGTGGGGCAGGATTAAGAGCAATGAGCCGTGATTGACTAGCAACATCATGACAGCATCCAATCATGGCTCTGACAGTGCTCTGATTGGGCAAACCTTTCATTGCTTTAGCCAATCAGGGCTTTCAATGCACTCTACGGCAGCGCAGTGCATTGTCGTTGTTCCATGGACCGACCAAACGGTTAAACGACTCTATAATTTGGTTGTTCGGAGAACTTCTGAATAGCCAATGTTCTGCCCAAACTCATGCTTGGACCGAACCATTTGCCCATTCTTACTGATAATACAATGCGTATGTCCACAGACTCGGTGGACCGTCTGACATTTATCAAAATGAATCAGTCCTGGTTTACCACCACTATGAAGCCCCTGATGCTGATTTCACTGATTAAGTGTTTTTTTGGATGTAGAATCTCTGACAGACTTTAGGCTGCCTAGAATTGTGGGTGTTGATTTCATCTGGAAGAATTTTTTGTTGTGTAGCTTTCCAGGGGCACAATTAACACCCAAAGAAAGACCAATTTTCCACATCTGTTTGACAGGAGCATATCATAAAAAATTTTGACAGCAAAGCTTGCTTTCATTAAGAGTACCCGAATAGGGTTACAATGTGAAGGTGCTACCAACAACCAATTTTTTCACACCTGCTTGACAAGTGCATATCATTGCAATTTTTGACGGCAAGGTCAATTCTTGCTTTCATCAAGAGTACCTCTATAAGGTTACGGTGTAAAGGCACCACTGACACCCAAAGACCGATGGAGGGGAAATGTCATATTTTTGGCTTTATAAATGTAAATATTTCTACAACAGCTTTCATACACAGTACAGATGTGTCACTTTACATGTAGACTAAAGCCCCGTACACACGGTCGGAGTTTTGCCCAACCAACATCAAAATCCGACACTTTTCGCATTTGTCCGACCGTGTGTACGTTCCATCGGACCAACTTTTTTGGCTTTCATCGGACAAAAAGTTGGGTCTGCGAACGGACCAACTTTCAGGCAACAAAAGTCCGATGGTGCAAAGTCCGATCATGTGTACAGCAAACCATCGGACTTTTGGACAAATTACAAATGCGCATGCTCAGAACCAATGTTAAAATCAACCAACAATAGCAGAAGTTAACCAAAGGGTGGCAGTAAAGAGCAGAAAAGAGCAGAAAAACCATGTGATGATGGAAAAGTTTTAGAAAAGTTTGCAGAAAAGTCCGAGCGTGTGTATGCTATGGGTGTGATTGGACAAATCAATTAGGACAAAAATCCAAGGGAAATTTCGTTGGATGTCCGACCGTGTGTACGGGGCTTTAGGGGATCCCCCAGGCACTATATTGAAAGGAATGTTTCATGTTTATGCTTTCACTTTAAGCATCAATAAATCACTGCTCATTTAAAAATTACGCTTTTCATTGATACATGTACTCCAGGGCAGAACCCGGAGACCCCCATAACTATTGTTTGCCCAATTACTTACATATAATTGTTCAAAATGGGCACTTTGGACTTTTCATGTTCGGGCCCCATAGACTTCAATGGGGTTTGTTATTCAGCTCCGAACTTTCACGATGTTCGAAAGTCCTGGTGCGAACCGAACTGGGGGTCAATCGGCCCATCCCTAGTTGTCACTTTTATGGTCTCTCGGTCTCTTCTTATACAGTGGCAAGTATCAGCCCCCTTGTGATAGCAACAAAGTTTAAAAGTTTAGAAAAATTAAAGTCTAATGAAATAGGTAAAAAACAACTCAATTTTTTTAGGAGGCCTTTGTCCTCATGTATTTGTATATATGAATGCAAAAGTGCACAATAGATGAGTACAGCACACATATTAGGTATTTCCATACACATGTGACAGCTATAATTTTAGGGCTATAATTTACAGTTAACTCTAAACTGATGACATGTGACCTTGGGTAGATTTTCACTGTTTCACGGGTGCATTTTTGTGGCTTGATGTGTGGGGGACACCAAAAATATGTGAAAGAAGATTTTGGCATAAAAGCAAAATGCAATGTGAGGCGGAAAACTAACACTGCACATCACCCTGAACATAACATCCTCACCGTGAAACATGGTGGTGGCAACATCATGTTGTGGGGATGCTTTTCTTTAGCAGGGACAAGGAAGCTGGTCAGAGTTCATGGGAAGGTGGATGGAGCCAAATACAGGGCAATCTTTGAAGAAAACCAGTTTGAGTCTGCTTGAGACTGGGGCGGAGTTTCAACTTCCAGCAGGACTACAACCCTAAACATACAGCCAGAGATACAATGGAATGGTTTTGATCAAAACATATTTATGTGTTAGAATGGCCCAGTTAAAGTTCATACCTAAATCCAATTGAAAATCTGTGGCAAGAATTAAAAATTGCTGTTCACAGAAGCTCTCCATCCAATGTGACAGAACTTGAGGTATTTTTCAAAGAAGAATGGGCAAAAAAAAAAAAAAAGAATGGGCAAACAAGTATTGACTGAGAGGGGAAGGGGCGGGAGGGGTGGGCATGGATACAAATGCAGGCCACACTTTTCAGATATTTATTTGTAAAAAAAAATGCAAACCATTTTTAATTTTTCCCCCAGTTCACAATTATGTGCGACTTTGTGTTGGTCTATCATATAAAATCCCAATAAGATACATTTACGTTTTTATTTTCAACATGACAAAATTTGGAAAATTCTATCAATCTAAGGTCCCTGGCTCACATTCATATATACACATACTAAGGCCAAGTTAGACAAGGAGCCAATTAACCTACCAGTATGTCTTTGTAGTATGGGAAGAAACTGGAGTACCCCAAGAAAATTCACACAGGCACAGAACAAGAGAGAACATTAAAAATCTGTGCAGGTAGTGCCTTGGTTGGGATTTGAACCAATGACCCTAGTGCTACCAGATGGAAGTGCTAACCACTTAGCCACTTGATATTATATTCAATTTTCTGCACTCAAATAATTTTGAGTGTACAGTATTTCATTCCAGGTTATATCAAATGAGTACTGTCACCCTTTTATTCTACAGGGTCTCTGTAATCATAGACTACATCATGTTTTGGACATTTTAAGTAATCTTTACGTCTTAAATGTGCATTTTAGGGCACCTTTATTACTCGTGGCCAGGTGGGTGTTAAAAACTGACCCTTAGTCCACATTTTTACTGCCTCCAACTGCCCTCTTACAAGTGGACGTGGTGTCGCTTACATGGCTGTGGTCACAATACAAAGCAGTGAGATGCAGCAATATCTACACTGCATGCCAAGTTTGACAGGTACCACCTTTAGAATTTTCCTATGTAAGTGAATAGGGCTGTGTTGCAACTGTGAGCTTGTGCTTCTGGTTGTGGTGTGTTCCGGCAAAACAAAATTAGAGATCGGCAATGAGAAAAAGCAAGAAGCTGTAGACACCAATGCATGTGTGAAAGAGGCCTCACGTGTGCAAATAATGGGAAAGAAATAGCTTTAGCAGCAAAAGGGTTAAGATAGACTCACCTTGTTTGGGTGCACTAGTCCTTGGTTCACACATGTCCTGTGATGATTTTGTGCTTGGTGACACTTCGTCTTCAGTAGTGAAATTGGTGGTTAATGGAAGTTCTTCTGGTGCTCCTGCCAGCTTGGCACAGGAGTGGGCACAGGCCATCCCTTGCTGTCCATTGGTTTGGGAATATACATTGCTGACCCTGGCTTTGCCCTCTTCCTCCTGGCCACTGTACACTTTGTATCGGATCATCAGGATGATGATAAACACCAGAACTGAAGCCACAATGATCCCTCCGATGATGATAATCATGGTGCCCCCAAGAAACTGGGTGTGGATTGGCTGACACTGGGTACTTTCTTCTTTAGTGTTGAACTGGACACATCCGACCATTCGAGTAGCCGTCAGAGAGGTCATCCCATCATCATAGACAGCCAGCACACAGAGGTCATACTCACGGCCTGGAGCCAAGTCATTGACCAGAAAGCTTTTGTTACTTGGAGGGATCATTCTGAAAATTGGAGAACACCGAGTTAGAATGAACATGGCACTGTATAAAAGGGAACATATCTAAACCCATAGCTTCACTCCGGACCTGCTCCTTTCAATCCACATGCACAACCCAGTTGATGGCTAGTGGCTACCACCAGGGCCATCTTAATAGCATCATGGGCCCTTGGGCAAAGTAATGCTCTGGGGCCCCTACAATGATGACAGTGCAGGTAAACAGACATCAAGTAGGTAGGAGGCAGACTGCCTCCTCTGTGCATCTATCACTCTCAGTGCCATCATGGGGCCCCCAATTTTGGGGCAGCGTGGGTTCAAGGACCAGCTGCTTTGGGGAAAGTGAAGGGGCCCCTGGGAGGTTCCCAGGTGTGCCCTCTCATTAAGACAGCCCTGGCTACCACAGCCCATCTGCACTCTCAATCAAAAGTAAATATAAGCTACACTCTAAAACTTAGCTCTTCTTTCTATTTAATTTCACCTTAGAAGGGAAATTCAATGAAAAGGTAAGTGAACCAACAATGCACTAGCTTAAAGGAACCTATTTAGAAAATAAAAAACAAACCTGTACAACCCCTTTAAGCGTCAGAATAAATTCCTTTTCTAGTCAATGGGATGAATGAAAGCCCAAAAGCTTGATGTGCCTAAACGCACCTAAATACATTGTCAAAACACTGCTTTAGGCAAAGGCGTCCAGGGGAGGGGAAAAAAAACACGCTGTGTGCCAATGTTAATTTTAACGTCAAATTTCGTTTTAACCATGGTCTTTTGACTAAAATGACAATTTAGTTTTAGTTATATTTTAGTCATCTGAATTGTTTTAGTTTTAGTCATATTTTAGTTGACTAAAATCTATGGGATTAGTCAAATTGTAATGCATTATTTCAGCTTTTTCCCAGAATTTCCAAACTCATTATATACTATATGCTGGAGTAAAAATCTATCAACATGTTATTATTTATGGTATTAAAGGAGTTGTAAAGGAATTATTTTTTACACCTTAATGCAATCTATGCATTTAGGTGAAAAAAATCTGCTGCTGCCGCCCTCCCCCCGTTATACTTACCTGACCCCTTGAAAGTCCCGCCCGGTCCCGATATCCTCTTCACCGCTCAGCCTGGCCACTGATTGGCTAGAGCGGATGGATTGAGAGCAGCACAGCCATTGTGCTGTTTTTCCAACTGTAGGGGGGGGGGGGGTGGGGCTGGACGTGTGACGTCATTGATTGTGTTTCCCTATATCAGGGAACACACGATCAATGACGGCGCCACATTGAACAACGGGGATGCTGTGTTTACACACAGCCCTCCTCGTTCTTCATCTCAGGGGACCGATCGCGGGACGCCGCGGTCACGGAGCTTTGGCCGCGGCACTTAAAGAGAACGTAAAGGGCCATGCTTGTGCCCAGCCGTGCCATTCTGCCGACGTATATGTGAAGAGGCACCGCTGGGCGGTCCTTTAGTGGTTAAGGTTTACACATGCACTATAGACACAGATTGCGATATATAAATAAAACCAAATTTCATAAACAAATATAAATGTTTCTTTTTGACAAACAAAAGCTCAACTTCAAAATACATTAAAAAAAAAAAGTTAACTCTTTTGGCTGTAATACCATTGCAGATATTACCTAAATATATTAACGGTAAATATTAAGAAAAAAAATAAGGAAAGCCCTTTTCTTCTTTTTTTTCTTTCTTTCAGCAGCTTAGTAGATGCCCTGCTTATGTATTCTTATGTGGTACAGCAGTGTTCTTTTTGATTTCAAATTTCGATTTAGTTTTAGTCATAGTCATTTGACTAAAATGCCGTTTTAGTTTTAGTTATGTTTTAGTCATCTGAATTGATTTAGTTTTAGGTTATATTTTAGTCAACTAAAATAGTGTTAATTTAGTGTATTGAAAATATTTTAGTAGACAAAATTAACACTTTTTCTTCCGTCCGGCGTAACGGATCGGATGAAGACGGACAAACGGTCCGTTTTCATCCGATTCCCCATAGGGGAGAGCGGAGGAGAGACAGGGCGGTCCCTGCACAGTGTGCGGGGACCGTCCTGTCCGCCGACAGCTGAGCGGAGACCCCCCGCTGAGCTGACGGACACACATGGAGCGGACCGAAAAACGGTCCGCTCCGTGTGAAAGGACCCTTAGGCAGCTAAAGGACCCGGCCAGGTTTTGCGATTCGGCACTGCGTCGCTTTAACAGACAATTGCGCGGTCGTGCAACGTGGCTCCCAAACAAAATTGGCATCCTTTTTTCCCCACAAATAGAGCTTTCTTTTGGTGGTATTTGATCACCTCTGTGGTTTTTATTTTTTGCGCTATAAACAAAAATAGAGCGACAATTTTAAAAAAATTCAATATTTTTTTCTTTTTGCTATAATAAATATCCCCCAAAAATATATAAAAAAAACTTTTTTTTCCCCTCAGTTTAGGCCGATACGTATTCTTCTAACTATTTTTGGTAAAAAAAATCGCAATAAGGGTTTACCGGTTGGTTTGCGCAAAATTTATAGCGTTTACAAAATAGGGGATAGTTTTATTGCATTTTTATTATTTTTATTTTTTTTCTACTAATGGCGGCGATCAGCGATTTTTTTCGTGACTGCGACATTATGGTGGACACTTTGGACAATTTTGACACATTTTTGGGACCATTTAAAATGCATTGTTTACTGTGAAAATGACAATTGCAGTTTGGGAGTTAACCACAAGGGGGCGCTGAAGGGGTTATGTATGACCTCATCTGTGTTTCTAACTGTAGGGGGGTGTGGCTGTAGGTGTGTTGTCATCGATTGTGTATCCCTATAAAAGGGATCACACGATCGATCACGGCGCCACAGTGAAGAACGGGGAAGCTGTGTTTACACACAGCTCTCCACGTTTTTCAGCTCCGGGGACCGATCGTGGGACTCCAGCGGCGATCGGGTCCGCGAGTCCCGGAGCTCCGGACCGCGTCGCGGGCGCTCGCCGTGGGCGCGCGCCCGCGACCCGTGGCTGGACACTAACAGAGGACGTATCTGTACGTGCATGTGCCCAGCTGTGCCATTCTGCCGATGTAAATGTGCAGGAGGCGGTCCTTAAGCGGTTAAATGGTCTCTCGGTCTGGTTCAGTAGGTTACACAATCATGGGGAAGACTGCTGACTTGACAGTTGTCCAGAAACCCGACACAAGAAGGGTAAGTCACAAAAGGTCACTGATAAAAAGCTGGCTGTTCACAGAGTGCTGTATCCAAGCATATTATGGGAGAGCTGAGTGGAAGGAAAAAGTGTTGTAGAAAAAGGTGCACAAGCAACAACGATAACTGTAACCTTGAGAGTATTGTGAGAGTATTGTGAAGCAAGGGCCATTCAAGAATTTGGGGGAGATTCACAAGGAGTTGACTACGGCTGGTGTCAGTGCCACCACACAGAGATGTATCCAGAATATGGGCTACAACTATTGCATTCCTTGTGTCAAGCCACTCCTGAACCAGAGATGTCAGAAGTGTCTTACCTGGGAGAAAAATGATTGGAGCTGTTGCTCAGTGGTCCTAAGTCCTTTTTTCGGATGAAAGTACATTTTGCATTTTATTTGGAAGTCAAGGTCTAATGTCGCGTACTCACGATAATTTTTCGGCTTGTAAAAAAACAATGTTTTTTCCAACTTCATCATTAAAACGACGTTGCCCACACACGATCGTTAAAAAAAAAATGCTCTAGCAAAGCGCGTGACATACAACACGTACGATGTCACTATAAAGGGGAAGTGCCATGCGTATGGCGCCACCCTTTGGGCTGCTTTAGCTGATTTTGTGTTAGTAAAAGACGATTCGCGCTTTTCTGTCTGTTACAGCGTGATGAATGTGCTTACTCCATTATGAATGCTAGTTTTACCAGAACGAGCGCTCCCGTCTCATAACTTGCTTCTGAGCATTTTCAGGTTTTTCACGTAGTTTAAGCCCACACACCATCATTTTTTAAAACCCGAAAAAACGACATAGTTTAAAACGTTGTTAAAAAATGCAGCATGTTCAGAACCCGAAAAATGATGTGAAGCCCACACACCACCATATTTTTAAAACGTTGTTTTTTACATGCCGAAAAATGATTGTGTGTACGCGGCATCAGGGTCTGGAAGAAGAGTGGAGAGGCACAGAATCCAAGTTGCACGAGTTCCAGTGTGAAGTTTCTACAGTCAGTGATGATATATATTTAAAATAAACTATTTTATAACTAAACATTTAACACACAGTGCATTAATGGCACTGGTTTTGCCAAACATTCTGAGTTTCCTAAAAATAAAGCACTCCAGCAGAACAGCTGTTTGCTTTCAACTGTCTCTCTAATTGAAACTTAACATGGAGTCATAGAGGAGTGCATAGAAAATGGGTGTGACTAACAGCTGTGTGTAATCTAAGCTCTGTAAACAACATATTATTGGGTATAATTAGAAAAAATACATAAAAAAACTTGTTGACCCCTCTCATATGTTTCGTAAAGGGTAACTCCATTTTCGTGGGAATTTTTTTTTTTGCAAATAAAAAATAATAATATAGCATATACTTTGGTTACACTTTAACCACTTCAGTCCCGGACCATTTGGCTGTCCAAAGACCAGGCCACTTTTTGTGATTTGGCACTGCGTCGTTTTAAACACTTCCCGACCGCCGCATGTACATATACGTCCACAGAATGGCACGTACAGGCAGATGGGCGTATATTTACGTCCCTGCCTTTGCGCGGGTCGGGGGTTCGATCGGGACCCCCCCCCCCCGCTACATGCAGCGGTCGGAAACCCGCGGGACGAGGGCGAGGGACGAGGGCGCGGCTATTCGTTTTCTTGCGATCGCTCCCCGGAGCTGCAGAACGGGGAGAGCCATATGTAAACACGGCTTCCCCGTGCTTCACTGTGGCGGCTGCATCGATCGAGTGATCCCTTTTATAGGGAGACTTGATCGATGACGTCAGACCAACAGCCACACCCCCTTACAGTTGTAAACACACACTAGGTGAACCCTAAATCCTACAGCGCCCCCTTGTGGTTAACTCCCAAACTGCTACTGTCATTTTCACAATAAACAATGCAATTTAAATGCATTTTTTGCTGTGAAAATGACAATGGTCCCAAAAATGTGTCAAAATTGTCCGAAGTGTCCGCCATAATGTCGAAGTCAAGAAAAAAATCGCTGATCGGCGCCATTAGTAGTAAAAAATAAATAATAAAAATGCAATAGAACTATCCCCTATATTATAAACTCTATACATTTTGCACAAACCAATCGATAAACGTGATTTTTTTTTTTACCAAAAATAGGTAAAAGAATACGTATCAGCCTAAACTGAGGAAAAAAAATATATATATGTTTTTGGGGATATTTATTATAGCAAAAAGTAAAAAATATTGCATTTTTTTCAAAATTGTCGCTCTATTTTTGTTTATAGCGCAAAAAATAAAAAACGCAGAGGTGATCAAATACCACCAAAAGAAAGCTCTATTTGTGGGGAAAAAAGGACGCCAATTTTGTTTGGGAGCCACGTCGCACGACCGCGCAATTGTCTGTTAAAGCGACGCAATGCCGAATTGTAAAAACGCCTTTGGGCATTTAGCAGCATATTGGTCCGGGGCTTAAGTGGTTAACTGACAATTGCGCGGTCGGGCAACGTGGCTACCTAACAAAATTGATTCCTTTTCTCCCCACAAATAGAGCTTTGTTTTGGTGGTACTGTATTTGATCACCTCTGTGGTTTTTATTTTTTGCACTACAAACAAAAATAGAGCAACAATTTTGAAAAAAAATTTTTTTTTTACTTTTGTTATAATAAATATCCCCAAAAATATATATATATAAAAAAAAATTCCTCAGTTTAGGCTGATACGTATTCTTCTACAAATTTTTGGTAAAAAAAAAATCACAATAAGCATTTATTGATTGGTTTGCACAAAAGTTCTTGCGTCTACAAAATAGGGGACAGTTTTATGGAATTTTTATTAATATTTTTTTTATTAGTAATGGCGGCGTTTTTTATCGTGACTGCGACATATCGGACACTTATGACACCATTTTGGGACCATTGTCATTTTTACTGTAAAAATTACACTTGGCAGTGATTGGGTTAACCTGTAGGGGGCGCTGAAGGGGTTAAGTGTGACCCAGGGAGTGCTTCTAACTGTTAGGGGGCATGGCTTGCCATGGCACGTCACTGTTCGCTGTTCCCAATGACACGGAACAGACGATCAGTGACATTTTACTAGGAAGAATGGGGAGATGTTGGGCCAGATTCAGGTAGAAATGCCTATCTTTAGGCATGCCTAGCGTCTGGATTTTAAACTAGGCCGCCGCAACTTTTTCAGGCAAGTTGAGGCGGTGCAGCGTAAATCACCCAGCCGAATTCAAATTCGGTGGGTAGGGGGCGTGTATCATTTAAATGAAGTGCGTCCCCGTGCCGAACGAACTGCGCATGCGCCGGCTGTGATTGGTTCCCAGTGCGCATGCTCCAAATCGCGACGTCAATTCGACATGTAAACGACGTGAACGCCACTTACGCAAAGCCCTATTCGCAAACGTTTTACGTAAATGACGTACACGACGTGAAAAAAAGCGCCCGCACGTCGTCCATACTTAACATTGCCTGCGCCTCATATAGCAGGAATAACATTACAACGGTACTACGCTAACGCAAACAACGTAAAAAAATAGCGCCGGCCGGGCATACGTTCGGGAATCGGCGTATAGGCTCATTTGCATATTTTAGACGGGAACACCACCTAGCTGCCAGCCTAAAATATGAAAATAAGATCAGACAGCGTAAGAGACTTATGGCCCGTACACACGATCCGAATATCGGACGAAAACAATCGTACGATGATGGATCGTACGATTTTCGGATTGTGTGTACACTACTTTCGAGAGCTGATCACGACCGTTCATCCGATATTATTCGATCGGATAAGCGCGAAAATTTTCCTCGTACGATGTCAGATCGTATGATTTTCGTTTAGTCAGTACAGTTGTCGTCCGACAATACAATACAAATACATTACAACACATGACATCACTTCCGATTTTTTTTTTTTCCTACAAGAATTTTCGTGACTTTAATAACCTATTTCATTTTACTTGCGACTATTAAGCGGAAAAAGTCGTACGATCTGTCGTACGATATTCGGATCGTGTGTATGGGCCATTACGCATGTCTGATCTAAGGAAAATCTATGCTAAACTGATTTTATGAATCAGTGGCATAGATTGGAGGCCTAAAAAGCAGAGATAAGATGGCTTATCTGGAGATAAGCCGTCTTATCTCCTACCTGTATCTAGCCCGTTGTGTTTACACCTCCCCATTCTTCAGCTCTGTGACCCGATCGCGGCACACCGGCGGACGACATTGAGTCCGCGGGTCCAACAGGCACGGAGCTCGCCAGCAGCACGTGCGCGACCACACGGCCGGCAAATTAAAGGGGATGTATATATACACGTCCATTTGCGCAGGTGTGCCATTCTGTCAACGTAAATACTCGTGTGGCGGTCGGCAAGCAAGTTAAGCTTAAAGCGCAACTCCAATATTCATATCTAACATTTCATATTTACCAACTTATCAAAAAAAAAGATTAAAAACATGAAATTTTCCTCCAAAAAGTAATTTCTATGGTAAAAATAATAAATTGCCCAGCTATAAGAAGAGTGTACATTTCCTTTTACAGCAGAGGCAGCCCAAGCTGATCCAGAATGTTAGAGCTGATACAGGTAGTCAGATGTGTGCTAAGAGGGAACAATGTGAAGTAACAGGATTGGGCAGGTGAAGCTTACAGAAAAGTAGGTCATGAAGAAGCCTTCTGCCTGCTGCCAATCAAACGATCATTCTTTTCAGGTTATTTGAGTTTAATAAAGAGGAGCTGTCATTAAAGAAATAGGAGAACTGCCATTGCCGAGGTGTTTCTAAAGGTATGTGCTCTGGATCTGTCATCATTATCAGTATCAAACCTTCATGGTTTAGTCATTTGCCTGGAACAAGCCCATGAATTTCAGCTGTCAACACATTTGAAATGTACATGCTTGTCCTGGGCCAGTAGCTAATTAAATATTACAACAAATCAGTAAGTATTTCCCACCAAAAAAAAAAATATTATATTGCAGCTTGCAAGTTCTTAGATATGGTGGTTTTATCACTAGATGAAAATAAAGGGAAACCCCACACCTTATTCTTTTGCAGACATGGATTCACTTAATATCTTTTCTTTAAACGTTAAAGGTCTTAACTCACCTGAAAAACGACGAATGTTGCTACATGACATGCGTCGAGCCAAAGCAGACATTGTCTTAGTGCAGGAAACACATTTCAGAGGAGATAATCTTCCACTACTTAAAAACAGGCACTACCCGGAAACTTTCCACTCTAATTACACTGAAACTAAATCCCGAGGAGTGTCTATACTTATCTCTAATAGAGTGCCATGGAAGTTTATAGATTCTCAGATAGATAGTGAAGGACGATTTCTGTTCTTGAAGGGACAGATTGGAGAAGAAACCGTGACCCTCGCGAACCTATACGCACCTAATAATCATCAGGACGTATTTTTGAGGAAACAGATAGGGCGACTTTTACATTTTTATGATGGACACCTTATAGTAGGGGGTGATTTGAATATACATTTATTGCCGATGGAAGATACCTCCTCAGGAACATCGTTGACACCGCGTGACATGCGTAGACGAATTGGATCGACGTTTCACTCCGCACAGCTGATTGACGTTTGGCGTCTTTTCCACCCGGGTGAGCGGGACTATACTTTTTTTTCAAAACCACATCAAACGTACTCACGGATTGATTATTTCTTAGTTCCGCATGGTCAGCTACATGCAGTGGAAGATACCTCGATCGGATTAATTACATGGTCTGACCATGCCCCGATCAGTATACGATATGTTTTATCACGGGCACGTACGAGACAAAAATTGCAGTGGAAACTTAATGAAAGCCTGTTACAAGATGCAGAGGTTTTAGCTGATGTGGTCAGAGAAATTGGGTATTATTTTGACACTAGTGCAACACCAGATAGTGACGCAGGGGTAGTGTGGGAGGCCCATAAGGCTGTTATAAGAGGGGTCCTTATTAAACACGGCGCAAGACTAAAGCATTTGCGGACAGCACAATTGGATATGTTACTTATTAAGTTACATAATTTAGAGACTTCCCATAAAGCAACCCCGACTAGACAACTCGGATCTGAATTGGACATGGTACGTTCACAGATAACCGATATCCTGCAATTTAAAGCTAAGGCAGCAATGCAGGTGTGCCGAAAGAAAGTGTATGAATCAGGTAATAAATGTGGTAGGCTCCTTGCCCAAACTTTGAGGAAACAGCGAATTGCGTCTTACATACCACATATAGTAAACTCCATAGGTCAAAAAAAATCATTACCTCAACAAATTGTCCAGGAATTCAGAATCTTTTATGGTTCTTTATACAACTTGAGTGTACCTACCCCCGCACATGAGGTTATGGTGTCATATTTGTCCCAATCTGCTATGCCTTTATTGCAGCCTGAAACACGTGAGCTTTTGGAAGACCCTATCACGTTGACCGAACTTCAACAAGCCTTAGATAGTACGAAACCGGGCAAAGCCCCGGGACCAGATGGTCTTTCTATTGCATATTACAAGGCCCTGTTTCCTTTTTTAGGACATCGTTTAGTAGACCTGTTTAATGGCCCGGGTAAAGTCTTCCACAAAACTACATTACAAGCACAGATATCGGTTATTCCGAAGGAAGGCAAAGACCCAAACCAATGCGGGAGCTATCGGCCGATCTCTCTTCTTAATACTGACTTTAAGTTATTTACTAAAATCCTGGCCGTTAGACTCCAACAGCATCTAACGTTTCTCATTCATTTAGATCAGGTAGGTTTTGTCCCGACTAGGGAAGCCAGAGACAATACCACTAAAGTCTTAAACCTGTTACACATTGCAGTAGATAAAAAAACACCATGTCTTTTCCTTGGGACGGACGCCGAAAAGTCGTTCGACCGGGTCAATTGGGCGTTCATGTTTGAGACGCTGCGATATATAGGCCTGGGGAGTAAGATGCTTCGTTGGATAACTGCAGCCTACACTGAACCTACAGCCAGTGTTAGAGCTAATGGGGTTCTCTCAGAGACCTTCACAGTTACCAACACCCTTCTTGTGCCACATCCGACTGAATCCAAATATTACAGGTATAGGAGTGAACGAAAGGCAATATAAAATCTGTGCCTACGCTGATGATCTGATGTTCACCCTTACAAACCCTATGACCTCCCTGCCAAATCTGTTACACGAATTCGAATTATATGGTCAGCTTTCTAATTTTAAGATCAACTATAATAAATCAGAGGCAATGGGCATAGGGATTCCACCTACTCAACTTATTAGACTTAGAGATAGCTTTCACCTGAAATGGACAGATACGGCTTTGTTGTATCTTGGTATTCATATACCTACGTCCTTTTCCCAAGTTTTTAAGTTAAACTTCCCACCTCTTTTGAAGACAATTCAACAGTCGCTGGACCAATGGAGTAGTGGTCTTCACTCCTGGCTGGGCCGCTGTAATATTCTTAAAATGGCAGTGCTCCCTAAACTTCTTTATCATATGCAGGCCCTTCCAATTCATATTCCTAGGAATTTCTTTAAACAAATTCATTTTATTTTTACTCGTTTCCTATGGTCAGGGAAACACCCACGACTGAGTAGGGCGACACTTTCACTACCTAAATCACACAGGGGGTTGGCATTACCAGATATGCGTCTTTATTATCAAGCATGTCACCTTAGTAGACTTCTCGACTGGAATAGGCATAAGGACATCAAACTGTGGACGCAGCTGGAACAAGACCAGAGTGAAATCCCTCTTATCAGAGCTCCCTGGTGCTATACAGCCTTACCACATAAAGTTAAGCAACACCCACTAATAGGTAATACGGTTGGAGAGTGTGCGCGCCTGTTATCGGGACCCCCCTTCTCGACGCGCGAATCTCCAATGAGACCTGTGATAGGTCATCCCCAATTTGGACCAGGCCTACATGATAGGATTTCTCGCAAACTACGGGAAGCAGGAGTTCACCAGGCGTCTCATTTTAGTATTTTGGGTAGATGGAGGACGTATTCTGAGCTGGTGGACCCTAACGGTCAGTTTAAACTAGACTTTATGAGAGCTTTGCAGTTAAGTCATTTTCTTAAGACCATCCCACCCCCCCCCCCCTGACGTTTTGCAATACCCACTTACGACTATAGAAGAGCTTTGCTCAAAGACTGGGACGATTGCCCATACATTATCTCTGATGTATGCTGTATTGATAACACCTCAGGGAGACCACCAACCCCCGACTCTATTGAAATGGGAGAGAGACTTAGACCGTCATTTTACCTCGAACGAGAAAGACCGGATAATTCAGTTAACTCATAAGTCTTCCAGGTGCTCTAAGTATCAGGAAACCAACTATAAACTTTTTACACGTTGGTATAGGACCCCTGCCCTTTTACATAAACTATTCCCGACGTCCTCAGATCTTTGTTGGAGGTGCCAGAATAATAGGGGTACTCTTTTACATATATTTTGGTCATGCCCCCGTATTAGGGGGTTCTGGGAGGGGGTTCGTGGAATTGTACAACAATTCACGGATTGTACGATCCCGGAAGACCCGGCCTTTTTTCTTTTACATGTAACTGATATCCCTATGCGAGTTTATGAAAAATCAATTATCCGTCACCTTCTCGACGCAGCCAAACACTGTATCCCAGTCAACTGGAAGTCACCGCATCCTCCGTCTATAGCCTCTTGGCTTCGGAGGGTTGACGAAATCGGTCGGTTAGAGGATTTGGTCCTCACTGGACAAAAACGACAAGAGAATTACAAAGATACCTGGCAACCCTGGAATATATTCAGGTACTCAATAGAGGGCCAACGCCTCAGAGAGTCCGCTACGCCAAACTGATCGTTCCATACATACCATTCGTGGGTTCATATGAATCATATGAACCATGCTCCATAAATGACACCTGGGAAGTGAACCAGGACAATATTGTATTGAAGGACTGATACTTAAACTTCCATGCCTGCAAACCCCTTCCCTTCTTTTTCCCCCTTTATATTCCTCACTCCCTTTCTTTTATATTTTTATTTTTTTTTATTTTATTTTTCTCCTTTTTTTTTTTTTTTTTTTATTAGTGTGTATGTATGTATGTGTATGTATGTGTGTATGTGTATGTATGTGTATGTATGTATATGTATATATATATATATATATATGTGTATATATATATGTATGTATGTATATGTGTATGTATATATGTATATGTATATATATATATATTTTTTTTTTTTTTCACTTCCCTAAGAAAATGGAAAATAAATACAACTGTTAAGTTTATGTTATCCATGTAGGTGCATGAGCAATATCATTATTATCTATTTAAATTGTTATATTTTCTTTGTTTGTAATCCTTGTGGACTAATTCCCTCGATATAAATAAAATAATTAAAAAAAAAGAAAATAAAGGGAAACATTTCACATTTCAATGAAATAATTACCCCAGAGCTCCCGTTTTATTTCCCTGAGCCCCGAGGGCGCGATCCTGCGATCCTGCGTCATTCTCTCCATGGCTGATCAGCTCCTCATTGGATAAATTGATAGCAGTGCAGCCATTGGCTCCGGCTGCTGTCAACCAAATCCAATGACGCAGAAACACTGGTGGGGCGGGGCCAAGTTAAACACTCGGCTGCTATGCACACCGAGTGTATAACACAGGAATGCACCCGTAAAGTAACCCCCTCGGAACAGAACTTCCCATAGGGGGTTAGCTTTTGCAGGGAGGAGCCAAGACAGCCACCAGGGGACCCCAGAAGAGGATGTTCAGGGCCACTCTGTGCAAAACGAACTGCACAGTGGAGGTAAGTATGATATGTTTGTTATTTTAAAAAAAACATAGTATCACTTTAACTCTCTTCCTGTCGTTGGTGATTACCAGGGCCGGCCTTAGGTGTTCAGGCACCCTGTGCTAGCAAATCCCAAGCAGCGGTGGCGCATGCCCAGTGTGCCTGCCGGGGTCGGCAGCAGCCATTTTTTTTTAGGTGCCGCAGCCGATGCGTTGCTCTTCACCCAGTCCCAGGCAGGGCCGGACTGGCCTACCGGGATACCGGGAAATTTCCCGGTAGGCCGCCGCCTGTCAATCAAAAATCAATCAACCACGCCGCAAACGCGGCCGCCATCGCGGCCGCGGCGGCCGCACTTTGCAATAATGCATAGCATGGTGGACGCCTGTCTGCCCTATGCCTCCAGCTCCAGACGTGTGTCATAATGTGTACTGTGTGTGTCTGTCGCGGTAAAAATCAGCGGCGGGCCGGCAGCCGGCAGGTTGCGGCCGCCATGCTCGCCGCTGCAGTGCCAATGTGCCTTCCCGCGACTCACTCAGGAGAATCATGCATGAGTCTGAGGGAGGGGAGGAGACGAGCAGGAGAACACAGAAGAACGTGACCCTCGTCATCCCATCATCCCGTGCGGTGCGCGCCAGTACCGCCCACTTTCTCCTACAGGCCAGGTGATGAGGAAGGCCGCAGAGCGGCAGAGGAGTTAGTTCACAGCGCCGCCCGGGTCCCGGCCACCCTTGGAGCACGTGTGTGCGTCACGATCACAGACAGAATTGGCAGCAGTGGCAAGGCAGCCAGCCAGCCAAGGTGACAAGCAGCTCAAGTCAGGTCGGTGAACTAAATCTGCCTGCACTTAACTGGTTGGGGACCAGTCTCCCCCCCACCATTGCAGCCCCCCCTCTCTCCCCCCCACCATTGCAGCCCTCCTCTCTCCCCCACTATTGCAGCCCCCCTCTCTCCACCCACCATTGCAGCCCCCCTCTCTCCACCCACCATTGCAGCCCCCCTCTCTCCACCCACCATTGCAGCCCCCCCTCTCTCCCCCCACCATTGCAGCCCCCCTCTCTCCCCCCCACCATTACAGCCCCCCTCTCTCTCTCACCCACCATTGCAGCCCCCCTCTCTCCCCCCCCACAATTGCAGCCCCCTCTCTCCCCCCACCATTACAGCCCCCCTCTCTCTCTCACCCACCATTGCAGACCCCCTCTCTCCCCCCACCATTACAGCCCCCCTCTCTCTCACCCACCATTGCAGCCCCCTCTCTCCCCCCACCATCACAGCCCCCCTCTCTCTCTCACCCACCATTGCAGCCCCCCTCTCTCCCCCCCACCATTACAGCCCCCCTCTCTCTCTCACCCACCATTGCAGCCCCCCTCTCTCACCCACCATTGCAGCCCCCCTCTCTCACCCACCATTGCAGCCCCCCTCTCTCCCCCCCACCATTGCAGCCCTCCTCTCTCCGCCACCATTGCAGCCCTCCTCTCTCCCCCACCATTGCAGCCCCCCCTCTCTCACCCACCATTGCAGCCCCCTCTCTCCACCCACCATTGCAGCCCCCCCTCTCTCCCCCCACCATTGCAGCCCCCCTCTCTCCCCCCACCATTGCAACCCCCCTTCTCTCTCCCTCCACCATTGCAGCCCCCCTCTCTCCCCCCCACCATTGCAACCCCCCTTCTCTCTCCCTCCCACCATTGCAGCCCCCCTCTCTCTCCCTCCCACCATTGCAGCCCCCCTCCCTCTCCCTCCCACCATTGCAGCCCCCCTCCCTCTCCCTCCCACCATTGCAGCCCCCTCTCTCTCCCTCCCACCATTGCAGCCCCCCTCTCTCCACCCCACCATTGCAGCCCCCCTCTCCCTCCCACCATTGCAGCCCCTCTCTTTCTCTCCTGCCATTGCAGCCCCTCTCTCCCCCCCACCATTGCAGCCCCTCTCTCTCCCACCATTGCAGCCCCCCCCTCTCTCTCCCACCATTGCAGCCCCCCTCTCTCCACCCCACCATTGCAGCCCCCCTCTCTCTCCCCCCACCATTGCAGCCCCCCTCTCTCTTCCCCCACCATTGCAGCCCCCCTCTCTCTCCCTCCCACCATTGCAGCCCCCCTCTCTCTCCCGCCCACCATTGCAGCTCCCCTCTCACCCCACCATTGCAGCCCCCCTCTCTCTCCCCCACCATTGCAGCCCCCCTCTCTCTCTCTTCCCCACCATTGCAGCCCCCCTCTCTCTTACCCACCATTGCAGCCCCCCTCCCTCTCCCTCCCACCATTGCAGCCCCCCTCCCTCTCCCTCCCACCATTGCAGCCCCCTCTCTCTCCCTCCCACCATTGCAGCCCCCCTCTCTCCACCCCACCATTGCAGCCCCCCTCTCCCTCCCACCATTGCAGCCCCTCTCTTTCTCTCCTGCCATTGCAGCCCCTCTCTCTCCCCACCATTGCAGCCCCTCTCTCTCCCACCATTGCAGCCCCCCTCTCTCCTCTCCCACCATGCAGCCCCCTCTCTCCACCCCACCATTGCAGCCCCCCTCTCTCTCCCCCCCACCATTGCAGCCCCCCTCTCTCTTCCCCCACCATTGCAGCCCCCCTCTCTCTCCCTCCCACCATTGCAGCCCCCCTCTCTCTCCCGCCCACCATTGCAGCTCCCCTCTCACCCCACCATTGCAGCCCCCCTCTCTCTCCCCCACCATTGCAGCCCCCCTCTCTCTCTCTTCCCCACCATTGCAGCCCCCCTCTCTCTTACCCACCATTGCAGCCCCCCTCTCTCTCACCCACCATTGCAGCCCCCCCTCTCTCTCACCCACCATTTCAGCCCCCCTCTCTCTCCCTCCCACCATTGCAGCCCCTCTCTCTCTCTCCCACCATTGCAGCCCCTCTCTCTCTCTCCCACCATTGCAGCCCCTCTCTCTCTCTCCCACCATTGCAGCCCCTCTCTCTCTCCCACCATTGCAGCCCCCCTCTCTCTCCCACCATTGCAGCCCCCCTCTCTCTCCCACCATTGCAGCCCCCCTCTCTCTCTCCCACCATTGCAGCCCCCCTCTCTCTCTCACCATTGCAGCCCCCCTCTCTCTCTCTCACCATTGCAGCCCCCTCTCTCTCACCCACAATTGCAGCCCCCTCTCTCTCACCCACAATTGCAACCCCTCTCTCTCTCTCCCGCCATTGCAGCCCCTCTCTCTCTCTCTGTTGCAGCTCCTCTCTCTCTCTCTGTTGCAGCTACTCTCTCTCTCTCTGTTGCAGCTCCTCTCTCTCTCTCTCTGTTGCAGCCCCCCTCTCTCTCTATTGCAGCCCCTCTCTCTCTCGCTATTGCAGCCCCCTCTCTCTCTCTCTCTTGCTGCCCCTCTCTCTCTCTTGCAGCCCCCCCTCTCTCTCTCTTTCCCGTGCAGCCCCCCCCTCTCTCTCTCTCTTGCAGCCCCTCTCTCTCTCTCTTGCAGCCCCTCTCTCTCTCTTTCTCTTGCAGCCCCCCTCTCTCTCTCTTGCAGCCCCTCTCTCTCTCTCTCTCTCTCTCTCTTGCAGCCCCTCTCTCTCTCTTGCAGCCCCTCTCTCATCATTGCAGCCCCTCTCTCTCTCTCTCTCTCTCTCTCTCTCTCTCTCTCACCATTATAGCCCCTCTCTCACCATTACAGCCCCTCTCTCACCATTGCAGCCCCTCTCTCATGGATTTCTTTCTTTAAAAAAAGCTAACTTATGTATTATAATAAAATAATATACTGTAAATAATAAAATGTGAATGTATTTATTATAATAAATGGAGAAAAAAAATTCAGGTAAAAAAAATGTGCATTTATATATTTTTTGCCTGTTCTCTCTGCATTGATCTCTTGTATCATGTTTGCAGTCTCTGACCATCTCTTGTTTCATTTTTGCAGTCTCTGACTAGCTCTTGTATCATGTTTGCAGTCTCTGACCATCTCTTGTTTCATGTCTGCAGTCTCTGACCATCTCTTGTATCATGTCTGCAGTCTCTGACCATCTCTTGTTTCATGTCTGCAGTCTCTGACCATCTCTTGTTTCATGTTTGCAGTCCCTGACCATCTCTTGTATCATGTTTGCAGTCCCTGACCATCTCTTGTTTCATGTCTGCAGTCTCTGACCATCTCTTGTTTCATGTCTTCAGTCTCTGACCATCTCTTGTTTCATGTCTGCAGTCTCTGACCATCTCTTGTTTCATGTCTGCAGTCTCTGACCATCTCTTGTATCGTGTCCGCAGTCTCTGACCATCTCTTGTATCATGTGAAGTCTGCAGTCCCTGAGGGAGTTTGGAGAGGAGTCAAGAGTGGGAGTTTCACTGGGATGGGGATCATGGGAGAAGTCAGAGAAACCAGAGCCACCAAGCTGGAGCCGATTCACTGATCTCTGCAAGGTGCACCTAAAAGGAGGTCAGTGACAGCACCGCAAGGCCAGCCTAAGTGGGGAGTGAAGTAAGGGGGAGTGAATACAATAATGTAAAAAGACACTGATATAAAGGTTTCCCCCCTTATATCAGTAACCCACCTCTTACCTTAGGCTGCTTTCACATTGAGGCGTTGGGGGCGTCGGCGGTAAAGCGCTGCAATTTTTAGCGGTGCTTTACCGACTTTTTTGCAGTGCTTTTCGGCCGCCATTGGGGCACTTTTAACCTCCGCTAGTGGCCGAAAAAGGTTAAAACGGTTAAAATTGCCCCCAAAAAGCCCCCCACGTTCCCAGATTTCCTGGGGTCCCCCTTGATGATTGACCACTTTTAACTGGTATTTGTGTATATGTGTATATATATAAGCCCTATGTGATTTTTATATCTGTCTTCTGTATATATAATACACTCTTCAAATGTGCATAGTTTTCCCTTTCATGAATAAGAAAATTACGTTATGCTATGGGGCTGGTATGACATTTTTTCCAGGGCTGGTTTTTATTCCCAGTCCGGCCCTGGTCCCAGGGCAGGGGGACCTGGCAGCACGCAGGGCGCCTGCTGCTGTGACTTGTAGGAGTCGGACTCCTGTGATGAGTACCTGACTGCGACTCACAATCTGCGAGCTGTGATGGCTGCATGGCGCCCCTGTTGCCCAGGGCACCCTGTGCGGCCGCACAGCTTGCACACCCCAAAGGCCGGCTCTGGTGATAACCATACTGTGCAGCATTGTCACCCTAGGACAGGGAATGTGTTACAGCTATGTAATGCCTTCTCTCTTCTCTATAAAAGGGCAAGGTGTTTTGTAGTCCACAGATGTAGCAGGGAACTATGCTAACTAACAGTCTAGAGGCAGAGAGTATAGGAAGTTGTAATCTCACAACATTTCTAGCTGGATGAACAGCTATTTAATTTTTTTGTCCCTTTTGAGAAAATATAATAAAACACTTTCAATGGTATATTTGAAAGAGACGTATGGGCTAACAAAATAAAAAAATATATATACTCACCTCGGTGGATGCAGCATCGATGCAATGCTGAATGTGTCCCCCGCCAACTCTAAGATTGAAAACTGGATGATCAAAGACTCCTGATCACTCAGTGTTTTGTGAGGCAAAAAGTTGGTGACTATCAGTCACCGTCTCCTTGCTCTGCCCCTCACGCGTTCACTGAAACGCTGAACTGTGGAGGAGATGGGAGCAGCTGGCTTAAGCTCTTAGCAGCTCACTAAGGTGCTGAGCCAACGGCTGCTCCAGGATTTCGGGTGGTTCTCAACCATATGATCAAGATGTTTTTAGAGCCTGGACTGGCTCTGTGACGTCAGCCGACAGCGGGCAAAAACGGGTCACAGGAATGCAGAACGAACTGCACCCCTGTGGTCCCCAAGAGAAGTATAGCCAAAAGAGCTTTGGCTATACTTTTACTTTAACGGACCAAAGGGGGGAGCAAATAGGAGAAGTTGAATGTTAGGCCGCGTACACACAATGAGATATGTCCGCTCAAACTTGTCCGACGGACAGTTTAGAGCGGACATGTCTCATCGGATTTTGGTCCGATGGCGTGTACACACCATCGGATCAAAATCCCCGCCGGCAGACAGCGCGGTGACGTGGCGGTGACGTTGACACCGCCACGTCACCGCACCAGGAAGAAAAAGATATGTCCGCTGGTGAGTGTACTGACCAGCGGACATATCCGACAGACATGTCTCCGGCGGACAAATTTTGAAGCATGTTTTAAAATTTGTCCGCCGGTCAGACATGTCTGCTAGCCCATACACACGATCGGATTTGCCCGCTGAACTGGTCCGTCGGACCAGTTTCAGCAGACAAATTCGATCGTGTGTACGCGGCCTTAGAGTTTATATACATTTTAAGAATTGTTAAGCTGCAATATATTAGGTTTTTGTTTATGGGTTAAATACTGTTTTAGGTCCCTAATTCCACCTCCTGGTGGCCCCTTTAAGAGGGCTTCAATGCCCAGGAGGCATGGGACAGGTGTGCCTGGGCACACCCTAATCAACCTGTGTTGCACAGATTCCCCCTGCTGCTTTGCTGCAGAGAAAGAGACTGGGGAATCTGTCTTCAGTCCCTTTCTCTGTGTCAAAAGTGAGACATCAGGGGTCTGTTTGGATCCCTGATATTTCACCAAAGCCCTCCAATGTGGCTCCTAAAAAAAATTTAAAAATAAAAAACATTGTAAAAAAAAAATGTTTTATTCTTTTATTTTTCAATTTTTTGAAATAAATAATAATAAAAAAAATTGTAAAAGAGTAAAAATAAACAAATAATTAAATTAAACTATTGACGCCAATCTCTACCCTACTGACACTGTGACTAATGTGATTGGCGGTCGCTGTGGTCACATGATCAGGAGCCCATCCCAAAAGCTGTCAGGACAGCTTGGTCAGTGTGCCTGGGGGCACGCTTTTACACAACCTCATGCCACCCTTGACACATATGTGAGAGAACTCAGCCCTAATGCCTTATATACATTATAAGGTTGGAAATGGATTAAGAATAAAAATTACAGCACATTTAGAAAGATTCTTTTTAAATAAGACCCCCTAAGAACAAGAACAAGAAGGTCTGAACCACAGTACCTCCCAGTCAGTGAAAGGAAATTGCAGGTGCTTTTTGCCTTATTAGATATAGTATGTAAAACCCCCATAACATCTCACATAGGCATCATTGACTAAATCTAATTTAATTATTACATCCACTGGGAAATTCAAAGAGCTCAACTGGGTAATCCGATCTCCAGCATGTATTGCTAAAATCAGAGCCAGGCGTAGGCGGAGGAAGGAGAGGCACCCACCTTTGGCACTGCACAGTTGGGCCAGTAGACTCGTCTGCCTTTATATCACCTCCGCCATCTCCTGTACTATGAAGAGCTGAAATGTCAAAATGACAACTCAGTCCTCCCGATTACATTGGGAGATCAGGGCTCCACAAAGAGTGGAGCTCTGCTGTCATTGTGACAGCCACCTGCTGTTATCAGGACACCCTGCTTCTGATTAACAGAGCACAATTACAATGATGGGGACATTCTCACCCAGTACTGGGCTGTCAATGTGATGACCCAGTTTACTAACTGAATGATAAAAAAAGTTTATGAGCTGAACAACATAACCGCTGTTCTGGGATATGGGCTAGACTAAATAAAATACCATGCCAACATCACTTACAATTTCACTGACTGCAGTGGCTGCTCTGATTAAGGTCTAAATGGAGGAGAATCTTTACATAGTCCTTTAGCCCAGGGGTCTCCGAACATTTTGAACAAGAGGTCAGTTTACTGTTCTTCAGACTTTAAGGGGCTGGACTGTGGCCAATGTGAGTAGAAAATGCCTTGGCATTAGTGGGAGTAAAGAATGCTCCATATTTGGTATTAGTGTGAGGAATATTGTCCCATTGGTGGTATTAGGGGAAGAAATAATACCCCGTCATTGGTGAAATTGGGAGAAATAGTGCTGATTTGTTGGTATCAGGAGAAGGAATTGTGCCTCATCATTGGTGTCAGAGTGAAGAATAGGGTCCTGCAGTTGGTGCCAGTGGGAGTGTAGCTCCCCTTACTTTCTGTAGGGGCGTTAAGTGGCTCACATTCACAATTTGTCAAAATTAGGCTGCTGTCATTCCCAGAACTGTCCTGTGGGTCGGTCTGCTCTCCAGGGGTGTGTTTCCACCCCCGGGCGGCAGCTGGCGCTAGAGGGGTTCTGGCAGAATCGCTTTCCTCAGCAGCCAATCAGGGGGGTTGGTTCCCTCGCTAAAGGCATGCTGAGGGGGGCTATATCTGGGGCAGCTGCCTTGGCCTGAGGGCCGTTTTTGCTTTCTGCGGGGTCCGAGTTCTAGGTGCGGCACCCACCTTCAGGGTGCGTGCATCCATGGACCCCGCAGCCGTGGCCTACCTGGCCGGAGTTGCGCACCATGCAGAGATCCTAGTAGCTGCTGGGTCCCAAACCTTTTCTGAAAGGATCCCAGGCTGGGAGCTGTACGGTGGGTGATCGGCTTGAAGAGAACCCGGAGGCAGGTGATCCAATAGGGCTTGAACGAACCATCGGGGATCCAGTGACTCTAACTGAATTTATTGGGAGGACACACTCATTTCAATTTCACGCTCACTCATGTACTAGGCCCGGGGCCGGCCTTTGGGGTGTGCGAGCTGTGCTGCCGCACAGGGCGCCATGGGCAACAGGGGCGCCGTGCGGCCATTACAGCTCTTGGAATGTAAATGGTAGCAGGGACGGGCCGGCGCTACCACTAGGCGGATTAGGAAGGCAGCCGCCTAGAATACACTGCCACCTAGGTGCGCAGCTGACTCTTGCCTCACCTCCTCCTCCTCATTGTCGCTCCCCAGGCTCCTGGCAGAGAATAGAGGGGCCCCGGACAGCCTCTTTGTGCATGTTTAGGTGACCAGGGGGTGAGGGGTGAAGATTGGGGGGGTGCCACAGGATTAGCTCGCACAGGGCACCTGAACACCTAAGGCCGGCCCTGACTAGGCCTGTGGCAGAGGCCCGAGCCAGGCCTGTGGCAGAGGCCTGGTCCTCCCAACATTTGCAAGTGACGTTCCGGCTGTCAGGCCTGTGTCAAGGGTAGGAATAGGTAAAGTGCCCCTGGACCGACCCTTGACACAGACAGCCGGAACGTCACTTGCAAATGGAGTGGCGACTAACTGAGTTCATCATTGCTGAGAGCAAGACTGCTCCCTTCTTATTCATATCCAAGGCCTGATACTCAAGCTCTCTCTCTCTCTCTGCTCATCAACCTTTCCTGTCCTGTACCATGTTGATGGAGGCCATGTTGGGCCTTGGAATAAAGCATTGAAGAAAACCCAACTAAAGACTGGACATTTGCTCTCTTCCTCAACTCACAAGTATCACCCCTAGACACCTGCCAGGTAACACAACACGCCAATCCCACTTATACTCAGCGGCTCCTGAATGGGGTAGCGCTACAGGAGGAACAGTGTCCCATCATTGGTGTCAGTAAGAAGAATGGTGCCCCATTGTTGGAGTCAGTGGTAGGAATAGTGCCCTATTGTTGGTATCAGTAATTATAGTAATTATGCCCCATTGTTGTTGTAGAAGGAATAGTGTATTTTTTTAGTGGGGGGAATAGTGCCCCAAGGGCCTAGTGAAAAGCAAGCAAAGGGTCACATCTGGCCCCCCAGGCTGCAGTTTGGAGACCATTTCTGTAACCCAACATATCTTTTCTGTATTGGCCTAAGAAGCAAATGCCCCCTAGGCCAAGTGTTCCCCTGCTTCAAATAAGCCATAACAACTTAAGCTTGCTGTACACGCATAGATTACTTTTATTCTGCCTGTGGGCTGAACAAAAGATAATCAACAGGTTCCTCTATCTACGCTAAACAGCGTGGATGGATTTCCCACCATGGCTATTGTATTTGCCGAAGAAAAAATAAAATAAAATAAATAAGTGCTTTCATCTGATTGGCTGTAGGTGCTATGCTGCCAACAATTCCCCACCCAGTCCCCTAGCTCCATAAATCTTTCTAGATGTTGGGCAAAGTGATATTCATAGGACCACCCACTAATTGGATTTCGACTGATTCATTAAGAACCAATTGAAATTTTCTCAGTGAATTGCCCTCTTTACTTGAAAGGAAGTGGTCCACGTTTCCCACAGCAATCCGTCATTGTAGGGCTTCTGCTGGGAAGTAACAAGCCTTTATCTAAAGTGTAATTCATCTTTTCAGTAAGCTTTCAGTGATATATGTGCTACACGTTTTACCAACATAATTGTGTTCCTTATCTGTGTTCTTTTTCTTCTATCTCTGATAAAATTCCCAATTTGATTAGACTGTAAAAAAAAAAACGCAGTTTTCCCTCATAGCCTTGTATGGAGCTGTATTCTGAAGCTGGAGACGCTTAGTGATGGCTATATACAAGTCTATGAGTGCTTGCTGTACAGACAAGGCCAGTGGTGAAGAGGACTAGGAGGAGGGCGGGACTTTTATCACAGCGAGGCCAAACTTTTCACACAAAGCTCCGTGACACACAGCGGGAGGTGCCCGCTGTGCATAATGCACACATTGACTGATGAGGCTGCAATGATGGCGGGGGGGGGGGGCTGCAATGATTGCGGGGAAGGCTGGGCTGCAATGATGGCGGGGGAGGCTGTATGTACTGCAATGATGGCACAGTAAGGCTGCAATGATCGTGGGGGAGGCTGCAATGATGGCGGGGGAGGCTCCAATGATGGCGGGGGAGGCTGCAATGATGGCACAGTAAGGCTGTAATGATGGCGGGGGAGGCTCCAATGATGGCGGGGGAGGCTGCAATGATGGCACAGTAAAGCTGAAATGATGGCGGGGGAGGCTGCAATGATGGCGGGGGAGGCTGCAATGATGGCATAGTAAGGATACAATGATGGCGGGGGAGGCTGCAATGATAGCACAGTAAGGCTGCAATGATGGCGGGGGAGGCTGCAATGATGGCACAGTAAGGCTGAAATGATGGCGGGGGAGGCTGCAATGATGGCGGGGGAGGCTGCAATGATGGCATAGTAAGGATACAATGATGGCGGGGGAGGCTGCAATGATAGCACAGTAAGGCTGCAATGATGGCGGGGGAGGCTGCAATGAGGGCACAGTAAGGCTGCAATGATGGCGGGGGAGGCTGCAATGAGGGCACAGTAAGGCTGCAATGATGGCAGGGGAGGCTACAATGATGGCACAGTAACGCTGCAATGATGGCGGGGGAGGCTGCAATAAGGGCAATGGCTCCCGCTGCTGTCATTCACAGCCAGTAAGCCAATCAGAATGAGGGGGAGGCAGAGCTGAACCACAGCTAAGTGTGTGAACGGACACACAGAGCTATGGCTCGGGAGCGCACCTGCCTGGGTGCCGGCAGGAGGGAGGAGCCAATAGTGGCGGCGTGGGACCCGAGAAGAGGAGGATCTGTGCTGTGCTGTGTATGTTTGTTATTTACATTTTTTTTAATCACTTTAAATGCAAACATCATTTTTATGTACTTTCAAATGACAATTTATCAAGTCTTTGAATATACTGAGAATTTTCGTATGATCGTTCATTTGAAAATCAATTCATGTATGGGCAGCTTAACCACATAAACACCTTTAAGCCAAAATACCTACATAAGAACAGACATCAAAAGATCCCGTTATTACCTTTATTAGTCAGATAAGCCTTTTCTATGCATCTGGGGCCTGACATTCCCTGACATGAAGCCAAGATCCACCAATTGTCATTCCCCTGACTATGGAGAGTGCCTGTACAGGGTATTGTAAGCTCTAATAATACATTTCTCCTATGTACTCCCGTATGGCCTGTTAAATATACCATTGAAATGATAGTTGTTCATCCATCCAGAAATCTTGAAAAGTGATAGCATTCTGTGCTTTCTTTCTCTGCAGACAGCAATGTTCCCAGCTAGCTCCATTGCCTACAAAACATGTTACCTTATGCTATGGAGATCAGGAGGTGTTATATAGTCCTAACACACTTCCATCCCAGGGTGATAATGCTGCTTCTGCTAGATTCAGTGCGGTTCTTACCCTAAGACAAGAAGTGTGATCCTGGCAGAATCTCCATGTGAAAATAAAGAAGAAAAATGTGTGAAAGAGGAAAACTAATTCAACCACCCCATCTTTGGAAAGGTAACTTGCAATACATTCAATTTTTGTTCTTGGATTTGGGATTGCTTAAAGTGTAGAAAAAAGAAACAGCAAATCGATAAGGCAGTCAAGTGTAAAGGATCGTCTTTTATTATAAGTTGATAGCCAACATGTTTCAGAGGTAACAGAATCTTCTTCTTCAGGGCTTCGGTGAATAGGTGAGTGATTGACGCAGCAGAGAAAAGTCCAATTGCTGCAACAAATCTTCAGTTACTAAAGCCTGGATTTAGTGAGATGGTAAAAAGCCAATCATTGGCACCTAAATGCTCATTGATTCCTTGTTTTTGCCGCTCTTTTTCTTCTGCAATTTAACTCCTTACCCACAGACACTTGTCAGGTAGAAGGTAACCCAGGTATATAAGTACTCGCATTTTGCGAGTGGATTTTGAGGGCTGGCGAGGAAGGGCTCCTTGGGAGATAGGGGGGGGCGAGCACCGCTGACCCGCAGGTTGTATAGGGGTCCTTCTTCCAGCGCTCATGGAGGGAAAGCGAGAGGAGAGAGCCGGCTGGTTGCTCAGAGCGCGGGGGACATCACTAGCGGCTTTCATTTCCATAGCTGAGTGTTCCCTGCACTCGCTGTCACACACGACCCCATCCCTGGTCCCGGGGAATTTGATAGACAGATTACCTGTCCAATCCCGGGACGAGTGACGTAGATCAAAGTTCCCCGGCCAGGGGGCGGGGCTGTATGTGTCACTGAGCGGCAGGGAATTTAAATAAAAGCTGTTCCAGTGATGTCCCTTGGCGCTCTTATCATCCGGCCGGCAATGCTCTTCCTCTCCTCTGCTCCCCTGTATTATGGACACAGGCAAGCTGCATTATAGACATGGGTAGGCTGCATTATGGATACATGGTTAGGCTGCATTGGTGAACACGGTTAGGCTGCATTGGTGGACATGGGTGAGGTTGCATTGGTGGACATGGGTGAGGCTGCATTGGTGGAAACGGGCAAAGCTGCATTGGTGGACACGGGCGAGGCTGCATTGGTGGACATGGGCAAGCTGCATTGGTGGTCACGGGTAGGCTGCATTGGTGGACACAGGTGAGGCTACATTGGTGGACACGGGTGAGGCTGCATTAGTAGACACGGGCAAGCTACATTGGTGGACACGGTAGATTACATTAGTGGATATAGGCTGCATTAGTGGACACGGGCAGGCTGTATTGGTGGACACGGGCAGGCTGCATTGGTGGACACGGGCAGGCTGCATTGGTGGACATGTGCAGGCTGCATTGCTGGACACGTGTAGGCTGCATTGGTGGACACGGCAGGCTGCATTGGTGGACATGGTGGAGGCTCCATTGGTGGACATGGTGGAGGCTGCATTGGTGGACATAGGCAGGCTGCATTGGTGGACATGGGTGAGGCTGCATTGATGAACATGGATAAAGTTGCTTAATTCTGCATGAAACATTTAAGTGTAATTACATGAGTTTATGAGGGTGTGTTTAGGGGCAGAATTAGGGGCAGGGTAGGGGTTGGGTGGTGTAACGGGTGGCAAGTAATCCTTGAAGTCTGGCTAGTAGCTCAGGACTTGAAATTTTGAGCCCTGAGTACTATACTGACACCCTCATTCTCTATATCACTAGGACCTTGTCCCCCTCAGATCTACAGCGACTGTATTTCCAAATGCACTTGCCAATAAGCCAACCCCGTAGTGTCTACTCTTGGGCAGCACTTTTACATTAAAAATGACGTGAAGATTCATTGTTATATCCCGGGGGACAGATGGGCTGAATGTCTAAACAAGCGATGTGCAAAGGAATACAGTCACAGGCCACTGGATTTAGACACAGAGGCTAAAGAAATCAGGAAAATTATGGACAAGGTTGATACAGAGGGGAAGGAGATTATGTATAACACAGAAAGCAGAAGGTGACAGAAAGAGGACACAGCTGGCCTAGATCATAAGAATGCCTGGCAGAGGAAAGAATGTGCACTCAGCACAAACCTTATAGGCAATTATACACTCAGGGAAAATCCTGAATAAATACCAAAACATCACAGGAAAAAAATTACTAAAACCGAAGCAGAAAAATACATCATCAGTAGGGATAGTTCGAAGGTACCATGGGTTCAAGGTGAACTATGACTTATAGCAGTGGTCTGCAAACTGCAAATGTGGCCCTTTGCTTGCCTTTATCCTGCCATTGGAGCACTATTCCTTCCACTGATACAACTATGGGGCTCTATTCCTTTAACTGATTCCAACAATGGGGCAATATTCCTTCCACTGATTGCAACAATGGGGAACTATTCCTTCCACTGATACCAACAATGGGGCATGATTCCTTCCACTGATTCCAACAATGGCACACTATTCCTTCCACTGATTCCAATGAAGGGTCACTATTCCTCCCACTGACACCAATGGTGGGGCATAATTGCTCTTACTGACATTAACAATGGGGCATTATTCCCGCCACTGATACCAACAATTGGGCATTATTCCTCTCACTGACACCAATGATGTGGCACTATTACTCCAACTGACATCTATGATGGGGCACTATTCCTCCCACTGACACCAATGACGGGTCACGATTCCTTCCACTGATAACAATGATGGGGCACTATTCCTTCCAATGATACACTTGACAGGGCACTATTCCTCTCCCTAATACCAATGCGTTGTTTACGCTTACTGATCCCAGGACAATTTTTACTCCCAATGGCCACAGTCCGGCCCCCCTGAAGTTCTAAGGACAGTAAACTGGCCCTTTGTTTAGACAATTTGGAGACCCCTGGCTTATAGGGTTCAATAAGGGAGCTTTTGGAAGCAGTCAGCCTCCTTGCTATAAAAGGAATGGTGGCACAGAGCAGCCACACTGTCAGTGTATTGGATAGCTGATGAATTGCATAAGGATAGATTAAGTTCAGTTGGGAACCTGTACTGGCTGGTGGCCCACACTTTGGGAAAACAACCACTTTGCTTATTTTGTAGTTAATTTTAGGTCAACTGTCACCTAAAAGCTGTCATTTCATCCTCCCTCCCACTGACATTAGGATTCTGCAGGATGAGCCACACATTCTGATTCTGGCTATTTCTCCCAGTGCTCCCTGGGACCCTTGCTGTGCAACAGAGCATCATGGGAAATGTAGTTTTTAAATGGGCAATGTATAATGGAAGTAAATATCTGCAAAAACGACAGTAGCCAAAATCGCTGCACACAGAGGAGGAGAGACACAGGACTGTTTTCCTGGACGAATCTAGAGCGGTCTTGGCTAAGAGCAAGATGGGCTGATTTTGTTGAGCCTGCACAGACACAGGGGGTTCTTGCTGTATCCAAAAAAAGCCTCAGGACTGAGCTGCATAAGGATTGTTTGCTGTGCCTACACCAGAGCTGAGAAACCTACTACAGTGATTGCCTATACCACTGTGACAGACTGAGCAATGTGGAAGACCAGACTTGCAGAGAGACTAAGCTTCGTGGGACCTGACTTCAGAGGCCTGCAGACTGCATGATGACCTGGACTAGATACCTGTGTATTAGGAGGGGTGAGCTAAACATCTGTGCCTTTCTCATTACTGACACGGTTATTGCAAGAGAGACTCCCCCCCTGTTTAGCAGCCCACTAGCCATCAGCTGAACAGTTTTAAAGGGAAAGCTAGGTGTGCACCACTTACAGAAGGGCCCCAACAAAATCTGGCCAACACTGACAATTAGGTGCCATGTACATTTCCATTATTTCCAGGGGGTATCCCATAGTTTGAAACACATACACCATGTTTATTTGCTTGTTGAATGATTTGTGCATTGTTTTACTGCATTTCTTCAATACACTAATTTAATCTACAGTCAGTCACTTGGCCTGTTCCCTGTGTAATATTATGAGTAGGGCTGTGAATGATCAAAATTTTTGTGTTCGATTAATCGTTTTTTTTTTTAATCGATTAATCGACTAATTTCGATTAATTATAACGCACATACAGATCCAACTACTTTTAGCTGATCTCCTTGCAGGCTGATTCCCAGTGCAGCTGCCAACAACTGGAAAAATGAATATCAGGATACAAAAAACACACAAAGGCAGCGCTCGATGGGAAGAGCATTAAAACTTTTATAGTCTTCAAGTAGGTAACGAAATAAATATTGCACTGGAGATAAAATCGATGTAGCTACATAAACTGTAAAAATGGTGCGAGTAATACCAAACGGTACCAAAAGCAGTCATAAAAACCTGTAGCTAAGTATGATACTGGTATAAAAATGTGTACAACGATGCCACTGCTGAATCCAGATGAGTAGAGGTTAACATCAGTCCATCGGCATGTAGATGTCCCATGAAGGGAACTATCACAACTCCCAGTGGATGGTTGTAGAATCCCAGGTTGACAGAGGGAAGTAATAGAGGGAAGTGTAACAGCGCTTGCGTCAGGGCTGTCTTAATGAGAGGGCACACCTGGGCACTGCCCAGGGGCCCCAGCTGCATTGGGGGCCCCTGCAACTTGCCCAAAGCAGCTGGTCCTTGAGCCTACGCTGCCCCGAAATTGGGGGCCCCATGATGGCACTGAGAGTGATAGATACACAGGGGAGGCAGTCTGCCTTCTACCTACTTGATGTCTGTTTACCTGCACTGTCATTATTGTAGGGGCCCCAGAGCATTTCTTTGCCCAGGGGCCCAAGATGCTATTAAAACGGCCCTGGCTTGCGTGTGGCAGATAGTAAGGTCCCGCCGGCATGCAGATATGAAGGCACAGCAAAGGAGCCCTTCAGATGGACACGGCAAGCCCCGCCGGTGTCCATGATGTCACCGGATCTCTGACAGAACTCCCTGAAGGCCCAGAAGCCGGCAGAGAGGTGAGTACCAGTCATAAGAATTTTTTAATCGATCAAAAAGATTTTGATCGATCAAAAAAATTAAAGATTAATCGATCGATTAAAAGTTAATTTGCACAGCCCTAATTATGAGTGTAGCATACTACCGCTTAAGTTACAAAAGTGTGAGCAGCCGAGTCATGGCAGAACTGAGAACCAATCATCACCAGCGCCTCCTGCAGGGGTAATCGCTACACTAGGAGCTTTGCATCGGCGATAACAAGGACAGTAACAGCAAACTACTGGCCAAATTGTATATGTAAGTCAAAGCATATTCAATAAAAAAAGCATGTGTCACTGCTAAAGCTACCTAAATATATATATATATTTTTAACTGAAATAGTTTGTTGTGCTGCTGCTGTATGTAAGCAGATCTAAACTGTAAAAAGATTTAACTACCAAAGTTGAGTTACTCTTAAAAGGATATGAGTATTTTTAATGTTGCCCTTTGTGTTCCTATGGCCATTTGTATTGTCTTGATAGCAATAATTTCCCCCGAAAATAAGCCTGGGTCTTATATTAATTTTGGCAACAAAAGACCCAGTAGGGCTTATTTTCGGGGTAGGTCTTATAACGTGCTGTTTCTCTCCCTCCCTGCCTGTCAGGAAGCCTCAGTTTGAACAAAGTTAAAATACCTGTAAAATGCCAAAATCTTGTTACAGCTGTTACAGTAGTACACAATACATTACCCAGTGTGTGTGCCCCTGCAATCCAATGGTGCCGAATGCCTCAGCTCTGCTCTCCTCCACCTCTCCCAGCCACCACCCCCTCCGCAGCTCTCTGAGCGGGGAAGAGAGCACACCGGCATGTAACGAACGAAAGATCTGTAGAGATTTAGTGCTTAAGTCTGTATGGATCGCGTGAGTTAAATATGGTACATTGTGGAGACAGGAGTATCGTCATGCACACAGTGTGACATGTTTATTTAGTGCTGAGCCTCTGCACTGAGACCACTGTACCTTCCGTGACTGCAGAGGAAGGAGGGGCCCCGAGATCCCCCACCAACAGCCAGGAGGAGGAGGAGGAGACCAGCAGGGAGATGAGCTGAGCGCCGCTCTGTAACAAAAGGCACCTGACACTGCTACCGTAGATCAAAGAGACACATACACAGCCACAGCACACTGCACACCGCCGTATCAGAGTGGATTATAGAAGTATACACGCACCTCAAACTAGGGCTTATTTTTGGGGTAGGGCTTATATTGCAGCCCTCCTGGAAAATAGCACTAGGTCTTACTTTCGGGGTAGGTCTTATTTTGGGGGAAACACGGTATAGAGTTAGGTTTAGTAAGAGCATATGTTTACAGAGGCTCATTCCCCTTCATTGATATGTAAATAAACCAATGGATAGGTTTTGGAGCTGAGACAGGAAGTTGTCGGTAGGATGTGATGTAAGCAGGAGTTAGGGGGAGAAGATTTAGTTTTTGAAAGAGACATGTGTTCGGAAAAACAGATGTGTTTGGAAGGACAAAGAGGAAGACATGGATGACAGGAGCTGAAGGGCTTTGGAGAACTTTTGAGTTGGGCTGAGCAAGGAATCATGAAGGACATTATATCCTGACTCCTAAGTTGAGTAACTGTTTAGTTTACTTAATGCGTACATATTGTACATGTTTATATTTGTAGGAATATATTTTGTTAGCTATGAATTGTGTTGTATTGTGCATCCTACAGTTGTATATGCAGTTTTTTTCCTGTCTAGTAAAGCATTGATACACTATAGAAGTCTATAGACTATAGAAATCTAAGCTTCCTTGGTTTTACCGCAAGAACTTTAAAGGGGTTGTAAAGGTTAGTTTTTTCACTTATGCATTAAGGTGAAAAAAAAACCAACCCCCCCCCCCCCCCTGTTTTACTTACCGGAGCCTGAATCTGCTGTGTGCGTCCCCTTGGGTCCTCTTCTCTTCAGAGTCTGGCCGTCAATTGGCTAGAGTTGCTAGATTGATAGCAATGCAGCCATTGGCTCGTGCTACTGTCGATCACATGCAATGATGCAGCGCGCCATGGGCGGGGCCGTGTGATACAGTCGACGGCTATGGCCGTCTGCTGTATCACGGGAGCACTTACAATGAAGGGGGTTAGCTGATGCGGGGAAGAGCCAAGATAGCAGCCGAGGGACCTCAGAAGACCAGGATAGGGGCCACTGCGTGCAAAACGAGCTGCACAGTGGAGGTAAGTATAAGATGTTTGTTATTTTTTTTTTAAACGGGAATCTTTAGTGTCCCTTTAATAGATAATTGCAAAAGCTTTACACCTTGCAGTAGCCCAAAAAGATCCCCCCACTAAATGGGGCTGTCTCCAGCTTCCAATGCCATCAAAACTACTATTAAGCATGCAGACAAGAGCAAAGACTCTAATACAAAAATGCATTAAAGCCTTCCAAGGGAACAAGCAACAGACTCTTGCAGTTCCTTGCAACATAGGAGCACTTATGTGGTATTTTAAGCAAAAATCTTCATTGCGTTAAGAAACTAATTCATTTTGCTTTTGCTACTAACATCACCACATATTTTAATGAATTCTTCAATTTTCACAAAGCACTGCACCACACAGATTGTTAACATCTTTATATTATGGCAAAAGAAAATGTTGCACGTGTGTTGCCTCAGTACCAGGACAAGGTCCTCTGATGCCCTAGGAAAAGATGCCAAAGTGAGATGGTTGCAGCTTGTACATCCTCACGTCTTTTTTTTTTCTCTGTGTTAAAATAGATTTGTATTATTGTAACTAAAATTAGTTTTTCCATCTGGAAACTAACGTAGCTTATAATTTAAAAACACACTTTTGTTTTGCATCTGTACCTTTCACAATATCATTATAATTTTGCTTCTGCCACAAAGCATTTTTATGAGGTACTACCAAAATGAATACAAAATTAGAATAAAAGGTTTTGGGCCAGATTCATGAAAGGTTACGCTGGCGGATCGAGTGATCCGCCAGCGTAACAGTGGCTTTGAGCCGGCGTTTCTGTTTTCTGTAACCAGAAAACAAGAAACGCCGGGTTGAAGTTCCGATGCGAGCAGCGTAACTGAGTTTCGCCATCGCATCGTTACTTCAACTTAAAAATGGCGCCGGGGGCGTTCCCGCCGATTTACGCTCAAAAAATATGTTAATGAGCGGAAATCGGCAATTCACGATCGAAATCCGGCGCGACGCAGTGACGTTACGACGTTTCCGGACGGGATACGCGGCGCATAGATATACCTACATGGGGCTGGAGTATCCTATGTTAGGTATAGGCGTCGTCATCGCGTCGGGAAAAAAAAAAAAAAACGTCGCTTGCGTAAAACGGTCATGAATGGGAATGTGACGTCATTGACGTTCATTCACAGATTTTGGAGCATGCGCACGGGGATGTTTTGACACTCGACGCATGCGCAGTACGTCGGCGGCGGGATCGCGCGTAGTTAGCATACTACACGCCCCGTACCCGCGACATTTGAATTCCGCCGGCTCATTTGCGATGCGCTGCCGCAACTTTAGGAGCAAGTGCTTCGTGAATGACAGCACTTGCTCCTAAAAATTCGGCAGCGCAACGCAAATGAGAAGCGTTACTCCAGAGCAAAGATGCTCTGGAATACGTGAATCTGGCCCTTTATTTCTAAAAAAAAAAAAACAAGACTTTACTATCACTTTAATACCATATTTATCGGCGTATGCCGCACACTTTTTCCCCCTTAAAGCGGAGTTCCACCCAGGAAAATAACATTTGCCCATATTGCTTAAAAAAAATTAAATTAAAAAAAAGTGAAAAAAAAAAAAAATACTCACCCGAAATACCTGTTGCTATGCGGAAGTCCGTAATCTGCCTCTTCCACACTGCGGTGTCTTTTCTTCTTCTTCTGCTTGTGAATAGGGCGCGCTGCTTTCTGGGAACTGTGTGTGTTCTCAGAGAGCAGCCGCCCATTCACAAGCCAGCGTGAGACTCACGCAGGCGCAGTAGGAAATGGGCAGTGAAGCCGTACGGATTCACTGCCTGTTTCCCATAGTGTGAATGGCGGCGCGGGACCCGGAGCGATCATGGGATCGGCATCGGGGGGGGCATCAGCGCGGGCAAGTAGGACAAGGTAAGTGTCCTTATTTAAAGTCAGCAGATACACTGTTAGTAGCTGCTGACTTTGAAAAAAAAAAAATTGCGGCTGGAACACGCCTTTAAAATCAGGGGAAAATCCCTGTGTTTGAACGCCGCCGCCGACATATACCGAGCGCAGTACACTCGGGTACACTCGGCCAGGCTTGGCTCCCCTCGTGGTCACGCCCTGTCCTGCCTCCTAGCCTTTATGCGAAAGGAGCCGAGCGTGGCCGAGCGTGCCCGAGTATACTGCGCTCGGTATATGTCGTTGGCGGCGTTCAAACACAACGCTATATGCCGGTGCGCGCAATATGAAGATAAATACGGTAACTCCTTTTTTTAACAATTCAAGTTTAAAAAAGAGTTATTAAAGTGATACTAAAGTCTTGTTTTTTGTTTGTTTCTTTCAAAATAACAAACATATTATACTTACCTGCTCCGTGCAGTGATTTTGCACAGAGCAGCCCAGATCCTCCTCTTCTCTGGTCCTTTTCCGACACTCCTGGCCACTCCCTCCTACTAAGCAGCTTGCTATGGGGGCACCCAAGCCGAGCTGCTGCTCTGTGTGTCCGTTCAGACATGGGGCTGCAGGTTGGCACTGCCCCTTCTCTCCTCATTGGCTCACTAACTTTGATTGACAGCAGCGGGAGCCAATGGCGCAACATCGATGGATGGAGATGGGGATCATGTAAGTATTAATGGGGGCTGAGGGGGGCTGCTGCAAACTGAAGTTTTTTATCTTAATACATAGAATGCATTAAGAAAAAAAAACTTCTGCCTTTAGAACAACTTTAAGGGGCTAACATTATGTTTCATAAAGATTTTTTTTTCTCTCTACCTACACTAATTGATGAATGAAAGCTACAAATGCAGTCTTCATTCATAAATGAATTAAGAACCAGATTTGGGTTGGCACACTGACAGTTCAGCTCTACAGATTGACTTTACTGGTGTAATCAGTGGAGCTCCAAAGTCTAATGGAACGCTGATCCATTGAGCTCTGTTTTCAATCAGGGGCTAACAGCATTCCTCATACAGATTAATCAACAGTCCTTTAAACTTCAGGACTGATGCCGCGTACACACGATCATTTTTCAGCATGAAAAAAAAAAAACGTTGCTTTTCAGCATGTCCAAAAAACAAAGTTTTTCCAACTTCATCATTAAAAACAATGTTGTCCGGGGGGGGTGGGCGGGATGTGAGAGAGGACAGACGTATCTAGCTGGAGCTCCCACCATCCGACTGCATTATCCGCCAAAATCCTACCTTCTCACCGGCCATCCTGCTGAGCAAATTTCTCCCGGTGGTCAGGGGGGCAGCCCCGGCACTTCCAATGACGGGTAAGCGCAGGTCCTCCAGGAAAACAGCTGCCTTGCCGTCCCAACTCCAGCCACCGAACACACGTGCGGCGGCCATCTTGCCTGTCACTTCCTGGTCTCCAGCGTCTGTTGCGGTGCAGACGGACATAACGATGGCGACGCTCGGGTCACCGGAGCGAGGGGAACCTTCTGCCACACTGAGGGGGGACCTGGAGGCACCGGGAGAACAGTCCACCCCAATGATCCTGGCGGCCATAGCGGAAAGTAAGTCCTCTGTGGAGGCTAAAATTGATACCCTTACAATAGAATGCGGGCTAATCAGACAGGATATGGACAAGTTTAGAGGCCGCCTCACGGATGTAGAGCACCGCATCTCAGAGGTGGAAGATTCTGTGGCCGTCACTGCTCAGTCTGTAAGTGAATTGCAGCAACAGGTGAAGACCCTGATGGCGCGCTCAGAGGATGCCGAAAATCGCTTAAGGCGCAATAATGTGCGGGTGGTAGGTCTCCCTGAGGGTGCGGAAGGCCAGAACCCTGTAGTGTTTGCTGAAGCCTTTTTCAAGCAACTCCTGGGCCTGCAGAACCTGTCGCCAGTTTATGTTGTGGAGCGGGTACATCGGGTACCCACTGGGCGGCGGCCTGTGGGCGCGTGGCCCCGGGCCTTTCTGGTCCGTCTACTAAATTTCCGGGACAGAGATCTCATTTTGGCGGAGGCACGTAAGCACCCTGAGCTTAAGCACGAGAATGCTGTCATACATTTATATCCTGATTTCTCTCCGGATCTGCAGAAAAGGAGGCGCTCTTTTACAGATGTCCGCAAGAGTCTGCGAGAGAAAAATCTGGTCTACAGTATGCTTTATCCCAGCCGCCTGAAAGTTATTCATCGTGGAGTCAGCAAATTCTTTGATACCCCTATGGAGGCGGCGGACTGGCTGGACTCCATCGGCTAGGACGGTGAGACTGCGGTGTGAGTGAAGTGACTGTTGCTAGGGACTTAGACATCCGGAGCTACCTACATCTGTTGCAGCCTTCTCTGGTAGCGGTGAAGTGTACGGTCTAATGGGCTCATTATCCACTTGCTCCCCTATTGGGCTTCCCTTTGCTGCAGTGGGGATTGTGCTATATCCTTGGACAGGACTATTTCCTTTACAGCGGGAGACTCTGGCTGTATTTTGGATGCACTGAACTACACGTCGAGTGACTAGACCCTTACACGGAGTGGGTGAACTCTCGGAACTTCCCACTGTTCTTTTTTTTGGTTCTTGGGATCAAAGTTTCTCCGGCAGTTTTTCTGGTTAGGTTTGCCCGGACCAAACAGGGCGTTGGGTTGTTGAACTAATGCTTTTGGAGACTTTTTTTTTTCTTTTTCTTCTTTTTTTCTTTTGTTTTTTTCTTGTTCATGGTAGGGTTTTTTTTCTACGCTCTGCCTGCACCGTGTAGTTTTTGCTGGTGTGGGTGGCTGCTATGCTTGCTTGGTATGGTACATGTTTCTGATGCTTTTTTGTTTTGGGTTCTGCGGCTCTCTGTGCTCAGGCTCCTCCTATGCCGGCCTTCCCTTCCCTGGGCCCCTCTCCTCTCCTCAAAATAAATTCTATATAACGTAATGGGTGATCTCAGACTTCTTTCATGGAATGTCTGTGGATTGAACTCCAAATTCAAGAGGTCCTTGGTTTTGCAATATCTTAAATCTTTAAACCCCCACATTATCCTGTTGCAGGAAACTCACCTTTTGGGTAACAGGATACTGTCCCTTAACCGGAACTGGGTGCAGAGAGCTATACACTCCACCTACTCCTCTTATGCAAGAGGGGTGGCCATTTTATGTCATAAGAGCTTATTTTGTACAATTGAACATGTGTTAACTGACCCGTTGGGACGCTATGCTATAGTAGTCATAAACGTTGACTCTCATCTGATAGCCATAGTCAATGTATATGTCCCCCCTCCTTTCCGAAAGGAGGTGTTGTATCAGGTGCTGGAGAAGGTAGCCGCCTTCGGCCCTCTCAAGGTATTAGTGGCGGGTGATTTCAACAACATCCTAGATTACTCTTTGGATACCTCGAACCCGAATAGGGCTCAGAATCTGGACCTTGGCCATTGGGCGGACCCTCAAGTGGGTGTCGCTGCTGTATGAGCGGCCAGAGGCGGCCATCCGTGTTAACGGGGGGGTCTCAGGGCCTTTCTCAGTGTCTAGGGGCACCAGGCAGAGGTGCCCTCTTTCTCCTGGTCTTTTTGCGCTTGTAATGGAGGCCCTGGCGATTGCACTGCGCTCCTCCCCTCTGATTCAGGGCATTAAGGTAGGTTCCCTTACTGAGACCACAGCGCTTTATGCGGACGACCTGGTCCTTTTTGTGAGTGACTCTGGGCCATCTCTACGGGCTTCATTGGATCTTATGGATAGGTTCACACGGGTTTCTGGGCTTAAGGTCAATTGGTCTAAATCCAAGGTGCTCCCTTTGTGTTCTCACCCAGTGCCTGACCAAGTGGATCCCGATATTCCCCTGCAGTGGGTCTCTCAGATTAAATATTTGGGGCTCCAGATTACCAAGTCGGTGACTGACTTTATCAGAATTAATATTGACCCTCTGCTCGTCTTGGTGTCTAAGCGGCTCCAGGCCTGGAAGAACCTCCCTCTGTCTCTCATAGGGAGAGTGAACTTGATTAAAATGAAAATCCTGCCCTCGTTACTGTATGTTCTTAAGAACTCCCCGGTCTGGATCCCTCGGTCAATTTTCAGATCGCTGGATGCAGTGGTCTCCTCCTTTTTGTGGCGGGGAGGTGTTCCCCGCCTTAAATTGGCAATTTTGCAGCAGCCGTGGGGGGAGGGGGGTCTGGCGGTTCCAAACTTTTACAAATATTTTCTGGCCGGGCAGTTGACGGTGGCCCATCGCTGGCTGACTGTTCCCCAGGAGGATGCTTCCGTCTCTCTGGAGGCGGCCTGTGTTGGATCTTACGAAGCACTGACCCATCTGGTATACAGGGGCTGGAGAGCTCCTTATCCTTTGACATCATTCATGCGCTCAGTGATGAGGGCATGGGTTGTGGCCCAGGGATTGAGCTTGTCTGGTGTGACCAGACTATCGCCTAACATGCCTCTGTGGAGGAATCCCAATTTAGCGCATTTTCTCGATTACCCTGACCCGGTAGTGTGGACTAAATATGGTATTAAGACTCTGTTCCACATTGTTTCAAATGGTGTTTTGGTGTCGTTTGATGACCTCAAGGTAAAGTTTGATTTGCCCAATACACATTTTTTTCGATACATCCAATTAAGGCATGCTTTTTACGCACAATTTGGGAGGGAGCCCCTGAACATTGAGCCCAGTGACTTGGAATTACTGACTTGTAGTGACTCCCTGTCAAAACCCGTTTCTCGTCTGTATGGGGACTTGTTTTGTGAGACTAACCTCTTATTGGGACCTTGCAGGAGAGCGTGGGAGGAGGTGGCCCCGGGACTGGACAGGGATGACTGGGACGACCTGTGGGGGACTGCGTTTCAGTATCTGGTGTCTAGCAGGGATAGATTAATACAGTATAAATTTCTGCACAGAATTTATTTCACTCCTGCCAGGCTGGCTCGAATGTTCGGGACGAGTCGCTAGCAGTGTTGGAGATGTGCGACACCCATGGCTGGCTTTATGCACATCTTCTGGGAATGCCCATTGATACAATCCTACTGGCAAGCAATTGCCTCCTGCATTAGGGAGGTCACTTCCATATCTATTCCCATGTCCATCGAGGTATGTCTTTTGCATATAGTAGAGCCCTTGGCCACTACCAGAGCTATACGGACCCTCCTTACCCTGTTGCTATTCTATGCTAAAAAACGTATTATTTTATCCTGGAAGAGTAATGTAGCGCCTACTTTGGAGTCTTGGAAGGTTCTGGTCAATAGGGCTGTCCCCTTCTATAAGGCTACGTACTTGAATAGGGGGGCCCTGACTAAATTTGATAAGGTTTGGGGGGGGTGGTTGACTTCCATGCATACAGCGTCTGATTGAGTGAAAACTGGTTGGGTCTCATTGCTAAACTCATGGGGGTCTGAGGGCTTTCCGCTTTGTTAAACTTTTTTTTTTTTTGGAGGGGGGGTCCTGGGGGGGCTAATTTCTAACTATAATATATGATGGGGGGGGCATAGGGAGCGGTGGGACTCTACACATTCTCTGTCTGCCCGCCTCCACTGGGGGGTGGGCATGTTTCCGTGCCTATCTGAGCAAGCATGGGGGGGGGGGGAATGTCTCACGGGTTTTGGTGAGGTTATTTATGTTGTACCTTTTCTGTGTTTTTTTTTTTTTTTTTCTCTGTATAGGCCGACTTCCTTTTGGCCGGTTGCCATCTACGTTGGGTGGCATGTTGTAACCTGTATTGTTTTTACTGCAATAATAAATAAAAAAATAATTTACAAAAAAAAAAACGATGTTGTCCACACACCATCGTTTAAAAAAAATGATGAACAAAGCGCGGTGACGTACAACACGTACAATGGCACTCTAAAAGGGAAGTTCTATTCGCATTTGGGCTGCTTTAGCTGATTCCTTGTTAGTAAAAGACGATTTGCGCTTTTCTGTCTGTAACAGCGTGATGAATGTGCTTACTCCATTATGAACGGAAGTTTTACCAGAAAGAGAGCTCCCGTCTCATATCTTGCTTCTGAGCATGCGCGGGTTTAAAACGTTGTTTTAGCCCACACACTTTTTTAAAACCCGAAAAACAACATAGTTTAAAACGACGTTAAAAAATGCAGCATGTTAGAATTTTTTTTTTGGTCGATTTTCAGAACCAGAAAAATTATGTGTAACCCATACACGATCATTTTAAATGACGTTTTTCAAAAACTATGGGCCAGATTCAGGTAGATGGGAGCATCTTTGCTCCAGAGTAACGCTTCTCATTTGCGTTACGCTGCAGAAATTTTAGGAGCAAGTGCTGTCATTCACGAAGCACTTGCTCCTAAAGTTGCGGCAGCGCATCGCAAATGAGCCGGCGGAATTCAAATTGGGCGGGTACGGGGCGTGTAGTATTAAAACGAAGCGCGTTCCCGCCGCGAACGTACTGCGCATGCGTCGAGTGTCAAAACATCCCCGTGCGCATGCTCCAAATTCTGTGAATGAACGTCAATGACGTCACATTCCCATTCATGAACGTTTTACGCAAGCGACGTTTTTTTTTTTTTTTCTCACGCGATGACGACGCCTATACCTAACATAGGATACTCCAACCCCATGTAGGTATAACTATGCGCCGCGTATCCCGTCCGGAAACGTCGTACCGTCACTGCGTAGCGCCGGAATGCGATCGTGAATTGCCGATTTCCGCTCATTAACATATTTTTTGAGCGGAAATCGGCGGGAACGCCCCCGGCGCCATTTTTAAGTTGAAGTAACGATGCGATGGCGAAACTCAGTTACGCTGCTTGCATCGGAGCTTCAACCCGGCGTTTCTTGTTTTCTGGTTACAGAAAACAGAAACGCCGGCTTAAAGTCACAGTTAGGCTGGCGGATCACTGGATCCGCCAGCCTAACTGTTCCTGAATCTGGCCCTATGTTTTTTTCATGCCGAAAAATGATCGTGTGTACGCGGCATTAGATATTAGGTCCTTCACAGTAGGCTGGTCAATGCAGAAGTATAAGAAGATCCCATCCCAAACAAAGCTGCCTCATATGCTACTCAGTGCAGTGCTGGATTGCACCAAAAGTAGTACATGCACTACTTTTCAAAAATGCACTGCACCGGATTCCATGGTACTGTGGTACCATGTGATCTGGTGCAGGCAAACACACTGTGTTTATGATCTTGTGGCACCGTTAGGATTATATTAACACTTTCAGCAAATTAAACACCCAGGGCCAGATTCAGGTAGAGTTACTCTGGAGCATGGGTCCTCAAACTACGGCCCTCCAGCTGTTCAGGAACTACAATTCCCATGATGCCCTAGTCATGTCTGTGAATGTCAGAGTTTAACAATGCCTCCTGGGACTTGTAGTTCCGCAACAGCTGGAGGGCCATAGTTTGAGGATCCCTGCTCTGGAGTATCAGTGATACTCCAGCCTAACTCTCACTTTGAGCCGGCGTTTCTGTTTTCAGTAAGCAGAAAACAAGAAACGCCGGGTTGGAGTTCCTATACGAGCGGCGTAATTGTATTTCGCCGTCCTATCGGAACTGCAATTTTAAAAATGGCGCCGGGGGCGTTCCCGCTGATTAACGCCGAGAATATGTTAATCAGCGAGAATCGGCAATTCACGATCGTATTCGGGCCCGACGCAGTGACTTTCCGACGTTTCCGTAAGCGATATGCGGCGTAAATAAAAACATGCCCCCTAGGTGGAGTATCCTATGTTAAGTATGGCCGTCGTCATCGCGTCGAAAAAAAAAATTCGAGTCGTTTGCGTAAAATGTCCGTGAATGGGGATTGACGTCATTGACGTTCACTGACAGAATTTGGAGCATGCGCACTGACAGTCGACGCATGCGCAGTACGTTCGCCGCGGGATCGCGCCTAGTTATAATAATACACGCCCCCTACCCGCCCAATTTAAATTCCGCCGGCTCATTTTCGCTACGCCGCCGCAACTTTAGGAGCAAGTGCTTTGTGAATAACAGTACTTGCTCCTAAAGTTTTGGCGGAGTAACGTAAATGAGAAACGTTACTCCAAATTAAAGATTCGCCCATCTACCTGAATCTGGCCCACAGAGTGCTTTGAACGCAATAGTACCGCAATGCACAGCATTTATTTCCATGCAGTGGGAGGCAGTTTACAATGCTTTATTGCAGCGCCAACATCTGTACCCTGAAGAATCTACATGCTAGGTTACCACTTTTTCTCCAAGGACCAATCAGGCACAATTGAACATGCAGCTGTTCACTAACAATATGAAGCAATATGTTTCCCCTAAGGCTGTCAGTGTCCTGATTATTGTCACAGTGTAATACAAAATTTGCGGTGGATGTAGACTAATTTTCCCTGGTGTCCATAAAAAGTTCAGTTTATGCAAAGATCCTGACTCCATAAAGCTGTATTACTACGGAGTCAGAGATTTACACAGAAGGTGCCAAAGATGATTTTCCTCTGGTGATAACTCAGGTATGGCAGAACAAATTGAGAAAGTAAAAGTGACTCCAGCATTTCCTGTCTGCTCTACAATATTATAATCTTTCTTAACATCTGGAAGAAGTTTTTAGGACTCACAGATGCTGAAAATATGCCCAGCCATTCACTTCTAGGGGGGAGGGGGAATGTCAGAAGTTGTATGTTAGGCAAATGTTCAGCCTCTCACTATCCATGTACATTGGGTCTTAAAATATATCTATAATGTATACTAAATTGTATGAATTAACATCATTAATAGTGACGAGCTGTGTTGCCATTTGTAGTGATTTTACAGCACTAATATGGACTTTAGTTCCACTCTAAGTGTTATCAAGAGTTTGGCTTTAATTTGCTAGTTTAGTTCATCTAAATATGCTATTCCATCTAATGCCGCGTACAAACGATCAGGCTTTTGCCCGGCCAAATCACTGACGAATTCCGACATGTTCTATATCTAAAGTCCGATGGAATTTACGATGAAAAAACTCAGATGGGGCTACACACGATTGGAAAATCCGATGGAAAATCTCCATCAGACTTTTTTCATTGGAAATTCCGATCGTGTGTGTAACGGTCAGGGGTTAACGCCGTTTACGATATTCCATTCCACCAACACATGACAGCTTCTGACACTCCGACGATCCAGCAGACACGACCCATTCTATTCCCCAGAATAACAAGCTCTGTTCTCTGGGTCAAACAAATGAATAATTTAATGGTAAAACTCAGGCTTTATACAGTAGAAACCAAATCTGGACAATGACTCACCTCCACCCACAACATGACACAAGGAACTTCAATACACATTCTGTAAGATAATCACTAAATTGTATGAATTAACATCATTAATAGTGACAAGCTGTGTTGCCATTTGTAGTGATTTTACAGCACTAATATGGACTTTAGTTCCACTCTAAAAAGTGTTATCAAGAGTTTGGCTTTAATTTGTTAGTTTAGTTCATCTAAATATGCTAGTCCATCTAATGTCGCGTACAAAAGATCAGGCTTTTGCCCGGCCAAATCACTGACGAATTCCGACATGTTCTATATCTAAAGTCTGATGGAATTTATGATGAAAAAACTCAGATGGGGCTACACACGATTGGAAAATCCAATGGAAAATCTCCATCAGACTTTTTTCATTGGAAATTACGATCGTGTGTGTGACGGTCAGGGGTTAACGCAGTTTACGATATTCCATTCCACCAACCCATGACAGCTTCTGACACTCCGACAATCCAGCAGACACGACCCATTCTATTCCCCAGAATAACAAGACACAAGCTCTGTTCTCTGGGTCAAACGAATGAATAATTTAATGGTAAAACTCAGGCTTTATACAGTAGAAACCAAATCTGGACAATGACTCAACTCCACCCACAACATGACACAAGGAACTTCAATACACATTCTGTAAGATAATGACATTCAGAGGAGCTAATTACCAGACGTTCTGACTCCACGATAAGCCACTCTCACATTCCCCTAGTAAACACAAGCCAGACATCTGACCTTTGAGGGTGCTAAGTCACATTCCATATTATCATCAATAGACTTTCACACAATACAGTGTCATTAGTATCACACAATGAGAGGTCCTTCGGAAGCCTGACTTAATTAGCACAATAGACAATAGAATGCAATCACAGCAAGCATTTATCACTACAGCCAGGTAGCTGGAGGGGATTAACATCAATTAACATCTTTCAATTAGCCTGTTGGGTTCAGAATAAACCACCTGTAATATTTCAAGATATTCTGCAATACATCAATTATCGTTACTGTCCCATCTCATGTAATCCGAGATATCATTTCTCAGTCATCCTATGACCTTAGACCCAAGAGTCATTGGTGAAGCTAGCACAGGAGTACCCTGCATCCTTCAAAAGTCTCTGGATATCACGGGCCATTCCGTTACATCTCTCCCCTTTCGGTAGGAGACTAACACAGGAGGCGACCCCAGACGGGTTAACTCCAAAGTTAGTCCATAGTTCCTATCCTCCAATGCCGGTATCTATACAGTACCCCAAATAAATTGCTCCAAACAGAGCATTACTCACCCAGCCAACCTCTGTCCCTCTCAGAGAACATGCCTCCCGCTGGGGAGAGGCCTGGACTGGCCATTCTCCCTGGAGTCCTTTCAGCCGCTGGAGAGAAGACAGGGTGACTGGACTCAGTTCATCATGCTGTTGGGCATCTGGGCCAACTGCCCCCCATCCCTGGGGTATACCAGTGGAGACTGAAGTCCCATCCACTTCCACAAAAACTCCCTCTCCTGCTAGTTGAGAGCAGAGGCTTGTGGCACTCTGCTTTGTTGGCAGCTCTTCTGCTGGGTTGCTGTGAGTGGAGACCACAGTCCTATTCCCCGAAATCAGCTCAAGCTGCAGTTGTGTCCAGCAGCCAGTAGCATCCTGCCCTGCTGCTAGTGATTCAGCTGGGAGTAAAAGCTTTACCACCTCAGCTTGTTGCTGGAGAGAGGGGCCAACCGCCCCGTCTCCCTGGAACTCCACAGTTGGTTCCGGTGCTGGGCAGAGATTGCTAGCACTCTGCCCTGTTGCCAACACTTCTGCTGGGGATGCATAAACCATAACATCCTCTGGACGGTCCATTAAGTCCATACGTTCTGTAGTCTGTGGCTGGGGAGATGAGCCAACTGCCCCGGCTCCCTGGAACTCCACATCATCCGCTTCGGCTTTAGGAATGACAATCTCCAAATTTTCCACTGCCGATTCATCAGCCAGGATTTCAGAGTTGTCATCTGAACTTCCCTCATAGTCCCAGGCAACGGGAGCCCCATCCTGCTGCTGAGCCGAGTTTAGCAGCTGTCTGTAGGCGATCTCCAGCTCCCATTCCTAGACGGCAAATCTTCCTGTAACCAGTGCCCCTCTGAGACATTCAATTTTTGCTCTCTGTGCTCCATTATTTCCTCCAAGCGCCACTCCCGATCATCCCCAAAGTCAGGATCACTGGACATTCTCCAATACATCAATCCCTGGCCATCATAGTCATAGCCTTCCGTGGGGCTGCCATCCGCTGACCACGAGCACTCTTGGGCTACATACCACCGGAGGGCTCTGTAGCTCTCATCCAACCGCATTTCTGCCCGGATCAGCTTGCTTAACTTGGCTGTCAACTCCTGCTTCAGTTGTTCCCCCAACAACGACATTTGTACGTCATACTGCGGCCAGTACCTTGCATGGATGGAAGGGAGGACCTTCCCCTGGTGTTTCTGCTCAAGAGCTAGCACTTCCTTCCAGAGTTGGCAACGGATCAAATCAGACCATCCCAACAGGGCCTCCTCTGATACTGGTCCCCTGTGCTGTATCCGCATCTTTTGTAACCTCCTTCTGAATTCCTCTTCCATGGTGACTAGTATCTGTACCTCTCCTCTCTCTTCAGTTGGTGCTGCTGTGACTTCTGCTGCTGCAGCACCTCTTTGATGTAGCCAAGTTGCATCCACAGCCGCTATATAACCAGGTCTATGATCTCCGGTGGAGGATTAGGACCATACTGTGCCAGTTCGCGTTTAACAGCCCGATCAAAACTTTCTTCCTCAGGTGTCCTGTCTGTTACACTGGGCCTTTCAGCTCTATCCATTTCGACAAGTTCTGCGATAATGTCCCTTTTCTTACGGTTGCTGGCCGGTCTGCCCCGGTTCTTTAGTAAGTCCTTGAGGGAAGAGAGCTTCAGCCATTCATACTGTGTCTCCATTGTCCTGTGTCCTTGTAGCTGTTCTTCTGGCGATGGAATCATCCCATTGCTGCCACCAATTGTAACGTTCAGGGGTTAACGCCGTTTACGATATTCCATTCCACCAACCCATGACAGCTTCCGACACTCCGACAATCCAGCAGACACGACCCATTCCATTCCCCAGAATAACGAGACACAAGCTCTGTTCTCTGGGTCAAAGGAATAAATACTTTAATGGTAAAACTCAGGCTTTATACAGTAGAAACCAAATCTGTACAATGACTCAACTCCACCTTCAACATGACACAATGAACTTCAATACACATTCCATTAGATAATGACATTCAGATGAGCTAATTACCAGACGTTCTGACTCCGCAATAAGCCACTCCCACATTCCTCTAGTAAACACAAGCCAGACATCTGACCTTTCACATTCCATATTATCATCAATAGACTGTCACACAATACAGTGTCATTAGCATCACACAATGAGAGGTTCTTCAGAAGCCAGACTTAATTAGCACAATAGACAATAGAATGCAATCACAGCAAGCTGTTATCACTACAGCCAGGTAGCTGGAGGGGATTAACATCAATTAACATTTTTAAATTAACCTGTTGGGTTCAGAATAAACAGCCTGTAATATTTCAAGATATTCTGCAATCCATGAATTATCGTTACTGTCCCATCTCATGTAATCCGAGATATAATTTCTCAGTCATCCTATGCCCCTAATGGACATAGGATGACCCTAGACCCAAGAGTAATTGGTGAAGCTGGCACAGGAGTACCCCACATCCTTCAAAAGTCTCTGGATATCACGGGCCATTCCGTTACAGTGTGTACGGGGCATAACACTACCCTATCCCAAAACTGACAATGCTACTGTTGAAAGACGTCTCTGTTGCTGCTTTATCCAGAGTGAAGACACCCTACTACAGGAAGTGTGTTACTGGCTGGAACCAGGGATGTATTTAGGTTTTGTGCTGCCCTAGGCCTGACTAAACTCATGCACCCCCTAATTTAAATATGACCCACCCCTTCCTGTCAAGGCCACAACCCATTGCGGTTTAAGACCCACCCTGAAATTTTTAAGTGGGGACACTAGTTGTGATGGCCTAGGGGGGGCAATGGATTCCCTTAATATGCATAGATTTCTTCTCACTTCCTGTTTGGCTATGGGACAGGACGTGAAGGGAAATCTCTGCAATCTCTGCCTAGGACAGGATACAGCATTGGCTGGAACACCAGGTGAAAATAAAGGAACACAAGCCTTAAAATGTGTAGCCAGTTGCAGCTGGCTCTGTGATCTTCTATCCCCCACTCACCCTCCTGGTGTGTGTATGTGTCCTGAAAGTGCAGTGTGGATCTAATCAGAGGGAGAAAGAGAAGGCACCAATGGAAGTCTTTGGGAGAACTTGCTTGGCTGAAGCTATGGATGGTGGGAATTGTAGTTCTTAAAGGGTGAAATGCACCACACTTGCTATTGGATACTAATGGATATTGGACTTCAATTCCCACAAGTGACTGGACCTAGAGGAGGAGAGCTTCAAAATATTCTCGGGAAAATTGATTCTGATTGATGTCAGTCTAGGGAAGACAGCGACTGGTACATATCTGCAGTCAGGGTCTGTGCCTCACATCCAAGGTACTGGAGCCATTAAAGAGGAACTAAGAGAACCTGTTTCTGTGCCTGTACACCCAAATCAGGGCGGAGGGAAGGGCATGCACCTAAACCTGCAAGAGATTCCTTCAGAGAATGAGTTTGAGAGAGAGAAATTTACTGCAACTTCAGAATTGGAGTTAAAAGACTGTGGCCTGTGTGAGGGGCCAAGATCTGATCGCTGGGGAATGATGATCGCTAAGCCTCTGGGACTGGGTTAGCTGCCTGCCAGGAAGTGGTGAGCTGAGCTACATATGCTAAATGCCCAGCACATACTGTTAGTCCAAGTAGAGACTGCTTCTATTTAGCAGCACACCTGCCATGCCTTACTAACACTCTTAAAGGGACAGTTCACCAACTAAAGAAGGGCCCAGCTTAAAGAAGATCAACATTAATTCCTAGGAGTCAGGTACTTTCTACCATTTCCAGGGGTACAGCCATACAGGGAACGCATACACCCGCCCTCTGTTGAGCGGGTATGCACAATGTATACACCAGGACCCTTTTGATTCTTCTGAAATGGTTGAAGTTTTTTAGAAACTCTAGTTACCTGGTAGTTTTTTAATTTTGTCTTGCTATAACTTTTAAATGCCAGCTGGTGGGTAATTAACCTTTTCACCCTTTCGAGTGTCTTTAAGTAATTCTTACTATTTATTGATTTACCCTGTTTTGAATTGCCTTAATACATTAAATTAATTATCTCCAAGTTGTTGGTGGCCTTATTCCTGTGCATTCGAAGAGTAGTAACCTACTGACCCTTAGGGCCACAGGTGTAAATGGCTTTACTGTATGACCAAGTGTGCCAGTATGGTCTGTGCCGTTAAGAGAGTCCTAACAGAACAGAGGACCCATTATCACCAACGGCTCCTGTGGGGGTAAGTGATACATATGAAAACTAGTGCAGCCACTATTAAAGGACTGGTATGCTGCAATACATTACATTTTTGCTTTGGAGTTTAATACTTTAAAACTTGTTTTAAAATGCAAGGTCCAGACTCAATAAGGTTAAAGGGGTTGTAAAGGTTCGTCTTTTATTTTCTAAATAGGTTCCTTTAACCACTTGACCACTGGGCACTTAAACCCACTTAATAACCAGACCAATTTTCAGCTTTCGGTGCTCTCACATTTTGAATGACAATAACTCAGTCATACAACACTGTAACCAAATGAAATTTTTGTCCTTTTTTTCCCCCACAAATAGACCTTTCTTTTGGTGGTATTTTATCACCTCTGCAGTTTTTATTTTTTTCGCTATAAATGAAAAAAGAACGAAAATTTTGTAAAAAAAAAATTATTTTTCTTCATTTCTATTATAACATTTTGCAAAAAAGTAATTTTTCTTCATAAACTTGGCCTAAAATGTATACTGCTACATATCTTTGGTAACAAAACAAACATTTTTTAGATATTATTTAGTCTGGGTGAAAGTTATAGGGTCTAAAAGCTATGGTACCAATTACTGAAAATTGATCAATTTGATCACATCTGATGTACTGACGGCCTCTCTCATTTCTTGAGACCCTAACATGCCAGAAAAGTACAGATACCCCCCAAATGACCCATTTATGGAAAGAAAACATTCCAAGGTATTTAGAAAGAGGCATTGTGAGATTTTTGAAGTTGTCATTTTTTCCCACAATTCTTTGCAAAATCAAGATTTTTTTCATTTTTATTTCCTTTCCACAAAATTTTCATATTAGCAGGTTATTTCTCACACACATACCAATTTGTGCATACCACAAATTACACCCCAAAACACATTCTGCTATTCCTCCCGAGTATGGCGATACCACATGTGTGAGACTTTTACACAGCGTGGCCACATACAGAGGCCCAACATGCAGGGAACGCCATCAGACATTCTGGAACTCCCAGACCAATTCTGACATTTGAGATATACGATAGGAACAGCGCAGGATACTGCTAGGACTGCCCCCCTAAAGCTACCCCTCAAAGAGGAGGTAGGTAAAGGGAAGAACATTGCGCCAGGGAAAATCCCAAGAGCTGTTAGTAACATAGTAGGCCCTCAAACAGGAGTGGCGGTAACATTACTGGAAATAAATGGTAGGAACATGGTATGGTAAAATAGCACCTGAAAAATTCGCATATTCTGGAGGTACTCTAGCATGCATGCCACAACAATATGAGATGATGATGATGAAGAATCCTGGAACAGAGTACATGGTTCGTGAAACAGCCGTGTATGGTGCATGTATGCGATGCCAGCCCTAATGAGTGGCCAAGTTAAAATCCATTTGTGAGTGAAAATTGCTGTGCTAGTGAACGAAGACATAGTTGATAGACGGTAATGTGTGGTCCTGACCTTCCTCTATCGACCTGTAACCACATATGTGTATATAGATACATGTGACTTGGGGTACTAACGATCAAGTAGTAGCAAACCGTCAATGGTTGCTGTATCATTAACGTTCTAGGTTACAGAATATGTGGAGAGAATGCACGAATCACACATACTAACTAAGATGTGAATGAGTGATGAATTAAATATAATAGATGTGTATTGGATGCATGATGGGTCATCTGCTAAATGATGCATAATAGTAATATCTATAGATAAGTGTATGATAGCCATAATATGGTGGCAAATGGATATGGGAATGCTAAATGGATACAAAGATCAATGACTATAATTAGTCTGCATTCAAGCCTACAGTCCAATATCTCAGTCTTAATTCCATACTACCACATTCATACCATTTGTATCTAGGCAGGGACCTCGCCATATGTACTCACAACTGATAGTGTAGGTGAATAGCAAATTTTATGATTTGCTCAGTGATCAAGTGCTGACAGTAAAGCCTGAAAGGTGAGCTTACTGCCAACATATAACTGTAATTACAAAGGTCAGCACTTAGCAGACCTCACAGTGGTTTCATCCAGTGATCACTTATGCGATACGATGTATACAGATTACTGTCAAAAGCTGCACATAAGGATTCGCAGGTCTAAATTCGTAGTCCAACGATAAGGGGGGGTTGTTAATCTTGCTGTGAAGGGGGGCTTCATAGATGCCAAACAGCCACGAGGGTAGTTCCCGTGTCCCCTTAGGGTTCCCCACTCACCAGACGGCATCCACAGGGGTTGCTGCTTGTATCACAGAATCCTCAGATCTTGCCTTGATGTTCACTACCTCCCCAGGACTCGGACTCCCAAAGGGTGATCCGGCCAAGGTTCTTCTTGTGGGGTAAATGATGAGAGTTCTCCGTTCTCGGAAGGAAAAATAATAAAAAAGGCTCCGATGGTGCAGTATGTTTTTTTAAAAAGGATCACTATTTATTAGGACCTGTATGCCAAAATGCCACTCACTGACAGGAGGTGGCTACAGGCCAGGTAAACAGAATTACAAAAATCTCCAATTAAAAACAGAAAATAAAAACAAGATCAAAACAAACAGCAAAATCAAAAAAAAAGCCCAATTTGAGTATGATACTCTGTAGGCTCTAGGGGTGTGCGCGCGTGTGTACGGTGGTGTTCAGCGTGCGTTTCAGCTGCGCTCCACCAGACGCTGACGCCGGAAGTGGACGTATGTGCGTCTATGCCTGACGTACGTTTCGAATAGATTCGTCTTCTGAGGCATAACTGCGCATCCGTCCACAGTAGGTATAAGTGGGTATCGCCGTGCTACGTCACGCACCCTCCCCCGGGGGAATCGGCCAATCCTGATGCAGGCAGCCCCTATACATCAACGAGAGGGGGTTTGACAGGAGCGCCCTTGGGGTTAATACTACCACAGCACGGCGTGACTCACCCTACTGGTTGACTGATATATTACATCAATAGCCGAGATTAAGTACCCGGTTTAGATGTTACAACAGAGCTATTTAAAATGACATCTACAGCAGGGCGCGCATATCCACCATACTAAGGATATGCTACCCGCATGTATAATGGGAGACATATGGTATCCTAAACCCATTAATAACCTTACACTAAGAGTCAGGTGCACAACTGTGACTAAGTGATTAAAGGTATGAAAACATATATAAGTGCGACTGTCTGTGTAATGGTACCCGGATGGGAAGTATTCCAGGCTAATCGGTATAAGTATGTGTATGTAATGGTGGTCCCATCCAGGGCCACCGGTGATACCCGTGATAACATTTTGGTAGGTATATTGTACCATCCAAATGTGAAATGTGTCTCAAATCAGAGGTGTGATATGAGAGGTGTGATATAAAATGTTTTAGTATAATAAAAAAGAAATTTAAGAGTAGGTAGTTTATATAGTCTCTAGATATGTGCAAGGGAGAAGTGTGGGGTAGAAGTACCCCAGTATGAGAAATTAGTTTTAAGTGCAACCTTTAATGGATCCGTGGATCCCAGTAGTTTCAAGGTATATTAGTGGATCATGGGTATGGAGCTGGCACTGGATCCTTCCAGGTTTAAGGGTTGGAGAGAAAGCAGTTGAGATTGATATCTACATTCAGGCCATGTGGTACCCAGTGTGGTTACAGGTGATAGAGGGAAGCTTCCAGCCCCGCTCCTGTTTCACTACTAGCTTTACTGTGCACAGCACACACAGGCATACTGATATCTAGTCTGTCCGAGGCACACTCAGCCACATATTGGGCTCACGCCCCATACTGTACTCGACCTACACTTCCAGATTGTTCTATTGTTTGAGTACATATGGTTCCTAATGCGATTTTCTAGGTAGCGCCACTACCCCAATTTTCTTCCAATTTTCTTCCAATTCTGACATTTCTCTCCTACATGTAAAAATCATCATTTATTTGCTAGAAAATTACATAGAACCCCAAAACATTATATATGCTTTTTTAGCAAAGACCCTAGAGAATACAATGGTGGTTGTTGCAACTTTTTATCGCGCATGGTATTTGCACAGCAATTTTTCGAACACATTTTTTTTGGAAATAAAACAGTTTTGTGCTTTTAAAAAAAAAAACATTAAATTTAGCCCAATGTTTTTGCATAATATGAAAGATGAAGTTACGCCGAGTAAATAGATACCCAACATGTCACCCTTCAATATTGCACACGCTCGTGGAATGGCGCCAAACTTCGCGACTTAAAAATCCCCATAGGTGATGCTTTAAATATTTTTACTGGTTACATCATTTTAGTTGGAGAAGAGGTCTAGGGCCAAAATAATTGCTCTCGCTCTAACGTTCGCAGCGATACCTCATATGTGTGGTTTGAACACCGTTTTCATATGTGGGCGGGACTTACGTGCACGTTCGCTTCTGTATACGAGCACGAGGGGAACAGGGGCGCTTTAATTTTTTATTTTATTTTTATTGTTCATTTTACTTTATTTATTTTATTTTGACACCTTTTTCCCCAAAAATAAATGTTTTGATTACTTTTATTCCTATTACAAGGAATGTAAACATCCCTTGTAATAGGAATATAGCGTGACAGGTCCTCTTTAGTGAGATATGGGGTCAATAAGACCCCACATCTCACCTCTAGGCTGGGAAGCCTGAAAAAAAAATGACCGCAGAGTATTGCGCAGGGAGTATTGCACAGGGAGTATTGCGCAGGGGTACTGCAGAGTATTGTTCAGAGTATTGCAGAGTATTGCGCAGGGGGTACTGCAGAGTATTGTTCAGAGTATTGCAGAGTATTGCGCAGGGGGTTATTGCAGAGTATTGTTCAGAGTATTGCAGAGTATTACGCAGGGGGTTATTGCAGAGTATTGCGCAGGGGGTACTGCAGAGTATTGCGCAGGGGGTACTGCAGAGTATTGCGCAGGGGGTACTGCAGAGTATTGTTCAGAGTATTGCAGAGTATTGTGCAGGGGGTACTGCAGAGTATTGTTCAGAGTATTGCAGAGTATTGCGCAGGGGGTACTGCAGAGTATTGTTCAGAGTATTGCAGAGTATTGCGCCGGGGTACTGCAGAGTATTGTTCAGAGTATTGCGCCGGGGTACTGCAGAGTATTGTTCAGAGTATTGCAGAGTATTGCGCCGGGGTACTGCAGAGTATTGTTCAGAGTATTGCAGAGTATTGCGCCGGGGTACTGCAGAGTATGGCGCCGGGGTACTGCTGAGTATTGCGTCGGGGTACTGCTGAGTATTGCGCCGGGGTACTGCTGAGTATTGCGCCGGGGTACTGCTGAGTATTGCTGGGGGGGTATGCACAGTATTGCTGGGGGGTATGCACAGTATTGCTGGGGGGGTATGCACAGTATTGCTGCGGGGGGGGTATGCACAGTATTGCTGGGGGGGGTATGCACAGTATTGCTGGGGGGTATGCACAGTATTGCTGGGGGGGGGTATGCTGGAGTATTGCTGTGGGGGGTTGCAGGGATGGATGGATCTGTGACTGCAATAGTCACAGATCCATCCACAGTGCTGCCGCCATCCGATCGGTACAGAGAGAGGAGGGAGGAACCGGCGTCATCAAATGACGCCGGTCTGGTTTACATGTGATTCGCGCCGTCATTGGACGGCGCGATCACGTGGTAAACCGCCGCTATCAGCGGCGATTTACGTGATCCGTGACCCGGCGGTCACGAACATTCCCGTGTGCGTGCCCCCGGGGGCCGCGCGGGAGCGCGACTCTGGAATCACGTTATATAACGTGATCCCAGAGTTAAGCAACCACCTTGCCGCCGTTATTTTTCGGCAGGTGGTTGCTAAGTGGTTAAGCTAGTGCATTGTTGGTTCATTTACCTTTTCCTTAAGTTTTCCCTTCTTAGGCCGTGTACACACGATCGAATTTGTCTGCTGAAACTGTCCGACGGACCAGTTCAGTGGACAAATTCGATCGTGTGTATAGGCTAGCGGACATGTCTGACCGGCGGACAAATTTTAAAGCATGCTTTAAAATTTGTCCGCCGGCGACATGTCCGTCGGATATGTCCGCTGGTTAGTACACTAACCAGCGGACATATCTGCCCGCACAAGCTTCGTATGGATGCGACACATGCGGTGGACGTTTTCTACTTCTGGTGCGGGTGACGTGGTTGGGCGTCAACGTCACCACCACGTCACCGCGCTGTCTGCCAGCGCGGGGATTTGATCCGATGGTGTGTACACACCGCCGGAGGAAAAATTCCGAGGAGACATGTCCGATGAAAACGGTCCGCGGACCGTTTCCATAGGACATGTCCCTCTGTGTGTACGCGGCCTTAATGTTTTTTTTCTTTGTTTGAATTTTTCAATTCCTGTTTCTCCTCAGTAAGCTTTCCACCATCATCTGAGCAGTGGAAAGTCATTTAGAACTGCTTACTGAACACCTTACTGAGGAGCAACAGGAAGTGAGAAATTCAGACAAAGAAAACCAAGAAAAAAAAACATTTAGAAGGGAAATCGAAGGAAAAGGCAAGTGAACCAACAATGCACTAGCTTAACCACTTCCTTACTGGGCATGTATACCCCCTTCTGACCAGGTGAAAATTTCAGCTTGCGGCACTGCGTCGCTTTAACTGACAATTGCGCGGTCGTGCGATATGGCTCCCAAACAAAATTGGCGTCCTTTTTTCCCCACAAGTAGAGCTTTCTTTTGGTGGTATTTGGTCACCTCTGCGATTTTTATTTTTTGCGCTATTAACAAAAAAAAAGGACGACAATTTTGAAAAAAAATACAATATTATTTACTTGTTGCTATAAAAAATAGCCCAATTTAAAGAAAAAAAAATCAGTTTAGGGCGATACGTATTCTTCTACATATTTTTGGTTAATAAAAAAAAAAAAAATCGCAATAAAGCGACTGGTTTGCGCAAAAGTTATAGCGCCTACAAAATAAGGGACAGAATTGTTATTTTTTATTATTTTTATTTTTTTACTAGTAATGGCGGCGATCTGCGATTTTTATTGCGACTGCGACATTATGGCGGACACATCGGACACTTTTGACACCATTCACATTTTATACTGCAATCAGTGCTATAAATATGCACTAATTACTGTATAAATGTGACTGGCAGGGAAGGGGTTAACACTAGGGGGTGAGGAAGGGGTTAATGTGTTTCCTGCATTGTGTTCTAACTGTGGGGGGAGGGGGAGTGACCGATCTGTGTCCCTATGTACTAGGAACACAGATCGGTATGCTCTCTCTATGACAGGACGCTGTCATTGTGAGAGTCGGCAATGAGAGATGATCTCATATGTTTATACATATGAGATCATCTCTCATTGGCCCATCAGATCGCATCGCAAACGGCCACTCTGATTGGCCGTTCGCGCCGATCTGTGATTGGCTGTGTCCAAGGGACACGGCCAGTACACAAGTTCCCCGCTGCACGTTCTGGAGCGTGCGCTGGGAAACGAGGAAAGGGGCTGCATGAAAACACGGCAGCCCGGAGATTTAGAGCCACCCTGCGGCCGTATATACTCGTACGGCCGTAGGGAAGGAAGTGGTTAAAGGAACCTATTTAGAAAATAAAAAACAAACCTTTACAACCCCTTTTTTTTTTCCCACATCAGACACACTTGTTTTTTTAAATCCGGTTCCAAGTAACGGAAAAAGGAGGCGTGGGAGATGCTCACGGAGGGGTACTACCGCCCTTCGCATTTCCTCTACGGTCTTCGCATCATTTGTGGTACTTCATTTTCTTATTGTTTATTTAACCATTTGTTAGTTTATTATTGATTTTATCTCATCATCTTTTTCCTTTCCCCCACCCCCCCCCTCCCTTCCCCCCCCCCCCCCCCCCCCCCCTTTCCCTTTTTTTTTCTCTTTTTTTTTTTTTTTTTTTTTCCCCCCCCCCCCCCCCCCCCTTTCTTCCTTCCCCTCCCCCCCCCCCCCCCCCCCCCCTTAATCTCTCCCTCACCCCTCTATTAATCCCCCCTCCTTCCCAGCTTCATGATTCATTCTATCTTTCGGATCTGTCTGGTGATTTTCACGTGTTTTTTTTTTTTCCTACTGTTTCTGTTGTCTTACCCGTCTATTTCTGATATTGCCTGTGCATATTTTCCTGTAGTTTTGAATAGTCTCCATTGGTCCCAGGCGGCTCTACAGCTATCCCCCTCTTCTTCTCCCAGGTCTGCCCTTCTCAGGTATTCCATCTCTGCAACATAATTGACCCGATGTATCCATTCTTTTATAGTTGGTCTTTGGGGGTTTAACCACTTTTTAGGGATTAGGCCCTTTGCTGCATTCAGCAACACCGGGACCAGTATCGATCTGTTCTTTTTTTTTGGCCCTCTAATAGGACCATGAAACAGGCAGACCAAGGGATTTTGTGGAACCTTTTCTCCTGTGATTTCCTCTATATACTCTAAAAACCCGTTCCAGTATTTCTGGACTCGCGGGCATTCCCACCAAATATGCATGTGTGGTGCCTGCTTGATTGCAATTTCTCCAACACAGGGCAGAGTTGTTTGAGTGAATTTTGTTCATTTTTACCGGTGTTAAATGCCAACGCATCATACATTTGTAATTGGCTTCAACTGTATTAATGTCGTTTGCATTATTATATACAGCTCTTATCATGTGTGTCTCCTCGATCCTTTCCCCAATATCTTGCCCCCATTTCTCTACGCTTAACAAATTACCCTTTGTCCCTAGATCTGTAAGGCGGCGTACACACGACCGAGGTTCTCGCTAGAAACCAGCGAGAACCTCGCTGGAAGCTGCATTCCAGCGAGAACCTCGGCCGTGTGTACGCTCTCGGCGAGCATCCCGTCGGGAATGCCGTCGAGCAGAAATAGAGAGCATGTTCTCTATTTGCTCGACGGCCTGCCTGGATGAATGGCTGGTTGCCATTCCCGACGGGCGGGTCGCCGAATCTGACGGCCGGCAGAGAACCTCGACGGGCGGAACAATGTGTTCTGCCCGTCGAGGTTCTCTGCCGTGTGTACGCGGCTTAAGTATCTTATACAATGCCGCAATTCCATGTTGTAGTGGTTGTCTCATGGAACATAATTTTTCTATTGGATTCTGTGTTTTTTCTTCTCTTAACGGTGCTGGTAATGTGCTCACAAAGTGCTTTAATTGTAAATATTCCCAGTCACTCAACTGTTGGGCCCCCTCTGTTACGTGAATATCTTTTTTTTCCATTATTTTCCCATGTGTGATTATTTCCCCTAATCTTTTATTTCCTAATTTTTTCCCCATTCTTGTCTTGTTTCCAGGTAAAAAAAAATTAGTGTCAGCTAATGATATTAAGGCTCCATTCACATCTGAGCGACAAAACGCCGGTCGCCCGTCGCTCTTGTCGCTCGAGATGTGAAATAACATTGCGGTCTATGGAGATGGTTCACATCTCAACGCCTGTCGCCTGAAAAAAAGTCCCGGACCCTTTTTTTCAGGCGACATTGGCGTTCCCTCATAGACCGCAATGTTAAAGAAAGATTAAACTTTTTTTTTTTTCTACAGGCGGCAAGATAAGCCGCGTACGCGGCGTATCATGTCGCCTAGGTGTGAATGCAGCCTAAAGGTGAATTGTATTCCCATTTTTCACGTTTAAATAATAAGTCCCATGTTTTGAAAACCTTCTTTGTTATACTGTGTGTGTTGGTGTTTATTATTCTAAATTTAGGTGGGATCCAAATGTTTGTTCTTAATTAAAAACAAACCTTTACAACCCCTTTAAATTAAGTTTATTAAGATAAATATCCTTCTTCCAACACCTACACCAGTAAACCATAAACAATGTAAAGTGAAAAAATAAATGTGATAGTGCAGCAACCCAAACAACAACCTAACTATGTACAAATATAGGGAGCAAACATGAGCAGGGCAAGGTCAGGACTAATGCCGTGTACACACAACCGTTTTTCAGGATGTAAAAAAATGAAGTTTTTTTTTTTTATGTCAATAAAAAAATCGTGTGTGGGCTCCAGAACATTTTTCACAACGAAAAAAATGGCCATTAAAAATTTAGAACATGCTCTAAATTTTCACTTTGTTTTTAACGTTGTCGTTTTTAAAGACATAAAAAATGGTCGTGTGTGGGCTTTAACAACGCGAAAACGTGAGTAGAGATTTTCATGGTTGACCTCTGTCCATTTCCCCTACTTGTCATTTGTAATCATTTTTAAATGTTCTTGTTTTTTAAAGAGATTTTTCTTAAAAACCCCTCTTTGTTCAGAACATATGGTGGGTCTAATACATGGGCCTTCAAACTTTTTAAACAAAGGGCAAGTTTACTGTGCTTCAGACTTTAAAGCGGAGGTCCGTCAATTAAAAAAAAAATAAAGTCAGCAGCTACAAATACTGCAGCTGCTAACTTTTAAAATAAGGACACTTACCTGTCCAGCGCGCCCGTATGTCTCCCAGAAGACTGTAGGGGGGGGCACCGGACGTGACGTAGACCCCCGCAGATAATACAGGGGTCTATGGCCGGAAGTGGGTGCAAATACCTGACACCAGAGGGGGGGAGGAATCCGGACAGCGGAGGTTTCATTTTTGTGTGGACCTCCGCTTTAGACGGGCCAGACTGTGGCCAGTGGGAGTAGAAAATGTTCAGGAGTAAGTGGTATTAAAAATGTCCCATCTTTGGTATTAGGGGGAGGAATAGCATACCATTGTTTGTGTCAGGCCGCGTACACACGATCGGACCAAATCGATCGTGTCTACGGCCCATCGGACCGTTGTCCATCGGACCAAAGTTTTAAAACTTGCTTTAAAATCTGTCTGACGGACACCTGACCGACCGTCGGACCAAAACGATGGTTAGTACAGAAAAGCATCGGACCAAAGACCCGCGCATGCTCAGAATCAAGTCAACGCATGCTTGGAAGCATTGAACTTTGTTTTTTCAGCACGTCGTTGTGTTCTACGTCACCGCGTTCTGGTCCGACCTTTAGACCACTTCAGCGGTGGTCTGATGAAAACGGTCCATTGGACCAGTCTCATCGGTTTGGTCCAATCGTGTGTACGTGGCCTCAGTGAAAGGAATAGTGTTCCATCTTTGGTGTCTGTGAGAGAAATAGTGCCCCATCCTCTGTGTCTGTGGGGGAATAGTGCCCCATTCTCTGTGTCTGTGGGGGAATAGTGCCCCATTCTCTGTGTCTGTGGGGGAAATAGTATCCCATCATTGGTGTCAGTAGGAGGAAAAAGCACCCCATCGTTGGTGTCAAAGGGAGGACTAGTGTCTTATCATTGGTGTCAGTGGGAGAAACAGCGCCCCATTTTGGTGTCAGTGACATGAACTATGCTCCATAGTTGGCGTTAGTGGAAGGAATAATGCCCCAAGGGCCAGATAAAAGGCAAACAAAGGGCTATATCCTGCTCCTGGACTGCAGTTTGGAGACCACTGCTCTAGTGGGGGGTGATGTAAAATTATCTATTTCCCTTGCAGTGTCATCTTGTGGTGAAATCTGGTATTAAGGCATGGCAGTAAGATGCAGCGATTCCCAAAGGTACCACTATGGGCCAGATTCAGTAATACTCCAGCCTAACTCTCACTTTGAGCCGGCGTTTCTGTTTTCTGTAAGCAGAAAACATGAAACGCCGGGTTGGAGTTACTATACGAGCGGCGTAATTGTATTTCGCCGTCGTATCGTAACTTCAAGTTTAAAAATGGCGCGCGGGGCGTTCCCGCTGATTAACGCCGAGAATATGTTAATCAGCGGGAATCGGAAATTCACGATCGTATTCGGGCCCGACGCAGTGACTTTCCGACGTTTCCGTAAGATGCAAAGATAAAGCAGCCCCCTAGTGGAGTATCCTATGTTAAGTATGGGCGTCGTCATCGCGTCGAAAAAAAAAAATTGCGTCGTTTGCGTAAAACGGCCGTGAATGAGGATTGACGTCATTGACGTTCCCTGAAAGAATTTGGAGCATGCGCACTGACAGTCGACGCATGCACAGTACGTTCGCCGCGGGATCGCGCATAGTTAACATAATACACGCCCCCTACCCGCCCAATTTGAATTCCGCCGGCTTATTTTCGCTACGCCGCCGCAACTTTAGGAGCAAGTGCTTTGTGAATAACAGTACTTGCTCCTAAAGTTACGGCGGAGTAACGTAAATGAGAAACGTTACTCCAGATTAAAGATTCGCCCATCTACCTGAATCTGGCCCTATGTGCTTGCAGTGATCGAAAATAGGCAAAATCAGAGTCCTTCAGCTGCTTGGTAGGAGGCTTCAATAAATGTCACATTATTGCTCAGACAATCTCCCAGCATATACATTTCCTTTGTATATGAATTCCAACTCATGTATTGAATGTAAGCAGTTAAATCGCTTACAGTGCATCTATTATATAAATGTATAATCATTTAATGCATTCTGCGATTCTCCATAACAATACTGTGCGTCGGGTTAATATATTCTAGCTCTGCTGCATTTTCTGAAATGTATTTTAAAAGGTTACTAACTATAGTATGCTATAAAGAAAAAATAAGGTTACATGTAATTTGATGATTCAACCAGATCTGGATGTTTTAAATTAACCCCTCTTGTTCTGTGCTGCTCTAAGAATGTAGTGACCGCAATAGAATCCAAGGGGCACTTACAAACATCAATGCATCTTGGCATAAGATGATACATTAATAAACAACACATGCATAATGGAAAATCATAGCAAGTAGCAGAAAAGAACACACAGGTCCAAAGAAAACCTAAGGCCCCTTTCACATAAGCGTTTACGGACTTGTAATGGGCCCCTATGGGATCGCATCCGTTAGCGGATGATGCATCTGCTAACGTCCGCCTAAGATCCGCGTCCGTCTGGATCCGTTTTTCGGACGGAAGAAAACCCTATTTTTCTTCCGTCCGGCGGATCAGATGCAAACGGACAGATGGTCCTTTTTCATCCGATTCTCCATAGGGGATAGCGGAGGAGAGACAGGGCGGTCCCTGCACAGTGTGCGGAGACCGCCCTGTCCGCCGACAGCTCAGCAGGACCCCCCGCTGAGCCGACGGACACACACGGAGCGGACCGAAAAACGGACCGCTCCGTGTGAAAATCTTCAGCATATACAATATCTTGCAAAAGTGAGTACACCCCTCACATTTTTGTAAATATTTTATTATACCTTTTTAAGTGACAACACTAAAGAGATGACACTTTGCTACAATGTAAAGTAGTGAGTGTACAGCTTGTATAAGGGCTCTTTTACACGGGGCAGATCAGTAATGATCCGCCCTGTGCACCTCCGTTTGCTCAGCGGGGATCGCTCCGTTGATCCCCGCTGAGCTGCCGGATGACAGGGCGGTCCCCGCATACTGTGCAGGGACTGCCCTGTCTTTTTTCCACTCTCCCCTATGGGGGGATCGGATGAACACGGAGCGTCTGTCCGTGTTCATCCGAACTGATCCGCCAGACAGAAGGAAAAGTAGGTTTTTCCTCCGTCATACTTTGGCAGATCGGAGCGGGTCGGATGTCAGCGGACATGTCTCCGCTGACATCCGCGGCTCCATAGAAGAGCACGGAGATGGCATAGGAGGCTCAAATTCATTGGGTCTTCCTCCTCCTCGATCAGGCACATCGCCTGTCATAAGCACCTGTAATCAAAGCAAAAAAAATTAACTTTAAAAACAGGGAAGAATTTTTTGAAATGATGCAGATACATTTAGGGCAGGCATGTCCAAAGTCCGGCCGCGGGCCAATCGCGGCCCGCGTTCAGGTTTTGAATGGCCCGCCGGGTCATTATGCCTTGGAACGGGACAGGGAGGAGGCCGCCGCCATACACACACACAGTCCGTTCAGGTCCGCAAGAAAAAACTGGCAGGCGGATCTGAACGGACGCTCCATGTGAAAGAGCCCTGACAGTGTAAATTTGCTCTCCCCTCAAAATAACTCAACACAAATGTCTAAACCGCTGGCAACAAAAGTGTGTCCAAATTGGGCCCAAAGTGTCAATATTTTGTGTGGTCACCATTATTTTCCAGCACTGCCTTAACCCTCTTGGGCACTGAAGTCCTCTTCCACTCCTCCATGATGACATCACAGAGATGGTGGATGTTAGAGACCTTGCGCTCCTCCATCTTCCGTTTGAGGATGCCCCACAGATGCTCAATAGGGTTTAGGTCTGGAGACCTGCTTGGGCAGTCTACCACCTTTACCCTCAGCTTCTTTAGCAAGGCAGTGGTCATCTTGGAGGTGTGTTTGGGATCGTTATCATGTTGGAATACTGCCCTGCGGCCAGTCTCTATAGGGAGGGGATCAGGCTTTGCTTCAGTATGTCACAGTACATGTTGGCATTCGTGGTTCCCTCAATGAACTGTAGCTCCCCAGTGTCGGCAGGACTCATGTAGCCCCAGACCATGACACTCCCACCACCATGCTTGAGGGGCGTAAGCTCCAATTTTACAGGAAAAAATGTACAATTAATTAAACTCATCTGCCTTTATTAATGGATCTACCAATTATTTTGACAAGGGATTGTCATGTACAGCAAAGCAAACAGAAAACAGTTCTCTTTTCTTTTTTTTTCTTTTTTTATTGGTTTTACATTAAAATGAAAAAAATATAAAAATCAACCAACATCCAAATACCATTCCACATAGCATAAGGGTTATTTAAAGTTAGGGTACAGAAACATGATGGGGTGGCTTCTACGGAAAAGGGCAAAACACATCTGAGAAGTTTTCTACAGGTACAGAACAGGAGATGACCACCATTTTGTTGAAGACAGAGCCAGTACAGCCCAGTCAGACTGTAATGTTAGAAATTGGGTGGTCGGCCAGGCTTCAGTAAAACTGACTGTTTTTACCCCCCTCCAGTCACCCACCACGTAAAAGAGCCCTCATGCAATAGGATAGATCATTACTGGAACAGCACATGTCATAAAAGCATAACACCTAAAGACCATACTCTAATAAAGTGGAACACTAAACATGCCCCTTGCACAAAAGATGTCAAATCTACTTTGTATAGTAGAGGTTAGAGAGCATGCTGGTTTCATTTGAAAAAAATGTAATTTTTGGTCCTGATTTATAAGCCATATTATTTGTTTCTGAAGAGTTCAGCAGACCTGCTGTAAGGGTTAACTGATAGATTTACTTACCTGATCCTCAGGTTTAGGTACACTTTAACCACTTCCCAATGGCACACAGCAGACATACTGCTATATGGTGGGCGTTCTTTGCAGAATCACATATATATAAAAAGATATGCACATCATTCTTCACTTCCCCCTAGGGGACGCAAGACATGCCATTGGCAGGCCACTTCTTCTGTAATTTCTTACAGCAGAAGCCGATCTACAGGTGCCAGGCAATGGATGTCCACCAGCACCCGCTAATCGACAGGCAGAGACACAGGGCAGAGCTCTGCCTATGTAAACAAAGAGGAGCTTTGTTCTGACAGGGGGAAGTGATGGATTTTATGTCTCTGCAAAGCGGGGAATAAAATCCAATTCTTCCCTTAGTAAAAGCAGCACACAGTTTACATAAAAAAACTGGTTAGGCACATAGGTAACCCTTTTGATCACCCTAGATGTTTAACCCCTTCCCAGCCAATGTCATTATGACAGTGCAACATTTTAGGACTGATCACTGTATTAGTGTCACTGGTTCCCACAAAGTTTTAAAAGTTTCAGTTAGTGTCAGATTGGCCGCCATGATATCACAGTCCTGCTATAAGTTGCTGATCACTGCCATTACTAGTATAAAAAAAAACTGTTTACATACCACAGTTTTTAGACGCTATAATGTTTGCTCAAAGCAATCTATATTCGCTTATTAGGATTTCTTTTTCCAAAATATGTAGCGGAATGCATATTGGCCTAAATCTATGAAGAAATTGGATATGTTTTTTTATAGCAGAAAGTAAAAAATATATATATATTTTTTTTTTTTAATTGTCTGTATTTTTGTTTACAGTACAAAAATAAAATAAAAAATGCAGCGCTGATCATATACCACTAAAAGAAAGCTATATTTGTGGAAAAAAATGACATTCATTTTATTTGGGTACAGCGTTGCATGACTGCACAAATGTCAGTTAAAGTAATGCAGTGCTGTAACGCACAAAATTGCCTGGTCATAAATGGGGGTAAATCTTCCGGAGGTCAAGGGGTTAATGATACATATTGCCTTAGCAAACCAAATGCCATCCAGTAAGAGTTTAGATCTACTATAATCCTTGTGACAGTTGAGTTTTTGGCAAATGGCAACCACTTTTAGATTATGTGTTGGATGCCAGTAGCTATCTCTACAAGCCATACAGCATTCTCTGTTATAGAAGTATTGGGCACTGGACCACTTAATCTGGGTAATAATAGAAACCTTTAGCGATTTGTCTGGTATAAATGAGCTTTCTTTAGGCAGCTGTCCAGGAATCAATCACCATGAGTGCTACTCCTAACGCGAACACAGCTTTAAAGTTAATGGAGGAAACCGCGATAACAAGGAATGGAAAGTCCAGAATACATTTTGTTCAGAAGGCATGAACACTAAAATCAGCCAACGTGTTTTGGTGTGTTCGAAAAGCTCTTCCTCCATCAGGGCTGAAAAGAAATGATATAAAAGACTTTGTAAAGTACACATAGGGGTTGATTTGTTAAAATTGGAGAAAGCTAAATCTGGCACAGTTGTGCATGGTAGCCAATTAGCTTCTAACTTCAGCTTTAACCCCTTAACGCCCGCCGCACGACTATGTACGCCCACAGAACAGAAGGCACGTACAGGCAGATGGGGTACATGTACGTCCCTGCCTTGTAGCGGGTCGGGGGTCCGATCGGGACACCCTCCGCTGCGTGCATCGGGCAGCTTACCTTGGGGAGAGATCTGACTTGAGGGGGCGGCTGTTCTTTTCTGTCCGCCCCCTCGTGATCGCTCCCAGCCAATCGCGCGAGCCCCCCGCCGTGTCACTTCCTCTGCCTGTAAAATGTAAACACAGGCAGACAAGTGCAGAGGAAGTGATGCAGCGCTCCTCTCGGCGGTATTTTCAAACCGCCGATTGGAGAAAACAGCAGTCGCAGTGAGTCGCGCACAAACACTACACTGACACCAGGACACATAGGCACACTTAACCCCTTGCGATCACCCCCCCCCCCAGCCCCCTGTCACACTGTCACTGAATGCAGTGATCATATATGTACTAATCACTGCATTTAGTGTCAGTGTGACAGTTAGTGTGACAAGCAGTTAGCGTTGGGTCCAGGGTAGCCCCGTACCCCCCTAATAAAGTTTTAACCCCTTGATCACCGCCCTAGTTAACCCTTTCACCCCCTATTACCAGCGTCACTAAGCGATCATTTTTCTGATCGCTGTATTAGTGTCGCTGTTGCCGCTAGGTAGCTTTTTTATTTTATATTGCAATTTTTTTTTACTAGGGACATGTGGCTGAATACATTTTGGCCTAAATGTTTGACTAAAATTTAGTTTATTCAATTTTTCTTATAACAAAAAGTAAAAAATATTGTTTTTTTTTCAAAAATGACGCTCTAATTTTGTTTATAGCGGAAAAAAAAACCGCAGAGGTGATCAAATACCACCAAAAGAAAGCTCTATTTGTGGGAAGAAAAGGACGCAAATTTTATTTGGGAGCCACGTCGCACGACCGCGCAATTGTCTGTTAAAGTGACGCAGTGCCGAATTGTAAAAACGCCTCTGTGCATTTAGCAGCATATTGGTCCGGGGCTTAAGTGGTTAACAATAAAGCTTTGACAAAAAAATAAACTGGAAGCCGATTGGTTGAAGAGCTGCACCAAATTTAGCAATTTCCCATTTTAGTAAATCAACCCCTTCGTTTCTAAAAATTTGCAACACATTCAGGAAAGGTATTTGATCAAATTCCAGATATGTGTTGCACATTTTCAGAAGCTTTGTGTACTTGTTGCGTATTAAATCTTTTATATATTTTTTATTCAGCCCTGAAGAAGGGGGTCATTTGACCCCAACGCTGTATCCTGGCCTAGGCTGACAAGGTCCAGGCCTAGGACAGCACTTTGCAGAGGGGCAGCACGGAAAGAGTCCCCGCCAGCTTGTGCTACACTCTTAGTGTAGCGCCAGTCTTATGGGGCGGACTGGGCTGAGAGGCAAATTAGTCTAGTACCCCCATAAAGCGGCTGCACTGATTCTGGTATGCGGGCGGGCGACATTTTGCAGCTGTGGGGGAGGAGCCGCTTCTAATTTTGACTGTCCTATCATCCTGGACCACTAACCTTCCTCACTGTGCTATATGTTTTCTGCTTCACCATTGGCATGATTATATCTTCTTACTCCTCCTCATAAAAATATCAGAAAAGTGTGCTTAAAGTAGAACTACAGGGCAACACTTTTATTTTTAATAGAGTAAGGGAGGGTTATAGTGCCTGTCCGTTTTTTTTTTTTTTTTACTATCCCTGTCCCATTGCAGAGATTTCCCTTCACTTCCTGCCCCATAGCCAAACAGGAAGTGAGATGAAATCTATACAAATAAAGGGAATCCAGTGCCCCCCCCCCCCGGGCATCAGAACTAGTGTCCCCATTCAAAAATTTCAGGGCGGGTCTTAAACAGCAAGGGGTGTGGCCTTGATAGGAAGGGGTGGGTCATATTTAAATTAGTGGGTGCACAAGTTTTGTCAGGCCTAGGGCAGCACAAATCCTTAATACACTACTGTTTGACCCCCCCCCCCCCCAATTTTTGATGGCTATTTTTACAGCATACATCGGAATAAAACTTGTTCTGGACTATACACAATTACCATGGCATATTTCTCCATGAATGATTAATACAGCATGCACAAACATGGCCCTGGATTATATCTTTAGCTTTGAATTTCTTTGCACCTGCTTCTTACCTGTAAATTAAGCTGTCATCTGTGGAACTGTTATACTGCAACTGGTACATCCGGATGCCAGGAATGTTCCTGTCTAAAAACCACTGTATAAGGACTGAATTATGGCTCAACTCCGCAGTAATCACCTTCCTTTCTGGATGGCCAGTAGAGTCATTACTAGAAGCTCCAGGCTTAGCTGGTGTAAGTATATCAGAAGGCCCCTTATCTGGTCTTTGTGCTCTTTGACTAGCATTGGCTGGATGAGGTAGGGGACTTACGGTCAACTGTACAGACCCCGTTGCATCCCCAGCAGTATTAGATGCAATGCAAGTGAACAAGCCTGTGTCTCTTACGGTAGTGATGCTAATCTCCAGTGTGCCATTTTCATAGGAGACAGCTCGCGAGGAATTTGATACCACTTTCCCCTCAGGTGACACCCAGTGAATGGTAGGCTCAGGGTCACCCACAGCTTTGCATTTCAGGACAACTGCTTCTCCCTCCATAACTATTGTATGAAGTGAGTGGTGGGTGACCACAGGAGGATCACACATAAATTCTTCCTCTGATATACTCCAAAAATATTTGCCTAGAAGGTTTGTTGGTGATGCACAGGTTTCCAAGTCATCCTCCCTAGTAAACCTTCGAAGCCATAGAAGTTCACAATTACAATGCAAAGGATTTCCTCCAAATCCCAGAACTAGCGATGAAAGTGGCGACCCTTTGGACTTTGCGTAGACAGGCATACGAAGAAACAAAGGATCTGGAGGAATAGTCTTTAGTTTGTTGGATGTCATGTCCAGTCTAGCCAACTTGTGAAGGTTTGTAAAAACCCCCCAGGAACATAGTCAATAAGATTGTGGTCAAGGCTTAGAGAGTTCACATTGGTCAATTTAGCTATGGTTGGCCAAGGAACTTGAGCCAGGTTGTTGTAGGAAAGGTCTAGATCTTCTAGAGTACTCACAAAATCCTGGAAAGAATTTAGTGTTATGTTGCTGAGCTGGTTGTTGCTAAGGATAAGATGTCTTAGGTTCATTAGTCCTTTGAGCTGCTCGTCTCCCATCGATAATATACGGTTGTTGTCCAAGTGTAAAGCCCGCAGTCCACGAAGATCAGCAAAAGTGAATGGTGTGATATGGCTAATGGTGTTTCTTGATAGTGTAAGGTGGAGTAATCGGGTCATGTTGGTGAAATCCTTCCTGCGGATTATTGTGATGAAGTTGTCAGTGAGCCTTAATTCCACAGTCCGACGATCTATCACTGATGGGACAAACAGCAGTCCTGTTTTGGCACACAGAATTGCCAAGGATGGAGCAAGGTTCTGGCACAAGCATCTTTTGGGGCAAAGCTGGGCAGCAGCGACACCCACTGTTAGGGTAAAAATCCAGAGACAAAACCCCTTCATGATGCAGGAACTACAAAAAGAAAAGAAACATTGAAAATCCGTCAAATATTGTATTTTTCCTTAAAGTAAAGACAGTTTTTATTTTATTTTGGATGGAATAGGGAATTGTTAAACACATGTATTTCTTTTTCTTTGCCATTTGTCCATTGGAAATAGGGGGTCTATTTATAAAAAAAAGTTACCTGAACACCTTAGTGCCGTTCACACAACAACAACCTGGGATCCAACTTGTGTCGCCCCAAGTTGCCCCAAGTGGCACGACATGAGAAATTCCATTGCAGTGAATGAGAGCCGTCTTAATGTACACTACTGAAGTCGCTCCGACTTCAGAAAAGGTTCTTGTACTACTTCAAGGTGACTTCTAGGCAACTTGTACCCATTAATTTCAATGGAAGTCGCCTCCAAAGTCGGATCACTGTCTTAACTGAACCAACTTTACAGGAAAAGAAAATAGTTTACTCAGGAAAACCCCTCCCTCCCACAGAGCTGATTATTCTGTGATTGGCCACAGCCAAGGTCGCCTGTCCTGGAGGCAACTTTAAGTCATGTTGTAAGTTGCTCCAAGTCACGCTGAAGTCGCCTTGCAAAGTCGCGCTGTAAGTCGGGTTGCCCCTCTGTGTACTGGCACTTAGCATTCATATCACCATTGTGAATAATCTCCACAATGTGTCTAAAAGGTGTATTTTTTATGATCATCAGCTTCATCTAGTGCCCATACTGCAGTGTTTGCCTGATTGCGGTGTTTCAGGGAAATATCACATTATGATCACTAGATGGAGCTGATGAACATAGGAAATACACATATTAGATAGATTATGGGGATTATTAGAGTAGGCTGTGCAAATGTTGACAAATGTTGATGCATTTGCAAAGTGATTTTATAAATAGACCCTTAGGGCAAAGAAAAAGAGAGAGAATGATTCTAGTCTCTCCTTACCTTCTCTAAAGCTAAAAAAAAAGTTTTGGCTTCACATACTATATATCTTCAAGTGTTCACATCATATATTATCTCACAGTGTTCAACAGTGTTGTAAAAAGAAGTATTATAGGTTGTGCAATGTACTTTTACATACAAACAAAACAGAACGCCTCCGTTATGTACAAAATGAATACTATTAGAACTAGCAAGCCCACTTAGGATGCAGCTCCCTCTAGGCCAGTGAAGCTGAATGGGGCCCAGACAGCTGCTTCCACTGCTTAGGCTATTGGAAACTCTTGTGGATAATTCTTGTGTTATCATTTCTAAGGCCCCGTTTTCATATGTGCGAATTGGATGTGGGTTTCCCCTCATCCAATTTGCAAGAAATGCGAGAGTGCCCAGCTTGCAATAGAGCCTGTGATCTGCCAATATGGTTCCGGGTATCAGATTGGTTCCCGTAAGGACTGAGCAGGCGCAATCCTTGCCAACGGAAATCTCCAAACCTTGGCCGGCATCCAGGGCGACATGGAATTTGAGGAAAGTGGCCAGCTCCGCTCGCTCGGCCTCCTGGCTCTTTTTTTTTAACATCCTCCAATCCACAGGGATGTTAAGGAATGAGCCTGGATGCTGGCCGAGGTTTGGAGATTTCCGTCGGCAAGGATTGCGCCTGCGCAGTCCTTACAGGAACCATCTGGATAGGGGACAATACCGAAAAGTCAACGGTTCACACATGTCCGGGGCAGCCACGGTCCGCATTCCAAAAGGGACCCTGTGCGTCTTTGGGTCCGGTTTAAATGTAAATTCAGGCAAAAATTCTGATTCACATCTTAACCTGTGAACAAAGAAGCACTGGACCCCATGCTGTGAACCACGTCCGCACATATGTAAACCCGGTCTCAGAGCAGGTACACACTGGTAGTTCATACCTCCAAACTTTCTGAGATGGGAATGAGGGTCACCCATTGGCAAAGGAAGGTGGGCAAAGGACACACACCCTGCAACGACCCCCATAAAGAAGGATTGTACAAAAAAAATTATTGGTTAAACCAACAAGTGCTTTTTTACCACTGCTATTCCTTTATAATGGGAAAAGAAAATGCCGTACCAGGAGAGCTGGGGAATGGACTTATCTCAGGGGTGTTAGCGTCCACTCGCCAGCCATGCAAATGGATAAAAAGGAATGGATGGCTGCACACTGAGGTGATGATAAGTCTCTTTATTGTAAAATCCATAACATGAATAACACCACAGGACAAGAAAGCAGGTACAGGTAGACGCGTTTCACACAGCGACACTGCTTATTCATTATTCCTTTATATTGACTTTTGGTATTTCCAAATGCAGCGATTTAAAAATTGGATGAAAGGTTTAGCACTGGGAAACACTTTTTGATAGCTAAATAGTGCATTTTATATACAACTATATAGATCCGACCAAAATGAGGGACGAATTAGAAGAAAGGTGGGACACAGTGACAAGAGGGACAGTCCCTCAAAATCAGGGACAGTTGGAAGCACGTGATTAGAACCAGAGGCTTCAAAAAAGGGTGGTCTCGGGATGCAGAGCACTGCGCTCCAAACCCACCCAGTTGTGTGACAATAGAAAATTTATATTTCCTCCCTGCCAATCAGGAAGCGGGGTGTGAGACCAATTTCCGATCGGCCAAAATGTCAGGTGATCCTATTTGACACCTTGGAGGAGGAGGGAGGAGGACATGGCCGCCAACCCATCAGCCTCCACTGTGACATTGATGCCATCCAGCAATACCCGGCCCAGACAAGGGGGAGGTGGAGAAGGGGAGATCAGAGTCACCCCGTGCAGCTAAGGAGGCTATACGTATAGCGCGCGGGGGGGGTGTTCACCGCATCCATTCTTTCCCCCTTTCCCCGGCGGGGTGTGTGTGGCAGCCTTGTCTTCTGCTGGGGGGGGGGGGGTAGTGTTGGTTTGCCGCAAACATGGAGTGGACAATGTCATGGGGATGAGATTGATGTCAATTGGTTAATATGTTTTACAATTTTTTTATTAATAATATTTTTTTATAAAAAAATGTTTTTACAGTTTGTTAGGAGCCCCATTGAGGGGCATTGGGGAAATACTGTATCGGAGAAAGGGACTGAGGGCAGTCCCTTTCTTTATAGCCTCAGCTGCCACGGGGGTAGAGGCATTCAGCAGGGAGGATCTGCTTTGCACAGGGTGATTAGGGTGTGCCCAGGCACGCCTAAGACCCACTCTTTAATTTAAAGGAGTTGTAAGTAAAAACATTTTTTTTTGCTGAAATGACTGTTTTAGAGACATAATAGTTAACTGATTCCTTTTAAAAATGATTAAAAATAGATAAAAATCAATCATATAATGTACCTGCAGTTTCTAGTTTCGTTTTTGCATGTTGTTTCCTGCCTGTGCTGTACAGAGCTACAGAGCCAATACAGGGCAGTGATGGATTGGAAAAGGAAACTGATTGGTGCTGAGGTGTTTTAGACACACAGTAATCACACCTCCTTGATTAATGACCACAGAGAAAAAGCTCCCAGTACTGTGGTTATTAGTGTTGCTCACGAATATTCGTATTGCGAATATTCGGCTCGAATATGGCATATTCGAGTATTCGCGATATATTCCGAATTTCGCGGTGAATATTCGCTATTTCGAATATTCGTATTTTTTCAATTTTTTTTTAGAACAGATCACATCCTAGAGATCCCCATCAACGTCTAAAAGCATTGCTGGTATGATTAGAGACCTTGGGCCGAGTAGCTGCAGCGATAATTTTATATTGCCGAAAAATCGCAATGCGATTATTCGACAATAGCGATATCGCGCGATTATTTTCGAGAAATTCGCAATATTGTTTTTAGCTAAAATAACACATATATTCGATTTCAGAGTGTTACTGTCGAAATTCCGCAATCAATTTATCATTCGCATTTTTGCGAAATTACGATAAAATATCAAGAATATTCTGAGCCAATCAGAGTGCTCCATTCCGCATTTCTCGAAATTTCGCAATTATTTTGTATTATAAAATATCACGAATATTCTGAGCCAATCAGAGTGCTCCTTCCGCATTTGCCGAATATTCGCAATTATTTTGTATTGTAATATATCATGAATATTCTGAGCCAATCAGAGTGCTCCTTCCGCATTTGCCGAATATTCGCAATTATTTTGTATTGTAATATATCACGAATATTCTGAGCCAATCAGAGTGCTCCTTCCGCATTTGCCGAATATTCGCAATTATTTTGTATTGTAATATATCACGAATATTCTGAGCCAATCAGAGTGCTCCATTCCGCATTTCTCGAAATTTCACAATTATTTGGTATTATAAAATATCACGAATATTCTGAGCCAATCAGAGTGCTCCATTCCGCATTTCTCGAAATTTCGCATTCGCAATAGCGAAATTTCGCAATCATTTCATTTCCAAAAAATATCACGAATATTCGTATTTAGCGAATATATCTCGAATATTCGACTATATATTCGAGATATATCGCGAAATCGAATATGGCATATTCTGCTCAACACTAGTGGTTATCAGGAAACAGACAACCAGGAAGTGTGGAGATCAGAGAAGGATTACAGCAACTTAAGAGCAAAAAACGAACAATGAGGACATGCAAACAGCACTGCATTAAGGTAAAGGAAGCTATTAAAATGACAAAAATGTTTTCCTTTACAAACCCTTTACGGGTTCCTTTACCATGAACCTTTACCATCTTCTGGTTGTTACTGACTGAGCACCACAGGTCTGTGCACACCTGCCCTTATTTGTGGACTTTAAAGGAATCCAGAACCTGACTAGACCCGTGTTTTTTTAATTGTGTTTGTAACTTGTGCTTATGCTGATCATTGTCTTGTTAACTCTGCTATTGTCCAGTGTTGCTCCATTTACCAGTCTGGAACTTATACTCTATTTATCTGTGCCTGACCTGGTTATAAGTCCGGTAAATGTCTAAGGAGTTCAGCCAGCCATACATGGATCGAAATTCGTCCAGTTCAGCAGGAACCGCCTGGGATTCGATCTATGTATGGGTAGACTGATTATACCCAAGTTGATCCATTAACCGACTTGGGTAAAATTATTCTGTCAGATTTTTCTACATGCAGTTACTGCCAATGGCTTTAGTCATTAGCAGTAATCATTGTGTTCTGCCAGCCAGGAAGGCTGCCTGGGTTCCACGTGGAAGAAAATAAAATTAAGTAATCTACACCACTCTATTATCTGTCCTGCCTGTTGTTGGCTTTTTCCCCAGGCAACACAGTGGGTCTACCAATCTTAGTGACACACTTGCATTTGGTTGTTTTGCCAAGTGCAACGTAAAGCATCTGAAAAGCACTTGTTCCTTCAGATGGTTATTTTTTAAACAGAATTTTAAGGAAAACTGGAAATTTATGTTTTTTGTGGCCATTCCATGTAGTTTTATGCCAAAATCCACCTTCCACTGCCCTCTCATAAACAATGCTGTTGCTAATTGCCAGGCAGTGGCTTAGCATTATCACAACTTTCACATAAAATGCCGAAGATTGAAATTATACAAGAGTTTGGCCAACCTTATTAAGACCCAATCCAGAGAACGCTTTGCATTCTTAATGAATGTTCTAAATGTTCTCTGATTGGACAAAGTGAAGAGGCAGGGCAGTGATATCACACTTGCCACCTCATTCAATCAGAGAATGCATTAAATTTTTCAGAAAATGCTAAGTATTCTCTTAATGGAACCTGTACCCAAAAGGACAGCCACTCGGTGCGTGACGACTTAATCATGGTAACCCATGATTAAGTCGCGTGCCCGTGACGTAACGCGTAGGGAGGAGCCTACGATCGAAGCCGAGCCCATCTGATCGAATTGAGGAGACTGCATACTGAGCGGCGTTTCATGCTTTAACAAAGCGGGGATTCGTGAGTGCATTTGCTGATGTATTGGATCGCATTATCCATTTGATTTTGATGTCTGTGCAATGAGGTTTTCCTTTTTCCTTCCACATACATATCTGCCTGTGAGTGCCTGTTCACCGGACTGCAGCGGTGAAGTGCTGGGACCTGCATTCATAGTGAAGGAAGGCATTGTATGTTTTTTCCTGATTGGAACTTTTTGTTTTGACTAATCACTGTGCACATGGTCAAGGACATACCACATGGTTTATGTGTGTTCAGTATCACATTTACTCACAGTATATGGAGATTGTCTCTCCCTGATTAGTTTGTACGTTATTCACCTATAAGTTAATATTAGCGCATCCATGTTCTAACCATAGTTTTCTATATCCAAACCATGAATAGTTGGAGTTGGGCTTAGACAAATGTCTCGGCAAGGGAAATCTTTTCTGGAGAAAACTTTGAAAATACTTATGTTATTATATGTAGGGCATCTACCTAAACAGAGGATTTTAAGTTTTCCAAGAAACTCCCTTTAAAGAAAAAAAAACCCCTTAAACCACAGCTTCAGGCACAGCAACCATTATGCCGCGTACACATGATCGGAAATTCCGACAACAAAAGTCTCATGTGAGCTTTTCGTCGGAAATTCCGACTGTATGTATGCTCCATCTGACTTTTTGCTGTCGGAATTTCTGCCAACAAAAGATTGAGAGCAGGTTCTCTATTTTTCAGACGAAAAAGTTCCTATCGGAAGTTCCGCTTGTCTGTATGCAATTTCCGACGCGCAAAGAAAAACATGCATGCTCAGAATCAAGCAGAAGAGCCAAACTGCCTATTGAATTTCATTGATCTCGGTTCGTCGTACGTCACTGCGTTCTTGACGGTCGGAATTTCCGACAAGATTTGTGTGACTGTGTGTATGCAACACAAGTTTGAGCCAAAAATCTACGGTTTTCTTGTCTGAATTTCTGATCATGTGTACGCGGCATTAAAGTTTTAGAAAGAAAAACACAGCCGTCACCAATAAGAAAAGGAAAATGCACTGACAAGGAGCTGTCTAAAATCTGAAGAATAAAAGCATTCATTATTCACATAACAACTGTTCACATTTACAGAGCCCCAGAATGGGAAAATAAAACATGCATTATGGAAGAATCAGCAAAATAAATGTTAGCTGCAAATCCCTTTTCAGCATTTTTGGCACTTATTTAAGCAAATGCATTTCTTAAAGAAGAACTGTCATCATGAAGCACAATTTCTGTTTCTTGTGTATAATTAATTATACTTAAACCTTCTGATTTATTAACCAGGAAACCTCCATCTCATTGTGCTTTGAGACTTCTTCTCTTAAAGGTCTTGCTTTAGGCAGAATGGCAAATTATATCAGCCTAAAGGTGGGAGGGAACAATGGAAATTATGCAGAGAGAAGAACAAATTGTATATGTATATATATGTGTATATATATATATACAGTACAGACCAAAAGTTTGGACACACCTTCTCATTCCAAGAGTTTTCTTTATTTTCATGGCTATGAAAATTGTAGAGTCACACTGAAGGCATCAAAACTTTGAATTAACACATGTGGAATTATATATATAACAAAAAGTGTGAAACAACTGAAAATATGTCATATTCTAGGTTCTTCAAAGTAGCCACCTTTTGCTTTGATTACTGCTTTGCACACTCTTGGCATTCTCTCGATGAGCTTCAAGAGGTAGTCACCTGAAATGGTCATCCAACAGTCTTGAAGGAGTTCCCAGAGATGCTTAGCACTTGTTGGCCCTTTCGATTGGGTTCAGGTCCGGTGACTGTGGAGGCCAGGTCATCTGGCGCAGCACCCCATCACTCTCCTTCTTGGTCAAATAGCCCTTACACAGCCTGGAGGTGTGTTTGGGGTCTGTTACGTACCTGGTTACCAGAGTCTGATGCAGGGTAGCCTCTCTTACGGCTCTGGTTCACGAGCCACTGAAGTGGGAACAGCGGACTCAGAGCACAGAGGGGTAGGAGTGCCTAGGTGGTGATGAGTAGACGCAGGTGGACGAAAACCTCTGATGAGAAGATGCTGGGACGCTGAAGCGGAGGATGGGTCAGCGACCCGCACGGAAGCTGCGACTATAGCGTCACTAGCTGGAAGGTAGTCTGGTGTACTGGAACAGCAGGGTCGGACAAGCCAGGTCATAACAGGCAAGCAGGAAACATACAGGCAGATGGCTGAAGAGTAGTCGGTTTAACAGGCCGGTGGATCTGGCAACAGAAAAGTCAAGCAGGCGAATGGTCAAACAGGAGCCGGGTCAGGGTTGGAGAGGTACGGATGGTCAGACGAGCCAGGTTCAGAGTTCAATCAGGATTTCAGACAGGTGCTCAAACAAACAGGTCTCAGGTATGGATCCAGTCACAACTGCAGATCAGGCAGCAATGTGCTGCAAACAGCAACAGGTTTTTAAAGTGTCCTTTGGCGCCACGCTGGTTCATATGCACGCGCGCGCTCCCGCGCACCATCACACCACTTCTCCTCCATGCTTCACGGTGGGAACCAGCCATGTAGAGTCCATCCGTTCACCTTTTCTGCGTCGCACAAAGACACGGTGGTTGGAACCAAAGATCTCAAATTTGAACTCGTCAGACCAAAGCACAGATTTCCACTGGTCTAATGTCCATTCCTTGTGTTCTTTAGCCCAAACAAGTCTCTTCTGCTTGTTACCTTTCTTTAGCAGTGGTTTCCTAGCAGATATTCTACCATGAAGGCCTGATTCACACAGTCTCCTCTTAACAGTTGTTCTAAAGATGTGTCTGCTGCAAAAGGACCTAGAATATGACATATATTTTCAGTTGTTTCACACTTTTTTGTTATGTATATAATTCCACATGTGTTAATTCATAGTTTTGATGCCTTCAGTGTGACTCTACAATTTTTATAGTCATGAAAATAAAAAAAACTGTTGGAATGAGAAGGTGTGTCCAAACTTTTGTTCTGAACTGTATATATATATACATATTCAATTATACTAATCTGATAGCCTTATATAGAGGAACACTAAACACAGATCTGTGTATTGATAAAAACTTGCATAGCTTTTTGCTTAAGAAAACCACATGTATATTTTACGTGACTGGAAAAATTGTATGTTCTCTGGAAAATACCATATTATTACCACTGGATGGCTCTTAAGAGCATACCGATTTCTTATGATTGTCAGAACGAATCATAGAAGCCAACATGGGTTTAGACCATTCCACAATTTGCAGAGGCCTTCAAAAACATATGGAATCATTTTGGGTTGCAGCAGTAGCAATCCCAGTTGAGCTCATCCACGATCAGTTTATTTTCAGTTTTTTAATCAGGTTATTATAGGGGACATCAGTTTGCTAAACCTCCAAAGAAGTGCAATTTGGTCCAGACATACGTTTCGCCAAACCAGCAGCTCATCCTTACTACAGGGTTGTCATCCTTACCCTTCATCAATGTATTGGAGAGCCACAGAATGCAGCAATAATATAGATATCAGTCATTGGACACTTGCTATAAATATGCTATATTTTCAAAAGTTTGTGGACACCTGACCATCACAACTATATGTATAAACAAAAGACAAAAGTGCGCAACAATGTAACATATATAAAAATGTGTGTTGGTGCTTCCACAGCAACCTGATAATGATGGGAGAAAAATCAAATATAAAAGTGCAAATACAAAAAAGTGCAACGTCCCAAATAAGATTCCAATTATTAGGTGTAGAAAAACTTATTTCATAGAAAGCTTTTAAAAACACAGTTCATAGGGAATTTCCAATATAGTATTTGCAGAGAATTCCAATGATGTTGTTTAGCTGTTCCTATGTAGGGAAGTAATAGGTGGCCGCTTACCGCAATGTTGGACCCTTCCAGGGGTCAATAAGGCATTCAGAAACACTTATCCCAAGCTGGGTCCTGGAGATCCCTCCACTGCTGACAGCTCAAAAATACTTCGGACAGCTGAAAGGATTTTCCACTCCAAAGGGTTAACTCACTCCAAATTGTGGCTCAAGCTTTCAGCTTGTTTAGGATATCGTGGAAGATAAAGAAAAAAAGGAACTCCATAGTGTAACAAGTTTAAAAGAAACTGACAGTTTTATTCAGTTAACACTGACATGATTAAAAAAAACAGACAGTCCTTCATCCTGCATATATCCAAGTTTCTCGGCATAGATACAAAGCAATTGTGCAGATGCTTCCAGCTAGGCGTGCAAACGATCAGATCAGCCAGCTGGCAAGCTCATGAACGTGGTGACGTCTGCGATACTTAGCTCCACCCGACGCGGCGTTTCATCCAAACGGGCTTCTACGGGGAAAGGGAGGCTCAAGTGACACTTTCCCCGTAGAAGCCCGTTTGGATGAAACGCCGCGTCGGGTGGAGCTAAGTATCGCAGACGTCACCACGTTCATGAGCTTGCCAGCTGGCTGATCTGATCGTTTGCACGCCTAGCTGGAAGCATCTGCACAATTGCTTTTTGTATCTATGCCGAGAAACTTGGATATATACAAGATGAAGGACTGTCTGTTTTTTAATCATGTCAGTGTCTACTGAATAAAACTGTCAGTTTCTTTTAAACTTGTTACACTATGGAGTTCCTTTTTTTCTTTATCTTCCACGATATCCTAAACAAGCTGAAAGCTTGAGCCACAATTTGGAGTGAGTTAACCCTTTGGAGTGGAAAAATCCTTTCAGCTGTCCGAAGTATCTTTGAGCTGTCAGCAGTGGAGGGATCTCCAGGACCCAGCTTGGGATAAGTGTCTCTGAATGCCTTATTGACCCCTGGAAGGGTCCAACATTGCGGTAAGCGGCCACCTATTACTCCCCTACATAGGAACAGCTAAGCAACATCATTGGAATTCTCTGCAAATACTATATTGGAAATTCCCTATGAACTGTGTTTTAAAAGGCTTTCTATGAAATAAGTTTTTCTACACCTAATAATTGGAATCTTATTTGGGACGTTGCACTTTTGTATTTGCACTATTATATTTGATTTTTCTCCCATTATTATCAGGTTGCTGTGGAAGCACCAACACACACACATTTTTTATATATGTTACATTTTTGCGCACTTTTGTTTTTGTTTATATTTGTTTTGTGGAGCCTTATATTGGGCTTCTTTGTATTAAGGTGCAGCATCTTTCATTTATGATTGTTCACGTTTTCACGGTTTTTATACCCATATATTAATTAGTTTCAGGGGTGTTAGCGCGGATTGTCTTTTGTCTTTAGCATCACAACTATATGAGCTTGTTGGATATACCATTCCAAAACCATACAGAAAAAAGAAAAGACTAGAAAAAAAGGAATTGTAAGAGTTAAAATCACAGTAAGTATGCCAACTCACGTATTAGGTGTAGTCAAGGTGACCATGTGCACACATATAAAAAAATCAAAGGCTCAGGTATAAAGACCTGAGTCTTAAAAACAATGGTAACTGCAAATGACTTACGTGACTTTACATGATTTCATGAGTGTCTTTTTAATCGATAAAGTGAAGGGCATTGGATTTCAAACACTTTTGTAGCATAACAATGTATTTATAGGAAGTATTTTCATACATTTTTGTATTTTTTTTAAAAACATGTGAAGCCACAAAAGTCATTTGATTTAACCACGTTTTTAAGGCCTCGTACACACAATAGGATAGCCAGAGGACAACGGTCTGATGGACCATTTTTAATGGTCAAAACCGATCGTGTGTGGGCCCCAAAGGTTATTTAACCTTAGGTTGAAAAAAAGCCAACTTGCTTTAAAATTAACCTATGGACTCCTAACCGATAGGTCAAAACCGATCGTTAGTAGGCACAACTATCGGTTAAAAATCCACGCTAGCTCAGAATCAAGTCGACGCATACTTGGAAGCATTGAACTTCATTTTTTGCAGCACGTCGTTGTGTTTTACGTCACCGCATTCTGATACGATCGTTTTTTTTAACTGATGGTGTGTAGGCACATCAGACAATTATTCATCGGTTAACCTAAGACAACTGTCCTTCAGACAGTTCTGATCGGATGGACTGATCGTGTGTACAAGGCTTAAGACTCAGGTCTCTACTGTATACCTGAGCCTTTTTCGCTATCCAAAACCATGGGTATTAACCTCCCTGGCGGTCTTTCTGATTTTAGGTGCTGAAAGCGGTACCATTATTTGCAAGGAAATTTGGCGTTTTATACTGTAGGATTGTAATTCTTAGGAATAACTCACTTAACTCTGACCAAACCCGAGTCTAATAGGCATCCCGGGTATGACATTTTTTTAAAAACAAAATTATAAATGATAATATAATAAATAATTATAACAGATAATAATATAATTATAATAAAAATTATTCAATAATGTAATCAACTCAAAAACACTGAAATTTGCTCAGTTGCAGAATTGTCGCTGTCATTTTTTTTCTTATGACGAATTTCCCCACAAATCACTATCGCTCAATTCTGCAAGTGATTATAATTTATTATCGCTGTTTTCTAGCTGATCTTAAACCATTTTTGACATAAAGGGACACTTTTGGTTGCTATGGACAATCTACATTTTGCAGGGAGAAAGAACAGTTTTTATTATATAAAAGAACATGTAGGGCACAGGGCAGACCACTAGGGACAAGGGGGTTTGTATTTTTTACATACAGTACTGTAATCTATAAGATTATAGTATACTGTATGTATTGTGTTTATTTACTTTTTTGAATTTGGTGCCGTTCTCCCCCCCGTGCGTCGTAACGTCGCAGGGAACAGAGATCGACGGCACACGGGGACACTGTGTGAATCGAGCGAGCACCCGCTCACTCACACAGCTTGGATGCATCGCTGGATCCAGAACAAAGGTAAGCCAGTGTGCGCTGCAGGCTCTGCATAGCTACTCCGATCGTGACTCGGGGTTACCGATAATGGCACAAAAAAAACACCCCGAGTCACACTCAGGAATACCGCCAGGGGGGTTAATATGAAGTTGCCCCCTTAATTCCCCCCTGCCCAAGCCTCTAAACTTCTAGATAGGCTTTCCACAATAGTTCTGCCTGTGTCTGTGGGACTTTGTGCCCATACAGTCTATACTATGTACACACGTGGGGGAATTTCCGACAACAAATGTTCGATGTGAGCTTTTGGTCGGATATTCCGAATGTTTGTATGGTCCTTCAGACTTTCCAACAACAAATGTTTTGAGAGCTGGTTCTCAATTTTTTTCCGACAACAAACGTCTGTCTTGTCGAAAATTCCGATT